>OZ023223.1:6620044-7820044 GCA_964006125.1 Cryptus viduatorius
TTTCCCTCGCTTTTACGGGCGATTGCGTGTCGATAGTGACAAGAGTAAAAAAAAATATAATAATAAAAAAAAGTCAATCTATTCAGGAAGAACTTTTTTTTTATTCTCGGTCCAGCAGATCGGCGAATTGAGGCCGAGAGGGTCCGCGAGTGATAGAAGTCGGCGAAAGAGAAAAAAAAAAAAAAAAACGAAAAAGTAAGGTGAAATAATAAATGCGAGGGTCAATGGAAAAGGAGAGATTGAAGGAAGAAAATTGAAGAAAAAGGTTGAAGAGAAAGGAGATAAGATGCGAAGAAAAACGCGAAAGATCGACAAAGAACGCACGAGACCTGAGGGTAAAAACGATGCGGAGGGTCGGACGATTCGAGGAGCGCCCCTCACGGGACTTGTGATTGGTTCATTCGATTTGCATGGGAATTGTAATGACGCGACACATGGTACCGGCAGTTTTCTCCTATCAAGGACTCGCGGCAACATCCCAGAACGTACTTTTCTCTCTTAGGTACCCTACAAGTTTCTCAAGACGCCCTTCTCTCTCTCTCTCTCTCGCTCTCTCTTCTCTCTTTCTCTCTCATTCTCTCTTTCTCGCTCTCTCTCTCTCCGCTCTGTAGTCTATTTTTCCTTGTCGAGAAAATGAAATTGAACGACATTCAGTGCGTTGAGTAGATCGTTGTTGTCGTTGTAGAGGGCACTGAATATGCGAAATCAAGATGTACCGAAGCATCTCAATTTGTCGACTTTTTTTTTCTTCCGGTTGCCCACCCGTACATTATCACAAATATTCTCCGTTATTTGGTTTGCGCGTCTAAAAACGGATATATGTCGAAAAGTACCGACGTCACTTTTCGGCTTTCCGTTTGTTCGTTGCTTTCGATAATAAATAAGTCAGAGAGGCAAAACTCGTAAAGATTATCCGAAGCTTTTCAAATATTCGAGTGGCGAGTGGTCTGCGGTTCAGTCGCAGAAATATTTTACGAAAGGATGACGATTTTTTTTTTTTTTTTTTTTTTCGAGGAAAAAAAAACGGTACTACAGTTAGTCGAGTGGTCGCGCATGCGTAAATGTGGTCCGTGAGAGTTTTCGATTTAATCACTTAAGCTTTTTGCTTCGCCGAGATAACAGAAAAAAAATCATTTTCATTTTGTACACTGCCGGAATATTGCTCTTTGCTGGCGACAATAATTGAGATTCTAAACTTGTCACTTTGTCCATCGAAGCGCAAAAGCCGGCCGTTACACCGAAGTATCTCCCCGTTCTCCTCATTCCCCTTTAGAATGCTATGTAAGAGTAACACGCGGCTCGTTCTCTTCGCCTTCAAACTTGTCGGCTTATTTTCCGAATGCAAATTACTGCCGCCGGAATAATCCATATTTTATGTCCCATGGAGAGAGGACCCGACTCCGCTCGCACACACCGTACGTCCGTCGAATTCAACTCGCCGGTCTCACCCGCGCCATATAACCGGCCAAAGTTTATTCGAAAACTTTTCGGAACAACGCCGAACGCTCGCATCCCCGTTTGTCGGGTTCGCGATGCGCAGAGGAATCAAATAAAAAATGAAAATCATTCGCGCGCCCTCTCCCCCTTCCAAATCGATAGACTCCATAGCACAGTAGAAAATTTTTTCGATCTATAGACGACTGGCATTCAAAATTTTTTTTTTTGTTCACATTAAAAACTAATACTAAAATAACAATAAAATAGTACTTAAAAAAAAATTATACCTCCCGAAAAAAAAAAAAAAAAAAAATTGAATTTTTTTTTGTTGTTGGAAAATAATCGGCGCGCCGATTGGTAAATCAGTACGAATTCGAACAATCGTTTTAGAATTCGATTTAATCATTTTTTGCATTCACGTCGGTGATTGTGAAGCGTGTTGGCGTTAAAGGTGTTACGCCGCGGGGGTTGCAGAGGGATCTTTAAAAGAATTTCAGGTGGTCCTTTTATCCACGCGAACACAAGGTGCCGCGGTTGCGCGGCACCTCAGTCAATCTCGTATGCCTCTGTCTATCCTCCTTGATCCTTGCCTACTCTATCTCTCTTTATCTTTCCCTTGTTGCGGAGTCGACTTTAATACGAGGCATGCCTCGCGTGCAGCCCGAAGCGCAAGCTTATCTTGGACTCGTGCCACGAGACGACACGCGAATTAAATTCGGCTTGGTAAACGTCTCGCGGATACTTGTTGGAGTATAGCGCCTCGCAAGCGAACCGAACCACTTCGGTTCGTATGTATGCGTGTATCACATATACGTAGAAATAACGGGGGTATGTTTATGCGTGCGATGCCATTTTACGAGGATCGCTTGGCCTATTCTCGCGCATATATCGCGTGATTTCACGGAAAATTCGTAAATGCTTAACGGTAACAAATCATCCGCGCGGAGAAACAATAACACTATTCCGGGGATATTTCGACTGCGTTTACATACTCGTCGATGTCTCATCAACACTCGTCGGGAATCAATATTTAACCAACGGCTGTTAATGCAAAAATAATACATTTTATCGTGTGATTTGAGACGATGGGCATTACCGCCGTCGGTAACAAAAACTGTAATTAATATCATTCGTAAACAATAGGTATTTGAGGAAAATAAAATTTTCTGCAAGAGAATTTTCTGCTTTTAACTAATAGAAATGGCCGTTTGGCAAGGTGACTCGGGATAGATGATGAAGAGCGAGAAAAAGGAAGTTAAATCGATCGAAGAATCCCTGCCGCTGGCCGCTCGAACGGCGGGGGCGGATGGAGAAAATCTTTGCTTTCGTAGCTCGACTGGAAAATTCGCCGGCTAACACCAATGCGGGATGCCTGAAATAACGCCGTCGTATTTTCTTTCAATCCGCGGCAACCCCGAGAGCGCGTTGGCACGGATTTTTCGGTACTCCCGGAACGCGAAGGTTGAACACGCTAAAGGCACCACCAGAGGGGAGTTGGCGAAAAATATAACGCGGTGAAAAAACGCGGATAAAAAAAAAAAGAAATAACCAACGATAAAACGCGGATGGCCCGAAGTGTTAAAATAATTTTTTTAATAAATCACATTTTCCTAATCACCGCGGGCGCTTTGCGTTATCTATAATAACAACGACTGAAAACTTGTTGATTATCCGTCCATCTGCCGCGACGAGTGACGATCGTCGACGAAAATGCAAAAAGAAACGAGAAGTACAGAGAGATATAAAAAAAAAATTATTATAGGTATAATGACGGGTAGTTTTTTTTTTTTTTTTTTTTTTTTTTTCGTGTTCTGGAAGCAGGTTGTAAAGGTAACGAGGTGGGTATAACCGTGCGTGCTTTAACGATATAAGCGCGAGCGTAGTATAATGGTCCGTAGTTAATTCAATAGGGAAACGAGTGGTGTGAGGCTGAACGTTGCCGGAGCTAGAAGAAGGGACGAGGAATACCGGTTCGGTATGTATGCGTATATGTACACGTCGGTCGGTATACCCGCTAATTGAGCTATTAGTAGACGCTACTAGAGACTAATTAACCATACACTAAATACGACTATTTTTGCCTTATAATGAGATGGACCAATGCGCGAAAAAATATTAAGGAATAAAAGTAGCAAAAAAAAACATAAAAATATTGCAAAAATTGTCTCGACTGATCAGTGATGTAAAACGAACCGAATGTATTGCTTGTGGAATAAAAATATCGTCGTCATGATTTTTCAGTCTAAAAAAAGGGGATGAATTGATTTTTTTTTATGGTGGATAAAATAATCGTCGATTACTAAGAATAATTTTATACTAATTAATTATTCACTAAATATGGCTATTTTTGCCTTGTAATGAGATGGACCAAAGCGAAATAGTGTATTGTGTAACAAGTGCGTAAAATAAAACATTTCCGCACGAGTCACACATACTATTTTTTATAAGAGTCGTAATAGCTTGAAACAAGTCTTCTTCGGGGAGAGTGCGCGAAGCCAAAACGCGAGCTGTCCGAAAAAAACGCGTAAAGTAAACGGCGTGCGTAAAGTTAAACTTTACGTACGACGTTCGGAAAACTAGCACTTTACGCACACGAAACTTCGCCGGAAAGACGAGTTTTACGCACGCTATTAAAAAATAGTATATTGTGTAACAAATGCGTAAAGTACAACATTTCCGCACGAGTTACACATACTATTTTTTGTAAGTGCGGTGTGTGAAGCGAGTCTTCTTCGGGGAGGTCGAGCGAAGTAAAAACGCGAGTATTCCGGAAGGAGTGTGTAAAGTAAACGGAGTGCGTAAAATGTCACTTTACGCACGGCCTTCGGAAAACTAGCACTTTACGCACGCGAAACCTTCTTGAAAAGACGAGTTTTACGCACGCTATTACAAAAAAATATTGGGCAATAAAAATAGTAGAAAAAAAACGAAAAAGCATTGGAAAAATCGTCTCGACTTATCCCTCATGCAAAACCCAGTCTATCGTTTGCGAAAAAAAAAAACAATTCGGCGTCGTGATTTTTTAGTCTACAAAAAAAGGCGAAAAATTGATTGTTTTGGATCGTAGATAAAAGTCATAAATTGTTCAGAATAATGTATTATTCTTGACTTCTTATGGATTTAACGCGGTGGATAAATGAATGGTAATGGCTAACGTGTGGCTGATGGAGTGGAGAGCATGTCTGTTGAATCGATCGTCGAAAGGGGGTTGTACTCTCGCCTGGGAATGGCAGCTGGTTTCGGAGATACGGAGCAATCACTAGTGCCCTGAAATTCTCCTCTGCTTTAAACATTACTATTGAACCAACTGACACATATGCATCGCTAGATAGTGTCGAATTGGATTTAATACACCCGCATTTCCTTCGAATTCGACTAATTGCCACTGTATAATAACGCCCCAATGATAGATCGACAGCACGACGTATTATTACTTCTCATTAATACATCGATGCAACAAGAGAATAACGCTTTACCTGAGTTTGTACTCGGAGTGTGGCGAATCCTCGGGTGACTTGTAATTGTTGCCGGTCTGAAACATAAAACGATACCCCATCGAATTATAATCAAGTCACCGAATAATACATCGAAAAACATGTCATCATCGATGTCATTGTAATTGATTTCATGACTCCCCCGAGTCGATGAGAATCCGATAATGAATTTTTAATGCCGAAAAAAAAAAAAAAAAAACCGCAACGAAATGAACGAGAAAAGTAGGAAAATCTCTTCGTAGGAAAGGGCGAACGGTCGAATAGTTCAAAAACATCTGTTAAGCCTGTGATAAATCGCACCTCTAAATCTCGTACGAGTCAAACGCACCGGCATATTAATAATTAATCGACCGTACGCCTCGAGGAACTTTCCGTACCTACGCGGGTTCTCTCTCTCTCTCTCTCTCTCGCTTCTCTAGTTTCGTCGTCGTATATATTCCGAAGCTGCACGAAGCAGTCCTCTCTCGGTTTTCCCTTAAGTCTTATTCTAATAGCGCTTAAAACTTTGTTCCTCCGTCATCGGTTTCGTAAAAAAAGACGATTTGCGAAGAGACCTTAAATATATAAAGATACACACATATATATATATATATATATATAATTTTTTTTTCTTTTTTTCAAATTTGCGCAGTGTCGTTATAGTTAAAAGTGTATAACGAGCTCACAAAATTTGAATGACAATAAAATAAACACGAAAATATCGGTAAACGAAGCGTAATTGACACGTGGATCGAGGGATGCTAGTTTCGCGATCGCATTCGCTGAAACAGGGAAAGCGAATGCGGAAACTATGTCACTCGCGTCTGAGCGGAATACAATATTCAATTCAGTTCGTTATTTCATTGAAAATGTCAATTTTCATTCTCAAACATTACCGGCAAACGAGCCAAGTGCGCGAACCTCCCCACGCGCGGGGTTATCGCTACATTAATACGTGTTTCCGATCGATCGATCAATCTCGTTTTTTTTTTTTAATTTAACACCGAGTAATGTATATATACGTTACAATTAACCGAAGGGAATGAGTATCTGACGCTTTTGAAGTTCGGGTTAAAATTCATGAATGTTTCGATGTATAAACTAACAAACTAACCGATGGGCCGCGTTTCAGGGGTCTAAAGGGCAAATGTTAACGATGTCGAGATATCGACGCAAAACACGTGTCAAATCGGAATTTTATTACCCGTCATTATAAACGGAAGTTTCGGTATCGAATAAACTTGTTAATTGTTTATAAGTGTACCTTTCGTCAAGTTGCTATCGTCCCGATGTATAATCCATTATTTGATGAAACTTTCGTCATTTTACACAATCACTCGATGTATATAAAAAAAAAAAAAAAATACGACAAAAACAAAATAATGCTTATTGTCGTCGTTAAGTGAGAAATTCTCGCGAAACGGGAAGAGATCGCTAATCACCTGAGGCGTTGGGAAGTTTAGCAAATTTTAGTCATCGCGGAAAAGACACACCGACGAGTACACACGTGAAACTGGTAAAGTGGCTCTCTCTTGCTGGTCCGGCTGCTTAGCAAGAGTACCAGAAAGCCGTGTGAGTGTTACCGAGATCTCATCTAACCGAAAAGCGATGAGTAGACCGACGGAGAAGAAAAGGAGTCGGGTAAAAGGTGGAGAAGGAGAAAGAGATGGAGAAGGGCGCGGGGATGAAGCGAGGAAGAGGACGAGGTCTTTGCTCGAGACTCTGCCTGAATCGACCGAAATAGTATACATCGGTCCGAGCGGAGTCATAACTCAAGCTCCCTCGCGACAGATAGACTTCGGATTCGTGTGTTCGGGATTCTTCGAGTGTGTATATCGCTATCGCTGCACACCTGGAAATCCTTTTTACACGATACGCCCGTTACAATTTTACGCGCAATTTATTTAAAAATCTAATTTTTCCTTGTCACTGATGTATTGTCGCGGGAGCAATTTTTATTATCGGAAAATTTGTGGATAAAAATTTCAAACGTGAGTAACGATCGTAGCAATTGCGAATCGTCTTCAAAGGATAATATATCAGCGGGAAATTTATTAGGGGAGAATAATTCTAAATCCAAATCGTGATTTAGACGGCGTCCATTTTTTTTTTTCATTTTCGAATTTTTTCGATATCTCGAATCTGAAACGGTCGTATCAACGTTTTTCAACGACTTTTATAAACTTTTTTTTTTTTTTCGGAAAAATTTTGGTAATTTTAATGCAAATTATATACCGAGAAGGGGAGGGTTTTTGTTAGCGACTGTCTTGACGAAAATACGTTTACTCTGTGGTAGTAGTTGACCAACAGGCGCCGGGGAAACAGAGAATCGGCGAGAGAAAGAGAATGGAGGCGGCTGGGGGAGGGGGGAGGGGGTGCATTCCAAAGTAGTTCGACTCTGTGCAGGTTGGACCGAGGAACGGCGGCTCGGAAAGCTTAGCACACACGTGGTGTGTTCGGCTGAGTCGCACGGATTCTGTCTGCCGTTTCCACGGCTCGCATCGTCGCACCCACGCGTTACCGTCTCCCTTCTCTCCATCAAATGCCCCCACGGAAGTTGACCTAACTGCTATTTTCGTCGGGATTTTCTCCGTTGGATTACTCTTTTTTGTTTTTAAACTCTATCCTCCAATTCTCTTTCTCCGGGTTATTCTGTCTCCGTATCCTCCATAAGTAATACACTGTTGCGTCGAACGAGTCGCCGAAAAAAAAAAAAAAAAAAAAAAAAAAGAGATCGATAAAGCAAACTCACTTCAAGCCGTTATTTCGTCGTGTGAAAACGAGAATTACCGAAAAAACATCGTGAAATTCAAGATAAACAGAGTTTGCGAAGTAAATGCGAACGGGATAATGATCGAGTCGCAGTGTCCTAAATGTCGGAAGCATAGAACAGTTCGCGAAGTGGCTAACCACCAGTGGTTTCCACTACATCACTCTAATCGCCGAGCGCAACTATCGACCTACCTGTTTGCCGATTATTCGATCAGTGGATTTATCGACTTAGCTTAGTTGCAGTGCGGCAGATTAAAATGGCTGATCGCTCGATGAGACCCCGAATAAGTTCGAACATTGTTACTCGGGATGATAAATGAATTTTCCTTTACCCGCGGAAATGAGTCCGTGACGCGGTATTCTTCATCTTTCAATGTTTATACGGGTTTGCGTGTTTTTTTTTTATTGTTTGCCAAATAATGGGATAAAATAAAAACATAATGACGAGGACGTTAAAGGCTCGAAGAAATCTACCGCGCGGTGCTGAGAGAAAATACTTTTTAAAGCAGCGAGTCTCGAGTCGGAGAGCCCTACTCTCTAATTAGCTTCGTATGCACGGAGGTTTTTTGTTTAATTAACGCGAGCGCCGTAAACTAACCTGCGCGCAAGAGAGTTCCGTTTCCGGCAATCACCACCAACGCGCTCTTCTCCTTCATCGTCTCTCCGCGGTGTTTTTTTTTATTGTTGTTTACTTTCGCAAATATTTATATATTTTTATACTTTGCTCTCTCAGTTCCGAAATTCTCGGATGTTGGGGGTAATACGAATATCGCTTTTACCGCGTTTCTTTATTGACACGGTAAATATCGCTTCCGCTCGCGCGAACAAACAATAAATTGCTTCGTTATCAGTCTCGTTAAAAAGGTTTATCTTGGAGGATATAAAATTTCGAATAATTATTGAAAAATTTCCCGACCGTTCGTCGAATTGCAATTTATATTTTCGTGTCTGCGATACGTATTTTTGTAAATTTTTTTTTTTTTTACGTTTATCGAATTTTTCCCGAATTTATCCATCGCAAATTCCGACTGGAGATTGAAAAATTTCTTGTAAATAAAAATATAAATCAGTTGAATATATAGATCGAATAATAAATAGATTAGAGAGAAGTCGAATAAATAATATGGTATACGTTTGGCGGCGCTGTCTCGGAAGGGGGACCATTACGTTTCCCCTTTCGCTGTAAATCTCTTGAGAGCGCTTACAACGTTTACGAGGGGGTTACACGATCGCGATCGCGCTCCAGCTTTCTACTGACATGCACCAACTAACGCACACCTCTCTCCCCTCTGTCTCTGTTCCTGTCGACGAACACTTTCACAAGTGCGGATAGAACAGAAGCAGCAGTTAGAGTAGCAGGCTATGGGACAGGGGTGGCCGTCGTCGACCAGTGGACGTTCTCGTCGTGAATGTAATCGCAACTCTGTATACGTATCTAACGTACCCAGCTGATGTGATGGTATGCAATGCACGCAACCACGCAAACCAATGCGCAATGTGCCCAATGTGTGTCTTAAGGTGAATCCACCCACACGTGAGGCATCTATGCATAGACCAGTAGATGGTAATACAATGGTAAAAGCCGAAGGGGCTGAGTTCGTAGGTGTGTTACTACGTGAAGTGCTCACGTAGGTGGATCAGCCATACGATGGGTGGGAGTACATAGACACAAGGGTTATGGGAGACACGTAGAAGTTCGGCATACAGTAGAAACCCACGTATGTTACCATTTCATATTATCTCCCGAATAAAAAAAAATGGTAGATAAAAATGTCCAAAAAATAGTTTTTGGTTCGGTTTCGATTACCGGTTGTTGGTTTCTTTTTTACCGGTAAATTTTGTTTTATTCTCAAATTTTTTAGCATTTTTGGGCATTTTTTGAGCAATGGATGTTTTCATGACATTTTAGTATGTTACGGAAAAAGATGCATGTGAATCATTTTTTGAAAATAGAAGATCGATAGCGTACCATTTTCGATGTATAGGGTCGTGTTTTTGAGCCGTTGTAGGGTAACGAAGAATCTGGAAAAAGTGGAATGCCACAAGGGTTATGGGGGACACGTAGAAGTTCGGCATTTAGTAGAAACCCACGTATGTTACCATTTCATATTATCTCCCGAATAAAAAAAAATGGTAGATAAAAATGTCCAAAAAATAGTTTTTGGTTCGGTTTCGATTACCGGTTGTTGGTTTCTTTTTTACTGGGGAATTTTGTTTTATTCTCAAATTTTTTAGCATTTTTGGGCAACGGATGTTTTGATGGCATTTTAGTATGTTACGAAAAAAGATGCATCTGAATCTTTTTTTGAAAATAGAAGATCGATAGCGTACCATTTTCGATGTATAGGGTCGCGTTTTTGAGCCGTTGTAGGGTAACGAAGAACCTGGAAAAAGCGGGATGCGGGAAGCGGGAAGCGGGACGAAGGCCACAGCAATTTCGATCGTAAAAAATTGAAGGATTTCAAAAAATTGTTCTGAATGACACATATTTCCAGATTTGTTTTTCGTGCCAAAGACTGGGTTAAAGTTCTTCATGAACAACTGCAGACGTCAGATTTTTGTGAGAACGAAGTACACTGAACAAATTCTTGTTTTGGAAGACTTGGAACTTATACGAGATTATACTGTAACTATAAGAACTAAATAAGTGTTGAGAGGATTGTTGTGTTGGAACAGTGAAAAGCTTGGGATGTGGGTACTATGCAGTCGTAGCGTGTTGCCCTGCCGGTCTGCTTGTCTGCTGACTGGCTGGAGGTAGCGCTCTCGCATGTCGTCGGTTCGAGTCTGCGAAAGGGCCCCGGCACCTCGGTAGGTCGCTGGGCTTTCTCTCTAAGTCTCTCTCTCTCTCTCTCTCTCACTCTCTTACAACCTCAGTCTGCTTCCATGGTGGACGTTAGCTGCAGGTGGCGCAGCGTATTTATAGCCGAGCCGTGACTCCTCTTCCTCTTCCGTTTCCTCTTCCTCTTCCGTTTGCAGCTCTTCGCCGCACGCGGAGTGAGCGGCGGCGAGCGTGAACGTCGGATAGTCTTCTCTACCTTCTCTATGTGGAGCACCCGAGCCTTCTTTCAACCCCTCCGCCGGCCGCTTTCTACGAGTCAAGTCGCTTGGTAGCTTCCGGACCGGTAGAGGCCGCAACGTCGAGGGCAGAGCCCAGAAAACATTCGCGAAGCAAGTTAGGAGTCAGGAAAGAAACTCACCTTCTGGATTATATACTACTGGACTCAAAGTTTCTCTTTCTCTCAAAGTTTGCCTTGGTCCTCTATCCACCATAGCAGATCTCATTGTTGAAACTGGAAATCCTACCGTCTCGCGCTTCCCTCACGAATCGATAACAAGAATTTACCTAACACACTGTGGTAACACGCCATGCATATAGCAAAAATATACGGCAAACAAGAAAAGAGTTCTTCAAGTATATGTATACATATACGAATCGTCCGAAGAACCCTCGACCACGAAACACCCTGTAGCTGTGAGGCGTCATTGCCCGCTTCTATCTCAATCGGCAGATCTCTCGTCTGACGAGGGCCAACGCGCTTGTCTCAAGAGACTTCACTGTGTACCGATGTCTCGTGCAAACGCGTATCTCATCCTCATTACCGACTATCTTTAATGGCCCGGAGTCTCATCTGAAACAGTGTGTTCTCTTAGCGCTTGCCTTGCGATAAGAACTTCGCGATGGTCGCACTTGACAAACGAGCAACGCGCTCGTTGCGTTTCATAAGCTTACAGATCGTTAAAGAATCATAGATTCTATCATTGAATTCAAAGGGTTGGTTACCAGATGTTGGCAAACATTTGTCATACCAACTATTCATCTATTTCCCTGTTTCATACAATTTAACAAGTGATCAACTACTGCCACATTTATCCTCATCTAAAAAGACAGAAGATGTTGAAATTTAGGAATTTCTATCGACGTTAAGCGCCCCAACTTAACCAACTACAGTAGCAGTTCCGTATTTTTAACTCGACGGGACCGGACATGTTCACGTTTCTGCGTTTCCCCTGTCGTCCCTACTTCCGGTCAGTTGCTGTGAGTAGGGATAATGAGGGATATACTCGTCCGTAGATACTCCTTGGAGTGGGGAAGCGTTAAGCGCCCCATCTTAACCAACTACAGTCCCAGCTCCGTATTCTTAAATCGACGGGACCGGACATGTTTCCGTTTCTGCGTTTCCCCTACCGTCCCCACTTCTCGTCGCTGCGCGTAGGGGTAATGATGGCTATACTCATCCATAGACACCCCTTGTAGTGGGAAGATCGGCCTCAGGGGAAATACAGTTAAGGGAAATTGTTGCCATGGTAACGAGTTAAGACAAGAGAGGAGTTAAGTTAAGAGGAGTTAAGAATACGGAGCTTGGACTGTACTGAAAACACCAAAGTAGATGAGTAGACATTCTCTGTTTAGTCGTTCGGATGATGCAGCAGAAGAAATGCTATCGACCATTCGTTCTGACAAAACATCGAAAGCCTTGATGATCGATGAAACCGATGATTGATAATAATGGTGGTGGTTTCCGATTGAATATATCCGAGTTGAACGCTGAACGGAGGTTTGACCCCGACTAATGTAAACCGGAGATAGCAGGAGTTGCGTGATCGGATACATCCTCAGTGACCGGCATGAACAAACGGATGTCTGTGGCAAGGTCTTCCCGACCCCTATTCTGGTCAATGTGCGGTTCAAAGCAGTGGCTTCGTAGCACATAATCAAAGCCCTCCCCCTCAACACAATCATAGAACCCTGATATTCTCCAAATGATTACGCAATCGTCACATCATTTTCTATGTTCATTAATGCTTATGTCGTTCATCTTCTGTTCATCGAACGTCACAGTAGAGAAAAGAATTTCGAAATCTAAGTATCTAATGATGTTGAACACCTCACAGTGAACAAGGTCATTCGTCATCCTACCCTCCGGGGATGAAAAAATCTGTCCTCGATCTCTAATACTTATATGAAACGCGACATTCGCCAAGAAACAAAATGGTCGTCTCTCTGGCTAATGATGATGTTCAGCAAGTCACCGTAAAGAAGTTCATTTGTCTTCATACCGTCCATACTAAAAAGACTCTCTCTGCTCATCGTGTTATACGGTACATTCGAGGCTCGAAGTTTAAGTGAACCCGGATGCTTGGCGCCGTTTTGGCGTGTCTCTTGCAGAATGTCTGGCAGCGGTGTGCACACGGCTCGAGATTGTGTCTGTCTGGTTCGGGTGAGAAAATTGGTGTGCCGTAAGAGGTTTCGGATGAGGAGCAGAGACGGAGCTTCTCTCGAAAAGCGCAGAGGGTAGGATAAGGATAAGAAGTAGCAGGGGGGTTGGTCTGACTATAGTATACAGCGGATTGTGCCGGAGAAAAGAAAGAGATTCGCGCATAGGGTTTTGGTGGATGCCGAGTGAGGCGATAGGGGACGAGACGGTCGGTGGTGGAGGTGAGGGAAAACGGTTGGAAAAGCAACAGGTGTCGACGCGGGGCGAGCTTGAGCGCGCAGAACCCCTCGCGACCTCTGTCTCTCGGCTTTATCCACCAACCCCTCCGCCACCCGGGTTGTGCTACTCACCTCACCCTCTTTCCAACGATTCTCTCTAACTCTGCGCGCGGGTCTCTTGAAGCCTCGACCCTCTCATAGATCCCGCCGAGATAGCAAAAATGTTTAATGGGGTGAACTCGCTGGAAAATACCACAAGCTGAAGGCGCTCCTCTCTCCATAGTGTTCTTGTACCGCTGACCTGAGAATATCGTTTCTCTCGATCAGTTTCACATTAACGAACCGCAGGAAGTTCTGCTTCAAGGCGTACACGCTTCCTCTTATCGATTTACCACCGTCTTATCCTCATACTCTCTATCCATTCGCTTTACACCTTTCCATTTTCGCATACCTGTGATCTATGTATAACGAGATTAATCGATTTTTATCGAATTCCAATCGACTGACTCCGGGGGCTCTATGTAGAGAATGTTTGTATAGCCCGAGATCGGGGGATGCTGGAATCGAATGGGAAACAGGTTTTCCGAGCGAAAGAGGGGTATACACAGTGAGTTAAGGAAGAGGGAATCGGTATTTCTGTGAAGTTGGTCGACGTCTCCGATTGCCATCCGGCACGGTGTGCCTCGGCGTGTCTTACTTACGAAACTGAAATCCCTCGTAGAAACCCGGGAACGTTCTCGCGAACCTGCTACGCGGTGGTAGTTCGCGCTGAAGCGCGGGTCGAGAATGCAACCGTCTGGAATGCCAAAGCTCTAAGACTCTGGAACCGGCAAACCGGGGAAGAGAGAGAGAGAACCCGGTGCGAATGGAATTTCACACTCGAATACGAGGTCGACCGACATTTCGAACTAAAGCAGGACATTCCGGTGGAGGAAACGCTCGTCTCTTCCGTGTGTTCGTTCTCCTTGCCTTGATCTCCTCGCGCCCGGTTTATACCCTCGTTGCTGCTCCTTCGTCGACGGCTTCCAACTGCTAGTAGGCTGAGTTGAATTCTCAAGAAACAGAGGAGAGCTGCAGAGTCTCTCTCGATCCCTTCCTATTACCGAGACGATGCTCCGCGCTGGTGTTATCGGTGAAACAGACTCTTGGACATGGAAGACTCGCGAGATGCAAAAGAGGCAAACGTGGGGTGGGAGCAAGACGAGGAAAAAGGGCGCGAGGGAAACAACGTCTCGGAGTTTCTCTTCGAGAGTCGGTGAGAGCCTTTCGATGTTGGTCGCGTTTTAAAAGAATGGGAAAGGAAGCTGGTAACTTTTTTTTTTCGATGTTATTTTTTTTCTCTTCGCGCGCTCTTCTTTCTTTTTAGTTTAGAGAAGGGTACGTGGAAGAGAGTGAAAAAAAAAATGGCCGGAGACGCGGACGAATTACTCCCAGGAGGAGGATACCCAACCGGGAGAGAGTATCAGGGTGTAATATTTTGCCCACTAGCTACCATCTTTTTCTACTTAATACCGCTGACGCCACTGTCTGTGCGTGTCATCATCGTTGCTCCCTCGTTTTTTTCTCTTCGATCTCAGTCCCTCCCCCGTACACTTGCTGTACACGTCGACGAACGAATGAAGCGCATTAATAACGAGCTTCACTCCCCCCACTCCCCCTTAGTCTGAACAAAGTTGGGACTAATTAAATTTTGACGAAATTAAAAAAAAAAAAAAAAAAAAAAAAACCGTTGTCGTTAGGCGTTTACGATGAAAGTTTAACCTCCCCACCCAGCGGCGTAGCTTCTCCTATACACACTCTGTTCCCCTTATTATAATACTGTTTATTAAACTCGAGTTTTTTTTTTCGCCCGAGATTGGATCCACCGATCACCAGGGCTCAAAATTAATATTTTTATAAACCTCATCAATCGAAAAAAAAAAAAAAAAAAATTACAATTTTTGTCGGATTTTTATATCGCCCATAATTACTCGAGTAGAACAAATTTGTTTGCCCGAACACGAGTTCGCGTTAACGTTCGTGACCGAACGATCTATAATCGCGAGAGATATCAGCGCATAAACGCTGAAATAATAACCGTTGCTTCCGGGATAGCTTTGGGTTTGTTCGCCAATTTCCAAACTTTTGTATTTAAATTGCCGACAATTTGCTAAGCCGTCAATTTCGCTCGTGAATCGCTCGTGTCGGTAACGAGAGTCGGTTAACGCGATAACTCGCACGCATGAATCAAAAGCTCCCCGACGAGGTTAAAACACGTTGAACCAGCGAAGGAAGATTTCACTGGCGTTATCGATTCTCTCATTGTCCGTAGCGACATATGATACAGAATTTATTTCTTTCTTTTTCGTCGTTCCATGGATCTCCTGCTTGCGCTAATGTAACTCCTATTGCCTTATACCGGGAGAGTGCACCCCGTGTCGGTGGTCTGTTACGCGTATATATAGAGTTGTAGGGACACTTTGCTCGCGTCTGAACCTTTCATAAAGGAACGAGAGACGTTTTGTCGTGGGAAATAAGATAAGAACCGGTGGAAGC
The DNA here is from genome assembly GCA_964006125.1 of Cryptus viduatorius. NCBI lineage: Eukaryota > Metazoa > Arthropoda > Insecta > Hymenoptera > Ichneumonidae > Cryptus > Cryptus viduatorius. The sequence goes on from OZ023223.1 coordinate 6,635,696, forward strand.
GCGGGGCTAACCCCGCGCTGGAGGGGTTGTTATGCTCGCGGCATCTGCAGCTATGGCGCCACTGGCACCCTCCGCGATCTCTATGATTTCGATACTTTGTTTTGGCCGATGGCGAAGAGCTCTCGGAGCTTTCCACGACCCGGCAGCGGGCGCAGAGCAGACAGAGATTTCGATTCGCACGAGCGGCCCGCTCTCTATCTGTTGTTTCTAAAGCTTCCTAAGCGAATAAATCTGAATATCTGGCCGTACCGTGGACCATATCTCGGGGATCGGGCGGCGGCATTGCACGGAAAGCTTCATATGGACACTATCGACATACGATACAGAGATATCGTTTCTTTCAGACTTATTTATTGAATGCATTTCGTTTCAATAGAGAAGAAACAAAAAAGCCGCATACATTGGCGAGAAATATATTGTTTCGAATCAATTGAATATATATACGATTATCGATCATCCTGCAGCTCGGGGATACAGAATCAGAATGTCGCACAGTATGTTCTTGACATGGAGTGCATTAGCCATAGGCGCGATGTAATTCCAAGGGACCGAGGGATAGATTTGGATAGGGTCTCGGAAACAGTTCACAACGTGGTAATCAAATCTAATCCGCCACAGAGCGTCGGGGCGTTAACCGGCAGCCGATGTTATGTCGGCTTAACGTGTTATACGAGGATCGAAGGGGAAGGTGTGACAGTATTGCTGCTCCCGAATCGACGCGCAGCGCTCCAAGTTGTTTCGGAATGTGGCAGATATTACGAAAAAAAAAAAAAAAATGCACAGTAGTCAATGCACATTGCTTCCTCATTTTTTTGTATCTTTTGCGAAGTTTCCTCTACGAAAATGAAAAAACTTCGTAAACGGTGGAAAATAATGAGGAAGCGATATGCGAGGGTCTTAGCAATCCCACAGCGTCCAAATTTAAAAAAGTTGGAACGCAATGAAACATTTCGAAAAAATTCGACAGTTTTTTGATTACCGTTTACTTGTATTTTGAATTTTAGCTCAATTGCTGAAAAATCCATCAATTGCGAAAAAAAATTTTTGAAAAAAAATAAAAAATAAAAAAAAAAGTGATAACAACCATTCGTCTAGTGATCGAAACACGAAAGCAGCGTAGATTTCGTGAGAGAAAGAATTTTTCTTAAAGGGGTTAAGAAGGGTAATTTCATTTAACGTTTAGAAAAAAAAGCTTATCTAACGCATATCCGAAGCTTTATTACGTACAGTTTGAGGGTCTTTTATTTTTAAATGCTCGCTATATATTTATTTTTAACTACCCGGTGTACAAATGAGGAGCGAAGCTCGCAATCCGTCGATCTACTCGTGTATCTACGAACGACTCTTGACGCGGGGGGGTGGTTTCCATCGCAAACGATCGCACCAATTTTCCAGCCAGGAAACAAATGTTAAGTCCCGACGAGGGTAGACGCCTTTTGCCTCGTTGAAAGAGACTGCTGAGGTGAAAGGAAGAAGAAGAAGAAGAAGAAGAAGAGAAGAAGAAGAAGAAGTAGTAGAAGAAGAAGCAGAAGAGAGCGAGAGGCAACTCTCAAGCTGATTCGAAAGATAGAGGGGAGTCGAGGCGATCAAGGTGCCGTGCGGAAGAGCGCGCGTCTCTCGCGCAATCTCGCATGCAAATCGGCTTGCCAGTCGGTGCGGATAGTAGCAGGGGGTGGTTTGTTGGAAAGCGACCGGAGCCGCACGGTCCGCGAGCAAGGCTACCACCACCACCGCTCTTTCGCCCGCGAATCCCTAGGTCACGATGCTACGATGTCGACCTCGCCGCCCACAGAACGCCCGGAGGGTGAAGGCACTTTCAGAAAAATTTGTTTCCTCGCGATATCGACCTCCCTACATGCAAATGCCTTCAGCTAGCCCCACGGACCTCGTTTCCGCTTACATATTTGCATCAGCCGTTACACACTTATTTTCCTTTATTCTTGTTTTTTTTTTTCGCATCCCTTTGCAATACAGTATTTTCCGCTTTCTTTTGTTTTGCCGAATTTTTTTTTTTTTTTTTTACTTAATAAACCGTCGAACCACCCTGCGCGTATAATTCTCGTACACGTTGTAAGTATGAAAGCCTCGGGAAAAAGGGGGTGGTTGGTGGGTTTCGAGAGAGAGAGAGAGAGAGAGAGAGAAAAAAACAGTAACTTAGCTACATGAAAAGTTGGAAAAAAGGGATGAAGGAATATAATGCGGATTCGCAAGGGCAACGCGAAGCAGCCATCCGGCAGGAGACTCATTCCGGAGCGGCAAAACTTCTTGGTCCTTGCAACTCCATAGTGAAACTACAAGGAGCGCGCAGGCTACTCGCCCCGGTGAATTTTCTTCTTCGGGATAACTCGCTATGACCTCCTCCCCCCCCCCCTCCTTCCCCCCATTTTCTTTTCTCTTTCGCGTTTCGCTCGCGATACCTCTCTTATCTTTAAATTAACACTGCGGTCCGGGGGAAGGGCGGCACAAGATCGCGGCTTGGTCTACGAACGCGATAATGCTCCCTCCTCCGCCGTGGTAAACAGTCCAACTCGCCGGTTCGTAAGCTCCAACTCGCACAAAGCTAACGCTGCGAACGCTGCGGGGATATCCACAACTTATTCCAGTAGTTCGCGCGCACATCGCCAATTGAATTTTATTATAGAATCCATGGCTCGTGCATCCGAATGAAATGGATTCGCTAACAAATCCCCTTTTAGCTATCGGCTGCATAAGGTAATTCCAATAATTCACCATACTTTCGGGATAAATGCTTTCAATAAGTTTCTTTTACGGCCTCTCCTTCTTTTTTTGTCTTTGTTCAGAAAAATTCCGGTTTTTTTTCGAATTATAATGTATCGTTTCATCGTAAAACTAACGCGATATCCTGTCCTTTTTTAATTTTTTTCAATCGAACTATCGATATAATATTGACGAAATTAATTTTTCTGATGCAGAACATTTCCACTGCAAAAAAAAAAATCGCGGAATCTTTTTCAGATGAATTCTCAAAAAAAAATCTCAATCATTCAATTTCTTTTTGAAAAAATTTAATTTTTTTTCCAATCTTTCGTTCAACTTGATCTCTCGATCTTCGTAGAAGAGAAATAAGAAAATAACTTCATGAATTCCGATGGAATTTTGGTCAATGCTATCACGTCGTTCTGTGCCCATAAGGGCCATTCAATTAGCATTCAATCACTTCCATAGATAAATCGTTAACCTTTTTACAACGAAGAAATAGTCACCAGAAAAAAGAAATCAGCATTTGACACATATTGCGCGATTTAATCGTTGATCCGGGACATTCGGCAAAACAGCGTCAATAGACGTGCGATTGAAAAGGGTGTGGCTTGGCAAAATTCACGAGGGGTGGGGGAGGGGGGGGGAGGGTGTGAGGATGTGCAAGAGGGCGGTATAGGTGTATATAGGTGGGTGGCGCGACGCGCGGCTAAAACTATTTCTCTTCCTGGTCTGATGCGGCAACGCTGTGATTTGAATACATCGAGTTAGTGGCGCGTGCCACGACTAGCGAATGTTCGGTTTTACCCTGCCGTGTATACCCGGCCGCTATCTCTCCGCTATCTCGGACGCTTTACCGAGGCACTCATTACTTGCCTTTTCACCGATTCACGGTGGAACGCACTCTCTTCGTTCGCCCGAAGGCCCTTCCACTGCTATCCCAGTGAGATCGATTCCACCTGATGCCAGACGCGCGGCACGATTTACCCTATCCCACCCCCGTCGTCGTACCTGCCTCTCTCGCCCCCTTAACGATATCGGAATTCCGTAAATAATGTCAAGACTCGCGCGGAGCTATATTCTCAAAAGCGTCGATGGCGTGTGTGATACAGCCAATATGTTGCATGTCTCCAATGTATGTAGCAAATAGAGGGATGGGGGTTAAAATTTGCCCGTACGAATTTGCTTGAGTGGAAAAAATCATCGTTGGGGGTAAGAGTATAACCAACAGGGATGGTAGTTTGAGGGATGGCAAAGCGGTAGACGCTGATAGGAGTGAGAGTTGGGCCGTAGAGAGAGGCTCCGCGTCGCCGACACCACTCCGAGTCCTCACATAATTTGATATTTAAATGAAGTTTAAATAGTTTGCAACAGCAATTTGTCTTGGAAAGTTACGTGAGCTAGTAGAGAGAGCCGCCTTGGCTACGCCCGACAGTCGAGCGTCGAGCCGTCGTGAGACACGTACCCTCTCCTCTCTCTCTATCTCTGTGCGGAACCAAAACCCTCCTCTGGTTTTCACTCTCTCTCTCTCTCTCCTTCTCTCTCCCGTTCTCTACACACAGCCTATGTTATCAGAGAGTGAAGAGGCCCTCTTGAGAAACGAAGGAGCGAGAAACTCTTCTTGGAGGAAAGGAGCGAGAAACGTAAGAGCGAGCCGGCGCTGGATAACGCGCCGTTTCCCTCGCCTTTTCGTCTCCGGTGTGACACCCGGCCCTGTCAACGTTCTCGCGGGTCGCGTCTCAACAGCATCTTTGCCACGTTTGTCTAGACCCAGATCCCTCCCATCCCTACGACCCTATCGCAACGCCTGCGACCACCTGCCGCAAGAGACCCCGAGAGATCTCTTTGACAGGCCTCATATTACCTTGACTCGGGCTCACCTACTCCCTGCACCTATCATACCCGCTTTCACACTGTTGCCCTCACTTTCCTAGTTTTTTTTTTTTTTTTTTACTAGGATTTGGGTAAAAAAAACTATTTAGGGAAGAACAGTGTTTTTTGGTTGAATTTTTCAAAAAGATTCTCTAGTTCGATGCTATCATAGATCGATGGTCAAAAATGGTAAATGACACAATAGTTTCAACTTCCGACTTTGACATGGTACAAAATGAGAACTTCCAAAAAAAAACAGTGTTTTTTGGTTAAATCTTTCAAAGAAATTCTATTTTGATGTTATCATAGGTCGATGGTCAAAAATGGTAACTGACACAATTGTTTCAGCTTCCGATTGTGACATGGTGTAAAAGAAATAACTTACAAAAGAACAGTATTTTTGGTCTAATCTTTCAAAGAGATTCTCTAGTTTGATATTATCATAGATCGATGGTCAAAAATGGTAAATGACACAATAGTTTCAATTTCCGACTTTGACATGGTGCAAAATAACAACTTGCAAAAGAACGGTGTTTTTTGGTTACATCTTTCAAAGAAATTCTATTTTGATGTTACCATAGGCCGATGGTCAAAAATGGTAACTGACGCAATTGTTTCAGCTTTCGGCTTCAACATGGTGCAAAAAAAAAATTTAGGAAAGAGCAGTGTTTTTTGGATGGATCTTTCGAAGAATTTCGAGTTTGAAGTTGCAATCAATTGATGGTATAAAATGGTACTCAACTTTATCGTATTGGCTTTCGCTTATGATTATGACCGAAACTAGTCATTTACGAGAGAATAAATGATTTCATATTGATCGAAACGAAATCGACATCCAACTAACCGCAATGATATATGACATCTTCTGTTTCTGTTGCTTTACGGAGAATCGGAAATAAATAATGGTAAATGCCATAATGGACCCAGTTTCGAGGATTGTCTATTGAAAAAATAAGTAGTTTACGAAGAAACAAGATTTTCCCGTTGGTTTATAAATTCCCAAAGAGATATCCGAATTTGATGCTACGATCGATTTTTGCTTAACCGTTTCACTGGAAATGCGATCCGCATTGTTCCCCCGCGGCATAATCCTGTTGAGATTCCACCGTAACGATTGCAGACCCATCTGTGTTGTGTTCCTTTTTGCCGCTACTGCGGTTACGCAGGCGAACGTTTAATGACTATTCGTGTAACAATAATTGTTATTTTACGCGTTATTTCGAGCGCGCAATCTTCCTAATTGCCGTCGCACGAGCCGTTTCATACATACATTGGAAAATGGTTGGTTTGGGGGGGTAGTACCGGGAGGAATTGGATGGCGCGACTACGTCGGCTTCTCTGGGCTCTCCCTTGGCTCTTCGAAAAGCGGAAAGTAAGCGAATTTCGCGTGACGACCGGCTCACTCGGGAATTAACTATTCCGCGACTAGCTTGTGAGAGAGAGTGAGAAAGCCCATCCCGAAACCGCTTTCTCGTCAATTTCTCGGGCAACTAATCAAAACTTGTGTTTCCGCCAGCGAATCCACTCGAGGGGGGGAGGGAGTTGGCGGGGGGTGTCTGCTATATTCGCGAGGACACGAGTAATCTCTGCCGCTTTCAGTCGCGAAAGCCGCCAAAGAGGCATCGCATAAGATTTCTACCTTAGGAACGAAATTTACCATATTCGGCACTTCTCCACTTTCTTTGGTTCACGTAACTTTTCCAACATCCATAAGGGAGTTATCTGTACCCACGCATGCCTCGAAGATTAAAATAGTGAAAAATTGAGAGAGAGAAAAAAAAAGGAAAAGTAAGAACATTCGATTTCACAAAAGTCAGAAAATTCTCCGGTATTAGAGGTCATAACGGGTGTAGAGTTCACGAGAGCACAGGGAGCATCAGCCAATGGCCAAGTATCCGAGTTCGCGGTGAACAAAGTTGATATTAAAATCAATTCGATAGTTTGGCGAAGAGTTAGACTGAGTTTGCAAGCTTAAGGGGCCTCCCCCACCCCCCCTGCGCGGCCCCGACCCTCTTTTGCCCCGTTCACTTCTTTCCGCGGGTATATTGAAGTTTAGTCAAGTTCACCCCTCGGTCTATTTGCATTTGAGCGTTCGCGGCACGGCAACGGTGAGACCGTCGAACGGCTTTGCAAAAGACGAACAAATAGAAAAAGTAAGAGAGAAAGAGAGTCGAAGAAATAGAGCAGTGAAAGGAGCGAACTGGGAGCGCCGATCTGTGACTGTGTGTGCGTGCGGTTGTGTGGTGGTTAACCCGGCGTGCGATCACAAAGCTTCAAAGCAGAGGGAAGAACCAACAAACCAAGATCAGCCGAGCCAACGAAGCGAGCCACTCAACTTTTCCATGAAAAGTATCCTGTCCTCATGAAATTAAATGTATCCACTTTCTCTATTAAAAACAAAAATTCGTTTATTCTTCGCCAAATATGTACCGAGTTAAAACGTCTATCAAAGTGAGACATCTTTTATTTTTAAACAAAAGAATTTACGATTAATCTGGCGAATCTGTCGTGATAATGTGTAAAATATAGAAGCTGCGAATGTATAGTGAATCAATTGCGGACTGCGCATGCGCCGACCTATTTTTTTCAATACTGTCGCGAAGTCAGCGACATTCGTCTTGCAAACGTCTTGCGTCTATCAAAGTGAGAAATGTTTTACTTTTAAATAAAAGAATTTGCGATGAATCTGATGAATCTGTCGTGATAATGTATAAGATGTAGAAGATGCGAATGTATAATGAATCAATTGGGGACCGCGCATGCGCGAACCTATCTTTTCAATACTGTCACGAAGTCAGCCACATTCGGCCACAAAAGTGCCATGAAAAGTGCCGTTTTTCATGCACGATTTACAAAAAAACTGTTTTTCGAAACATCCCCCGTACATTTCTCCGCAGTAATATGCTATATTAGTTTTATCCCGTAAGAAGACCGTTGTCCGAACCGGCAAAGTTGGAGGCATCGTTAAAATTTGCGATAACACTTGAACAACGGAAAACGTTACGAAGGGGGTGATCGAGGCGGTTGTGGTGGTAGCTTTTAGAATCGGTAATTAAACGAAACGATTTACCCTCTCGTGCATAAGGGTTGGTGGGGTTGCGGGGGAGAGGGGGAGGGGGGAGAGAAGAGAGGTACGACCTACTGTCCAGAGAGAGAACGTGTCCTTTCGCGGTGGCTTACGAGTATAAAGGTTTTATGTTCGTCGTAGCGGCCGTTCTCCGTTGTGCTTCGCTTCGATCGAGCCTCGGGGGGCTTCGGTTCGACTTTACAGCCGCCACCTGCAGTAGCGATCTATATAACCTTCTATCTCGCAAAACGTCTGCAACTGCGTACGTAACATCCTTCGCCCTACCGAACATATTTACCACTCACCGAACTTTCTCCTTGTTGTTTTCTCTCACCATCGTTTCGAACTCTCGATGTTCACATGAATTTACGAACGCGATAGAAGCTTTTTTAGATTAAGGGCAACAAGGTGTGAAATACATAAATTATAAGTACGGATACTTCGGTATACGATGAAACCGAATACGAGTTTTCTCCGTATGAAAATTTGGGTGGTACGAGGAGAAGGGAGACGGTGTATTATATACACGCCACGGGGTATACAAGCTTTTTGCAAGGTGGATAGGAGGAAGGCGCGAAGGTACCGAAGGGTAGAGAAGGGAGAAACGACGGCACCGCGACGTGACTGCACGTTGGTTCGCATTAAAGTTATGAATATAAATCACGCCGGCCCGGTGTCGTTCCACGTTCACGCTTCTTTCGTTCCTCCGCCTCCTCGAAACCACCCCTTCACCCCTCTTCTGCCCCTCGAACACCGACATACCCGACGCACACCCTCTCCCACCAACTTTCCTTCTCTCTATACGTGCTGTCACCGTTCGCCTCTTGCGCCCAACTCTCCGTGGCGTAAACTGCGATATACACAACGGTACATACAGCGAATACAGCTTAGAAATGGGTATCTCGCGGAGGTTGTATTACCGACAGAGGTAGAAAGATAGATACCACTGTTCGGCTCTTCTAGAGCCGTATATATTTCACCTCTTGTCGAAGTATACTTCCTATCGGTAGATTTATTAGCTCGGGCGATTCAAAGGCATTGTGATTTCCTTTTTTTTTTTTTTTTTTACAAAATGGCGATGCCATACGAATGCCGCATGGTGTATACATTTGCGTCGTGAGGCTCGAGGGACACGAGGGACACGAGGAGAGTGTGAAAAAAAAAGTAAAAGAAATCGGAAGGTTGCGAAGAGGGCGAGGAAGAGAGAGAAAGTGGAGAGAGCTTCCGACAAAGCCCGAGGATCGCGAGAGTTGCCAAGCCGGCAGTTCGGCGGTGTCAAAGTGCCGGGCCATAACTCACCCTGCGAGAGTTCATGTCCCCCTGGCACGCACACCTCTGCCTACTAATACTCTGTATCTACCACTACTATCGAAATCCATAGTCCTGCAAGTAGAACGTGCAGGTTTTCCCAGGCTACCACCTCCGTAGTGGTCTACTGATGTTCGCGCAAAAGCTACGGCGAAGCTCACGCCACACCAAACGCGAAGAGAGTCTACCACCAGATAGGATGCGGTTCTGTTTATCGGATGTACCCTCATGGCACCCGCTACGACGACGTCGACGATCGTATTTCTTGGCTCTTTCACCGGAGTACCACGTTCAACTAACGTAACAGGACGAAAGGGTTGCAAGTGTAACGCTCGTCTTTCCCGCCAACCTATCCAAATTGACCGGCAAGTTTTATGGCGTCCACTACACCCGCAACGAGCACTCTGTTTACCAGAGATTGTTTAAACTACGCCGGTCTCTTCGACTCATCGCAGATTCGATTCAGATTTTTTTTTAAACACTCCCTATGCCCTCAATTTTTGAAAATCTTGCGAATTTGGGAGGAAAAAAAAATCTGCGATCGAAAAAAGTCTTATCGGTGTTTTTTTTTATGCAAAAAAGAAATTATTTCGGAAGATCGATAATCTCGATGTTTGAATACGAGAGAAAAAAAGAAATCTGCGATAATTCCGGGCGATAGGTCTTATCAGCGTTTTTTAATACGAAAAAATGTATTCAAAACATGGATAAGCTCGTTGTCGATATCACGTTAAAATAATTTTTTTTATTAATTTTTGTTGTTATCTGCAGACACAATCGATACTCGCGATATATATCGACTGACGATCTCAAAGAAGAATCGTCTTTTGCACGTTATAACGATTTTTTTCAACATTTTTCCCAAGGGTAGTTTTTGGTATCGGTATATTTTCGAGGTATGCAGTGGCCTGAATGTTGTAGAAGTGTTACCCAGTCGAAAGAGCAGAAAGTGAGGTATACGGTTGTGTATATGTATATCCCCAGTAGAGAGACTCAAGGGATTCCAGCGATCAGGCACGATCGGGCGATTCGATAAATCTCCGGTTCGAATCCGAAATCTATCGATAGCTTGATGTCATACATATCCGATGTCGGGTTCGAGGGCCCCCGGGCACGCTCTCTCGTTCAACCGGGACGAACCCCAAAGATTTTCTCGTCGATTTCTCCAGCTCTCTCACTTGCACTCTCTCTCTCTCTTTCCCGCCCTTCCGCTCTCCCTGATCGAAGCTTCGATGAGTAAAGTGTCGCGCCCGATTTCACAACACAGATAAGCAGAAGCACGGAAAAATTTGCCGCTCGTATGTGCGACAAAACCGCGAAGATATGTTCATCTATTAGGTCTCTGCCCCCGCGACCTCTGCACACATCGCACCGCTCGATATTTCCCGTTTCCAAAACTTTCGTAACGTGCAACGATCGAAAATAGACCAATAACCATAAAATTGTAATCTTTCTTCGATTAAGAGCTTCAGATTTGATTAATTATCGAAGTATCCGTCGGCAAGCGGAATTGAATAAATCGCAGAAAACTTTTCGCCGTTCGGGAGAAATGAATTGTAAATTTTATAAAATTGTTTATGTGTTATTCATGAACGATCGTTCTTCGGATTCTGTCGTTTTGAATAAGCATAAGACATGGATACTTTATATTATATAATAAACTAATTAATCGGAAAAATGGAATTCTATTAGGATCTTTGCTCTTACGATTTTCATGGTTTTTGCGTCATATATATAGTATTTATTCATCTTCCATGTGATGTTAATGTCTATTATCAAAAATGGGTCGACTATTATCGAATTTTTAAATATCTCCGAATAAACGGTGAATATTTTTTTATGAATTATCGAGTATTGTCTGGAAGCTCGATATCTCGTAGAGGAGATTCGATCCTCAGACTCCAACGTTTCGTATATATAATTATTATAAAATATTCAACGTTAAACCTCTGAAACGTTACGAAACTAAGCTATTTCTGTCAATAGAACGAACTGGAATTTCGGTTAAGTATATACCTCACACGGTGACGCAATTGAAAAGATCGATAAAAACGTTAACTTTTAGAATCGTTCGAAAGAATTGAGTGGATTTGTCGTTTGCTTTGCGATACGAAAATAAAAATGAAAACACTTCGAGGCGCGAAGCGTTTCAAATGACATTTAATGGACTTACTCCCCCGCCGAATAAATGAGAGACTCGAGAGGTGATGGTAGTCTGAAGCTTGTTCGGGGACTATGGGACAATAGTCGGGGTGTGCGAGTGGCGGTTCCACCGAGTGGCAAAGAAGCATAGCGCGAGTGAACCAAAGCGGCGCAGTAGGGCAGATGAGATGTTAAAAAAAAAAAAGAAACGGAAAGAAAAAAGCATGGAAAAAAATCGAGAATCCCTGCCGGCGGGGTTGCTGGTTTTCCTGATTTTCCACTCTGCGAAGCACGCCTTCCGGGCTGCGGATTAAATGCGGATCGATATTTTTATCGGCTAGCTTAGCTCACCGGGCAACCGCTTTCTCTTTTTCTCGGTAAATTTTTTTCTTTTCTTTGTTTGCTTTTCTATAGTACGATGTCGATACGACTGGTTCTGTAATAATAATCGCCTGGAGAGCGGTCTGTAGGGCAGTGGGACGAAGGTATCGATAAATTAAAACAATTGATATCGATATACGCCGAAGTTAATCCCTTCGATTCTATCGAAACGCGTATTCCATACAAAAAATAATCATTGAAAGTTCAAAAATTTTCAAAAAAAACCAAAATAATAATTTTTCCAGAAATCTCGAAAGAAAAGTTTTGAATATGTAAAAAAAATTTAATAATGGCGCAGATTAGGAAAAAGTCTCTGACGCAGTTGGGGATCGCGAATAAAAGAATGCACCCGGAATTTCTCGGAATTTTCCAGATCCGTAAAATTATTGAATACTTTTTGCAGATTAACGACTTTTCAGTTGAATTTTTCCAAAATGTAAATTCCGCTCTGTTTTTTTTTTTTTTTTTTTTTTTTCATTTTTAACGTGTATCGGATATTTACTTTTCTTCGACGCGACTTTTTCCTTTCATTACTTGCAACGGTCAGTTTATTTAAATAATCCACCGGTACAAAACCGCCGGGAATTGGATGAATTGGGAATTTCCGTTTGTTTGATTCCGGAAAATCCGTGCCATAACCATAGGCTTAAAATGGATTTTTATTCGAATTATCGACGTAATCATTAAAATATCGTAATACATAACATCTCATTATTTTACTGGTTGAATATTGAGCTTTTAACATATTTGAACAAAAGGATTACATTCGGTTTATCGCGAGAGCTTTATAAGTGTGTTGAAAACCCGTGTGATTAACGTTTGCTTCGTGAACGAGAAATACGCGAGTATACAAACTGTAACGTAGTTTACAGTGGAACACGAGAATTGATGCCAAAACGGCGATGCGGCTCCTGCGTCCGCGTGTGCGCAGCTAAGCACCCATTTATTAAACATACCTTCATTACGCGAACTATGAATATTTTAACGGATTCGCACGTTTCACACGCTCGGCTTAATGCGTCATCTCTAATCCTTTCGTGATAATCATTCTTATCGTAGCTTAACGCTCGCGTTTACTAACAGCGTAACAAGGGCACTTCAAAGTTCGAAAGCTTTCATGAGCTCATTGGATGGAACCGATCGAACGCCGATGGGTTCACAAAAATTCGTGTCAAACAAATAATTAAGTGAAAAAAAAAAAAAAAAAAACAATTACAGTGAAAAGCTATCGAAGAATGAGTTCATCGAAGAGCGCGCGGGATGAACGGCGAATTCGATACGCGCGTTCCGTCGATTGAAGAACTGTCGATAAACCTCGAAATAGCTTGACCGATGCATGCGATACGAGTTTTCCGCAGCCTGCAGACATAGTCGCACGAAAATGCCAACGAATAATTGAGATTGACAAGTTTGAAAATAAAACCACTTCTCGCGAATTCTGTTAATTCCACTACAATCCCGTAACTTAATTTATCTACTGGAGCGATGAAGCTTTACCTGTAGTATTGTTACACGGCATATCCTCGTAACACACGCGCGTTTTGATGAACGCTGCAATGCGCAAACTAAGCTTTGTACCTTCTAATCAACGTGGAGTTTGGTGATTCGTTTATCTTTGTATATGATTCGCCTTGTCGGAGAATTGAGACGTGCGAACGCGACGAAGTGTGAGACGAATTGATATCTACGGTCGGTATTCTCGATTATTTTGAAAATTAATTATCGTGAAAATCTCGAATTGCATTAATTCGTTGAATCCGAAAGTGCGGAGGGATCTGTATGTTAATCAATTAAATTTATTTTTCTCCGAAAATGTGGCGACATCTATGATAATAAATCCGAGAAAAATAGCGGCTTTTTCTCAATCATCATTAAAGAATTCACTATAATTCATTTAATTTCCGCCGGGAAGCGCGTAATCCATTTTAAAAACTTGAAATATGCTATCACCGTATGTCTAGTATGATAGTTGAGGATATTTTTCTTCTACCATTATTATTTTTTAATAATTTTACGTTGAGACCCGTTATCCCGTATCTTGATATTTCCGTTCGGCGATGCGTAAAGTTTGCACATGACGAGATAAAGTAAACCTTATCTCGAGGCGAATAATTTGCTTTTCTCGTAACCTACGGCCATTTTTCTTTAAGAGAAACAGCAGATTGGTCCATAAGCGGGATAAAAAATCTATAAAGCAGAGAGTACGAAGAGTACAACATATTTTTACTTATCGTCATTATAACGTCCGTAGTCTTCTTCTTCAATAAAATACAATATTACGAGACTTTCACTCCTTAGGCATTGCGTATGTGAAGAAAGGGTAGAAAAATATACGACATTATAGTTTTTCAATGTGTATATCTGCGGTTTTTCAAAGAAATGGTAAAATTCGCGCTGAATCCGGAACTTTCACCTGTTTTCTATGATATAAGAATCGAATTCGCGAAGGGGTTACCGCGTCATAGTTCGACTTTTATTTATTCATGAATTGAGACCCTTGCGAATGGGGTGGTATCCGGGGAAACAGGAAACACCAGAGAAAAAAAAAGGGATGATGATGTAAAGGAAAAGTCGAAGCTGGAGTCTGCTGAACGAAAGTGAAGATGAGGGAGTAGGGAGGACGCGAATTGGTACGACCGAAGCAAGCCGATTGGAATTGAGACAAAGTCGAACAAAGGACAAAGTGAGAAAGCTTGGCGAATAAAAGAACGAGGGGGTTGAAAAGGGGGTAGCAGGGCATGAAACAAACAAGCCGAGAGCCATATAGCTGAGGTGGATGGAACAATGAGAACCGCGAAAGCCACAAAGCTTTCTTCCTTTTCAGTCGGTAGAGCTGGCTGATCGTTGATTAATATCTGAACTAAGCTAACAGGTGGGGTTGAGCAAATTGGCAAGAATAATCGTGAGTTTCGAGTAGAAGCAGGTGAGGGTTGGGGAGGGTGAGGGGGTGAAAGGGAGAAGGAGAACTGCCGAGTTAGCCGAGCTATGCCAGCGATTTAAGTTAGTTGACAAAGGGAGAGGGCGCGAATGAGTAGTGGTGGAGAAGGGTAGTTACCGCAGCCGCGCATCTCCCGAAGTCAGAGAGAGGTTCGATCAATTACATGCAAATAAGTACTGGGCGACCGTTTCTCCGTATGGTTGAGCAGTTTCCACCCCCATACGAAGGGGTTTCTCTTTGTCTCGATCCCAAAATCCGAGGGAGTCTAAAGCTCCTGGATTCGTCTTAATTACAGTCGTCGCTCCAGTCAATCTCGATGCTAATGAAGCGACTCGAGTGCGAATGACTTGACTCGTCTCAGCGAAGAGATCTAAAACAATTCTCAAGATCTCTCGCGGCATATACGCAGCGATCATATCGACGAGTATACATGCGAATGAAAGATCGTTTGTTTGGAAAGCTTTATTCAGATGCTTACAGTATCGAATCTTACAGTTCTCCGTGCGATTTCGATTCTGGAGTTATTGTTGAATGACGCGAAAGCGCGCGTTCCCGAGCTTTTGCGAAGTAGAAACGGCAGGGCATCCACAGACGGGAAGCACGAATCGAGAATAAAGCTTCTCCATTCAATCTTATCAATAGAAATTCGCTCGGTTTGCCGTAGAAGAGCGGCATAGATCACGTGCCATCGGGGCGTACACGCGCATATACGTGCGCCCGCTAAACAAGTGGAGTTTCTATGAATGTTTGAGGCTAACTGGAAATAGGAGAAAAAGAAACTGTTCCTCAGACCGAGAAAGTGGTTGTGCGCGGTGCTCGTGAAGCCTCCTCGGTTGGATTCTCTCTCGAAAGTCGCACGTCGCCCGCGCACGGCACCTCACGTACAATCCTATTCCTTTTATTCTCTACGTATACGAGACTGGCAATCTTTTAAAGAAAGACAAACCCCTCTACGTATGTTACCTCGACTCCTTCGTACTTCGTGTCTTTTCGGGCTGATTGGAAATTTATAACTCGAACCGCGTACATACCTACCGGATTCTTTATTCCAAGAATATGTAACTCATCGGCAATCAATGCGATATTGAACATTCCGGAGTTTCTACTGGCGGCCGGATATACATATAGAGTCGAAGGGTAGCGTGTACGAGGTGTGGATGCGATTACCACCGCAGTAACCAAGGGAGAATAATCGAATAGCGGCACGTCGGAGGACGAGATCGCGCGCGACGGTCCGGATCGTTCGCTCGGCAGGGATTCCATCAATCATGTCGAATTATGAGAATACGTCGACGCGCCCGTATAACTGAGGCTCGGACGTCGCATGGGAAATCGGTTGAATCTCGAAAGCTTCCAGGATAAAACCCGCGAAAGAGCATCGAAAACATCGAAAACGAATGCGAAGATTTTCACGAAGGAGAATGAACGCAGATATGTATAGTTCGGCAGAGCTTCGCGTGTGTACAGTTCTTTCACAGATTCGAAAGAAGCTTCGCAGCGTTACTGTCTGGTCATCTTTGACCAGATTGGACCTATATGCCAGGACCTTCAAGACCTTTTCAGAACGGAACGTACACACGGAAAAGAGCTGCGAGAGCTGTGCTCCTCAGGCCGCTTGGGACTCAACGGACTTGACGCGCATCCACCTTTCCCGACTCTCTTCCAACACATATGCCCTCCTTGGATCTCTCAGGGGCTTCTCTTCTACATAAACCTATACATATGTAGTTACCCTTCGGTTTTTCCAAGCTTGTGAATAATGTACCCGCGACCAAGAATGGAAGGGGCGCTACGTATAGTGAATATGCCTTCCACCTGCTGCTGCGGCGCTGCCTGCTGCGCATCCACCTCACCTACTCAAACTTAATTCTACTCAGGTCACAGGTTATATCTATGAAAAAAGCCACATTTTTTCCCTTGATGTATAAAGTCTGCGATAGAGTATAAAAGAATGTGTCACGGTGGATATTTTACGGTGTATTAATATTGCGGAACGAAGTTTGAGGAGGCCACGAGGGCAGATTGTATGGATGGCTTGAATGCGCCAGGGCATCGGGGCAACGGACGCTCCGCAACGAGTTAAAGGGAGTTTTCGGAATGGGGAAGGGGCAGGCAACACGAGAGGGTCGCGAAGGGCCAAGAAGGTCGGGTTAGCCACGCGAGACGCGACGTGGTCTATGATCGCGTGCCAAAGTATACGGTACAGGCGAACGTGCGCCGTAGCGGGGCAATCCATAGGCACGAGCGCATACATAATTCATATAATATCAAGACTTCCCAAGTCGTTTCACGGCGAGCTTTCAATCGTGCATATAAGCTTCTCTCCGCGAAGCTGGCGGCCACATTCGCTCTCTTCAACCTTGTTCTTCGCATCAGAATTCAGGTCGATAAAATTCTTTCGCCGGGCAGAGATGAACGCATGAGGGGCATTCGTGACCTTTCGCAACATGGTCGGAATTCGTTTTCTGCACAACGCGATCAGTTTGGGAACTTTTTTGATTTTTGAGGCTGTATGACTCTGAAATGGATTCCCCAATTGCGAAAATACGAATTGGGCCAGTTTTTTTTTTTTTTTTTCGGGAGTTGGTTGAATCTGTAGTTTTTATTTGCAAGGCAAAGAGTAAGGATCTCAGGATCAAGGTGGAAGAACATTAGTCGCCGTTTACGTTTAGATATTTTGGGTTGAAACTCAAGTCACGAACGGCTCATATATTATACTTTATGACTGGAGGCACGGGTGGCTTCCCACGAACGTGGGCTGCTGTTACTCGGAAAGGTATAGGTCTCCAGCAGAACGCAGAAGCGCAGGCAGTCTCACGGGCCAGCTTTCGTCCGCTTGGCCCGCTTAATTAACGTCTGAGCTTCGGTCCGTAATGAAGACCTTCCAAACGACCCTGTCTTTTGACTCGGAGTTATACGGAGTGGCGGATCTGGTCGAAAACCAAGATTTTGATTACTTCCCTTTACGCTGGACCGCGCCGTGCAAAATATGCGGGCAATACTTATCATCGTGGAACACGAGGATAGACTTTTCATTCATTTCTACCATCATCTGTATCCTCACAAAAGTTTCGTCAGTTATTTACAACGCCGTCAAAGAGATGGATGACACTTTCCAGTGCATCTTTGATCACAAGCAATATTTACAATCTTTCAAAAAGCGTATATACCGCTCGTTTGGGTTTCTTTTTTCTTGTTGAAACGTCGCGGCGTTCGAGAATCAATTTTTTTTATATCGTGATTAAAAAAAAGAGGTCGCAAAAACGGCGGGTTAGCGTACTTTGGACATAAGAAAATATAGAAGTAGGGCAAGTTTGAACTTTGAAGGCAGCCACCGTTAATCGAAAGGAGCTCTATTCAGTAGCTTTCAAGGCTTGTAGACTTTTGTAACATTAATCATGCGCATACATAATTAACGCTGCAAACGCTGCTTTACTGCAAATACCAAATTAATTTGTTCATACTTTTTTTTTCGGCGAAATTCTTCAACGCGTCTTTCGTGAATAACTTTTAAACATTTTTTTATTCAATCCAAATGAACTATGAACTGCTCGTGTACGGTAAAGTGACAGACACATTTATCAGAATTTCATGCCGACCTGCAGATCTGTCAGGGAAACAATTACTCATTCTTTCACTCGAAGAATCTAAAAATACTGCAGGCATGAAAGATTAATGAATGAGTTCAAATGACTGCGGTTGAATAGTGGCGTCGCGAGTAATTCTCCGTAAAAAAAAAAAAAATTTTATGACGTCACTTTTTATGAAAAACTGGAATTTTGAAACCGGATGCGATGTCATTAAAAAGGAAACATGTTTTTTTGAAACCTCCGAAGAAATCGCAAATTTTTTGTCATTCTTACGACGACGTCATTTCTGAGGAAAATAAAAAAAATATCGGAAGTCACTTCGCAGATTTATTATCGCGCAAAAACTAAAATAATAAAGTCACGAAAAGCAACAATTTTTTTTTCTTCATTTATTTAAATAACATTTTTTTTTTAAGGATTCCTACATCGATATGCATAATTGTTGTTTTTATCGACGATCTTTCATGTAATGTAAAACATTTACGTGGGAATTAATTGAACAATGAATCGTAGAGCGCGAAATTGAATCGTCATAAGTCGGAAATATATTCCGTATATTTTGATATGGCTGCATATTGTGTCGTAAACAGTACCGCGAAACGGGATGATGCTACTGAAGGTAAAAAAAAACATCTCGAGAGAGGGAAGAGAGAGATTTGTCTCGGCTGCTTGAAAAAGAAATAAAATCGCGATACCTTGAAATTAGCTGCATCCACGCGAGGAAATTGATTAATTATTCATTTATTGCCGTTGGGTAGCAAACGGCAGACTGGCGTGCATACTTTATTGGTCATAACTTCACCGCGAACGGCAACAAATCGTCCGAGAGAAATGAAAGCGTTGAGTTGCCAGTGTGCGGATGTATAACGAGAAATAAGAGAGGCGGGTATATGGACGCGAGTTTCGCCGACTGGCGGCAATGAAAAGCTTCTCGACGATAGTCGCCGTAGGTGCAAAAGACTATATGCCCGCGAAAGCTCGTTCATTTCTGAACCCCTCCCTCGTACAGCTCTTATTTCATATCCTCGACCATTTCACGCGGAGCCTGAATCGCATAGCCGTTTTTTATAGTAATTACGAGCAACACCCCCACGAGGCCTACGCGGGTCTCGACATTATTTTCTCATTTCGCTCGAGATTTTGAGAGATTACGGTCGGTCGGAAGGTTAGGTAAGGCAGTCAGTAAGAATGCACGCTTAGCTCGTTCCAGAGACCCTCTCGGCGAGTAAGCTGTATTATTAGAGGAATGTGAGCGAAAAGATTCGAAGGAACTTGAAGATAGTGGTCACGAGGGGTTTTTCCCTGTACACTTCGCAACTGTCTGCAAGCCGACGAAAGAAAAGCAGAAACGATAGAAAACGACGAAATTCGTGGAGAAGCGCCTCCGCTTCTTCTTTGCGGTTGCGAAGAAACTTTTTTTTCCTTTTTTACTCTCTTCGAGTCGAGTCTTATCGTAAGAGGCACACGCCGAGTTGTTGATCCCGGTCGTGCGCGGTCTGCCGGGTCCTCGATGCGAATTAACGTTTCCACCACACCTCCCCACTTTTAGTCTATCCCGCTGCTGCGGGTCTTCCTCTCTCCTAGTTGAGCTTTTCGAGCTAAAAGAACGATGGCTTTGTGCCGAACAGTTAGCGGTGATTCGTTCTTCCGCTTTTTTAGACTGTTTTTTGGTTTTTTTTTTTTCGCTTTCTCAAGCTTTCCAGATGCGAAATCCGGTTTCAAGATCGAGTGGGTGAGAATGATAACAGGGAAAGCCACTTTATTTCTTATTGCGAGAACTTCAGATGATATTTTCAGTGATTTTGACGCTGAGATGATGTTTGACATAACGAGTAGGAAGACCTCTAACAGGTATAAAGAGCAATGCTCTCGCGTGTTGAAAATCCGCGCTTCATGCCGGCTGTCGTCTCGACACGGTGAACCAGCCTCTTGCTCACTCGGAAAAGGGATCACTTAATTGGGTTACTCGCGAGAGAGTCGTCTCTTCAACTCGATTAAAGCGTCCTTGCGGCGTAAACATCTTTTGAAGTGCCACCGTGTCACAGACCAAAGTGCACATAGACTACGTTAATTAGCGTTACGCCAGTCATTTTCAACTCGTAAAGATTAAACGAGAATCTGTATTCCCGATGCCACCTTAATGAACGACGCACTCGGTACATAACTAATTCAACAAACATATTCCCGATTTTTCCAATAAATTATTTTACACTGATTTACATTCTTATAAACATCGGGAAATAAAAATTTTGCAAAAAAATTGCCGCGACTGCGAAGTAATTAATCTGCGTTCAGAATCATCTTCGCAATTGGATAAAAATGTCTCGATGCGTTCCTCCGACTGCATCGGATATTTTATCACAATCTTTAAAATTTTGCGGAAACATCTTATTTTGCTTTTTATTTTTTCGTTTTTATTGTGTATTGCGTATGTATAGGTTATGGTGTACTGGTTGTTTAAAAAAATGATAATAATAAAAAATAAATAATAAATAAGTCAAAATTTAGGTTAGGTTAGGTTAGGTAAGGTTAGGTTAGGTTGGGTTGGGTTAGGTTAGGTTGGGTTGGGTTTTCCTCATTCCACCGCATACCCTTCCGAGTTTTTGCGATTCCCCCTTCTAACATTCCCTACACGCATTCAGCTAATCTACCTAACCTTTCCGGTGCATCCGAAGCCGGCTTAGCTACACTATAGTGCATTTGCCGGGGACACGGGAATACTGCGGAAAAGCCGTGCCGGTACAGACCATTATATTCTACTGATTCTTCGCTGTTTTTTGCACCTGCGCAATGCAGAGAAAACCAAAGTCTCAAAAAAAAAAATCAAATTTAAGCGGTCACCCATCCAAGTACTGACCGCGAATAAAGCTGCTTGACTTCAGCGATCACCAGAGCCGCGCGCCAACCACATATCCACCGTTACCGGAATGTGAAAAATTTAAATAACCTATCAGGAAATTTAACGATATGTTTAGCGGTTTCAATGGTCAAAGAGCACAAATACGGAAAAGATAACGCCGCAGCAATGTTAAAAGCACTTATCCTCTTCACTTGGGTGTTAAAAAGTGAACATCGTTTAGGTATTTTAGACCCCTTTGTGAAATTATCGGGTTGACCTATCGCTTCAAATATTCATTTCGCTTCGAAAGCCATTCATTTAGCTTTCTCATCAATGATTAATTGATGGATGACATCTATAATTTGATTGATTATACAGTTATTCGTCCGAAAATCGGGACCCTTTCGTAATGATTGTTTAGCAATGAACAGGAGAGTCGTCGGGATATACAATATTTAGTATTATGAAGTCACCGTTGACATTTGAAGGCCGAAAGTGGATCACGAGAATATCGAATGTGGGAAAAATCTATTAACCTATATGAATCTGCAGTTATTTCGGAACACTATAAAACAATAATGCCGACGATGGTGTTTGATTTTTTATTTCAAACTCTGAACTTATATTATCCTCGCCGAGAAGCACGTCGAATCCCACTGTCTTTTCGTCATTAATTTAAATTCGTTATACTTTTTATGAAAAAAAAAAAAAAAAAAAAAAAAATTAAACCTCCGAAAGTTTTTGCATAGTTTTTTTTCTGTCATAATCCGCGCGACCGACTGGACTTTTTCATTTTCTCGATAATAAACCGAGAGAAAAGTGTGGACGAATGACTTTTTCATCTGGTCTGCTGGGCTTTATTTTTTGTGCTTACCATTCGGACCTCTACGTTTTTCAATATTCATCCACAACGACAAGCCGATCGTGCGGTATATGTGGTTAAAGAGAAGCCCGCGGGGTTGCAGTACGTAAAGGAGTGACGCAGAGGAGGGGGAGAAAAACCTCGCGGAAAGAGCGTAAAAAGCCCCCGCGGCGTGTATTTATTCGAAGCTTTCGTCGTAGTTTAAGCGCGGGAATACGAGTGCGCTCGTCGCTCGTTCACCGCTCACTACTCTCACTCTCTACACTCTCCCACTATCTATAATCCTCGAATCCTGCAACTGGAGAAACACGAACGGTTCGGAGGAACGCGAATAAAGCCCGACACTGGTACTCTCACGATTCCCAGGTAAATACAACGCATTCCCCACATCGTCTCTCGTTTTCTTTTACTCCAGTTTGCTGTACATTGTCGTTTCTCTCGTAATACATGCGACTAACCACCCTTGTGACTGGCAACGCGATGTAACTGATTGTTATTTACATGTGTAATGGTATTTTTTCGTAAAATTCTACGAAGAACAGTCCGATAATTAATTGTTTTAAAAAAAATTCCAGTTGGATTTTTACACGAACTATTTATTTACAACGTTAAAGAAAAATGGTTCTCGCATAGTTAACTACGTTCAAAGGGTCAGAATAATATTTTCTGACCGTTTTTTGCGCACAAGTGCGCGAAAGTACACTTTTCCGCACACTTTGCGGAAAGTACACTTTTCCGCACTAGTGCGTAAAAACCAGCAGAAAATTGGGTCGATACTCGTGCGAGAAAAATCGGTCTCTCTAACACTCGTGTCAAGCGCCGCACTCGCCTTCGGCTCGGGCCTCACTTCACTCTCGTCGAGAGCGACCGATTTTTTCCGCACGAGTATCGAAAATAACTATTCCGTGAGCGTTACAGTTACCGGCAAAACCGTTCGACTACCGACAGTTCCGGAATATTTTCTTTTTTCAACTTCAATTAATTTTTCGTCACTTCCGGTTTGGAAATTTTAGTTTTTCACCGCAAATTGCGTTACGAAAAAAATGCACAACGTTTTCTTAAAAAACGTTAAAAAATTTATCAAATTTTCATAAATTTCACGTTACAAAATTATTTTCTAAAAAAGTTCAGTTGAAACGAAAAGTTGAAAAGAAGCGATGCAGCGAAAATTTCGAATGGCTGTTCAGAGTATACTGAAGGGTGCCGGTGGGTATAAAGGGCTCTTCGGGGACTACTGTACCTATCTGCAACTATCTACGTATGCGCCGTTTATGATAACTAAAATAAAAAAAAAAATTTGTCGGGTCTTTACATCGTACAGATGGACGTTTCTCAGAGAATTTAAAGACTTCAATCGCTGAAATTAACATTTTTTATTTTATTTTTCATAAACCGATTATATTGCGTATCAAATAAAATATCTAATAAAATATCGTCCATCGGAAATGTGATATAAAATTCAATTTTGTTAATTGCACATTCACTTCATCGTTGTAATTTACACGATGTCGTTAGCACATGCGCTGTGAGCATTGCACGAGCGCAGCGATATTTTTTTTTTATTTTTCCCGACTTGTAATTGCTCCACTGTTGTTATCACAAAATCTTGTTACAATTTTTAATAACGCGACACGGCACGTAACTGTATTTTTATACATTTTAAAATTTATGTCAACAGTTCATTAAACTGCCTGTGTATTTTCGTGAATCTTAGCGAATCCATGACGGGAAAGAGGGGGTGGAAGGGGAAGGGAGGGGGTGAGTTTAGGTTGGATGAAGTAACGCAGCCGACGCCGGAGCGTTGCGATTCCGGAGACAGCGGCTTCCACGAGTAATTACTCGGAATAATGAAATAATTATCCGGTCGAGCCGTAGGCTAGACGAGGCGAGCGTTATACGATGAAAACGTCGAGTCCGTTCTCTCGACGATTTTCCTCTTTGGTAAGAGAGATGAGCAGCTAACGCAATTTCTCTCTCTTTCACTATGTCTCGACTGGATAAACTTCAGGTGTAGTGATAGAGAAAAAAAAATGCGAAGATAAATAGAGAGGTTACCAGCTGAGGTAGACGCAGCGGAGATTCGCGAGAGGGGTGAGCGATGGAGAGATAGAAAAATCTGACGGTCCGAGAGAGGGATTAACAAAATGAAGGGAAAGTGAATGGATTCAGGCAATGTTATTAGATTTAAACTGTTTGGCCTCTAGCGAGCAACTTTGCTAATTGTTAAAGGATTCAAAGAGCCCGGACACTTTTATAATATCCTCCTACCCCCACCCCCACCCCCTCCCCCCACCGCAGCGACCAATCCTCTTCTGGGGGTTGGAGAGAGAGAGGAAGGGGGTAGGGGTGGTTTCCCTTCGTGCTTGTGGCAGATATAATATATAAACAGTCGGGCATTAAAGCCCAAGCAAACAACTTCCTCCCTCGGCTTTCCCCGGAGCTATTTCGAGGTACGGACGACCTTTCTCTTTTGGACGTTAAATTTCATACCGCCGCGACGCCGGGTAGACATTCTACATTTCCGGAAATAATTCCGTACCGCTGCGGTACTCGCGTTTTTGCGCTCTACCGAATCCGCGACGCCAATATACCATACTAACTGTAAGAAATCTGATATAAATAATATTACGCGTTATTTCGCGAAATATCACGAGTTCAGGTTTCGAGGATTTGATCAGAGGTGATCATCGATCAGTTGTGTCGAATTTAAATGGAACACATCCTCACCTTTCATTTCCAATTCCAGACTTACGAAAAAAATAAAAATAAATAAATGACTTTATGTACGGCAATAAATATATTTTCTTTCGATGTCAATATATATATATATATATATATCTGAGGGAAATAAGTCCGAAGAAGATTGAGCGGAAAACGCGTACGATAGCGGATGGGAGAGATGGTAGCAATAGCGGTAGAAAAGATAGAAGAAATGAAATAGAAGAAGCGCGGTAAGATTGGTGAGACGAGAGTAAAAAGAGAACACCTGAAATAAGGGTTGCATCAGCTCTACCACCTTGGAATATAAAAGAGAGGTCACTCGTTGAGATTTGCTTCTTCCTCTATCGCATCTTCGTCTCTTCCGCGCAGTGGCTTCATCTCATTTTCTCGTTTTGCCTTCAACCCTCCGGGCTGCACAGTCCGTTCTGTATCTACTTCCGGTTTTTACCTTTGTACTCCCGAACCCCATTTTTTGACGTACCATCAACGCCTGCTACCCTTAATACTGAATTGCTTTTACTCAAATGATTATATACCCTTTTTTCGTCTTATACAACCCTATCGCTAGCATTCCATGTACCCGAATCGTCAATTAACCAACCCTAAAAAAAAAAAAAAAAAAAAAAAAAACGGTAAAGGGATGAAAAAATGACGGGGATGATGAAAAACAAGGATAGTATGGGTCGCGAAAGGGTGACATGACGATGAGAGAAAGTTTGCACCCGACTAGTCTATGTATAAGTCGCTTCGGTGGCCCGGTTCACAGAGGCATCGACCTACGCCGACGACCCTCTTTCGTCGTCTTGGACCTCTCGAGGATATCGTACCAGTAGCACCTTCTCTCGGTGTCCGACATCATGTAGCCTTACCTCGGGACCAGACTCTATTCACGCCCCAACAGATGGGTTAACCCGCTTCTCTCCTCTCTCCTTCAACCACCATCGACATACCACTCCGTCAGCTTCGCTGGCTGCTACTACTGGCACTGCTCGGTGGGTGCTACCGTACTCTGTAGTTAAGTAAGCGCTTGGCCGAGCAACATCAACCTCTTGCTTTCTATACCGTTTCTCTTGTATATATCCCTTCACCCAGTGGTACTACACACATACGCTAAACCAGTGATACGCACAACATCGAGTGCTGTATAGATTCACCACTATCAAACTATCGCGTGCTATATATCGCGTTGCCATTTCGTCCGATATCCGTACAGACTGTTCCACAGTTCTGTGAACCAGCTGGTTGCTGCCGCACGGAAACACACATAGCTATTACGTATTGGTGGGTCGGCAGTGTAGGTAACACGAAGGATGCTAAATTGCTGCACGGCCAACATTTCCTCCGATCCCTCTCTCCGAAACGTGTACACCTACACGTTTCCTACCGCCACCAACAGTTTGCTAGTAGTAATCTGAAATGCCTGTGTGTTCGATACACGAGGAGACATACGGCATCCTTAGTGTTTGTAAGGAATATGAGCCAAAAGGGGAAACTCTCGACTTGGGTACACATTTTGAGAAAATATATTGGCGAGTGGCGAAACGCCACCGCAGCCGACAACATAACCCCCCGGAACCTCCCCTCTCTATACGCTCGACGGCCGATAACCTCAGTTTATTGAAAGCAAAAACAAAAACCCGAATAAATTAGATCGAAGATATGATTTATGGAGAAGAAAAAATAAAAAAAAAATCGGATTCTGATTTTGAATGAAATGAACTCAAAATACGACGATCTACATAGATCGCGGATACAACACGAAGCCGTTGGAAATTTCGTCGGTAGGTTAGTTACGTATTGCGTCGAAAAACCGTTTCGTTTTTTTTTTTTTTTTTTTTTTTTTACTGGACCGCGTTGTTTTTTTTACTTCTCATTAAACGAGATTTTTGCAAAGCACTGTAGCGCGATGAGTATTAGTCGCGGTCGGTTGGTTGCACGCGTACACATACACGCAACTTATTTTCCGAGTTTTGCGTACGTTACTTGTACGTAAAGGTTTTACGCCTATGGCTTATAGGGAGAATGGCTGTATATGTAGCTGTTGGAACGCGAGCAGTCGAGACGTAGGGTAATGCCGAGGAGCCCGAAGTGCAACGAGTAGACCGCGGGGAGGGGAAGACGGAGGAGAGGCAGAGCGGGTATGGGATATCGAGGTATGGGGTAGAAAACGAGAGGGTCACGAGTGCAACCAGGTCGAGTTTCAGCTTCGTCGTCTGGTTACTGCCGCTTACTCGTGGAGTGAGAATTCGCGAGCGCGGAAGGCGGCTTTTAGATGCTTGGAAAAGCTGTTACGAACAACATAAGTAAGGACCATCGGTCGATATCCTCGAAAAAGAAGGGCAAAAAAAAAGCTCTGCGAATGGTCTTTTTACCGCTGTTGCAAATGTATTTTTTTGAAATTTTGCATTCGCGAAGCGAAGTGGCGTATTGTAACGTTCGTAAGCAAAAAGAATGAACCATCGAGGGTCATGATTTTGAGCGGCGCGAGTGGTAAATGGCATCCACGATTTTCTCGTCGTCGGGGGATGCGGTAAACACGAGACTGGGAAATATGCAAATATCAGCCTATAAATGCGTAACAACTAGTGGTGTAACTGTCTGGACGTGTGGTGATTACGCGGTCACGTAGCAATCGCCGCCGCGAAGCTTCAGTTTTAGCATTTTTACGCACGTGGCATTTGACTCGGGTTATAACGGCGAGGCGGAGGGAAACGAGGGTACACCGCGGAACGCCTCTGACCGCAGCGTTTGGAAAATGGAAATGTCAGACGTGGCGGTGAAAATAACGAGGGATCCGTGAGTCGAGCTTCGAGTCGAAGCGCTTTCGAGATTTGTCTAAAATTAACATCGAGAAAATTATTACGAAATCCCCGCAAAATCTTTCCTATAATATGCGGCGCGTGTAACAAACCCGTTGTTTAAAATAATTTTATCGAAAATTTCGAAGAGAATATTTCGATATATACAAATTAATTAATAAAATTACCAAATTTTATTTAAATATTAAAAATAAAAAAATATTCGCGTCTTTATAAAAAAAAAAAAAACACGCGTAAATAAGTTAGGAAACATTTTTTTCGAAATATTACGATTATCGAAAGGGAAATAAAAAAAATCGTAAATTCGTTTCTCATCGTTCGATATCACAGAAAAAATAAACGGAGATAACCAAGAAAACGTTTATTGATGTAATGAGCGGATGTGCTCTGTACAGAAAAGATACGCATTGTTATAGTACGGGTTCGTTACAACCTGTACACCTGGGATGCCGTAGTCGTAAAGCAGTGCACGCCACAGAGACGCCTCATCCCCGTTCAAGGAACATTAACAACTAACAACATATGCAGCAATGTAGTAGGTGTTTTCGAGGCAACAACACATTATGTAGGTTAGTTTGCTCTCCTTCCGTTTCACCGCGAGCGTCTACAATTTACGAAAGCTATGCCTCAAGGGAGTCGTAAAGCTCGTAAAAAATAAAGAAAAAAAAAAAAAAAAAGAAAAATAAGAAAACACATCTTGGGCTGCGGGAGTTTTACGTTAGCGTACAATCTACGCGCGTAAGAGCTCCCGAGTTTCGGGTGAAGCTGCGAGGAAAGATTTTTCGTATGTGTGTGAAATTTCTCGAGTTTCTGTTACACGTTTAAGTTCGTGTGAGAGAGAGTGAGCGTCGTGAGCCGCGAGAACGAGAGGTGTGCGAGAGCCCGAGCATTAACCGTTCGTTAGTAGCAGTTCGTTCCCTACCCTCATTAGCGGCCAGAGCCGTACGTGTTGTAACGAATTACCGACCAAGAAGGAAAGGGGGAGTGTGAGGCTGCGTCTCGGTCGTTCTCTCCCTCCGGCTGGGGGTGGAGTACGGACTGTGCGGTGGTGCGCAGGTGGAATGCAAATTGCATGAAAATTACGAATCTAACGTGACGTACCGTTCCTCCAGCGTGTAGTACAGCTGAATGCTTCTGAACGTAGCAACCAACCCCCGCGTTATAACCCCCGTAAGTTCCTTTACGCCGTTCTCACGCTTTCTGCATTTCGTTTAAATCGCATCACCGTAATCGTTTTTATGTTCCATTGTATACATTAATCAAAAATCGAGATATCTTCGCCCCATCAATACGATTGTTGAAAGTTAGTCGCATCCGGCGAATTTTAGATTTTTTGACCAAATACCCGACTGTTTACACACCCCGTACGATCGAATCCTCGCTGGTTCTCGAGTTATGTGTGCCTCTAGTACACTCTTTAATGTAATTAAAATAACCACTTGCGGGAGGGTAGCAATGAAATATACATTGGAAAAAGGCTGCCACACCGGTCTCCATAGTCGAGGGGGTGCGGCCGGTAGGGGTGGCTGTTATAAAATGAACGTTTGAACGATTCCGTGAATACTACAACTTTCGAATCAACGAGAGTTTCACTTGATACACTGTATTTTTATTTGATTTTTTTGGCAAAGGGGTGGGAGGCATAAAAAATTGAAAAGGACCGAAAAAAAAAAAAAAAAAAATGGTTTTTAATTTTTTGCCCACTCGTTACTCGTTAGTTTGAAAGTCATAATATTTACATGGTACTGTGTTTGTACAATTATTCATCGCAACGAAAAGAGAGAGGGATGAAGTTAAAATTCAGGAAGCGTGCAGCAATCCGGCAATGTACTTCGCGGGCATCGACTCAGCGTACAATGTTCGATGAACACGAGGAGGATGACGAGGGAAGTTTGACGCGGTACGATGGATAGATGGATGTCGTAACATAGTCGATAAAGTTGCTCGTGCATTCGGGATCTCGGTTAGGGGTGGAGGGGGTTGGGATATCGATGACAGTGAGGCAAGAGTAAGGCCTATCGTATGGAGACCGGGGGAGGTTTATACAGAGGTAAAGCGAGTTACTCGACAGCGTCGACAAGCCGTCGCGAGAGAAGCGTATTTGCGTCCAAGGCAAATGTGTCGGAAGTGACGCGGTTGGGAGATCGCGCGCTCGCGCGGGCGTTATCTTCGCCGGAAGGGCATTAGCTTTCAGGAAGTGACAATTTCCGATCGCAAACGTCCCTATTGATCCAACTTCCGGTCTTTTGGTATCCCAGGGCTATAACCACCCCCTCCGGACAGAGTCAACGCTTCACTGCCCGACAACGAATGGATCATCTCGCTTCGACGTTTCCTATACGCTCGACACACACACAAACCCCTATACAAATCCTCTTGCGATCCTTCCTTTCATGCGTCTCCACACCTCGGTGACATTACCATAAAAAGAATAATATAGTTACCATTTCGCCCGGAAATGGCTTATTTTCTTTTTCTTTCTTTTATTCGACCTTTGCGAGCTTTAAATGTCAAGATGTTCGAGAATAGAAAGGGGTAAGGAAGTTCGCGCAGAGGGGTACCCGAGGCTTTGAAGGCTCTAATAGTCAAATTATTCGAGGTTAAAGTTGGTAATGCGAGTGCGATTCTGTGTACGAGGAAGCCACTCGGATCCTCGGTTATTAGCATAGCCAGCTCGTTGGGCACCGTCGCACACGTTGCCCCCCTTTTCTCCCCCCCCCCCTCCCTCTCTCTCACTCTCCCCCTCTCTCTCTCTCTCTGTCTCTCTCTTGGTAGCACGCAAGCGGCAGAGAACAGTCACCTTTTCTCTCTCTCTCTCCCCCCCCCTCCTCTCTCTCTCTCTCTCTCTCTGTCTTGATAGCACGCAGGCGGAGAACAGTCACCTTCACTGTTACAACCCAACATGAAAACCCGCACCCGAAGCTCTCTCGTTCTCATTCTCTCCTACGAAGCCGGGGCAACACACAAGCTTCTATGTACGCACGGATGTTACTACGGGGACCCATAACTGCCTAATAATGCCTCGTTTCCTTATATCACGCTTAACACGACCCAGTATACCCGACCCGAGGCGGTACAAACTTTGTTAAACTATTGTTATTTTACAATACCATGCACTTGCCTTGCGCGCCACGGGATTGGATACGTTTCTCTTCAATCTTTCTGGCATATCCGGCTTTTCCTTGCCAAGCGATAATACGTACAATTATATCGCGGCAAAGATTACAATTTCGCTGGTGGATTATAAAGTTAAAGTTAAAAAAAAAAAAAAAAGAAATAAAAATAGTTAGAATTTTGAATACGACATTTATGTTTTTACTGCGATTTTTTCCGCGGAGCAAATCGAGAATCCATTGATATTGAAAGACGCTGAAGATCCCAACCAAAAACGGCTAAGCGAGTGTGCAACCGCGTAAACGATGAGGAGAAGGTAAGCATCTTCTTTCCGCGCGGGATGCCCGAGGCAAAAGCTTTATCGGGAAAAAAGAAGGGATGCTTTGCCGCTATACAGAAATCTTTAGCTTCGGGGTGAAACAGTTATACGTGGATAAACTGCTATCCTACGAAACACCGAATTTTTTCGTCGCCATTTTTTTTTTTTTTTTTTTTAGTGTGCGAATGATTTGATATGAAGAAAGAAATGATAAGAATTCGAAACGGGTTTTGATTAATTCTGAAATACTCGCGGGAATATCATGTCGGACGATTCACGAGTGTATATATAGATATACCACCGCTGCTATTGGGTACGTGTAAGTAGGGGTGTCTGACTGTCGGATAGCCGACAGGGGATGGTTCGCTCGGGGAGTCAGAAGAAGGACCGACGGGGTGCCGACGCTGTGCAGACGGTGCTCCGTATAATCAAGTGGCTAACCATGCCTGATTCATGACCGCGCCGTAAAGCCACGAAGAGCCGAGACGGGCGATAGAGTGCCCCCACGTAGTAGGGGAGGAAAAGCGAAGCGAAGCTAACCAGTATAGTTGTGCATAGAGGAGAAAGGCTACGTGCCGGTGTATTCTACCGCGAGGTCTTTGAGTGCGAAGGCTCGCGCTCACTGTGCGCCTTCACCTTCTGCTGATCCTCTCCTTTACCGCGCAGACATACCTACCTGTGTCGCAGGACCATGAGAAACTCACCCCTGTCTTCATATATATACGTATATAACTCGATTCCGGAATACCGCGGTCGAAACGCTGCATAACAACCGGAGAACGGGGTGCTCTTACGCGAGTTCAGACACAGCTGAAATTGGGTTAAGACGGCACCTTAGGGAACAGTTCCTGCTTATCTCGTACAACCGACCGCCTCTTCGAGATCTCTTCTCACTTGCCGTTCTCTTGCATTCGACCAGACGTATCTCTACCGTCAACTTCTCTATCTCTCGATGTGTTGATATGTATATATCTATAGGTATAGTTTATTGCTACGAATTCGAGGGAAGAAGCGCCCTCTGCCGACCGCAATCTTTCCGCGGTGATAACAAGAAGGTTATTCATTTTTTGGTACTCAAAGCGAAAATGCCATACGAAAGTAGCTCTTTCGAGAGAAATCGAGAAATCGTTTCATCTTCCGACTCCTTCGATCTTTTTGCCAATTCTTTGACGCAATGGCCGTTCGGCTGATCGAATTTACGATTTTTTTTTTTCGGCATCGAATCTCTATTCTCAATAAGGGTGGAAAGTTTTCTTGACCTTCGGTTGACCTTTAAAACCGATGTTCGCCAGTTAGTTCGGTATTTCTTCAATGAAGAAATTCTATCGGACATTATAATGGTACTTTTCTGATTCAACGTCGAAACGCTCGAAGTTGGAATTGCGCGATAAAGACGCTTCGTGAATAACTAATACCTCGTTTACTTAATAAAAAAAGAAAAAAAACTGAATAAAAGATAACGTTCACATCGGTGTAACGACTGGAAGGATTAATCGACGGATTGGACTGTAACTAACCATTTCG
Source organism: Cryptus viduatorius (assembly GCA_964006125.1). Classification (NCBI taxonomy): domain Eukaryota; kingdom Metazoa; phylum Arthropoda; class Insecta; order Hymenoptera; family Ichneumonidae; genus Cryptus; species Cryptus viduatorius. The sequence continues at coordinate 6,667,910 of OZ023223.1, forward strand.
AAAGCCGATTCGATCCGACAATCGTGAGCAATGCATCGGATAGAAGGAATTGTTAATCGAAGCCTTCGACAATGTAGAACGAGGAAAGAAAAATCGTCGAGACGAAAGCTAATACTAAGTGGTCGAATGCCGAGGTATGCATGCTAATGCGCCACGCGGAGTGAACTTCGTGATCCGTACCGAACGAGAGGCGCGTTAATTTTCCTCGTCGTATATCGTCCCACGCGATTTGCCACACGACCCTATCTAATGATTCTTCGAATTCGCAAATTATGACAGAATTTACATAGTTTTTATTAATCCTGAAAGAAAAAAAGAAAAAAAAAAAACACCTCCCGGAAGGGTGTTCGGTGATTGCGTTTCCAGCGGCAACGGCAGCGGTGAGTTTACTGTTTTTCTCGTCGCTCGGGGTGGTTATTCGTTTCTCTCTCGTGCCGCTAGAAACGATGGAAATCAACACGAAGGTTCTAACGCGGCTACAGGTAATTCCGGCGTACGTAAATCATCGAACAATGGCAGTGGCACGCGGGGGGAGCGAACAACAACTCGGCGTATACACGCGTTATGCGACAGTACGATAATGCAACGGGGGCGGCGGTGAGGTAAGATCGAGAGGTATTCGCTGGTTTGCAGGTGAAACACATTTGCCTCGCGACGGAATCTGTTTCATGCGCACAACTGGGGGGTTGAAGATAACGATAATTGGCCTTTTAAAAAAAAATTTCAATAGTAATGAATGTTTTCGATCCTCGAAAGACGATATACAGTATTTAATATGTAATTAGAATTAATTAAAATATTTTCTGACATATTTATTGAAAAAAAGTGTTTCTATAACAATTTATTGCTTGAAAGTTGCAATTGTTGCTAAAAATAATATAATTATTAAAAAAAAAATGTTACCGACGGTCGATAACCGGTTAAAATAGATCGAAATCCGTAAAACAGGGTGAGAAAACGTAACTACTTGTGGCTTTTAGCTGAGTCAACATATACGTTCCCTCGATTATTGTACCGGACGATCGAGGTAAACATGAACATAGTCTCTCAATGAAATTGGATCGTATGAAAGCGATCGGCGTCAAAGTAACCGGTAAAACCATAATGCGAATCAGATGAACGGTACATTTTGTTGGTTCATCCGCCGCCGGTTGTAGATCCAACAAATTGTTTGATAATCTCATTAGGCACTAATGGAACATGTAACTCTAGCATCGTATATAGCAACTACATGCGAAAGCTGTTGGTTACCGTCGGAAAATTGAGCCGTCGAGTCGAATCGACGCGTTTATTCATCGCGCCCAGTAGCGGCAAACTCGTCTTTTGCAGGAGAGTGAGATAGAAATGAAAGAGCATCGGATGAGTGGAGGAAAGGGGTTGGGGGTTGGAGAGGAGGGTGTGAGATAGACGACGACGAGTGAGGGAACGAGAGAACAGGGCGATATTCGCGTCCGACACGGGAATTACAATTACATCTCGTAAATAATTTATACGGAGCCGTGGGGTGTGCGCGAGCTCGGCGGCTGCTGCTGGTGCTGCTGGTTCGTGGGGTAGTCGAGAGCCGAGAGGGATGTCGAGGGGGGTTGGAGGAACGAACCGGTGGCGGTCACGACGGGAGATGGGAAACGGGACGCTCGGATGCAATGGCTAGGGGATGGTTTTCCCGCTTGGTAGTACGTACGCTACGTTCGCGTTCTATATCCCCGGCACGGTAGTAGGTGCCCCTGGCAAAGGTCGACTCTCTCTCGTTGCTACTGGTCTGCCGAACGGGGCGGAGGGAGCAGATCCAACAGTGTACGAGGGGGGCAACTGCTAGCCCGGGTGAAATTGCAACAAATTAACCGCGTTAATCACCCTCGCGGCCGGGCCACACTTTTGCCACGGCGAAACTCGCACGCTCGCTCGCTAACCAACGCCATCGAACCGTCCTCTATGCTCACTAGCCAACCTTTAACCCCCGTTCCACCCCTGTACCACCCCCGTTCCACCCCTAACCGGCCCGACTATACCCAACTTGCAACTCTCGTGGCGCGAACCTCTCTGTACGGTATACCTTCGTTCTCATCGCCCGCTAGCTTTCCTTTTTAGACGCCCCTCTGTTACCATTAATCCAATTCGCAACCAAGTTATACGGTCTTACTATGTTTTAACTTTGGATACAAGTTTTATTGACACAGGAGCGTATATGGGGGTTGGATAACGCGCCGGTACAGTTATATACAATTGTTCGCCGGAGTATATATGTAGTCGGGTAGTTGGCTATTATTTCATGGATTTCTATAAGGGCGAAGGACATTCTTCGGGAAAGAAGGAAGGCTCGTTTGACAAAGCACACCCCGCCGCGTAAAAGCTTTGAAGAAAAGCTCCGAGCGAGACGCGGCTACGACCCCTCGCTTGACCGTAAAAGACTGAATTGTGGAATGTTCGACACTCCATCAGTTTCGAACTTTTTTTTTTTTTCGCTTTTTTAACACCCTCCGGAAGTCGAAGTCGGGACGGAAAATAACGGAGAAAAAAAGTTGACAATCGGATGGTCGATAAACTGTCTACAGGCATTTTTATAACACTTCAAGGAAACATTTCACAAAAAAATTCGTACGGTTTATTTAGCTTATCAAAGTCGCGATGTGGTTGTAAATTGATGGACATGTAATTAATAACACGATGAAGTATTCTTGAAATATGAATTCGTTGTTAACGAATTAAAATGATCGAAAAGGTAAATATAAAGCCATTGCTTCTATTTCTGAGAAATTTCAGTCGATGCTTTTGATATTCGCCACGCGAGAGTCGTATTAATTCAGTCTGTTTGACGGACAATATTCAACGGACTATTTTGCGAGGATTCAATAATTCATTAATCTCATTCACTTTACTCGCGATACGAAAGTAATGAATTCTCGTAACTTATATTGCTCAACGGATAATCGAGTTTTCGGAAGAATAAAAGTTTATTAAAAATTTATCAAAGATTTCAGTCGCGATTCGAGAAAGAGAATCCACGAGATTTTCCTCTTATCTTAATGACCTTTCGGTTTTTTTTTTTTTTTTTTTTTTTTTTTTTTTTACGTTTCGAATCGATGGTACAATGCGCGGGAAAAACGAAAATAAGGTCGTCGGGATAAAGGGAAAATTTTGAAAATTCGTTTTTACCGGCGCTGTTGTTTTTAGGCACAAAGACCACACGGAGTCAAACAGGGAGATAGAGATAGTTCCGGAATGGCGTACAAGACTCGGGTCAGACGAGTGGCAAGGGGTCGAGGCCGCGGCTGGATGGGAATTAGTTGGATTAGATAATGCAGGCACGAGCTCGACCAGCGAACTTTCGGGTGCGAAACTCTGGCCACGGAGTACCGCAGAGATTTCAACCCAAAATTGCAGAGAAATTACGAAGCTCCGCGTGTGTACCCGCGCAAGGATGCCTCGACCTACCATTTAGCTTTGGTCTTTGCATCACGATACGAGAATTTCTCCCGTTTTATGCCGCGTATACCGCGCGCATAGTCCGCGCTATTCTCTCTCATTGAGAACCGTCGAAAATTCAACATCTCTCATCCAAAAATTTTTCATCGTATTTTTCAAGTTTTCCCTCGAGGATTTCACCGAAACGAATATAACCCGCAAATTCTTTATGCGACTCGCGAATCGCGATTCGAAGCTTTTTGAGCTTTTAACGGTCCCGAAATACCTTTTGACTAAAGAATTATCAGTGAGAGAAACGAAAAAAAAAAAAAAAAAAAAGATTTTCCTTTTTTTTTTTTTAAATAAAAAGCGACCGATAGTCCAGGATAAAGAGACCTCCAGAGTGGCGAGCCGTAGAGAGAGAGAGAGAGACACTAAATAGAGTGAAATGGGGAGAGAACGAGAATGAGAGGAACAGGGAAGAGTTGAATAAAATAATCATGTAATTACGAGGGACGATATCGATCCCGCCTAATGCACTTGCGAAGCGGTGACACGGATTCTATTCTCGTTCCTTACCGTGAAATTGAACTTCGGGTCCATAGGGGCGGAACGGAGCGCCATAGGGGGTCGGTGGCCTGTGCAGTATAGTTGTAGTAGTGTTAGTAGAAGTAGTCTGAGGACTTCATAGTGAGAGAGTTGTAGAGAGGAAGAGAGAGGAACTATTTCTACCATAAGCTTTCTGGCTACTCGGTTAGCAGAAGCATAGCTCGAGCTTTGCCAGGGGTGAGTTCGCGAGTCTGTGGAAACCCGAAGACTGGGCTTCAAGCCGCTATAACCGGGAGAGAAGCTCGAGCGTCTCTTCTCACGGGCTGAGGTTATAAGCGGGGCGCGCGCGGCCTGAAACTCCATGAATTATCAAGCCAGCGAGCGTATAAATATAAAATAACATTCGCGGCAGTGAGAGCGGCGAAGAGAAGTGACTGAGGGTGATATGCGCGAGGGGTGCTTTCGCGGTGGGGGCGAACCTTCGTAGCGTGACGTAATGATACATCACTGTAATGAAACCGGCGAGGCGACAAGCAGCTTCCATCCATTGGTACACCTTTCCGCCATAATCTTTGCCGTCTTTGGGGGTTGTAACTCGCATATACTTATGCGAACTCACCTGCGGTATTATAGAGAACCGCGACAAATACACTCGCATATCCACATATACATCGCGACGACCTCATGTTAAGCGTAAATCACGATTTAGCTCGGTGAATCAAGTTTATTCCGGCGTATCCCGCGAGTCAAGCGACACACGAGTCCCGCACCGCAGTAGTAGGGGATGCGACCCCCTCCGATCGAACGGTTCTCTCGTCGCTTCGCATTCCAACTATATCGTAAATGCCCGACACATCCCTCCGCTCTGTCGCGCGGTCCACCGAGAGAAAATACTATGAATTCGAAAGAGGCTCGAACGAGCGATGCAGGAACGCACACACACGGACGCACACATACGCGAAAGTAGAGAAATGCGGAACAATGGTCGGGAATGAACGGGACTGCCCCAGCGACGACCCAGTGGAAATAGTCGAGCGCTGCACAGACAACTCGTTCTCTCTCTCTCTCTGTCTCTCTCTCTCCCACCCTCATTGCTACGTTTCACGTTCGACAGAACACACGAGACACGTACCAACACCCCGGCATATACTTTGGCCAACAATACAAAATAGCTGTGTTACCGAAAAAAAAAAAAAAAAAAAAAAAATGAAAGAAAGAAAAGAAAAATCGAAAAAAAGAAGGGATGTTGTTTTTATCGCTGGCCGAGCAAAAAGAAAAGTTAATGGGACGCGAAGGTTGTGGGGTAAGCGACGTCGGTGAACGAACAAAGTCTGGACGAATTAGCAATTAGATGTGTGTATAGAGCGTCCGGGAAGGGAAACCTCGCTTGGCAAGCGACACTGGCGTGTCAGACAAACAGTGGAAGAGGAAGCATGCCGCGTGTAGGAATAATACCGCGCTTGTCGTATAGTAGACAATGATACTGCTATGAGAGATGGCGCGCAGGGGGGGGGGGGGGGCGCAAAGTGAAAGAAGAGAGAGCAAGAGAGAGAGAGAGAGAGAGAAGCGGGCAAAGGCACGGGAATAGAAAAATGTGTAACTTGTTGACACAGTGATCCCGCGGGGCTCGAATGCGATTATGCAGTCAAATGAGATTGTGGCATATGCATGAACCCCTCCCTCTCCCGTTGTACTTCGTAACCCTCCCTCTCCCTCCCCCCTACCTGTGCGTTCCATCCTATTCCACTGGCGCGAGTCAAACTACCTCACCGCACCACCCCCGCCCCCGCCCCCCACACCTTCGTCATTCTCATCCCGCTTTCTCGCCGCTTCAACAACCGTCTGACTATCCTCCACCCCTCTGTGTTTCTCTAGTTTCCTCGCCTCTCGGCCCGAGATGCCGTGTCTCCTCTTCTCATCATCACTTTGACTGTTTCTCTTGACTGGGTTTTCCATGCGATTCCCTTCTCACAGACTGCCGCTAACGTCAACTCGCTTTACAGTCGATGAGAGACTGAAACTCACTTTGAAACCGCTCATCTCTTCGTATACTCTTCCGTGAGAGGTATATCCTCGAGTGAGAGAGACTCGGGAACTTGTATCGTTAAATCATTGCAATAAAGCGATCCCTTTCTTCAAGCGCTGGACTCACGAATGTGTTTTTCCGTGGCAATTTCGTTATTCAAATAACGTTTGTTAATTAACGCCGTTTGCGAAAGGGGTGAGGGCGGGGGGGGGGGGGGGGGGGGAAGTAGAATCTTCCAAGAAGTAATATCGGTTTAGTTTCGGATAGGAGTAGTCGAGGGTTTTAGATTTATTCGGAGATTCTCGCAAGGGGATGGGGGTAGTTTAACTACTGCGCTTCCCAGCCGACGCCTCTGCATTCCGCAGTGCTCAAGGTTCCCGACCTATGGAGAGAAGGGGTTTACGACTTTCCACACGAGTAATACAGTCCCTCGTTTCAGCACTGTCTTCGACGCTTAAGGGATGATAATATTTTAGATATTATTTTTTTTTACCAATATTCTCGCGAGTTCGATGTATCTGTAGATCGAAAAATTTCATACGGAAGGGTTGTAAAATTTGGACAGCGGTCAAAATTGAACATTCATTATTTGGAGTTTCGTGATATTAGACAAGTTGCTGACTGACACACGAGGCGGCAGAATCAAGGATTGGCCAATATATAAGCAGCAGCACCAGCATAGCAGAGGCTTTTGCCGCACAGAGATAGATGCTCGGGGACTAGGATTGCTGGTTCAGATTCCATTTGTTCCGCTTGTCATCCTATGACGTATGTCCCATCCGACTCGACATACACGCGGCCCTTTCTCCTTCGAGCTCCCGGTTTTCCCCAAACGCCACACCAGGAATATAATGCGCGTGGCTTGACTTCAACCCTGTTTGCTGTTGGTACGTGCCGTATACTACACGCCAATCCGCACTGAGCTCTCAATCTCCTTTTTTTTTTTTTTTTTTTCGTAAAAAAATATCGTTCAAACATGTGAGATAACGATGATATTCCCCGAAAAATGAAATTATTGCAGAGACTGCGCGTGTAATATTAAAGTTGGTAACTGCGAACATTTCAGTTATATAATAAATTTCTATGAAATTTTCACCCTTTGAAAGTGAATTTTAAAAATATGTAATTCATCTCTTGTAATTATGAATATGCAGCATAGAATTTCGGTAAAAATATAGAAAACGTGACGAGAAAAGTTTGCAATGAAAATGAAAAATCTTTGGATAAAAAAAAGATTTTCGTTATAAAATGACGTCGGAAAATTGTAATTTCGTAGAAAGATATTGTTATACCGACCGTCGGTGTATAAAAAAAAAAAAAGTTTTTTTTTTTTTAATTACGTCTCAACAAGATAGATAAGACCGTTGCAGGTCTCTCCTAATCTTCGTCACGTGCTTCTTTCCCACTCTCGTAGTGCCCGCGCTCATCGCTTACATTAATAATAGAAAGTTTAACTCGGTCACGTTCACGAGAAGAGATTTACTTTTTGTAACATTTTACTTTTTATTTTTTTTCGTTAATATGATTTTTTTTTCTGTTTTTACGGAGTGGAGAGTGCATGCTATCTCCTTGCTGCGATATAGCCCCACGATCACGTACCTAATTATTCCCGAGAGCGTATGCCTCTGAAGATGATCTATTCGGTTGGGGTAGGAAAATTTTACCCCAAGTACGATAGGGCAATGCTCGAGGATGAGGTAAAAAAAAAGGCAAAAGTGCCTTCAACTACGCGGTTTCTGTGCTCCAGGAGGCTTTACTCTCTCTCAGTGTCTGTGTGCGGAAGAAGAAAAAGAAGAAGGAATAAAAAATCAGGACGAAGGCGAAGTGGTTGCCATGCTTCTGGTGGGGTAAGAGTAGAGAAGCGAGATGGTTGATTCAACGAGTAAGAAGGGATGGATGAATAGAGATAGAGAAGAGATGCCCGCGAGGCTCGTTGCACCGAAGGAATTTCAATGAGAGAAATAGAGTGAGGAAAAGTAGAGATAGAACTACCCTACGACGGAGGGTAGAAGGGATGGTCGCACATTCGGCCCACTTCTCTCGACTCCAAACCATCCCTTTTTCTCTCTCTCTCTTCTCTATTTCTCACACCTCTTCTGTGCCGCCCCGTCTTGCATGGCACGCCAAGTGGGGTAGGAGAGGGATAGGGATGGAGGGTGGGTGGGTGGAGGAATGAGAGATGTAAGGTAATTACAGCGAACGTGCGCCAGCTTGTAGGAGATTTAAAAGCTCGTAACTTTTTATGATTTACATTCCTTTCATTTAGTCGCACGTTTCTCCGAATAGACTCTTCGTCTCTTTCTCCTTTCTTTGCATTCGCGTGTTCTCGTATCTATCTCTCTCTTCTCTATCTTTTCCTATTTTCCTTTTCTTTTTTTGCATTTTCAACCCCTTTTCGCTTGGACCTCTATCTCTTTCCGCTATTCGGGATACTTAGGTACTTCGTAGTACGGTGATCGTTTGGTCTCTATATCACATTGTGTCCTCTCCAACCCTTCGCGATTCTCATCCTCTCGCCACTTTCCATCGGCCGAGAGGAAAACTTTATCGTAATGCTGCGGAGTTTGCAAAACCCCCTTGGCGACACTTGCCGACTCTTTGCCGGCAAGCTTGCGCATTAAGTCCATACGGCAGTCGATTGGTGGCAAAGTATAGCGAGGGGTAACGAAAAATTAATTGAATTTCGAAGCCCAAGACGTGTTCGGTCAGCCTGAGCTCTGTGAGATAATTTATGCGGTGCAGCTATAACGCCGGAAAACTAGGATTGATATTTGACGTATGGAGAATTTCGCGAAGTTCGCTCGAATTCCTCGCATTGTACTATCGCGGGATTTACGCCAACAACCCCGTCGCTGACAGTAGAAACTTACTTTGACGCGTGCGTTATTCCGTTTCGCACATGTGCCGGAATCAAGGATTTGCGGTAGATATGACATAGAGACTAAAAACAGTTCGTCTGGAAATTACGTATTCGTTACGACGCGCGAGATACGATATACGAATGGCGCGGGTGAATACCGCGAAGGGATAGGAGACGGTACGAGTCGAGCGGATACAGGGCAAAATGGTTATATAGCAACAGAAGGCAGCAGGCAAGTTGTGCTCGCTTTCGAAGCTCTCGTCGATACGAGATGCGGACGTAATCCAAAGATGCTAGATATCCCGTCCCAAAGACAAGACAATGGGGAACATTAGAGATGCTCGGTGAACACAGTTTGGAGTTATCGATCAACTGGAGCGTACCCGCAGCAACGCGGTACCCGGCTCTCGTGGCCGGCTATACCACGTTTAATCAACGCGGGAGGCTACGAGAGGAGAACACCGCTCACCGAGTCTCTGTATCTCTAACTATTCCTATCCCCTCCTTCTCCTTCCAACCCTCTCGACTATTCAGCGTACATCTATATACAACCCACATCTATTTATATGCTGTATCTATATGTATGTATTTATGTCGGACATACATATTCATTGAGTGGTCTATGTATATATCCGTTTTTATATGCCGTCACAGGTACGCAGGAGAAGTACACATATTCGTTAGGTGGGCTTTGGTGCAACTAGTTTCAACTATACAATTTTCAGAAGAAATATGCATCTGACGTAAGGAAGGTACTTGATCTTAATTCATCCTTTTTCTTCATCGATCCTGTGGCTGAGCTGCCTCGCGAAACCCAGATGCTGCTGTAGCTCTTTGTTACGATCAATGGCTACTCTTGTACTAATGAGATGGAGCTTATTTCAGGCTGAGCACGATTCTCGGTTATTCTTTTTCTTATCTGACAAATGCAAACTTCTTGGATTATAAAGAAGTACGGTATAAACGTTGAGTTTTGTGGTAAAATGAAGGTTCAGTGTAATATATTTCAAATATAATGACTTATGTCTGATATTTCTAATATGGCTATTCGTGTCTCATATTTCAAGTGTGGTAATTTGTGTCTCATATCTCAAATACGGTAACTCGTGTCTCATATTTCAAATATGGTAACTCATGTCTCATATCTCTATGATAAGTCGTGTCTCGTATTTTAAACATGACGATCCGTGTCTCATATTTTAAACATGGCGATCCGTGCCTCATATTTCAAATATGGTAACCCATGTCTCATATTTCAAACATGTCGTTCGGTGTCTCATGTTTCTAACATGGTAACCCGCGTCTCATATCTAAAAAATGGTAACTAGTGTCTCATATTTTAAACATGACGATCCGTGTCTCATATTTCAAATATGGTAACCCATGTCTCATATTTCAAACATGGCGTTCGGTGTCTCATGTGTCTAACATGGTAACTCGTGTTTCATATTTCAGAAATGATAACTCGTGTCTCATATTTTCAATATGCTAACTCGTGTCTCATATTTGAAATGTCTCATATTTCATATCTATACGAGGATTGATAGCTGTGCTCTGTTTTTGGGACGATTGAATGGATTTCTTTTTACATGCCGATTGAACTGCAATAAAAATGATTTTTTCATTCCCATTGGCTTCCGATAAAATGATAAAATGAACTTTTGGCTGAGTATGGCTGTGTATCGAGTTTCGGAAATATTGGCTGATCATGTAAACACGAGTATTCCATCACAAACACGTCTTCGATCCTCGATTGAAACTCGCGTTTACATCGTAAAAATAAACATAGGTCCGGTAGTGGCGGAAGAGTATACAGAAAACAGTTTGAAGACTCCCTCTTGCCATTGCTCGTGGGGTTATAGAAGCGGTGAGGGATCGAAGAAAACTCAAACACGTGACGGATGTTGACCATCGAAACGCGTGTGGATGTGCCGGAGAGCGGATGGTTACTGGGGGGGAAGGGATTGGGCCTCGGATAGTCGTGTCGAGGTCGTCGGACGTTGATATTAATTGCACCGCGGAGAAGATTGCTTTACTTGACCGTACTGGGGGATGGGGGAGGGGGGTGGATTGGCCGAGGTTGATTGCCCGCGGGGCCCGATCGACTACTGCCACCGCGCCGGTTCCAACAGTTTCTCTCCGCCTCCTCGTGGAAAACGGAAATAAATACGTGATTCAAGCGCACCGAGGCCGAAAAGCGCACTGGCAAAATTGGAAAATACGAGGGTACGCTATTTCTCGATTGATTTGTCGCGAGAGAGAAAGAATGAACGATATCTACCCTTCTTCCTCGCCATGTCTTTCCATGCCAGCGGTAGTCGTTTCAATCCTTTCGAACGATATATCTTTCTATACCGCACACGTGTACAATGTCTGTTTGGATCATTAAAATATTCACCGGTGAAATATCAACCAGTCGAGGCATGACTCACCGGTGATTGACATTTATTTTCATCCGGTACGTGCATTCTACCGCAACACGGTGGGTTTGTGCTGTGATATGGGTGCAGATTGTAATCAAATAAAAAACAAACAAAAAAAATATACATATATATAGTATATAATATACCCGGAAGTTGATCACAGGACAAACAAATACCCTATTTTTTTCTCCTCGTTGGCAACGCAATCACCATTAAGAAGATAAATAATAGAAGTAAAATCGTTCCGAACTGTCGATATCTTTCGTTGATCTTTCACGAGTTAATGGCGGAAGGGACACACGCTGGTCCTTCATAGCTCAACGAATGTCTTCGAGACAATTCATTCGAGTGCTTTTCGATATCTTTAATTTATCGAAAGATGGCGAGAGGGGAGGGAAACTGAAGCCAAACTACGCGAAAACACACTAAAAGCATTGGCTAATAAATAAACCTTTTATGCTTGACTCTTCGTTACTATCGTTTCATAGTTTCCTAACTATCGCTCGTAACTGTGTATATCGGGGATGGATATATCTGTTGTATTTACCCGTTGTAGGCTTCGATACGATAGCGGGATTAACTGATTTATAAATAGTATGTGGGCGCGGATATCGAACAACTGTCTATTCAATCGAAGAACTTTTTTTTTATTTCCCATGAAATAATCCTCTTAAAAGCTTGTTATTCGAGCTTCGGCCGGTCTATCAAACTTTCATTATAGTCAAATTCATATAGACGAAGCTCTGCCAATCGTGTACAAGTTTCGGAGGGAAAATTGACTTTGTTTGACTTTATTTAATTGCTTTCTTTCTTTAATCAATGCATTAGCCGGGGTTGCTTCCTCCCCCTCCCTCCCCAACCCCCAACCCCCTCTGACCCTCAACCCATAGATATGAAGTTATTGCGCGAACGTTCGGATAAAGTTTATTACTATGACGTAGTTTAGTTCGGAGTATGTGAGTGAATTGAATTTCTAGCTGCGGCTCTGTCTCGCTTATTCGCTCTCGCGCTCTCTCTCCGACCCGTTACCGGTGACCTGTCAGCTACGGTTTAACCGAGCGGCGAATTAATTAAACTTCTATTTACGATATCGATGAATCAGCGATATCGCAAGACTTACCCGGTACTCGCGCTCAGGTCGCCAAACTCTCGAAACCCATTTTCTTGGATAGATCGGCAAGCTTCGGATAGTTTGAGACTCGCCTCTTCATCAACAAGTATTACCAGGCGTAACGTAATAAATTCTGGAAAGAGTCACCGCTCAAACTTCATCTTCTATACCGACTCCTTCGTTAAGGCGTCCACTTGCATCGATGTTATTACGCGATAAACTTTAGCCGCGCGCGATGCTATAATACGCTGTTATTTAAAAACTTCGTAAAGATTAAGCCGCTCGCGATGTTAAAAAAAAAAAAATTATATTTTACTCTTTCGACGTATAAAGATCGAAAATCGACTAATCGATCTTTAGAAATCGAATTTTGACGATATTATTTACCGGGGAATCGGTGAAACTTGAACATTTTCCGTAACGCCAAATTTCGTATTTGGAAACTGTCGCAAGGAAGATCCCGTCTAAAGGCGATGACAGAAGCGCAGCAACAGGAATGGGGGTGGAGAGAGAGAGCGAAAGAGAGCAGACGGCAAAGGGAACCGAGGAGCGAAGTTCTTCCCTCCTCGTGCGAAAACTGGGGAGGTAGAAACTATATCCTCTTAAAATCGTCTCAACGCGCTCGAAGAGGCACGATGAATGAGAATTAGTAGCGTTTCGTTAGCGGACCTGAGAAACTTGATTAAACCTCCGTCATAGCTCCTTCATGCATAAATGCCTCTGGTATACATAGGACACAGTGAGCAATTCGGAGTTTCTCATTCATCTTCTACTTAGTTCTAACGAGTGATTGTACCCGAAAAAAAAAAAAAAGAAAAAAAAACAAATTAAAAAGACCGAAAGAATAATCGCGCAAAAAATTAATCTCTTAACGTTCCTACAAAAGAAACGCGAGAGATATTAAAAGAAATATTGTATTATCCTGTCCCACAGCCAAGAACCGAGTTTCGCGAATGAAAAGATGAAAAAGAATGTTTTATTTACGCGCGAGGGATGGTTATTGGTATTATGAGGATTAAAAAAAAATATGAAAAAATGGTGATCCCGATAAGCAATCAACGTAACCGCAACAGGTTACACCGGTTTAGTACAATGAGAAAGTAGATGTTTTTTTCGTTGTTTTAAAACAAAAAACACTGCGCGAAAAAAAAAACGCACAAATTACACGATTCCCGGAGAGCGCGGGACGGCCGATCGAGATGGGGGTTGGGGAGAACGAAGTGGGGTGGTAGGTGGTTTCGGATATAAACGCGGCAGTTGTTTCGACGTTTATTTTTGGCTGGTGGCATCGACAACGTTCGACGTGGTTTACGATCGTTGTTGTGTTGGATGCGGGCAGAAATAGCGGGGGGGAGGGGGTGGTTGGTAGGTGCTCTTCTGATACAGCGCGAGGGGGGAGCATCGAGAGGGAGTAAAATAGCGGTGGGTTTGGAAGTTCGATTTCGACCTCGAATGGCATATGGTTTCGATCGCACCTAACCCGCACATCGGTACCGCACACATAAACGTTCTCCATGCCAAACGAACGCGAAATACATTGGATATAGAGACCAATGGATGTAAAGAGAAAATAACACGGGGAAGCGGAGCGGAGGATGGGCTCTAGCTGACCGAAGGTTGTATAACGTTTTCGATACCAGTAATAGACAAATACCTACGTAGAAAAGCGCCAGACACACGGAGGCTTGATGGAGAAAACAACGGGAAGAGGAGGAGGAGGAGAAGGAGGATGAGAGTGAACAGGAGATAGAAGGAGGTAACGAGGGTGAAACGGGGGTCGGGTAAAGAGAGCGGGAAGCCGGAAAATCGTTGGTTGTAGCAGATAGCAGAGATAGGAGTAGTGGCACCGACACATAATAATACATATAGAGGTTTTGTGTTCGTAAAATCCGCGAACCGCAAGCACCGCACGATCCGACACACGTGACGCTGTGGCTCAGTGTGGCGGGACAAACCGCCGAACGCTCGTTCTGTCCGGCTAATTTACTTTTTGTATTTTCAGTTTAAATTGACCACCGCGCCCAGGCGCAACGGACGAAACTACGAGGATACGAGGGATGGACGATCAACCATCCACGCAGACGCTTTCGAAACATGTTTGGACGGTGGAAACTTGCGCGGAACAATCTGCACTATGCCACATCGTCAAAATTTGGCCCACGCATTCGCTCGAACCAATGCTCGGTGAGAATATGATAGTCACTTTGTTTCGTGTGTACAGTGCGGTCGTATGTCTACATAGTCTTCCGTATCCGTTATCTCGTATTCTGCTGATCGGTGAGAAGATCGAAGCCGAAGCAAAATATGACGTCAGAAACACCAATTTTTAATACCCGAATGAACAGATCGGAAAATGCTCTACAAGTAAAATGTGAAATTTTTTTGCTGAATGATGTCGAATTCTGTTGATCGGTAAGAAGATCGAAGCCGAGGCAAAGTATGACGTCAGAAACGCCAATTTTTAACACCCGAATGAACAGATCGGAAAATGCTCTACAGGTAAAATGTGCAAATTTATTTGCTGAATGATGTCGAATTTTGTCGATCGGTAAGAAGATCGAAGCCGAAGCAAAATATGACGTCAGAAACACCAATTTTTAACACCCGAATGAACAGATCGGAAAATGCTCTACAGGTAAAATGTGCAGAATTTTTGTTGAATGATGTCGAATTCTGCTGATCGGTGAGAAGATCGAAGCCGAAGCAAAATATGACGTCAGAAACGCCAATTTTTAACACCCGAATGAACAGATCGGAAAATGCTCTACAGGTAAAATGTGCAGATTTTTTGCTGAATGATGTCGAATTCTGTTGATCGGTAAGAAGATCGAAGCCGAAGCAAAATATGACGTCAGAAATAGCAATTTTTAACGCCCGAATGAACAGATAGGAAAATGCTCTCCAGGCAAAATGTGAAATTGTTTTGCTGAATGATGTCGAATTTTGTTGATCGGTAAGAAGATCGAAGCCGAAGCAAAATATGACGTTAGAAATACCAATTTTTAAAACCCGAATGAACCGATCGTAAAATGCTCCACAGGTAAAATGTGCAGATTTTTTGCTGAATTTTCTTAGTGCGATTGTTCATTGGTTCTTTCCGGTAATCACTCGTAAAGTTCCGTTTACAAAAATCCAAATAAAGATTAAAAAATCGTATCTATATTCGAATATTCTTACGCGAGAGTTACAGTCTCTAATCTGTAAAAAAAATTCACCAATTTTACAAGTGAAGAAAAAGTCTCCGATGCAGTCGGAGGAACGCCTGTTGAATTCTTTAATTCGCGTTCCCGAACTGCAACGGGAATTTTTTCGTAATCTGCAAAATCATGTCAAACTTTTTATAAACCAACAACTTTCCAGTGGGAAAGTTTCAGCCAAATTCGAATTTACCATTTTATGCTAATTCGCGATTCTACCGAAATAAATTTCTGATACAAATACCGCCGCTCGGCGCCTATAAAAATCAAATTACTCCGTTTTTATTGATAACAGAGATACAGATATCATAATCAATTTTCTCCTTCCTTAACGTCAAAGAAACATCATAAGAACCCTTTAGATTTTTCAAGAAATGTATTGCTTGCCGTATTTTGTATCAATGGAACCTTTTCGCGATATTGTAACAGACAACCGCGCGTACGAATAAAATTGAAGAAGATTTTCCTCGAACTTTTTCAAGAATCTTTCGCTGATGTTGATAAGCATTGCATAATACACAGAAAGTGGCCCTTTTACGGGAAAAGTAAGTTCTTGATCTCTCGTACAAGGAGAATCGCTCACGGAAGCTTGAGAAATTGTGTGGCATAGTCAGTCGCGGTGTCAACATTCCTGTTCCCGCTTCAAGCAAAGCTCTTCAGTCGACGGGGAGGCGAAGTGGGAAGACGAAGAAAAAAAAAGAAAAAAAAAAGAAGAAAGCAGCATCGTTGAACGAGTAAGAGAGAGAGTCAGAGCAGCCAGAGAAGATATTTCAAAGTGCATAGGTCTCTCACGCGACTTCCTCGTCGCTCAGTATGTGGGTAGAGGTTGGTGCCTGTGTTCGTAGAGTACAGAGCTTTGGTGTACGGAGAGAAACGAGAAAGAGCGCGCGATCCAACAAGGTGTAGGAGTGAAAAGAGAGGATAGAATCCGAGACTCGCGCGGCTCGCTGGAAAGGGGGATGAGAGTGAGTGATGTAGCCGGAACGCGTTCTCCAAGCTCCTCGGAGGTTCGGAGGTAAAGCAAAGGTTAAGGTACTCGTGTCTCTCACCCACCCCCACCCCCGCTACGGAAAGCCCGGACGTGACCGGACTTTTTACGCCACTTCCCAAAGAATGACCGAGAGAGCACCTCTCTCGGTTTGCTTTGACGCTGTGCTCGCGACACCGTATCCTATTCCCCTTCTTCTTTTCGTCAGCCCGCGCTATCCCCCTCAACGACGACGACGACGACAACGACAAGTGTTCAAGCATCAGGAATTTCAAGCCTCGACTGTGCGGTTCTCACTCGTCGGTGTTGTTGTTGCCTTGTGTTGCACTCGGAACAACTACCCTTTGCGTCCGCGAACTCGAGTGAACTTTTCATCGAATTTTTTTTTTTTTTTTTTTCACCACGAGAGCATTTCATTCATGAATAACTAAATCAATTTACTTCACTGCGGAATTTTTATAAACCATAAAACAAAATTGTTTGAAGTCCTCTCGCGATTTGTAGAGTTGATAATCGCTGACGTGGCATTTCTTTGGCACACTGTAACGATGTGAAAATGACAAAAGTCCCGTTGAAAACCTATTGAAAGCGGAGAAGGGAATTATTGCTTTAGCAGTGATAGTTTCCGCGATCTATTCAGATTCGATTCTTGTAAACCCTTTAGAAATTACAGTTTAGAGGGAATCTATTTGTATCACTCAGTTTTTCAGGGTTAACGATTCATTTTCTGCCCATCAATTTCTTACTTTTAGATGTAACAACTGATAAACGATTGGATTGTATATCCGATAAGCTATTCTCGAGACTCTGCTTTTTGTGGGTACAAATAGCGAATTCTCCTCGCGTGTTCTGTCATCGTATTATATACGTTTCTTTCGGTTTGAAGTATCGTCTCGCAGTCGCTGTCAGAGGGGATATGATGATTTCTCGCGAGACATGACTATGCGCAGTGGATGTCGGGAAGAAAAAGCGTATATATCTGCCTATTCGTGGTGGAAATTCGGTTCCAGGGGGACGATCCGTCTCTCGAAAAGTTTTGGTAAAGCCGCGAGAAGGCGCCGGTGCGACTATGGTAGCCCCGCGGCGGCCGTAAAATCGGTAAGTAGTAACGCGTACGATGCGAGAGTTGAGGCTTTCACTTTCTCTCTCTCACTCTGGTAACAGTGAAAACTCGAGGGGCTAAATCCTTCAACTTCCGAGAGAATAAAGGGCGTGAGGCCGTTGTTTCATCGTTGCAGATGTCGAGACGGAAAAGTTGCAAGACAACGTTACGCAAACCTCTGCTATACCTATATGCGTATATATAGATATATACGGAATATATATATCCCATTTACCGATTGTACGCTCTCAGCAGTAAATCTTTTTTTTATAAAATCGGACAAATACATTAATACAGTAACTCAGTAATTCAATACGCGAGCAATTTAAAGAAAATATCTATTAAAAGTGATATTTGAAAAAAAAATTAATATAATATATTTAACAACCCGAAAAACTCAATAGTTGGTGATAATTTTGAATATAAATAAAAAAAATTATGATAGGCGGATATTTATAGTGAAATCGATAATTTAAAAAATGTACATAATACGAACAATTAAAGGAAGTTATCTATTAAAATGATATTTAAAAAAAAATTAATATAAAATATTTAGCAACCCGGAAAACTTAATAATTGGTGAAAATTATGAATATAAATTAAAAAAATAATGATAGGCGATATTTATATTAGAATCGATAATTTAAAAAAGTGCATAATATAAATAATTTTTTATTAAATTAATTATTATTTTTAAAAATTTGATGATTTATCATACGGGAAAAAAAAAATTTATCGGTCATATGGTCGGAAGAAATATAGGGAGACATATGGAAAAATTTATCGGTCAAATGTTATTCGATGGAGAAATTCGGCCGAAATAATTCCGAGTCTCCGGAAACGACTGGGGAATTGGCTCGTCTTCCAAGAAGATATAACGATTGGCCATATCACCCTACCGGTCATATCACCCTGAATTACCCTATACAACCTGCCGACTGTACGCTCTTGAGAATGAATGTTCTTTTTATGAAATATGAAATATCTACATCCGCGTTCGCCTGCGACACGAGATACGCTGCTAGCTATCACGACGAGCAAACCATTCTAGTTGGCCCTTACGATTATACTTCCGGCTATAGCTATGGTACGGCTATGGTATGCTGGGAAACGCTCGTGAATCGTGTTGAATCGTAAAGAAAAAAAAAAAAAAAATTTCCCGATGCATACAATAAAGTAAAGCCAATCGTTCGGATTCCTGGAAACGATACGAGACTTACGACGAATCTCGACGACGGTTCTCATATTCACGCCATGAATTTTCAAGCAATCGCGGTGACATCTCAAATGGAAAAAAAAATCATATATTCCCTCAACTACGGTGTAAACTGTATAAACTCGCAATTTTTTTATTTTTATTTTTTCGAGGATTTTTCGACTCTTCGATGGAAAAGCAGAGCTTCCGCGTATGAAAGCTTTTTCGAATTATAGTAGGTGCCGGGATATACGGGGGGGTCGATTCGGTGGTTCTCGCGAATCACGAAGCGACGAAATTTTGACGTATCGCTTCTGGAAAATCCTCCGGGGGGTTGCGGGGAGAGGAACAGCGAGAGCTCCACCACGATGCGAAACACCCCACGGGCACCATCCAGTCATCCACGGATTATTTACGATCCACAAATATTCCGAGTGGATGAGAAACGCCCGTCCGCGGGGCGATCTCCGTACCGAGAGCTCTGCGAAAACTTTCTAACCCGTCTCTCACTCGCATACTATACTCCTCCTCGCGCTGCCACCCCTCACACACACCATATCCTTTTCGTGACTTCGAGCACCGGCCGTATGACGTATGCGCAACGTTCATGAATTTATGCGCACGATTCGTCCCCCTCCCGACCCCGCATATACCTCGTAGAAAAATATTATTTGATGTTCTTTCGATGAATTTTTTCTCTCCATGAATTTGATTCGTGATAAATCGAAAAAAAAAAATATATATATATATCGTCGTTCGTTAAGAAAACAGACGAGGAAGCGATTCATTGATTTGTAAAAAAGGAAAAAAAAAATATTGAAAAATCATTAATTTTTCTTTTTTATGAACAGCTCAATATAAGGGATGAAATCGTTCGTCAATAAATGTCAAATTAGTTTTCCACTGAATTTTAATTTATCAATATATCGCCGAAAAACATGTAATTTAAATTTACCGATTACATTTTTTTTTCAAATCCAAATAATCATGTCGATATACTCGATTTTTTTAATCAGTAAAAATAAATAACTCGTGTTTCAATTTTTTTAATTGTTAAAAAAATCGTTATCTTTTTTTTTTTTCGTGAATAAAATTAATGCATTCGCCAAACGAAACCCGAAGAGAGTATAATTCAATTTTATTTCCAGCGAAATTCGATTTTCTTAATCTTTACCGAATCGTATAGTACAACCATTACGACGACTGTTACAGCGCGATCTAATGCGCGTGTCGGTACATGCAGCAGGGGTAGTGAGGGGGTAACGGCAGAGGGATTATGTGTGAGTAGGCCATGTAGTAGGCGTTCAGACGTTGAAGAGGGGCCAAACACTAGTCTGACACAAGGAGGTTAGTCGAGGAGGGTTAAGGATTTCCTTAGGGTTGCCTCAAGCCGTCCTCAACACGTCCGCGCCAGAGGGTTGGCCAGCAGACAAATAGTGGCCGCCGCGGGTGCCGCAAGCCGCAGGCCCACTACTAATGGACGCTCGACGCCTCCATATTCGCTTCAGGGCCAACGTTGATTTCTCTCACTGGTCTCGAACGCGGTGTGGCAATGCCACCCCCACCCCCTTTCCTCTACTATAACCGAACCCCTCCCTCACAGATTGCAGGTTTTCGTGGCGGTTGCTAATAGCACTCGCGGACTGTTACCGATAACCATCACCCCCGGGCACCCCATTTGTCTCCTCTGAATCACAAATTTTTATCCTACGCGAATCTTAACCAACCCCTCACCCTTGGGGCCGTGTATACGGCGAACACGCATCAGCCCGTGGCTTCCACGAGCCTCTATCAACCTTATCAGCTGTCGACCCTCACCGACTTCAACGAACTATACGGGATCTACCATCAGCCTGTTAAACACGTAGCAATAACATAAAGAAGAGAAGGCAAAGGAAAGAGGCTGCGGATGTTAAGACAAATCCTCCTTCGTAATAAATGGATAATAAATTGAATGATAAATTAACGCCGAGAACCCGATATCCAAAATTAATTTACGTGTATAAATCATTAAAAAAAAAAAAAAAGCAATGCGAACGTTGACGACTAATCGACTATTCGCGCGATAAGACTGTCATCACGTGATAATTGAAGCTCCGCGCGATGTATTGTTACGAAACGATCGTAAGAATCATCGCGTTTTTTTCTTCGCATAACCATCGATTTACAAATGTTCGTCTGTAAAAATACTATAAATAGAATGACACATTGCCGCACCGAACGCCTCGTTAGCGACGAAATCAGTTCGATGTCGGGGGTGTTATCGTTAAAACAATTTTCTCGATTTTCGTAGACGAGTATATATACGTATATATATGGGGCGAAGGGGGTTGCAGGGGGTTGCAGGGGGTTGCAGAAGGTTAACGTGAGAGGTTCGTGCTCCTCGACATAACTCTGAGACTTTCCGAGTTTGGCATCAGTCTGCGTATATATATATATACGTATATAAGGGTACATAATATTTGGTTGATTAAAGGGCGTGAGAAGTGGGGATGGAGAGTCGATGTTAATCCGAGTTGGTTGAGCTGCTCGAGGAGACAAGAAGCGAGTGTGAGAGAGTTGCCATGAATGGAAAATCTGTGAACTCTGGGTTAGCAGCGACGATTGGTAATGGGCAACGTCGAAGCTTGACGAAGGTAAGACAAGGGCTGGGGCATTGCAATTAAAGCTTCTAATGCTCGCTAACTCGGTAATCTCCTTCCCTTAATTGTCTCCGGGACGCGAAGGCGACTGCCGCAGACTACGACACGACGGTGTATCCGCGACTTGTAGTACGGAGGGAAAACTTTCGTTGCGCGGGAGTTATACACGCGCGCGAGCGCTAGCCAAGGCGATGAAGCGCGGAGTTAAGGGATGAAAGAGAGGATGAGAAAACGGGACACGGTTAAGAGTACACAGCTTGAACGGTTCAAGTTCCGTCGGGGAGAAGACAGGGGTGGGAGAGCGAAGTCAAGCGATGACGAGAGTTAGATTGAAGCGTTGCAACGCCCGACTAAGCCGAACGAAACTGTTCCGAGGGTTGATCTCTCTCGACGACAATAATCTTGATAAAAAGTCCCGAGAGATTTGGAAAACCCGACAGCGAGTGTATCCGATTCTTGGAAGGTGTCACAGCTGAAACGATCGCGAAAGCGACAACTACGACGATTCTACCCTTTTGCTAAGTCGAAGACCGTTTGTTCGATTCCATTTGTTCGACTTAAGGGATGCTCCACTTTCGACGGAAACAGTCGTTGATACGAGAGAAATTCCGAGACACGCGGTAAACGCGTAATTTCGATTGGAAGGTAATACCCCCGCTGCGATTTACAAAGGGGTAGTTCTTCAGTTTCTCATCAGCTTTAAGGGTTGTTTTGTTTTTGCGTTAATCTTAAAAGAAAATTTTAATGGGAAGTTTTTTTTTTTTCTTGTTAATTTTTTTTTTTTTTTTTTTCAAATCTTTTGTGCGAAAAAAAATGTTACGAAAATTCGGAAGTTTGCATTACGGGAGGGAAAAAAAAGAAGAAGGAATCGTTCATTTTTCACGGAGATACGTTCGAATTCTGTGTCATGGATGACCCGCATTGCCTGAATTCTCAGTATCGTGGTACACTAACGGCCGTAACGGAAAAATAGTACATCTCCCGATGCCTTGATCAGCCCCGCACACGATTTTAGTCATCCGTTTCGCAATATCGGTGAGTGCATCTTTTCACCAAGTATCGCACAACTCTCCCGGACTCGGCGACACTGGCGGCGCTTCCAAACAGAAACTTTTTAGGTTGGGGACAGTGGAGAAAAAAAAAAGAAGGGAACGAAAAAAAAAAAAAAAAAAAAAAAAAAATTGTGGAAAACTAAAACACGTTGGTTGTGCCCGTTATGAAAGTAGGACAAATTTTGCTGCACGTCGAACGGATGAAAGTGAGAGAGAGAGAAGCGCGGGCTATATCGGCATTTGTTCAAACATCTTGTTCGTCCATTCGCGATTTTAGCTTCCAACAGTTTCCGAACGATGGGAGGGCGGCGGGGGTGGGTTGCCAAATAGCCAAAGCCAAAGCTCGGAGCGGGTTTTCCCCCAAAAACTCCCGGTGTATCGCGGAAAGTCGAGACTTCGACGAAATAATTTACCTCCGCGTTGGATAGTCCGAGCCTCGGGATAGCAGTAGTTGGGCGCTTGAATTTTCGAGACTGTCTCGCGCGCGGGGATATATCGACGTGCAGCAAGGGGAAAAGGGGTAAAGGGGAGGAGGGGGGGGGGGGGGGCAAATGGAAACTTGATCCAGGTCGGCAATCATTCCGATCGTGTTGGGCCTCGGCGACGTTAATCGAATTCGCGGCCGCGGGTTGCCAAACGAAATTAACGATTCGGCTATAGGATATATACGGCGCGCACACTATCCGCGGCGAGGATAGAAACATAGATATCCGTAGCAATGGTACACCGGCAGCAAATTCGTATCAGCATTATACGCTGCCTTCCTTCGCTCGATCGAATATGCTCACGAGAAAATCAAACCCGTTCTCTCATCTGCCATGACTTTCCCGGCCGTGCGATCCATTTGTCGACTTGTATGTTTCGCGTATATCGACTGCGCAATCCGTGATATACACATACATATCCGATGGCAAGAAAATAATGCATCGACGTTTCGAAACTATCGACGAAGCGTCTTTTATCTCTTCTGAATCCATAGTCCCCCTCCTCCCTTCCCTTTTCGCAACCCGGATGCGCATATGTATATATATATAACAGACTTTTAGTCAAACTCGAGGATCAGTGGAAGCTTCGCGGGTATAGAATTGCAAGAGAATCGCGAGAGGGACAGAGAAAGAACGGTACGTTCGTAGCTTCGCGACTATATGCATACGGAGCTTCGGAGTCGTAATACGTCGCCCGTGTAACGACACGCACGAAACGATGAATCGAGTTTACGACACCTATTTTGCAGGGTAAGCGGAATGGACGCGCGCGGCTACTTTATTATCGCGGGTTCTCTCACTACTTGCTAGAGCCGCTCGTGCTATGCTCGGCTTCCGCAGCAGACTTCGTCTCTCGTTTATGCGTGTGCGTTACTCCGGTCTCTTTGGGTGTATTAGTTGCCGCGAACCGGGGTCGCCTCCTGCCCCTAATAACCACAATGCGTACACAAACGCACATCGAACGCGAGAGCAGAAGGGCGCACGGGCCAACTTCGGCGCCCGTTCCCCCGGACCGTTATCCGAAGCGACGAGGACAACGTACAGACATATACCCTTTACACGTACACCGAGAGGAACGTTGGAACGATATAGCTATCGCACGCACGCAATGAGAGGCAACACGAGCGCCAAGCTATATCCTTGCTGCTGCAACCGCCTCGAACTACACCCACCCTCTCGCCCCCACGATCGGCCTACGTCGCCTATGCTGAAGCCGAACAACGGAGCCTCTGCTGGTACACCATTACGACCCTTAATAAATCAAACCAAACACCCCCCACCCCCTTCCCCCCTCCCTACTTCCCTATCTCCTATACTCCATACGAACCCTCCGAAGCTCTCGTGTCGTACGGTAAGGCAAAACCCCTACTAACCACCCCCATCCCCCTTCCCGCCTTTCCTTCGCTTGCCCACCCCTAACAACGATTATAAACGAATACTCGGACGTTTATTGCCGATCTCGTTGCCGGTACCTCGAAACCGCTACAAATTCATTATTAGAAAGGCAGAAAAAAGCCATTAAAGAACGAGCATACATTTAAAAGATTTATCGGCTCGGGAAGCGGGAAAACCGGTTTTTTTGTTGTTTTTTTAATCTTTTCGACCGGCAATGTGTGTGTCGAAATAATTTTTTTTTTTTTTTTTTTTTTTAATGCTTAAAAAGGATATGAAGGGAAGGAAAGAACGGACGTGGAAAGGACCGTTGAAGGTTCGAGAGGAAGAGGCCAGCAGGCCATCACGCAGCGTCGTATATAGCCAACGGAAGAGAGGAGTAGAGTTATTAGGGAGATTATGGACGGGTCGTTCCGCAAACTTCAAAGGCACCAATTCCCGTTTTCAATTTGTTCCTGGCGTGGGTCAAAGCCCCACCCCTGTAAACTCTCTTCTCGCGTTTCTCGCTCCTCCGCCTGCACCCTCTTGGACGGCCGGTACACCAACTCCACGTACTTCTATCCTCGTTTTCCACCCCCCGAGATGCGAGGTTCAAACTCTCTCGGTTTTCAACGGTACACAAACACGTCGCGGTGACCGTGGGTCAGAAGGTTTTCGTGACTCGTGGAATGCATATAGAGAACCCTTTTCTATTGAAAGGCAATTCTGCCGCAATGAAGGTGTATTCTATGGTCAATGTTATCGCTGGTTATTTGGGCGCCTAACTTCCGCTATTGCGTTTGCTAATGCCAAGCATAACTGCTAATACTCCCCGCGGACATTTTGTATACTAATACATATTACCGAAATTCTAAAGGAGCTCATTAAACAGCATTCGAATGAAGGTTTCACGGCATCAATGGGGACATTCAAAGTTCCGAGGATATTTCGATCGACGATCGACTGGAGGACATTTTGTTTTCGCGCGTACGCGCGAATTAGGCGCTTATCGGGAGAACGAGGGATGAAGGGGTGGGGGGTGAAGGGTGAGAAAACTAGATGCAGGAATAACAGCCACTGTGTTAGAAATAGGGTCGAGGGTGAGACACGGAGTGCCATTGACACGTAGTAGAGATTGACGAAGAGAAGAGGGTACGCTACTGTTGCACGACGGCTACGACAACAAGGAGAGCCGAAGAGGGGTAAGGGGCACATCCGAGAGAGCCGGCACCCTCTCTCGACAACATCAATCTCGCCTCTTGTTTCGAGTGGCGTTAATTCGCTACCCTTGTACGACGACGAAGGTTTCACACTCTTCACCCGTGTAACTGCGAAGGACACGAGAAACGTTAAGAGACCTTCGACCTCTGTGATCCCGATAGATGGCACTCCATACGTCAATCTGTACTCGCAAGTGGAATTCACGATACTTCTACCGTTGTATCACGATGTTTTTGTATCAATCAAAGTTTTAACGACGAACGAACTTCGCGATTCTGCGATAGAGGAACGGTTACGCGGTGAGAGTTAAGTTGCCGGAATACGCGCGTTCGTTTTTCCTTTACATTAGCGGAAGACGGGAGACAGGTGGTACGCAGTTAATTACTAATTAGGAAAAGTAAACTCCTATTTTAACCTTTAAGGGGCCATCGCCCTTTACCCAAAACAATATTTGTCTTTGATTACCTTTTATGATGTTTGCACTCCGAAGCAAATAACTGCTCCCAACGATCCGACAAACCCACCGACCCAACGAACGATCCAGCGAAACCGACACGCCGGACCGGCGTACGTGGTTTACATATACTATGTATAACTAATGCCCTCCGTTCACCCTTCTCAACGTTACTCCCCTTCAACCTTTTAACCTCCCAACGGCATCGCCAACAATCTCCTTCCGTTGGATAAGAGTTTAATTTGTCTTTGGCCACCAAGACTTCGAGACTACAAAGTTTAACGTCGATTCGCGTTTCCGGTGTGCGTTACGTTTGTGGAGAACAAATTTAAGGAACGTGCGGAAGTCGGGAGGGTGAATCAACCGGGAAATAAAAGTTCAATATAAACGTTCGTTATATCGAATTCCGAGTTTCAATAATCATAATTGTGAAATTAATTGCCTATTCTCGATTATTTACCACACGGAAAATAGTTATTTTTCGAAGTTAGCAATGGCCATTTTGTTAACTTCGTTTTAAGCCGAAATAATTGGCGAATTTATATTCAATGCAAGAAATATACATAAAAATATGTGCGGCAGAATTTTTATTGAAATTTTTCCGCTTCACGCAAAAACATCGAAATATTTCCGTTATCACATTTTTTTTTACCGGTTTTATCGTCCTGCTGAATAAAGTGCTTATTGCATTTTTTTTTTACGATCTATTTTTTTTATTTTTTTATCACATACGAAATATCAAAAAGAGAAAGTATCTCCATCGTGCGAAAAAAAAAATTCCTAAAATTATCACTTAAATAATTACGCAAAACACCGTAAAATAAAAAAAAAATCTCCATTTTTATCTTCGTATTTGAAACTCAATCTAACGTTTTACAAGGCGCAAATAATCAGTTTAAGTGCTTAAAAATTTCAAAAAAAGAGCTCATAATTTTTGTCTGTCCGTCTGTCTGTACATAAACATCACTTTTCCCGCGGAACACGATGGATATCGGAATTTTTCGTTATTTTTTCACGGCATCGAGATATCACTGTTTAAAGATCCGCAGCATCGCTAATCTATCGAAACGCATATCGGATCATTTGTTTGTGCATTTCGTCATTTCAAAGCTATTCGCGATCTATTTTTTTCCGCTGATCACAAATTTGTCGTCTCGTTAAACTCGTAATTCAATATTTGCAACGAAAAACATTGCTAAAAAAAAAAAAAAAAAATGCTTATCGATCGAAATTTGTAGAACGTTCGTATGCTGAGCGTAATGTCCTTACGAAGCATGTAATCCACGCGCACGTGCGCTCGTGTATAATGCTCCGCGTTATAACCATGAAAAGCTTGGCATGTAAATTAGTAGTGTTCGCTAAGTCCGCTAGCACTTTCGTTAAGACAGCAAAGCTCGACGGAACGAACGATCCTGGTACGTTGTGTTCGCACATTCGTTCGCTACGATCCCCCAAAGACGCGCGCCCAGTGCCTTACGACATAAATCTCCCGCGCAATAATTTCATCCACATTACGCATTAGACAATACGTAATTAGCAATAATCCCGTCAATAAATTCTCCAATTTAACGAATGAAAGGTAATTATACCCGGAAGCGTTATCGCAATCGACGTTACTCAGTGAGCCGTGAGGTAAGCATTTGTACATCGGTAACGCTCGGCTTATACGCACCCGCATGGGAAACGTGTTCGAGTTCAACACCGCGAGAGACAGATATAACTGGTTGTACAGAGGGGGCGGAGGGTGGAGGAGAAAGACACAGAGGGTTAACGTGAGTGAGGAAGAGAGATTTCAGAATTGAGGATAGGAGAGGACTGTGCTGCGGCACAATGCCGGTTCGCACCCCTATCACCGTCAAGCTGTCGACGTCACTGATAGCGGCCAATGTGCTAAACGCATTGGAATCCATTTGGGAGCTTTCATCTCTCACCGATGTGCTTTCAACTACATCGTTCCCTTCCCCAACCCTTGTATACCTCTCGCGTAGTACGTCGCTTTCTCCCGCGTCCTATGCGCGACTACTGTTTTTTGGAATATATATCGAGGGGTGTCGTTTAGTTATCAATGTCAATTATTGCGTTTCGATTAATCGATTTCGTTACGAAGGCGAAGATAAGGGATTAAAAAATATTTCATCCCCTTCAAATTTTTTTTTTTTTTTTCGTTGTAATAGGGGTTGTTTTTTTTTGTTTTGAAGGGTGAAAAATGCATAGTAATAGGTGGTAAATACCGTGTGCGGAGACCAATGATGAGGCCATGTCCTCGTCTCGTGGCTTCCGGCAGCACTCGGCTGACTCGCGAGGAAAACGACGCGTCTGTCCGAACTTCCGGTTCCGGTGCCGGTTGTTGCTAGTAAAGCGGTTCTCGCTCTCGACCCACCGATACTCAGTGTCGGCGATGTATCCATCTTTTTATCTAAACAAAGTCAACCGATAACGGTTACTCGTAACTGATAGTACTCTATACCTCTGCAATAGTAAATTCAAATAATAATAATAAACATTTTTTAATCTCAATTATCTTTGAAAATATTGCGGTTTGCATGCGGTTTACGTAGTTTTTGAAAAAAAAAATGAAAAAAAATGCCGACAAAAGAATGACGCCGGTGCGGAAAAGTATCGGGCGGGATAGACGTCAGACCGGCAACGTGTTATAATCGTGTTACTCGTTAACGCGATACTCACCCCTTAATTAAATCCCCACGCATCCGCGCACCGAAGTTACCCCGTCAAACGTCAAT
Source organism: Cryptus viduatorius (assembly GCA_964006125.1). NCBI lineage: Eukaryota > Metazoa > Arthropoda > Insecta > Hymenoptera > Ichneumonidae > Cryptus > Cryptus viduatorius. The sequence goes on from OZ023223.1 coordinate 6,696,729, forward strand.
TTAAATTTCTCGACGTTCTCAATTTCTTCGTCGTTTCGAGAATATCTCGCTGTTTCGTTCGCGGTGTCGAACAACTTTTATTAACGTCCGATAATTGCCGATATTAAATGCGAATTTTTTAACAGATTCTGCATTCTCACGAAAAAAACATTCGATCTTTTTTTTTTTTTTTTTTTTTTTAGATATCTCGCAAACGGTTTATTACCGACTGTTTAGATTGCATTATATTACAGTACCACTCGTGTACGTTAATTTCTACACACTTTACATTTATCATTTTTTATATATTTATTCGTTTACGATTATACGATATGTCGTTGTCTCTTTTAGTTGACGGATTTTTCACGATTATATATTTTTCTTTTTATATATCTCTCTTACAGATTTTAATAGAAAAGTTATGACGTTTGTTATACTTGAAAAGCTTTACACGAATTCACTTAATCGCGCACTACTGTGTTTTACACACCGTTTTTTTTTATTTAATAAAAAATAATAATCGACTCACGAAATTTTATCGACTCACTAATAATTTTTTTTTTTTTTTTTTTTCGATTATAGACATCGACGAAATTTTCAGAGTGTTTCCACGTGGCTGACAGAAGCTCCGACTACTTCACTCACGTGTCAGTTTAGAATCCACACGCGATCGATCCCAATGGCCCGTTTCAAAGTTGTTTAATAGTTTTTTCATCGATTTATTTCTCTTTCATTGCCGCTGTGCGAACCCAATTGTTTTTTTTAATTGCTTGGCGTTTTTTTTTTTTTTTCGTTAATCAAAAAACTTCAAGCCGATCAACGTAAGAGAATATCGGCGGTACAGAGATCAACGACGAGTGTTCCATTGCTTCTTTACTCGTATTTCCATCATCGAGTATCGACGACTTGTCACCCGCACAATTCTCGTAACGTCCGCTCATCGTAACTCGCGCAATTTCCCGATCATAGTACCGGACATAGACTTCGTTTTTTTTTCATCGACATAACGTTATTATTGTGTATTGACGAAGGGAACGAATTCGCCATCATTCGAAATATTTCCGCTCTTCAGCGATAATCTTTCATGTGTCGTAGAAATTTTAATATTTATTTCGCAAGCAATATTAGATATTTCTTGTACTATTTTTTATTCTTGGCTCCGTATCCATTGCCGATTGTCGCGATTTCTACCTCGATATCGATATCCGAAGCTTTGTGTTCGATTGGCATCAGATTATTTTCTTAAAAAAAAATCGTCTTTCTTTCTATCGATTGATTTGTCGATTTTTTTTTTTTTAGTCGTTCGTATTTGTTTATTCGAAAAAAAAAAATAATCCAAAAACATTTATTACGAAACAATTCCGGGAAAGTTTGAGTATTACGGTGAAAATACGGGATCGTGAAATATTTGTGAAAAAGATATCGGTACGAAACGTCGGTAGCCCAGCGTCGCGTACGGAGACGCGCACGAGACTGAACACCGGAAAGTCTCTCGTCGAGTCGTACTCGCGGGTATCGCGGGCTCACGTGGTAAATCCTCGCGCATGCGACGATCCTACTACGCAAGGTTTCGCTTTGCCGCTTCTCCCTCCTCTTACACAAGGGAAATTTTCCGTCCTTCACCTTCGCCCTCCCGATCGCCATTTCCATCTCAGTCTCACGGTATCCCACCGTCTTCGCCTCTTCGCCTCGCCGAGATCTCGCCATTTCCATCTCACTTCGCTCAATCTCTCGCACAGCTTCGGACCTAACTTAAGCGAGTAGTGGTGTAAGAAGAACCGGCCGTCTTCGTTCGTCTTCCGCTTTTTCAAACTCTCTTTCTCCGCTCGTCTTTATCCTCTTTCCTTTCCCTTCTTTCTTTCTATCCTGTTTTTCTTATCGTCCACCGGACTCGCTTGCTATCCCGAAGTCGCAGCGTATCCTCTGTCCTCGTTTCGCTGTTTGTAACTTTCTCTTCCCCGAGTATCCGAAGAAAACTCCGATCTGCCAACCAACGGATTCTCTCACTTTTCGTCAGACCAATTCTTCTCATACGAATATCGTCTCATCGCTATCAAAAAAAAAAAAAAAATCCCGAACTTATTCGCTCGAAGAGATTTTCTGCTTGAACCACTTCGTCACCTCGGGAAGTCGCTTCATTTTTTTTTTTTTTTTTCGAATTACGAATTTTGCGTATTTATCGTCAGATAAATATATGGATTAATAAACGATCTCCCCGACAGTATTTTGTTTGATCCATTGATCGCAATTATTCAATTATCAGCTATATCATTTTTTGAACACACAATTAACAAAAATTCCCTTTGGCGCATCGGACTATTTCCATACATCGTAAAATCGGCAAATAATCCCTCTGAAACATTTTTTGTTTTTTTTTTACCGATGCGTTTATTAAAATAAATCCGTTATGAATGGAATGTCTAAAGTTTGAAAAAGGTATTTTTCGAACGAAAAAAAAAAAAAAAAAATTACATTTTTCAAAAATCGTTTTTCCCGAAGAGTTCTGTAATGCGCCTGTGCCTATCAGCAAACAAAAACGAGAAGAGCAGAGCAGAGTGAACCGACCAGTCGAGACAATCCGCTCGCAGTAAAAGGCCGAGTCTCGATGAACCGAGAGGAGAAAACGTCGGAGTAGCCCTCTTATTCCTCAGTTGTGGTCGGTTCAAACAAAGAGGAACAATGGGGAAAGAGAGGCTCCCTGCATCGGAGGATTGGAATTGCAAAATGCGCGGAGAGCATCGACGCTTTTCACTGCTCGACAACGTTCCCTCGAATTCCCATTGCCAACGGAATAGCCGCCGCAATCCTTGCATCCTCCCCGTCTCTATGCCGTACTGCTAATACATCGGGTATATAGCTATAGTTCATATATATATACAGATATATATATATATATAATATATGTGCTCTCTACGACGTTCTCGGAAGCACTACTGTCGATTTCGCATCGTCTTTATGTAGTCGAAATCTTTTCCGTCGTCTTCGACGTTACCCCATGACGATGCGACTACGCGAGGGGGTGACTTGGCTACTCTCGTTCCTCCACTTATCGTCGTCTCTACCGCGTTCCTCCGCAACGTCAACAGACCGGAAACACTTTCGAAGAATCGCCGGATGTCTAAGTCGTCCCCTCGTCGTTCGGCGCGGCGAATTTTACTTGTTGTCCCTATGCATGTCGGCAGACGTTTGCCACAAAATTTTCATCGCTATACCTCCCGAGTTCACCGATATTCATCGATATTCGAAAGTAATAAGGGATTACTAAAAAAAAATTCAAGAATCATATCGATCGCAAAAGCCTCGACAAAGCATTACGTATATCATAGAAATATTCACGGATTTTGACATTTTTCTTTTTTTTTTTTTCATACCGAAATGGGTTTTTACTATGAAATATTGAGTCGGAAGTAAAATTATTTACAAATTCGCGACGGACGGAAAAATACGTTCGCTTGTGGACTCGAAACAAGAAGTGACAAATATTTCTCCCATTTTGTAAAATGTACAAATATTTTGTATTTACCAAACAGTAATATAGTTGCTTTTCGATGGAATATCGGAAAAATATAGATGTCTGTCATGTTCTACAGAAAAAAAAAAAAATGGGATATTATTTTTGGCAGAGACGTAAAAACGGCCTTTCTGACACCACCGCAGCGCAACCATTCGATTAATCGAAAAAAAAAAAAAAAAAAAAAAAAAAAAACGGACGATAATTTAAGGCAAAACCGGTTAAAAATAAATGGACTGAGCGATTGATTAACCGATTTATCGATTGATAAGGTTAAAAAAATGGTCTGGACATCGGTAATGCAGAAAATGCACCAATGTCCCTCCAAATTAATTTTACAGCATACGCGATGAAAAAAACGAGTATCCTATTTATATTCGATGATATTTCGATCTTTTTTTTTCGAGTCTAATCGGTGAAGTCGAGGGGCAGGTTAAAACCCGAGCAGTACAACACGGAGGTGCACCGGGAAGCGTGCAAGCGGAGTCTCTCTCCTGCAACGCCTGCTGAATATTTGAAGGCGTAGCGGTGTATCTCTCGGCTGAAGCGTTGGGAAACGAGAGATGCTCTCGGCGACTATCCGGTGGCGTTATCTCGTGTTGCGAAATAATTTCACTTGCGTACACGGCGAGCTTTACCCATTTCGCGTTTCACCTTCCCACCTATATATACGTTCATCCCCATCATCGTTTTCTCTGATCCGCGATCCCTAATAAAACCATTAATTTATCTCCTTTTTCTTCGCGGAGAAATGAACTTTTCGATATTTATTATTCACGACTAATCACGATGACATTTGTCGATTGAGAACGTCAGTACCTTGGAGTGGAGATCGCGAAAAGGAGAAAAGGTTTCGTTTGGAGGGTGGCGAGCGAAGGGTAGAAGGGGTGGTTTACTTTCGAGAAATCGATATCGCACGTGGCAGCGAGAGTTAACACGACGCTGCTGGCTATTGCGAAACGCGCTGCGCTTGTCGCAAACCCTTGACGAATGTTCTGCAATTTTCGCACCGGTAATTTTCAGGCTACCTGCCGACTTCCCGAAACCTCGGAAGATATATCTATACTGCTGTATTGACTTCACGCTACAGCCGTTTTTATTTGGCGGCTCTGCCTTTCCTTGTCGTCAAAAGCATCTTTTTTGCTATCAATCGCACGAGGGTTCCTGTTAGTGAGTTTCGAGATGAGGGTAAATGTCTCAAATATAAAAAAAAAATGTCCAAACGACGCTGAATAATAATAAAGAGCAGAACGTTGTAAAGGGTCATATTCTCGGGTGCTATAGAGGGCGATTAAAATACCAAGAAGACCGTGAATAAAAAGCTTTGGGTCGCTAAAAGATCAAGAAATTCCTCTTTATTGTATGGCTGTATGTGTTTTTTCTCATTTCAGTTTTCTTTCGTACTCTCATTTTCTAAATCTTTTTTTTTTTTTATTCCTTCGCCACCGTTCTTTCTTCTCATTTCTATCTCCGTCCGTAGAAATAGCGGTGGGGAACGCCGCCGTGGAGGTACCGTGTATTAACAGCGTGCCTCCACGCTCGCCGCGCTATCATCCCTCGCCGTTTCATCGTAGCCGTATTCTCATTTCAATTCTCCTTTTTTCCACGTTTTCTTCGCGGCCTCACGCCCCGATTGAAGCTTCCGAGGAGCCTTTATGACTCGGCGCCTACCAATCCTTTATATTCTGCCGGTCCATTATTACGCATGCATCGATGCTTAGAGATGCCGAACGAGGTACACGTCGAACGACGAAAGTGAGAACGTCCTATTTTGCGATGGCGTACGATTTTTTTTTTTTTTTTCACACAGCACGCATTTTTTCCGCACAGCGGAAACAATCTTCGAACTTCTCAATTATCGCACGATATCGCGATATCAACGACGACGATATCAATTTTTTTTTTTTTTTTCGAAATTTTTATATATTTTACGATAAATCCATCCATTGCTTCAATAATTTGAAGTCCCATTAAAATTACACCGGAAATATCAATAATCACATTTAAACGTTACGGAGAATAGAGAAAAATTCATGAATAAATAATGATTTTTTTTAATACTTAAGAGTCGTGAAATTTTGACTTTTTGACCTCTGAAAATAATATTTTACGTAGATAACGAGGCGTGTCGAAATGATTTTATATATATATATATAATGAAATCGGAAAGCTATGAAATTAAGATCGTAATTTTCTTCGCGTATTCACACGATTTCGTGCTGTTATATTTGGATAACGTGCAAATGGGAACACTCGAGGATGGTATTTATCGAGCAATATGATTCACGATCGGAACGCTTACTCATACTCTTCGCGCTTAATTGCATATTCGAACTTAATTGACGAACGATCTATCTGCGATGGTGTTCCACTTACTGATATTGGTTGGGTATTTGCTTTTTCCAAGGCGTCGTTTCTACGTACGCTCGATATTATCACTCGAGACAGCAGGTTGAAATAGAGAGATATAATTGGCATCTCTGACACGCTTCGATTTTTCGCGATGAAAATTTTTTTTTTCCGATACTACATTTTTTCTGATACTTCGAGGTATAGATCTTTCGATAGTAAAGGCGCATTAAAAATGGATGATTAATCACTAAAAAAGTCTGTCAAGTTCGAAATTAGAAATCTGGATACGGGACGTCTTTCCAATATTCTATTAAATATTTAATTAATAGCGCTTTTAGAGAATATTTAAAAATTACAAAAAATTTTTAAAATTAAAAATTCGCCGATATAACGGAAATGAACTTTTTTTTATTTTACTATTCGCGGTGTTATCATAAAAGTTTATATAAAAAAAAAATAATAATTCAGAGTTTAGACCGGAATAAATTTCTTGATAATCAAGTGTCCCTTTCGAGATAAAAATAAAAATAATGTTGAAACGAAATAATACAGGTTGACAGAGCACCACGAGAAGATATTGTGGCAGAGGGAGGGGATGGGGGTAGCGGAGAAAATCTCGTGCATATCTCGTGAATGGGAGAAAGTTGAAACATCGGAAAGGCTTATGCGCGTAGAGCGCGGGAGCTCTGTACGTACTCACCTATCGCAGCCGGTACACTCGCATATTTTAAGCCGACCATTTTTCAGCATTTGTGCGCACTATACGTCCCCGTCGGACGGCGGCCAAAATTTGCATGAGCCAAACGATTCGAGGCCTTGTTTTACTATAAAACTACCTCTGCCTTTTGCCTCCGAAACCCTCCAACGGTGTTCTCTAGTCTCCGCGTTCTATACTCTCTACCGACGTGGAAAACGCGTGTGCCGCGGTAAAACGACGAGATAACAGAATGAATCGAAAACAGTAAGTTTGAATTTTTCTATTCCGGTGCGTCAAAACAATATTCCTTTATACAACATTTATTCCGACAGATATATGCCGTATTAAAAGAAGGGATCGAGGATATTACAGACAATACCAGTATTGTATTTTATGCCGGAAACAAAACCGGAAAAGACGCAAAATGACTCAAAAGCAATGATACATAAAAGACAAGATTTACGATACAATCGATATAATAAATAAATTTATTAAAAAAAATTATTTTCGGCGCATCTAAAATAGTTAATTTCAAAATATGAAACAATATGCAAAAAAATAAATCCGAAAAAAAATTTCGGAAAAAGATCGATCTTTTTAATAAAAAATATACGATGTATATTCGGCAAGGAAAAGCCTCTCCTCCTCTGAAATTCTCTTTGATATATTTCAATGAAATATATACTTCGAAATAATCTCGAGAGAGTGAGATACACGCGGTATACACGAAACGTGTGAACGTATGTTTTGGCGTATGCGAGTAGCATTTACCATTCCATGTTTGAGACGTTGTGAGATACTGTCCTAATCCTAATGCACCGCCATCGTCTTATTTATGCAGCACGCAACCGTGGATCGTTTCGCACCGCAGCCCACCCGAAGACCTTAACGGCTTTCAATTTCCGTTAGCCATCAATATTATTTAGTTTAGTTTCGGAGAGCACCAAGCTTCGGGTGTCCTCCTTCGAAGCCGGTCGGGCGCCGGGTACTCTACCGTCGCAAACCCTCCGTGGCGCACTTCCGTTACCTCCCTTCAGCTATACGCGACGCCTCTTCTTCGGGTAGCGTTTCTGGCCGGTCTACCCAGCGAGGTTCCTCTCTCGTCCTCTACTTCCGTACGCTTCTCACGCTTCCACCAAGGAAATTACTTGTCCTCTCTTCTCACCCTCGGGGTTGGAGCATCCCTTCCCCTCCCCAATCTAACCCTTGTCCCCGTGTCGTACACACTTACAAACTCCTCCCCAACCCTCCTACACGCATGCGAACTAACATCGAGAAACCATTTCCTTTTTGCCATTTCGTCTTGATGCACTTGCACTCCCCGACTTCCGCGAAACTTTATTTTTTCACCCCTCTTTCTGACTCTGTCTTTCACTCCCTTTCCTCTATCCTCATTTCTTCGGCATTGCTTCTCCCGCACTTGTCTGACGCTCACCTTAATTTTAAGTGCACACCGCTCTCTCGCCCGCGTCCACCTACTCGTCGAGTGCTTGAGAATTTTAAATATCTTTTTCCCTTCCTCTATCCAAGTTCCTTCATACCGGCACGTAGGATACTACATTATACAAAGTCCGACGGGGTGGTTTTTTTTTTTTCATCATCACCATTTTCGCTAATATCAGAATCAACGGTAAGGAGACGGCTACAGAGCGAAGAAGACGAAAAAATATCGATTCTAAACGAAAAATAGAACGGAATAGAAAATAGAAGAACGTTTGAGTCTGAATGCCGAATACCGAAAACACCCAGGTATTTCGAGACTATCGATTGTTGGAGGTCAGAGGGAAGGTGGGACAGCTGGAGAGGGGAGGAAGGTGGGACGAAAAAAAATGTGAGAGAAATTGGGACGTGTGTGTCAACGACACGGGGCGATCCGGGAGATCCGCCGGATGTGTCCAGGGTCGCGCATGTATAAATAAAGTCCCTCTCTCTCTCTCGTGTATTCGGTCTCGAAACTATTTCGAGTTGTGTGCTATTGTGTCACTATTTTGCTTGAACAACACACGTAGGAAGAGCAACAGAGAATTGGTGGTAGGAAAATGGGGGAATAGGGAGATTTGGGGGTTGAAAGAGGGAGTTAGGCGGGAAGAGGGAATGCTGGAGAGTATGAGGCTGATAGCGATGATGCCGTTGGAGTCTCGCAGAAGTGCAGTGGTGACCCGCCCGATAAAGGTCAAACCCCGTGGGGCCTTCGGGCGTTAGCGTTCGATATAGATATCGTACACTGTTAGTGCACCGCGGTTATTATTAATATATAGGATAGAAGGCAGAACCGGGTCGTTGCGGGGGCAGGAGAAAGCCCTCCATCGGTTACGTTCTTCGCCGTATTCGATTAGGCGGTATATTCAAATCAATTGTTATTGAAGTTCGGACAGTGGGCAGATGCACTATGACCGCATAGCCGTAATTCGAAATGGAATTACAAACCAATTCGCCTATAAACTCGGCTGTAAACGACGATTTCATGGACCCATAGATCCTACGAGAATCCTTCGCTTCATCTCCTCTCAATTACACTATTGTCTCATCGTTCTTTTCCATTGGATTTTTTTTTTATCAAAATGAAACATCGACTTGGGAGTCGTGAGAACATCGATAGTCCTAAGAATACAATGATTGAAAGCAACCAGTGATCGAAGCTTGATGTGGGACAGTGCGAAATAGCGCTAAAACACAAAGGTAGGCTTTGGAAGAAGAAAAAAAAAGAAAGAAATATGACTGCGAAAGAAAAAAAAAGAGGAAAAGATGAAGTATGGTAGGATCCCGAGTGGTTCTACGGGCAGATTTTAGTTACTCGAGCCTCGACGAGCCTCAGTACAGCCAGAGAACCGGTGTATTCCCAGATACTTGCGCAGACCGATAGTCGGAGGACAATGCCGTACTTTGTGGCGTCGTGATTAAAGCAACCAAGAGGGGAAGCCGCGCGTTTCTGGACGGGCCACAGAACACACAGAAGCTCCATGTTCCATCCTCTTCCTCCTCCTCCTTCTCCTCCTCTCCTTTCGTTCTCTCCTCCACACTACCTTCAGATTCACCGGGTACGGGAAAAGCTCCCGACTCTTTCTCATCGTACGATATACACTGTACACGAACGCTACTGGAAGGATAAGAGATACCGAATCCCAAAGAGCGAACGAGAAAATATCAAGTTGAAGGAAACTAGCCGGTGTTTCATGTACTGCGAAGAAGACTTCGGGAGTATCCGCCGAGATTTGAACTATAGATACAGGATAATAGATGAAGTAAGAAGAGGGGAGAAAGACCAACGAGGATAAAGAGAGATGATAGAAAAAAAGCGAATGTGTGCGCAACGGGGTGAGAGGAACGCTCTTTTTCGCTTCTTCGCTACACAGAGAGAAAGGAGAGTTTGGAGAGTTCTTTTCATTACAAGCAGCAAGGAGCTCACCTCCGACAACAATGCCAACAGCTAACCACCCGACTCTGACTCTCTCTCTTTTTCGCACACTCAACGTTTCATTCCCGCGAACCTCTTCTTTTTTTGTGGGCTCATGGTATAGAAAACAACAGTTAAGAAGACTCATACAGAGCTGAATTATTGTATAAAAAAAGAAATGTTACAAAAATTTTAAAACTGCAGACTAAAAAACGAGTAAAATAATTCAGTTATTCATTTATTAAAACAATTGTAATATTTTCCGTTGGTACTTCTCAAGTTATACAACCGCATCAACAATGTATATTAAAAATTGTTTATTAATTGTTAAATTTAATTGGTTTTTAAATTGGTTAACAAACAGTTAAATTGGTTTTAAAGTCTTTGGTGAGTTCTTTTATATATTGAAATTGTTGTTAAAACAATCAGTTGAGGTAATAAGAATCGTGGATAGCGCGAAACTTACGTTGATACGCAGAGTAATTGTGTAATGTGTAAAATTGTTATTTAGATAAGCAGCCTGAATTATATCGTCTTCCGTCTTTTTCGTTACTTCAAAAAAGCTTCATATGGTTGGAAAAAAATAAATCTTTATTCACACAAGATGTAATTACAAAATTTTCCATAGTTAAATAAAATATCCTAAAAATACAATTTGAGACCATTGCACTTTGCCAAAATACACAATTCTTAGACACAAATCGCGGTACTAGTGCCGCTAAACGCGAGCGGCAGGCGCCGCCGTGAGCTCACGCGGTCGAATTTTACATTGCCGATTTTTGGGAAATTGCACTATCGGGACATTTTGTTTTTGAGGAATCTTCTGCAGACCAATGGTCTGCTTAGTAAACATCATTCTGCCGTACCCACGCGACGTGCTACTGCCCCCAGACGCAAGCGGTTGGCGTGGCAAGCTCACGCAAGCCTATTTTTCGACAGTGGAAACAAATGCGTACGGCGTTTCTTTTCGCGGCTATTTTTTTCTACATCCAGGAAGAGCACCGGCGTACTCCTGACTCTGTGGTAATATCGATAAATCATTATTTCAATAACAAAAGTTATAAAAGCACATGCTAAACCTGCGCCGAGAATAATAAACGCGAAGAGCAAATCGTTAAAAGCCATGACTCGCGGTTCCGGATCACTTTCCTGTGAATCGACTTCGAGTAAACGTTTTTCATCGACAATATACTGCAGGGGCATCAAAATACCACCGGCAATAACGGTTGCCAGAAATTTGTTAAATATCTCGTGAAAGGCCCAGTAATGTGGCAAAATAGTGACAAAATACTCCATTTGAACGCAGTTGCTTACGTATAAGTTGTTCACTGCCGCGATGTCTCTTATAGTGACGCTCAATTGCAAACAAGCATTCGAGGAGTTGTATAGCACGAATTGTAAGCATTCAACGTTATTTGGTACAATAACAATTCGATCTTTGGGGAGAACATCATTGAAAAGTACAACAAATGACATCGGTGTATAAACCGTGTAACCAAGATCGGCGAGATCTTGTACCGAGTCAACTTGTCGAACAGGACTATCTTGTGTTAAGAGAGCGGCCAAGTTACTGAGGAAAATCCCTTGCAACGTTACTACGAAGGACAATATACAAGCAAAATATATCCGCGGTGCTAAGTTCCGAGGTTTTGTTGTGAGTCCGAAGTTACAACTGAGACGAACTATATTCAATATTGCATCCATCAGAGACTGACGAAGAAAATATTTAAAGAACAGCAGGGTAACGAAACATACAATACCTACAGCGATCCACGAATAGAAATCTATCACTCCAATAATTTTTTGCACTTGCGACTTATTGCCGCGGAATTGGGTTACCAATGTAATGCAGCTTACTGCATGTGGATCGGCAATAGGGGTACGCATTAACACCCTCATCAAAGTTGATCGGACTATAATGGAGAAGCCGTCAAAAACATCCATCCCTACTGAAACAGTGTGATAGACCTCCACAGCGGTTGCGTTCATATAAGCAATGAAATCTTCAACGTAGAATTCGCGTTTGGCCGCTGCAATACGCTCACGCCGAGTTGGATATCCAGCTTTTCTCGCTTCGCGCGAACAAAAACTCTTCTTCTTGCACACATAGAACACTTTGATCCTGAGGCCACCCAAGTCTCGAAAATTTTTATAGTGGAGATTTTTACACATATCCCCGTTTTCATGATATGTGCGAACGAACCAATACAAATTAGGACTATTAGGGATTTCTATATGTCTCTCTGATCGCCAGGGTTTCGGTGGCCCACTTTCAAAAGAATTGAAACCGTACAACACTGTTCCCATTTCTTGATGATCGCAAAGCACGTTTGCATTTAGTAATTGGTAATTATTGAGATTGAACACCAAATTAAGCGTGTCAAGGTCTCCGGAGCATCCAGCGTATCTTCTTTCGGATGACCAGGCGATTAGGAGGATGAATGCCATCGTCTCGTAATATCGAGTACGTTTTAACGTATCCGTTATGACGTCGAACCGCGTATATTCTGGCATCAGTATTACTGCGATGTGAACCTTGTGGTATGTTTCGCGATGGGCAGTGCCTGAATAGTCAGTATTATCCATCGGCCTCCTTCTGTCGTCCAACGAAACCAGAGAAAAGCACCGGCGAGACGACAGTTTATCAACGAAAGACCTAGGGAAATTTCCGTAGACAACGATAGATTTGTCTTGATTTTTGTAGCAATTCGTCAATATGTTTACCTGCAATGAATGGAAGCATTAACAAATTTAATTTCTGTTTCTAGCGTACATTGATAAAATTCAATTCCATCCCTACGCATGCTATCTTTTCATTTTGATTCAATTCTCTTAACATTCAACTCTACTTTTATACATAACACAATAGGAATTTACTTACTGCTGCTTTTTCGAGTTCAGCGAATCCGTTCAGTTTGTTCGTCTTGACAATTATTTTACCGTAACACATTCGTCCCACTAGCGCCAAAAACACAATCGATAACTTGACGAAATTCATCTTATGTTTTCTTAGAAAACTAACGATCTTAAAATCACCGAGTTGCAGTTACAACTGACGTGTATGTTCCACGATACCGATAGTACCAACGTTGATCGCTGACTGCTCGTCGAACACTTATAGAATTATGTATATTGATACATGAGTGCTTCTGCTCTAAATCGTCCTGACGCACGTCTGAGTATTAATACCAACCAATACATTCCGTGTGCGTTGAATCTGAATAATTTATATACTGTATCGACAACAACTGCAAGGTAGCATCACAGACAATGCGGAAACCGATGTTGATATATGTTACTACAGTAGATTCTCGCCAAATGCATGTTCGCTAAGTGCGCGCCAACACGCGTTCCCCTCAATTGTCCGTTGCTAAGGCTCCCCCACTAAAAGTACAACGGTCGAGTGGTGGGGCGGTTTAAACGCGCGACGGAGGGTACGATACGAGCGATGGGTGGGAGATAAATCTGCCACCGATCTTTTTTATCTATGCGTGTAGTAATTTCGACGTGTGGTTAAAATTGCCGCATATATCGCGGAGCACATGGATGGATCGCATAGTTTTTGAAACGTGATTCACGTGATTTTTTGGCGACTTCATGAAAAACCTTACACGGTTCGCCTTTCAAATTAGTTGAGATCCATAATAATAATTCGATAATTTTAAAATTCAGAGGTAAGCTGTTGATGGCATACGTTTTTAATTGTAAATAAATGAATAAATCAATTACAGCGTTACCGATAAAAGAAATATGTTGAACTCCTTTCCCTTTAGAACGGTGTTGGCCAGGGAAGTCATAGAATCCGATAAAATCATTCGAAGGCACGCATCAGCGTGTACGTTGCGTAATGCAGGTGAGCAGTGCATTGCAATCGTTGCATTTGCACATATGCAGAAACCGATGTCTATGATAAAGTTTCTAGCGCGTGGAAAGCATATTACGAAATATCATATATGCATTCTAATCAACCGAAAGTGATATCAAAGTGCACGTTTTATAATATTTCACAAAATATTTTTTTCAAAAAATTAAAAAGGTACGCCAAGTACTAAAAAATCCGATTGGCATGTATTATTTAAAAAAAAAAGAACAAAATATTACAGGCCAAGTGCAACAGAAAAAAAAGATTCTATATGACAAAAAATATTGTTTCTTTTGCAAAAAAATTGCTGTAAAAAATTGGCGTTCCAATGCTAGTGGTTTATTGTGACGCTTTCAAACACTGGAACGCCAATATTTACAGCAATTTTTTTGCAAAAGAAACAATATTTTTTGACATATAGAATCTTTTTTTTCTGTTGCACTTGGCCTGTAATATTTTGTTCTTTTTTTTTTAAATAATACATGCCAATCGGATTTTTTAGTACTTGGCGTACCTTTTTAATTTTTTGAAAAAAATATTTTGTGAAATTTCACTTCTTTTTGAAAAGCTAATATTTTTTAAAAATTTTATCTTGAAAATTAATTACAAGAATCGGATAATTTAGATCGAACAAAATTAATTCTATTCTATATACAAAAATGGGCGAACGGCATGTCACATATTCCCCTTGATGATTGCCGGTTATATTGTTCGAGATCGCAAAGAAACGTTGTAATCAATATAAAATAACACGTAACACGTATTTTTTTTTTACGTCGCGTCGAGACACTAAACCACGATACGCAATACACAATTATTATTTTCGGAAACACTCAAAAAAATTTTGACGCCGTAAAAATACGTGCCGACGATAACAATTGACAGCTAAGCCGGCTGTGGCGACGAGCGCGCCACCGCACGAATTTTTCGATGAACTGATGTAGACGTAGACATATATATCTGACTATTTTATATATAACTAACCAATATATATATATATATACACACAGAGTACAAGAACAGCTGATCGTACGTATAGATCGAGCGTAACAGGACACATTTTAATCGTAAATCGGACCCTTCGACGGTCACGATGCCGAGATCTCGGCTTCGCCGGAACTGATTCAATTATAATTAGGCGCATTGGAAAGCTTGAGTGCGAATTATATAATAAAAGTGTCATTAAAAATCTTCTCCGGACCCGAATTGCCGAGAAATCATCGATTAAAGATTGACTTCCGGCATTCTCGAGTATAAGAGGAGCGGTAGCGCCACGCTAAAAAAATTTTTTTTTAGTACTTGGCGTCGAGGCGCTACCGCGCCTCTTGATAATGTATTATATACCGGATGTACATACAGTAAATTCGAAGCGTGAAAATGCATTCACGGCGTTTTCCGTCATAGCAACGAAGTCGCAAGTTTCACAGACCATCAACTGCTATTTCGGGTCGAACGAGCTATAGGGTACCTCACGGACGTCCATGGATATTATAACAATTCCCCTACAAATGATATTCAATCGCTCTCTCGCTCCCTCTTTCGGGTTTGTAATTGCAGTTTCTCGATCATAATTCGGCAAATTCCAGCCGCGAACACGAACCCGAACACCTCTCGAAATTCGACGTTCTCGTATAAAATACAGCACAAGCTCTCTTTTCTTAACTCAACGGGACCGGACGCATTTGCTTTTGTGTATTTCCTATACAGTCCCCACTCCTGGTCGATTGCTGCCGGTAGGGGTCACCAGGGTACACCAAGTATACGCGCCCGTAGATACAAAGCCACGGCGTCAGATTGTGCATGCGCGCCGAGCTCATAGTGGAGAGAGGGGACACAACGGATATATAGTTAAGCGAAATCGGGCTCTGACTCCCTCTCTTTTTCGCACACTCAACGTTTCATTCCTTCGAACCTCTTTTTTTTTGTGGGCTCATGGTATAGAAAACAACAGTTAAGGAGACTCATACAGAGCTGAATTATTGTATACAAAAAGAAATGTTACAAAAATTTAAAAAATGCAGACTAAAAAACGAGGAAAATAATTCGCAGTTATTTATTTATTAAAACAATTGTAATATTTCCCGATGATACTTCTCAAGTTATATAACCATATCAACAATGTTTATCAAAATTGTTTATTAATTGTTGTTAAATTGTTGTTGAAGTCTGTGACGAATTGTTATATATTTTGAAATTGTTATTGAAATAATCAGTTGAGGTAATTAGAATCGTGGATAGCGCAAAACTTACGTTGATACGCAGAGTAATTGTGCAATGTGTACAATTATTATTTAGACAAACAGTCTGAATTATATCGTCTTCCGTCTTTTTCGTTACTTCAAAAAAGCTTCATATGGTTGGAAAAAAAAAATCTTTATTCACACAAGATGAAATCACAAAATTTTCCGTAGTTAAAATCGATAAAAACAGTGGCATAATTCTTATGTTGGTATCAACTGGAATTCTATTTTCGCACATCTATTCACTTTCTACCTTTCTTAAAGTAAATGCTTCGACGTTTCGTGTCAAAGTTGCAACGCGGAAAAAAGAAATTATTTTGAGCCCATTGCACTTTGCCAAAATACACTATTCTTAGACACATATCGCGGTACTAGTGCCGCTAAACGCAAGCGGCAGACGCCGCAAGCTCACACAGTCGAATTTTGCATTGCCGATTTTTGGGAAATTGCACTATCGGGACATTTTGTTTTTGAGGAATCTTCCGCAGACCAATAGTCTGCTTACTAAACATCATTCTGCCGTACACACGCGAGGTGCTAGTGCCCCCAGACGCAAGCGGATGGCGTGGCAAGCTCACGCAAGCCTATTTTTCGACAGTGCAAACAAATGCGTACGGCGTTTCTTTTCGCGGCCATTTTTTTCTACATCCAGGAAGAGCACTGGCGTACTCCTGACTCTGTGATAATATCGATAAATGATTATTTCAGTAACAAAAGTTACAAGGGCACATGCTAAACCTACACCGAGAATAATAAATGCGAAGAGTAAATCGTTAAAAGCTATGACTCGAGGTTCCGGATCACTTTCCTGTGAATCGGCTTCAAGTAAACGTCTTTCATCGACAATATACTGCAGGGGCATCATAATGTCACCGGCAATAACGACTGCCAGAAATTTGTTAAACATGTCGTGAAAGGCCCAGTAATGTGGCAAAACGTGGGTAAAATACTCCAATTGAACGCAGTTGCTTATGTGGAAGTTGTACTGTGCCGCGATGTCTCTTGTAGTGACGTCGCTTTGCAAACAAGCATTCGAGAAGTTGTATAAGACGAATTTTAAGCAACCGACGTTATTTTGTAAAATAACGATTCGATCTTTGGGAAGAACATCTTTGAAAAGTACAACAAATGATATCGGTGTATAAACCGTGTAACCAAGATCGGCGAGATCTTGTACCGAATCAACTTGTCGAACAGGAATATCTTGTGTTAAGAGAGCGGCCAAGTTACTGAGGAAAATTCCTTGCAACGTTACTACGAAGGACAATATACAAGCAAAATATATCCGCGGTGCTAAGTTCCGAGGTTCTGCTGTGAGTCCGAAGTTACAACTGAGACGAACTATATTCAATACTGCGTCCATCAGAGACTGACGAAGAAAATATTTAAAGAACAGCAGGGTAACAAAACATACAATACCTACACTGATCCACGAATACAAATCTATCACCCCAATAATTTTTTGCACTTGCGACTTATTGCCGCGGAATTTAGTTACCAATTCCATGCAGTTTACTGAATGTGGATCGGCAATAAAGGATTCTTTTAACACCCTCATCAAAGTTGGTCGGGCTATAATGGAGAAGCCATCAAAAACATCCGTCCCTACTGAAACAGGGTGATACACCTCCACAGCGGTTGCATTCATATAAGCAATGAAATTCTCAATGTAGAAACTGCGTTTCATCGAGGCAATACGAAGACGTCGGTTTCGTAATCCGTTTTTTCTCCCTTCGCGCGAACATAAAGCCTTCTTGTTGCACACATACAACACTTTGATCTCGAGGCCACCCAAATCTCGAAAATTTTTATAGTGAAGATTTTTACACATATCCTCGTTTTCATGATATGTGCGAACGAACCAATAAAAATTAGGACCATTAGGGATTTTTACATGTCTCTCTGATCGCCAGGGTTTCGGTGGCCCACTTGCAAAAGAATTGAAACCGTACAACACTGTTCCCATTTCTTCATGATCGCAGAGCACGTTTGCATTTAGTAATTCGAATCTATCGAGATTGAGCGCCAAATCAAGCGTGTCAAGTTCTCCGGAGCATCCAGCGTATCTTCTTTCGGATGACCAGGCGATTAGGAGAACGAATGCCATAGTCTCGAAATATCGAGTAGTTTTTAACGTATCCGTTATGACGTTGAACCGCGTATATTCTGGCATCAGTATTACTACGATGTGAACCTTATGGTATGTATCACGATACCTAGCGCCCGAGTAGTCAGTATTATCCATCGGCCTCCTTCTGTCGTCCACCAAAACCAGAGAAAAGCCCCGGCGAGACGACAGCTTATCAACGAAAGACCTAGGAAAATTTCCGTAGACAACGATAGTTTTGTCTTGATTTTTATAGCAATTCGTCAATATGTTTACCTGCAATGAATGGAAGCATTAGCAAATTTAATTTATGTTTCTAGCGTATATTTTTAAAATTCAATTTCAGGCCTACGCATGCCATCCTTTCATTTTGACTCAATTCTCTTAAAATTCAACTCCACTTTCGTACATAACACAATAGGAATTTACTTACTGCTGCTTTTTCAAGTTCGGCGAATCCGTTTGGTTTGTTTGTCTTGACAATCATTTTACCGGAACACATTCGTCCCACTAGCGCCAAAAACACAATCGATAACTTGACGAAATTCATCTTATGTTTTCTTAGAGAACTAACGATCTTAAAATCACCAAGTTACAGTTACAACTGTCGTGTATGTTCCACGATGCCAATAATACCAATGTTGATCGCTGACTGCTCGTCGAACACATATAGAATTATGTATATTGCTACATGAGTACTTCTGCTCTAAATCGTCCTGACGCAAGTCTGAGTATTAATACCAACCAATACATTTCGTGTGCGTTGAATCTGAATAATTTATATACTGTATCGACAACAACTGCAAGGTAGCATCACAGACAATGCGGAAACCGATGTTGATATATGCTACTACAGTAGATTCTCGCCAAATGCATGTTCGCTAAGTGCGCGCCAACACGCGTTCCCCTCAATTGGCCGTTGCTAAGGCTCCCCCACTAAAAGTACAACGGTCGAATGGTGGGGCGGTTTAAACGCGCGACGGAGGGTACGATACGAGCGATGGGTGGGAGATTAATCTGCCACCGATCATTTTTATCTGCGCGTGTAGTAATTTCGACGTGTGGTTAAAATTGCCGCATATATCGCGGAGCACATGGATGGATCGCATAGTTTTTGAAACGTGATTCACGTGATTTTTTGGCGACTTCATGAAAAACCTTACACGGTTCGCTTTTCAGATTAGTTGAGATAAGCTGTTGATGGCATACTTTTTTAATTGTAAATAAATGAATAAATCAATTACAACGTTACCGATAAAACATATGTGTTGAACTCCGTTCCCTTTAGAATGCTGTTGGCCAGGGAAGTGATACAATCCGATAAAATCATTCGAAGGCACGCATACGCGTGTACGATTGCGTGACGCAGATAAGCAGTGCATTGCAATCGTAGCACTTGCACATATACAGAAACTGATGTCTATGATAAAGTTTCTAGCGCGTGGAAAGCATATTACGAAATACCATATATGGATGCTAATCAAGCGAGAGTAATATCAAAGTGCACGTTTTATAATATGTATTATACACCGGATGTACATGCAGTAAAATCGAAGCGTGAAAATGCATCACGGCGTTTTCCGTGACCATCAACTGCTATTTCGGGTCGAACGAGCTATGGGGTACCTCAGCGTCGACGAGTCAAACTCAAATTTTTTGCCATGTTTATCAGATTTCAATTGAAACTCGACTCACGGACGTCCATGTATATTATAACGATTCCCCTACAAATGATATTTAATCGCTCTCTCGCTCCCTCTTTCGGGTTTACGATTGCGGTTTCTCGATCATAATTCGGCAAATTCCAGCGGCGAACGCGAACCCGAACACCTCTCGAAATTCGACGTTCTCGTATAAAATACAGCACAAGCTCTCTTTTCTTAACTCAACGGGACCGGACGCATTCGCTATTGTGTATTTCCCCTACAACCCCCACTCCCGGTCGATTGCTGCCGGTAGGGGTCACCAGGGGTGTACGCGCCCGTAGATACAAAGTCACGGCGTCAGATTGTATTACACGCAGAGATTATATAAAAAAACGATGTAATCAATCACAGACGATTGACGATTTTTTATAGTTACAATTCCGACAGTTCCGTTCGTCTGTCTGTGTAAGTTGGGGTCTCAAAGTTGGGTATAAATGAGAGGATACCTTGAGAAGCTGAGGGAATGAATGTCAAAGCGGTCAGTTTTACGCGGATCAAGGGTACTACTACTCGACTAGACGGTGACTCAGTATCGGTAATACCTGACGATATCGCACGCTAGTTATATCAGGAAGCCGTCTAGGAAGGGGCAGAGTCTGTTGGGCGTCCAGGACACACTATATGGATTTAACCGTTATTACGTATACCATAACTACGCCGAACGATCACACAAGCTCGACGTCCTGACTGGTTCGTCTCCTCGCTCTCTCTTCTCGTACCCCGATCTCCTACCTCTCGCATCCCCTTTATTATTCCACTATCCGTATGTAGATGGTGTACGAGATACCGCATGATTGAATCGTGCTGCGGTTTCGAACACGATAACCTAATGAACGTCCTGAATGATGATCGTGCCGCGATTATCTACTGTCTATTAAATTGATTCGTACCGATAGACACCGAAATGACATTGCGATAATGTCAGCTCGTTTACTGACACGAGTCAAATCCAATACCAACACGATTTGATAATCAATCGTCTGGATTTTCATGTATTTCATTAGTATCAGACGATTCAATAGGTTCATCGAAATTTATATCTATACAATTTTCTCTATCATCGTTGCTATTTTAGTACCGTAAAGACACAAGGACCGTCGGTAAAAAAGGGAGAATAACATGGTATCCTGATGGATAACCGGAAGATACGTAGCAATTAGATAACGAAAATGCAGCGAAGACACCAGAAATTGAATGATGCGCTACATGATTATCGTCGAAATTCGCCGAATACGGAAGAGAGCAGAGAATGTTTCGAGAACTCCGTGGTACTCAATATTTCTGCGGCGGCCCCAAAGGAGACCCCATGATAACGAAGTATATCGAATAATATAGAAATTTTTGCCGTCGAAAAAAGATTATCTATAAATAATTTTTTTACATATATATTCAGCATATCCGACATATATATACCATGTATTTGGGATATATCTTCCAAGGTATATCCGGCAAATAATCAGCTATCCGCCGAAATTGTAAGTCGGTAAAGTAGAAATCTACAGAGACCTAATTTTCATCTTCCATCATATCGCCTGGCGATTAAACCGCTATCGGAATTCTTGGCAAGAAGCCTCGCGAACCTGAGATCACAACCGTTGGACAATTCGAAACGAAATTTAAATACGTAATCTTACGAATATCGTCGTTGAACGAAACGTGATTCATAAAAACGATATCGTACGAAGCAATAATCCGAGAAATCCGATCCTTGCATCGATATTTATAAAAAAATGTCGTTGGACAAAAATTATTGGATCGTTGTTATTATTATTCAGTAATTCAAATAATTTGGTGAATAGAACTTTAGCTTTTATGACGCATAAAATTATAATATTTTATCGTATTATATCTATATACGTTCTCCTCCTCGATTTGTCCAAATTAATTTTTTTATCAATTGAATTTAATAATTGTTGACGTTATCTTCGTTCGAATATTCACACCTTCATTACAGTCTCCCCATTTCTTTTTGTATTAATTAATTCTTTATTTATCATAACTAAAAAATTCGTCTGCAGTTCAAAGAGTCGACGATTCGGTTGAAATATCGATAAATCGTCACGAGAAAATTTTAAAAAAATCTCAGACTGTATTTCGTCCAGTAATCCGAAAAAATGCGCTGTGAATATTGACATAGTAGTTATGAATTCGGGACAAAGTTAACGCTTTTTCGCAACCGATAAAAACGTTTCTCGCACCTGAAGAGTTAATGTACTTCTTCACGGAAAATATTTCTTTATATTTGATATATTACAATAGAATATAAAATAGTGTCGGACAGCACGAGGTATTCGCTCGGACAGTGTCGGTTATACGATTGCCACAAAAATCCTATCGCTATACCGGACTACCGCTCGGTTACCGTTACTACTGCGGCTGCGGCGCGAAGTCTAACGATATCCATCGTAAAAGAGAGCCGGTAACGTTGAGGGGGTGGTGGTGAACGGCTACAGCTCGAAAGAAGATTCTCTTAAAATCCCGAAAGAGTGTGTGCGAAGAAAGATCCAAGCTGCCCTCCCGAACTCTCTCTCTCCTTCGACGCTGCAAGACCTTCAACCGCGGATACGTCGTCCTCGTCGTAACTCCCTTCCCTCCCTCCCCGACAAAGCTCAATGCTCGCTTGAATCTCGGAAGTAAAAGGAGGATGCCGAAGCGTATACCATCCTCCCGGTAGAGAGCGGAAGCACCCGGAAGAGACTACGCGGAAACGCCTCGAGTTTAAGTCCAACTTACACGATATCTGCACCGGCACACTCGACACTCGGCTCTCCGTTCGGACACTCCATTTCCGTGGACGCGATACAACCCACTTGGCCTTCCTAACCTCGCTACGGAAAGTCTCTATTAAAACGGTATACACTGTTACAGTATACGCGTAAAAATAAGAAGAAACAAGATGAAAAAGATCGCAACGAAACTGAAAAAATTGATTAAAAAAATACGGACAATTGAGCCTCGAAACATCGTCACTCCGTCGCCGATTTTATCTACCTGCCGTTTTGACCGAAGGTTTAAGAAATTGAAACAATAAAAAAAAATGAAAAAGAATACTAACAGAAATCGCAATTGTGTACGGATTCGGGAGAATCGATATTAGAGGAAAGAGGGTAGCGGGCAGAGCGAAAGAGGGAGAAGGGAAAGGTATCATTTCTTGTAAGGAGCTTGCAAGGCTAAGACGGAGGAACGGGCATTATCCACGAGAAAATTTCTATATCGAATCTCCCCCGGTTGAGAAACGATCGTGAGGACAATGAGGGAATTTCTCGATCGCAATATCGGCGAGCTTTCACCGCGAGAGCTCTCTACTTCTACGGGAAGCCCGGGAGAGCCGCGTTTGGTATACGGCGATGCGCCATCCGCCCTATAGCTCTCGTTTGGATAAAAGCTCTTCGGGGACTCCGGGGACTTTGGATTCCAGGTCTGAATTCAATTTAAGATAGTACCTTATGGTCTAATCCTTCTTGTTCGATATTTGTAAGTAGACAAGCGCCTCCAGCCAAGCCGATTGTCGATTATTCCGTCATTCATAGTAGATTTA
Source organism: Cryptus viduatorius (assembly GCA_964006125.1). Classification (NCBI taxonomy): domain Eukaryota; kingdom Metazoa; phylum Arthropoda; class Insecta; order Hymenoptera; family Ichneumonidae; genus Cryptus; species Cryptus viduatorius. The sequence continues at coordinate 6,720,115 of OZ023223.1, forward strand.
TCGTGGCTTCGATCTTTTTTTTTTTTTTTTTTTTTCTTTGAGAATGTTGACTATTATCAAAAATCGTCGCGGATTCAAAACATCGAAGAAACGAAAACGCGGACGCAACGGGAATTGGCTAATTTCCGCAATACAAATCCCACGCGAGATGAGAGGAGGGAACGATAGGACTCATATTTATTTGTAATTTGCATCGTGAGATTGCCTCTTTCCGCAGGATATCGAATGAGAACAGGAACACTCTCTGTTATTTCCGGTGAATGCTAATTGGCAAAGATGGCGCGGATAGCCCGCGCGTAACTGGAAAGTCTAATTTAATTCCTTGTACGGGAGCAAATTTCACCGTCCGAATTTTACACACGAAAATATCTGCATATCCGCGGCTATAAAACAGGTGGCGAAACTCATCAACGCGGATAACTTATGCACGACGTAATCTCGCAGACGCATCTCCGACTTCGTTCTGATCGACCCGCGCGGCCTTCGCACTACGGGAAACAATATTGATCAACCCGAAAGGCTAATCAAGTCGGACCGGCGTCAGGCGTGTACCAACAACAGTCCGCGCGATATAGGTAATCGAGTACGAAACTAAGCGAAAATCAGTGGGTCTCGTAGACATCGAGTAAAGGGGGACAAGAGTATATTTCTCGTTCGTACAACGGAAATTGAAAGTCTGCTACGTGACTTCCGTTAAACGCTGACTTCTTCCTCCGCCTCGTCGAGGATGCGGGTCCATCGATTCCCAATCGCGGAACGTCATTTCTTAACGGAATTAGTTATTGTTCAATAAAATCATAATTTCAATCGATCGAACGACCGGCTCGTCGTGAAAATCAGAAAAATTATGATTTCAGCGCGATATAAGATTTCCCTGTATTTAAATAAATTCCACTCGACTCAAACGAATATATCGATACATCGATCAGCTTCGAAGTATTGGAAAGAAGAATCGGCTCTAAATTTTTGAAATATATCGTGATTTTTATTTGTCATTAAAAATAAAAAAAAATTGAATCAACATCCATTAATGATCGTAAATTCGGTTTGGATTATAACGGGAACGAAATTTTGCCCGCGCGCATGAAACCGCGTTGCACGCCACGTATAATACATATCTATAGAGAAACTCGAGTTTCAGACCTCGTCGCGGAATTCACCGTGAAATCTACGCCATTTCTCGTTACCCCGAGGTAACGATCAACCCGTTATAATCGATTTGGCGTGATTTCGGTTAACTGACGTCATATGAAGTTTACAAGCGATACCGTAGAGGCCCCGACGCGTGTACCGCGCGGCATCGTATAGGCCAACGTACTCTCTGCCGTCGACAATATAAATCCCCGACAGGCAACGATCTCCGAAGCTCTCGTGACAAAACCGCTACACTTCACCCTCTCCTCTCTCCCGTGCGTATTACCGCGTGTGTCTCAACATGCAAAACAATCAACGGCTTGCATCGATTCGCACAGAGATTACGAAGAATATCATCAATCCGCGAACCATAGCGCAAAATTTCGATCCGTCTCTCATCTCGCTAACTAGTGAAAACATCACGTTTCCGTCAGACCGCAGACCCCAAAAAACGATTAGTTCCGACAAGCGGACAGCCAAATCTGCAGATTTCTGCAGATTTTTCCGAACCATTTTTTTCTCTCAGTCAAACGAAAAGCATCTTGTCTTTGAGTTAGAAATTCACCTGATAAGAATTAGAATCAGAAAACATCGAAGTTATATGGGTCAATGCTGCTCTTCAGGACTGCAGGGTGGTTTGCTGCACATGCCGATGCTTTTACGAATAACACTCGAGGGACAAGGGATATGGGAAGCGTCACGGCGCGTTGGCATGCAGCGATAAAGAGGGGGTGGGATCGGGGTGGAGGGTTGCGTACAGTGCGAGAGCGATAGATAGACATAGACACACAGAGGAGGCTGCGTTTGCCAGGGGGGAGGTATATTATGGGTCCGGTGTTTTCGTACAAGCGTTCAGCGGTTTGTCGCATGGTACGTCGACGTTAACGGGTGCTCGGCCTCGAATGCTGTAACGGGTGTCCTACTACTTGCTTCGACTCGCTACTCGTCGCCTGGTTTACCAACGCGTATACATCGCTGCGCCTCTCCCATACGCGCGCTACAGTATCCTAACTATGTTGGTATAGATACCACGGGTACTCGCATGCATACACATACACATGGGAGTTACACTCATCTGTATGCATCAGAAATTCGGATTAGTAGTGGTCGGCACGTTGTAGAAGTATACGCGAACGCGGCTACGCGTGTCGGAGGGTTGATTGCGTCCGGTCGAGATGATTGCTTTCCGCGTGGCTGTACTCTCACACGAGGAAACCACCCCGTTGCCGCGAATCTCTCCTCTCTTCTATATAACCCGTGCGCGATGCTTGCTCGCGTACACTCGCACGCGGATTACACGCGTACATACGTACCCCGCTTACCGGCTCATGCCGCTGCGGCCAGAACGGACACCGTGCTCTCTGCGCTCCATATACGAACTGCTGCTGCTGCTGCTACCCCCTTCCCCTACACGCTTTCCCGAGACCGAAGAGAGAGAAAATGGTCGAACTGCCACCGATTACCCAACACCACCCCCTCTACGTATACCCTCCCGATGTTTCGATATTCCGATAGTTTATTCGTCTGCACCCGATGAACCACCCCTCTCCACCATTCCCATCCCCCTTTCCTACAACCTCGATGGCAACCTCCGCGAAATCACTTCTATTTTAGTTATCGTTTCTCTTCTCCACCCTTTAACCCACACCCCCTTTTCAATGTGAAGGGGTATAAGCGACCATTTCCGGCTTGATTATTGCACGTTAAGCTACCGCGCACTCGACTCGTCAATATAGATTTCACGTTATTGTGTACAAGATAGTCGAAGTTATAGATGTTTTGGGAAAGTTGCTCGTTATATTCACACAAATGGTAAACCAGTAAATTCGGCGGAATGAAATCGTACTTTTATTTCGATAGGACGGAATTACTGCTTTTGTTTGTATTGACAAATTTTCTGCGTCGACATTGTATTTGAAAAAAAAAAAAAAAAAATTTTGTCGAAAATAAATACATTGTTGTAAAAAAATGGCGCGCGTATTAAAATTTTCACACATTATTTACTGCGGTAGTCCTGTTTTATTTATTTAATTTAAATTTTTCTCTGTATCGTCAAAGATAATACGCATTGAGTTTTTACTCAAACATCTGCATTGTGGTAGAAATTTTAGGTTAATTTTATGTTAGAGATTTTCCTTTTCACCAAAACCACCGGAATAAAAAAAAAAAAATGATTTTAGTCGAATATACGGATCCATCGATTTCCGAATCGACTAAAATCTGATTCCATCGAAATTACATAATAATAATAGTAAAAAATTAAACGCAAAGCTCAGTTTACGAGATTTATCGATCGATGGATGTGACTTTCAGCATTTCGACGATAATCTGCAAGATGGCGTTGTCTTTACGTAATTTTTTCGTCATTGAGTACTCGATGTCAAAACGCCACCGCGTATCTTTTGCTACACGTATATATATACGTATAACCCAAAAGTGTAGAACAGTGAGCGGTATACGGTATTCACCGTTACGCCCGCCCGCGTTTCAGTCTTCGTGTCTAAGGCAAGACATTGCATATCCATGAACTACTCGAAATTGATCCTAATCCGTAATCCGGCGTGTTTAGTCTCTTCCGTCTGCGCTCTCTCCCAAGGTACTTAGCGCTCGAGAGGCGGAAGGAAGGATGAATAAGGACGACGAGAGAACACTGTGAGACGCGGAAGAAAGGGATGAGATGAACGAAAGGGGTATACGAAGAGAGAGTGGTATATCTTGGCACAGGCGCTGGATGAGGGATGAAACGACGTGAAAGCAAAACGGAGTGAGTACTCGAAAGAAAGATAAAAATCGAGGAACATATCGCGATACACGAAGAAAAATTGAAGCGTTAGACGATTTGATGATATTTTCGTAATAAAAATTTCAATTACTATAATCATTAACCATTTTTTCGCTAATCTCGAGTAAATCTCAATGAATCTCGCAGACGCCTCGATAAATTTTTGTGATATCGTCAAGAGATCGATAACCGCGTTAGCGAAACTTCGAAAATCGCAAAAAAAATGCTCATCTTTTTTCTTATGTATTACGATTGCATTTTACATCGAAAAAATACTTCGAGAAACGTAATGGATTACCAGCAGATTAAGCTGCTTACGTTTATAATCGATTAGTTGACAAATTGATAGATAAATCATCGGAGACATAGAAGGCAATCAGAAATTCGGATAGGCGGTCGGAGGTCGGTATAATTACGACTGGATACGTAGGGAGGATATATCAAGGGGTTAGAGGTCGTATTGGTCAGAAACCCAGCGAACGTTGCATTGATCCCCAGGATTCTCGGATCATCGCGTTGAAACACACACATTGATCAGTCATCGATGCGGCTTCGTCGAATGATCAAAGGATAGGAGGGTAATTTTGGATACCGTATAAATTATTCTCCTATATGCTGTTTCGATCGTAAAAATTGAAGGAGTTAATAGATTCCAGTGGCGTTTGGCGAGTAGTGAGCGAAAGGTTTTCTTTTTCCGGAAGTTAGAGGCAATAGAAGAGGTAAACATATATATACATAGAGATATATATATTTCTATCACACTTGCGGTAGCATTCGCAGTGGAAAGCGGCGGAATACCACACTGGACCGCGAAACGAACTAATTAATTATTCATGCACGTCCGTCGTTGGAGAGAACGGCCAGCCGAATACCGTCACTTCGTCCTCGCATTCGCGGGTGTTTAGCATGACTATAGGAGAGGAAAAGAGAAGCACCGGGTGGTGCAGAATGTAACTTAGGTATATAGATATACATATCCGCTGGGAAAACCCGTCGGGCGACCATCCGTGAATAGTAGTAAGGACCCTCAGCTGCTCAGACGAATACCCAATCCTTTCTACTATTGTTGCCGAAGAACACCCCTCCGCTTGACCACCATTCGACTTTGATTTTCTTTCACTATACGTTTACTAATATTCAACTTCTATTCCGTGAAACAGAAATTCACCTTAAATATGCATATTAAATTTTGCATAATTATGGTTTATCTTTAATAATTTCTATTGCCTCGTCTATCGTGTATTTCGGGGTAAATTTCTACTAATTCCTAAAAAAAAAAAAATGCATTTTTTTTTAAATAAAAATTCACTTGTAGTACGGAAAAATAAAATTTTGCTTAGACGACTAGTAAGGACCCTCAATTACTCAGTCGAATACCCAATCCTTTCTACTATTATTGCCGAAGAACACCCCTCCGCTCCCCCCGAACATCCCCTATTCAACTTCTATTCCGTGAAACAGAAGTTCACCTTAAATATGCATATTAAATTTTGCATAATTATGGTTTATCTTTAATAATTTCTATTGCCTCGTCTATCGTGTATTCCGGGGTGAATTTATACTAATTCCTCAAAAAAAAAAAAATTCATTTTTTTTTAAATAAAAATTCACTTGTAGTACGGAAAAATAAAATTTTGCTTAGACGACTAGTAAGGACCCTCAGTTACTCAGACGAATACCCAATCCTTTCTACTATTATTGCCGAAGAACACCCCTCCGCTCCCCCCGAACATCCCCTATTCAACTTCTATTCCGCGAAACAGAAATTCACCTTAAATATGCATATTAAATTTTGCATAATTATGGTTTATCTTTAATAATTTCTATTGCCTCGTGTATCGTGTATTTCGGGGTAAATTTCTACTAATTCCTAAAAAAAAAAAAATTCATTTTTTTTTTATAAAAATTCACTTGTAGTTCGGAAAAATAAAATTTTGCTTAAACGACTAGTAAGGACCCTCAATTACTCAGACGAATACCCAATCCTTTCTACTATTATTGCCGAAGAACACCCCTCCGCTCCCCCCGAACATCCCCTATTCAACTTCTATTCCGCGAAACAGAAATTCACCTTAAATATGCATATTAAATTTTGCATAATTATGGTTTATCTTTAATAATTTCTATTGCCTCGTCTATCGTGTATTCCGGGGTGAATTTATACTAATTCCTTAAAAAAAAAAAAAAAAATTCAATTTTTTTTGTGATAAAAATTTACTTGCATTACAGAAAAATAAAATTTATAAAATTGCTTAGACGACTCTAATTAACCGGATCTCTCTAATTATCGTCTGTCTTCAGCCAACAATGATCCCCTCTTAATCCCCCAGCGAGTCATATTGCAATGTGTTGGCTTCTCGGTTCTTGAGTAAATGCTGGAAAATTGCCACGAATAAAAAAAAAGGGAAAGGGAAAGGCAGGGGAGATCGGTTGATGCAGGGTTAACGTAACAAGGGGTAATACGAGAATGGAAAACTAGACTGGTGCCAGAAGAGTCAGCCGCAAGCCGAACGAACGAACGAACGAGAAAACTCGAGCGAGAAAGCTACCGAGTTTCCGCGAATGGTACGATGGCATAGGACCACAGCACGTTCAACGATACAGACCGAGAGTTCCTTTTTTTTTTTTTTTTATCCCCGAAGGGGTAGAGGAGAAGGCAGCTGTAACAGTGGGTAATCCAAGAGGGTAGGTTGCCACAGCCGTGGAACTCGCTCGCGCCAACAGAAAATGGCTATCCTTCTTTTATTGGCAGTGACTTGGCGCCGTGTTATTATCCAAGGCTGCCTCGAGTTTCCGTTGGAGACAGAAAGACAGAGATGAGAACGAGAGAGAAAAGGAGTAAAGCGGAGGAAGGAGAAAGAGAGAGAGAGAGAGAGAGAGAGAGAAGGGTTGGCGTTGGCGGAATGGCTCTCTCCTTTCTCGAATAACGTATCCATCGTTTTTCCTCGGGATCCTTGCGTAGCTTATAGCTCTCGGGCGAAATAAGTGGACGGCACACGGGGTGCGTCGTCGTGCGAATTTATATGGGTACCGACGCGGTTTTTCGCACCATATAGAAACTCTCTATGTATCCCCGTGTATAAGTGTATGTATATCTGTCTATCTATGCTGCAACGACGGCCTTAACCACTTGACCTCAACCGCCGCGAGTTTATACGGTACAATATACATGGAAGATGATATAATGTATGCAGAGTAGAATTTCTCGTAAGTTGACGCATTCCGACGAACTTTTTATCGACACATATGCATTTTGCGCAAATCGCCGACAGTTTCGTAATTTTTTTTAAAAATTATGGAATTTTAGTGAATATTATCGAAAAATTATGTTTTTGGTGTCGAGAAAAAAAATTAATTAATTTGCGTAGTATTCCTCCCTTCCGTACGCGAGAGTCGATACTTGCGAAAGACTACTGTACTCGTGTAGAAAATAAAGAGATCGAGCGTGAGGCGCCTTCGATCTCAAGTACCTACTTGGGCGACAATGGCTGTATGGTTTGGATGAATATATCGTTGAAATTGAGAAACATACACAACCATCGATGGTTATATCCATCTCCGAGCGGTTAAACTTCGGTGAGCCGCGATGTGGCGAACATTTGAGAAGCACAGCTGAGAGTCGGCAGATATCTTTTACTTCGCGAAATACAATTGAATGATCATATTTAACTTGGTTCGCGGTATTCTCGTGGCTCTGGCGAATCTTCTTTTGTTTGTTTCGCGCGCGAGAGATGGTACTACGAGGGATAGAAAATCGTCACGGGATCTTATCCCTCTTATCCGCTCGGATTGGCCGGCCGCGCGCACCCTTACGCTCGCTGCTTTGCCATTCAGAAATTCACGGCGGTGCACCCAACGGAGATTACTCAGCTCTCGAGAATTTTCTTTATGCGAAAAGAGACGAGAGGTGTCGCTGCTGATAGATACAGAATTCGTAGAAATAAAAAAAAAAAAATCGCATTGTTTTGGAAAAATATTCGAGGATAAGAATAATGCGAGAGGATTCCGACGCAATTCAAGAATATACGAGTCTCGGCGAAGGATTATTTTTCTCATTCGGTCAAAGATACCATATTCGCTTCCGGCGATATTCGTTCCCTTACCTACTGCTAGAAAAGTCCGAAGAATTATGTTCGTAATTGTTACGCTAGTTTTCGGGTCATTGACTCCGGATGGCTCGATACTTCACGAAGAATCGAATACTCCAATAGCGTATCGAATGTCCCGACCGGAATTATATTCATACGGTATCGTATATCGTTACGCGGATCATATGCAAAATTTCTTTTTCTCCCGACAAAGATAAAAAATCGCGGTGGTTGAACAAATTTTTATTCCGAATGAGAAACGAGAAGAATCTTCGTTTAATCTTTCGTTTCTACCGCGAGTTCGTATTTTTCTTGTACAAAATTTATTCACCTCCCGCAGTCTTTCTGCGTTCATTATTCTTGCATTACATCGTCGTTGATTCACGACTTCGATGCATATACGATGACCTAAGATAAAGTGGATAAAATCGGCACTGAAACCGGGTATTGCTGTAGGAAAGATTCGGTTTATAAGAATATAAGAATTATTCGAGATGACGAGATGACGAAAACAGTATCTTTGTGCGTTGCGACGAGAGTACCGAAACGCTGATGACTCAAATCGGACAACGAGAACAATAGGCAGATAAAAGTCCAACGATGAAGATTACAAACCGATTACGAAGATTACGAATATCACTAATCTTTTATGAACAAATATTACTCCGATTATAATTTTCCACCCCCCATACATCCCCTTAACAACCCTAAAACGAGGGATAAACAACGTCTAATAATAATTCGTACAGTACGAAGAGGCGAGTCAAAGTTTGCTTCATCGGAGAGTTACGCAAGGGTTGTCCATTACACCAGTGTAATTCCGTCTTATAAGAAGATACGTAAGCGAGAGGGGTGGGTTTTCGGTAGTACGTCGGGCGGGCGCTCGTTATCCCCCCTTCCTTCCCGACTGTAGACCAAAGGCGAATTCCCAAGGAGTGAATGCCGACGTGAAACTTAATTAAATATCCAAAGTGTCCAACGAAATTACGGAAAATTGGTATGACGACTTTCCGCCACGCCTTGGCCCCCGGTGGAAGGTTGGAGGCGAAGCAAAAGCAACCCTTATTACTCGACCGAGCATCTCGCGCCGAGTTCACTCGCGCGTCCGTCCCATTCGCGGGTATTACTACTTAACGTCTAATAAACGTCGCCGTCCGGTCCTCCGACTCTCGCTTACCCCACCCCCAACCCCCACCCCCTGTCCTAAGGATCCTCTCGGGGATGCTACCTGCGTTTAGTCGCCGGCATTCTTTTTTATCATCGAGACCAACACTAACATCCGGTGCTACCATCACCACACGCAACCCTCTCCCTCCCTTATCTCGTCTCTTTCTCTCTTCACGAGATGAGAATCGTCTCTCGAGCGCGCGTGATACTCGGCGAAGATAACGAGGGTCTACCGTAAAGCGCGGCGTTTCGCGAGTACCGCTTAGACCCGGTAGTATATCCTACCACTATAAGACAGCTCGTTACCGCTTCCGCTATATAATCTTATACCCCAACCAAACCGTCCAACATACACTACAATATCGGATATCACTGCATTATTCAATGTGCTAGAAATATATATCCAACCGTAGCGCATTCTCACTATAATGTTTAATGCCAACGCGGGCTATCAACAGAACTCTAAATTATACAGCCTTCATATACGCCCTCTATACAGTTGTAATATTATTAAATATTAAACTTGTCTCGTCTTATCATGGTCTACGTCATCGTCTTGTCTCTGGAAATCGCGGATCGAGTCAATCAAGAATCTTGTACCATTCTTAAGCCCTTCGTATTTCCTCCTTCAAGTGGAGAGAGGATGTCTTAATTGCGGCCGGAGAACACTGCGCTCGATCGATCGACGATTATTAAAAAATCGAATTTAATAGAAAGCGGCAGATCAGAAGAAAGAGGAATGAAAAAAAAAAAAAAAAAAAAATTGATGAAAAAAACTCCCCTTCTGACGTCCAAGTGTTTTTCTCGAAGCCGTATCGGGAGAGTGCACGAAGAACGTGCAACTGGCCTGTACTAATAGCTATATCTAGGGTACACCTCGACGACAACCACTCGACAGACTCACATCTACCATGTACTTTCGGTTTTACCACAAACGCTTTTATATACTATGTGTATATATACTTTGGCTGTAGTGGGTGCGCAGTAGAATTACGCGCACACAGAGCCGCGCAAGCTGACACCACGAGGATATACCAACACGCGGAAAACTACACACTGTTACGACGTACACTAATATACGAAGCGGGGGCTGTTATGCCCGGTAGATATACCATAACGCCATCTATAAGAGACTACGAGTGTATAGACGGTTGAGTGTTTCTTCTATAGGACTATCTATTGGCGCGGGAAGAACAGTTTACAACGGAATATTGTCCCGTCTAAGCCGCTCTCCAATATTTCATCAACTTTCTTATTCCTTCTTTTCCGCACCGGTATACACCCCCCCACTAGGGAGTTTTTCCTCTCTATCTCACTTTTCCTATATTTTTTTTCTGCCTTTTTTTTTTCTTTCTTTCTTTTTTTCTTTCTTCGAAGGTTCTCTTTCTTCTTCTCGCTTCTCTTCTCCCGACGCTGCGAATGCGACGCTTTTGCTTCTCAGGGGGGTTCACTCCGCCAGCTCATTTTTCTTTCACCCAACCCCCAACCGCCGTCGAAGAAACGATAGTCTAGCCTATCGTCGGAAAGGTTTCCACTCCGCAGAAGCTTCTCGAGGATCTTTTCCGCGGCGAGGGGACACTCGGCCAAACCGGCCGATTCCACCCACCGATCGCCACCCGAGCATCTCTTTTCTAGTTTCTCCGTTGTTCGCACGGAAGGGGTACACACCCAGAGGAAGAACCGGCCACGGATTGCCCACACCATGCCGTCACGGAAACGAGGGAAACGGCGCGACGCGCAAAGTATGTCCAAGTATTTCACAAGAAGTCCTCTCCGGCTTGAAACATCCGTAAGGGAAATTCTGTCTCTCGGCTATTTTCCTCGTGAACAATTCCTGACGATTCTCGAGGACCTACGAAGAACGAAGAGAAAAGGCACCCAATGTGGCGGCTTCTTCTCTCTCGATCTCCAACCCCCTTTCACCCCTTTTACACAACTCTCCGCCGTTAGGTTGCTCTCTCTCTCTCTCGGCTTCTTTCCTGATCTTACCGGTTGTCTTCATTCTCTTGCTTTTCACTTCCCTCCCTCCCGCCTCTCTTCCCGTTCTGAAACTCCTATTCCAGACGGCATAGCAGCAAACGGTATTACGTTCTACAGTCCTTCTCATCCTATCTTTGCACTTTAGCGTCGTTTTTCTTCTCCTTTTGTTTTTTTACATCGCACATTTCATTTCTCGACGTACGTGGGGCATGGTATTATTTTCGTGTTTTTTCTCTCATTCTTTTCCTCACCTCGGTGGGAAGGGTAAGACTCTTACGTATATTTTCGTTTTTTTTTTTTTTTTCGGGAAAATGTAGATTCGGTTTTTCGGTAGCAAGAGCATAAAAGGTTATAGTAGCGGCAGACTTATTGTATAAAGAAGTGTTTCTTTTTTTGGGGCGGGAGGGCCTAGTCGGAGGAAGAAAAAAATATTTTAGGGGGTGTGTGCGCGAGCGAAAGTTAGAAACGAGTACGCGGGTAACGGCGTTGGTCGTTTACTTAAAAATCCGTCGAGGCCCGCGAGAAGATATTAAAGAGCGTTTTTAGACTGAAGTAATGAATTTCGAGAGGAGGGGGGGGGGGGGGGGGGGGGGGTGGGAGGGGGATGAAAGAGAGTCAGTTCGAGAAGGCATGGGATAGGGCTATGCTACTGGAACGGTTACGGTTCGCTCGAGCGCCTCGCATGCTCTCCTCGTAAGGAATTGCTCCGGCGAAATTATTTCCTTTATAAATCAGCGGCCATACGTTTTCAGGATATAGCGAGGGGTGTATAGCATGGCCTCATTTTCTTCATTTCCTTCTCCCTTTGCCACTTCACCGCGTCTCTTAGCTTTGTCTTCCCGCCGCGACGATGGATAAAGCAATACCGACCGAGCAATGTTTTTTTTTTTTTTTTCACCCCCTCCTTACCCACAATCTTATCCGATATCTCACTTCCAACCTTCAGCCGAATCTCGAGTGACAAACGAATGAAGTTTTTATTTGGAAGAAGAAAGGTGATACGAGTCGATGAATAAATATTGTAAGAGAGATATGTTTGCGATGTCTATTTGAATCAATATGTAGGTCGATGTCTATATCAATATTGAGAGAAGATGTTCTCAAGCTATAGATATGTGTTTGCCTACATGCCTCGTTCGTATCTGAGGTGAGCACGCAGTACGACCTTGGCACGGTAAGTCGAGGAGAGGGCTCTCGCGGTAGCCCCGTGGCAAGGGCCGCATCGGGAGCCTGAGGGCTGCGCGCACAGAATAGGGACGCTTGATTTCCTGAGAACCTCCCGCGCCACCCCTGCACCCCGTGCGGATGGCTCCCGTATAGGTGGGGATGTAGTAATTTGTCGGCTTGGCAAGGCGGCTGGCTCCGGACTGATAACGGGAGGTGGTCCATTCTGCTACGATTCGAGACCCTCGCAGCCACCCTGTTCCACTTACAATCCCCTCCACGTAACCAACTAACCAAAACCCACCCCAATCGCGATTCTCCGTTGTAAGACTTCGCTCTTATGCCTTTCTCACCCCGTTCTTACCCCGAATTTTTTTTTTTTTTTCAACGATTTTCACTACTTTACAGCTATAGATCGAAATCTGTTGGATCGATTTTTGCAAAAGTACGATTTGCTCAATATGGATAGCTTATTAGCCGATAGAACGAATGGGAAGCTGTGCCTGAAGATGTGGCAAATTCTATTTGGTTATTTGTTAGTGAATTTGGGGGAAACTGCATGCCTGACTGAATCTTAGACGAAACGAAAGCGTGTACCGGCTCAACGCGTTTCCAAACAATTCACTGATAAAGCTACAGCAAGGTAGAGAGGGCGCCCAGAGTAACAGTACGTCTAGCTGATTGGCCTGAGCGGCGAACAAAGTTGCCTTTCCCCTAATCTCGTTACCTCACCGAGTCGTTTCGAAATTCAGCGCGCGACGAACAGAAACGGGTGAGAAACAGGAGACACTGTGGCCTCGTGCGACATGTATATATACATCCGCGATGTTGCGAGGCCCACGCGTTTCCCAATCAGTTTAACATTAGCAGATTCTGGATCGTGGAAAAGTTCTAATTACTCGGTGTGCGCCGAATAACCATTACTTTAGACGGCTTCCAGAAAACTTTCCTGTAGACAAGTAGCTTAACCGCGCGTAGAGAAGGGAAAATCCGTCGGTAAAGAAAACAGTACGAAATTGCTGCGCTGTCAATGAACACGTGACTGTTGTTCTTAACCGACCGATTTCTATGCATTCGTTACGCGTAACAAGTCGAAATAAAAAAGATCGGTAAGTATGACCAACGAAACAACAGGAATGATGTTTAGACCTCATCCGCGTTATATTCGTATAGAAGGAAAAAAGAGCGCAAGTTTTTTAAAAGCAAACTGAAGCATTTAAATTGATGGATGCTGATGGTGTAATAGACGGCAGGGAATGGGGAAACTCTGTCCGATCAATCTACATCCGTTACCACTTGCCCGTCCGAATGAACAACAACGTGAAAGCTCCCGTGACATTCCTCGCTCGTCACGGCATTGTACTGATTCCAAATACTACATCAATGTGTTATCATAGTCACACAAACTACTCTCAATACGTGATAAAAAGCCATTTTTCTTTTTAGACTTTTTTTTTATTTTTGTTTTTTCCCGTCGTATACTCCGAAACTTGATACTGCGGGGCTTGGAAAAGATCGGAAATTTTTTCGTAATTTTTTTTCGGCGTAATTTCAACGAGATGAAAGCGTAGAGGCAGTTAGGCAACGTTTAAATGATTTACAAGGCTAAGCAAGTGGGAGGCCGAGGTCAAAGGGATTTTCCGAAGCAGACATAATAGGGAGTAGAATCGACGTGGCGAGGTCGCCGAATTTCGGTATGCTGGGCTACAGAGGAGGATTGAAACGGTTAATTCATCGCCAGGAACCCGGGGGAGAGTGCGTCAGGACGGAGGAAACAGAGGGAGGTCGCACAGGCTTGAAGGTGGAGGTTGCTATACTATACACTGACAAGGGCTTTGCCGGGATGGTTCGCTCGTGTCAGGTTGGCGAAGGCGCAGAGCACGTGGAACCCCCGTCGTGTGTGTACCCGTACCACCGCTCTGCCAGTAACGTTAGTTGTAGCAGCATCAACGATACCCTGTCAACCCCAGGGAGCCAAGACCAACAGCCAAACTCCCCACATGCCCTACTCGAGTCCCACAGAGACTTGACTTCGACGTACGTCCGGCGCGACGAATCTTTGATCGCGTTTGACCAGTAAATGGCGGAGGTCGTGGGACAACCCCCTTCCCTTCCAAACTCCCTAACTCTCTCGACACTGCTGTTTTAGATATTACGATGACTGTACGGTGTACAGTTTAGCAGCACATTACATCGAAGGCATGTTTCTAGAATCGATTTTTTATTTTTTTAAGAAGGATCGGTCGCGTGCTGCTCATTTCGCCGAAATTCGACGAAATGGAGAGGGAATTGCAAACGCTTCTCGATAGTATAAAAATCCGATAAAATTCGTGCATATTAAAGGTACTGAAAATATTAATTCTGCATAATAATAATTGCAAAATGTTATTAACAAATTGATGAAAAAAAACTTGCTAAAAAAATTAACGGTAACTCAACTTTTTTTTTTTATGAAAATGATTCGGTCATTTTTCTGATTACGTATGAATTTTTTCAGATTTTTCTCTTGGGTTTGGATTTTTTTTTTAAATGACAAAAGAGAAAAACTGTCAACAAAAGATTCAATATAATACAAATCCAACATGCATAATATTGTAACGAATATAGTTGATTAGCTAACGAATGTTAGCTGACTATTTATTAAGACACACAATATTAGTTAACAATTGACAAACGTACGAACGATCGATACGATATCGATCGTCATGACAAGAGAGTTTAGACGGAACTTCAAAAGCGAGCAGACGTGTGACATTTCGAGATCGGAATAATTAACGTTTCTTATTATTAATAATATCCGCCCCAAAACCAGATACTCGTGTTATTCATTCGCTCGGTCGTTACAATATATTAATTATAACTATCGCTATAATGAGATAAGGGGGTTAAGTAGATTTGTGGGTTAAGTAGGTTTGACTTTCACGTGACAGAATTTAGGCGGCAGATTTCGCGCCATCAATTGTCATGAAATCTTTGAAAAAAATTATTTAAGCCGTTAGAAGGTCAACTCTTTCGATTTTCACCAATATCGTTTCATATTTGCTATCGTTAACGAGAGGCGAAGAGACCGATATCGTATCCACAATTGTTCTCGTCACTGGACCACTATTCATTGTGAATGATGTAACGATTTATCTTGTATTCGTTATCGCAGTGATTTATGACCGATAATCATTTTCACGTTCATTATTTTTTAATCTGAGGGATTCGATATTTTCCGTGAGCGGTTCGTATTTTATGGACACAAATGTACCAAAGCTTCATTCTCACATAAAATGATAATAATGTATTATTTTGCTTACCCTGTTAAAATGGATTTTTCGAAGTAAAATCCGGAAAAGAATTTAAAAAACGATCTTCCAAAATATAAAACCGTTTAAACGAGAATTAAGTACAACGGTGATGCAAGAAAAAAAGAGGAACTTATTACGTATTCCTCTCATATCTATAGGTTTGTATAAGAAAAATTTGAATCTCGAAAATCGAATGATGAAAAAAAAAGAAGGTTAACGAATTTACAAACGCAATAGTCAATAATAAAATCAAAGAAGCGGCGGTGCGATTGCTGTCATAATCACATATTTGATTATACGATTACGCATATTATGTCTTAAAAGAAAACATTTAGCGCACTGACTGGAAACAATTCAATTGTAAAAAAAAATTAGAAATGAAAAAATATCATATAACTGTTATGCTACATGTTGACGTCAATGAAATCATATTTTTTCGTCGTCCACCTTGATTTCTACAGATTTTTCTACGCAATAACTAGATATTCGATAGCATCGAATTCCCCGCGAGTGCCGAATTTCGAAATATTGACCCCCGATATACGCTGCGAATGAATCAAATCTCTTCACAATATATTGAAAATGACGATGTATTGTGTTTGAACAGAGAAATACGAAGCACCTGTGCCAATAAAGTGTAATTTTTACAACACGTTAATAATGAGACCATAACAAGATTAATTATTATTATTTCGCAACACATTATTGTATCGGCAAATATACTTCATTATTATTATAACTTACGAAAAAAATTGGTATAAATTGACCCCTTCGATTACTACTCATCACTATCTAACATCAGCACTTCTGAAGGTAAGCATTGAGTAGTTCGTCTCCGACATATGATTGTTGTAGGAAAGAAATTTAAAACGATCAGAAAAAAAACCGATAATATAGTAATTTCTGGCGCTTATAACTTTTATGATATTTATGTTCAGTGGCTTCTAGAAAGAGATCCAAGAAAAAATCCGCTTAAAAATAATTACCAATTTAACAGTAATTTCTCGAAATAAATTTACATTCAAAGCTTTCTATTGTTTTCTGAATGTGTTATCTACGGTACGCTTAATATTGCAGATATTAGACAAGAGACGAATCGTCGATAACATGTGGAACTTAAACAGCCGAAGTGGATTTTTCCTGATTGCTTTAATGGTGATTGGAGGCATCACTGTTGGTAAGTCGATACTTCACAAAATTTCCTTCATTATCGATCATATTCGGAATAAAATATCTTAAAAATTGGAAAACTGATATTTGCAAGTAATCTTGAAAAAGCTGAGATGCGGCCATTCGTCGATAAAATGTATCATATTCAGCTGTCTTTTGTCTCTAATTTAACGATTGTCTAATTCTCGGTATTATAACGAAAACAAATTCAGTCAGTTTGAAAAATGGCGAATGTGACATATTCTGATTGAGTTGACATAAAAATCGCGAAAAAAGAAATGCATAGTATAGTGCAGACTTTTTATATTTAATTAATATTTTTTAATATTTAATTAATATTTATGTTATAAAAATGTGTAATATTTGTATGTTTTTGTTTGCAGTTCAAGCCGGTTATTGGTGGGAAACATCTATTTATTGCTACGATTGTAACGGATGGTGGAACCATTGCCCTGAGAAAGATGACGGAACAATACCGATTAAGAAATGCATCGCCAAAGCCGGTACTGTTCCGTGGTGCAGTAAGACGGTGCGGACTGCCGCCGATGATAATGGTACGAGTGAATTATCAATAAGTTATCGCGATATCGTAGAATACTATTCGGCAAAAGCTAAACTCATAACGAACTAATCGGAGATTAATATTAATTTTATTTTTGTTTAAATTTTTTCCTTCAGGATCTCGGAAGATCACTGTGCAGAGAGAATGCTTCACCGTATCGTGGAGAGATAAGAGGAGTGACAATTGTAAAAACGACGCCTTTGGTACGTCTAACTGGAATACAAGATGCGAATGTTCAAGCGGATATTGCAATCTTTGATTTTATCTACTGGCATAATATCAAATAACGACGGGGAAGCCATTTTGTGATGACGTTAGAGAGAAAAAGGACAATGATCCTAATTAAGTATCTGTAGTATGAAAAAAAGAGAAGGGTACCTCTGGATTTGTCTCGCGTTTGGTATGATTGACATCGTCCAAATAACGGTAAATACCATAAGCCATTTAACGGTGTAAATTGGGCTGTGTTTATACATGTATGCATATAATAACGAAGATTAATAAAAAAATATTGTAGCTATTGGAAAAATGGTGAAAACCGATTATTATGGTGAACATTACGGTATCGACGTAATTGTTCGAGTTCCTGACGAAAATCAGGTACCGTCTAACGGCACCAAAAAGATTCAGTATAATACGAATTCAACATGCATAATATATGATTAACTAGAAGGTTACGGTCGAATGTCAATGTCAAATCTCGACCAATCACGGCACGAATAAAGCGACAACAATGCATATATCGAATTTCGATACTTTTCGAGATAAAATATCGTTACTCACCAACTTTTCAGGTTAGGAGAGAAGAGGAGAGGATAATTATCGCTATAATTTAGGCGGCAGACTTCACGCTATCAATTTGCCATGAAAACTTTGAAAAAAATTATGTAAGCCGTTAGAAGTTCAACTCGTTCATTTTTCGTCAATATCGTTTTATATTTGTTATCGATAACGAGAGGCGAAGAAACCGAATTCGTATACGCAATTGTTCTCGTCCCTCGACTACCACTCATTGTGACTGATTTGACCGGTTTATCGGGTAATAGTGTAAACCCTTTTTTCTTAACTTCACTTAACTCAACCGTTCGCTTATTTCACCTCGTTACCATGGCAACGATTTCGCTTAACTACATTTCCCCTCCGTCCGCACGTCCCACTAGCGAAAAATGTCAACTGCGCATGCGCAGAATCACGCCATAGCTTTGTATCTACGAACGCGCATACCACTCGTTACCCCTACCGGCGACAATTGACGGGGAGTAGGGACTGTAGGGGAAGTACAAATTGGGAGTAGGGACTGTAGGGAAAATCCAAAATACGTCTTCGTTATTTGGCTACTGTTTCCGTCGGGAGTTCTTTAATTTTTGTAAAATTGTTTTATGTTACGATTTTTAAAGAAATCGAGCGTTCCTTTGTTCGTTTGAGGTTAGGTATACTTCGAAGAGATGGGGCGCCTAGCGGGCAGTTGAGAGGCAGTTTTCGATTTATTCGATTGACTATTTAATAAATCACTTTTATTTCTACCAATATTCGACTAATTGAAATTTTGTTTCGCAATCGACATACACCGGGCATCTTACAGTCAGTGTACCAAATTCTGTTAAGTAACTTTGCGTCGTTCACGAGAACATTCCGGACAACAAAATCGCTCATCTCCGAGAAATGCACAACTCCCGTTTTTTTTCTATAGCGGTCAGTCGGAAGTGAAAAACGATCTACTATAATATGGCATCATTTCATCACGAGGAAAGTACAAGAATGATGCAAAAAAAGTAGGGAAACTTATTACACATTCCGTTCGTGTTCTATTGGTTTGTACAAAAAAATCTAAAACACGAACTATGAACAAACATAAATTGTCGACACTTCACTGTAAAACTCACTAGTTAATGAACGGAATGCTCAATATTAAAATGAAAGAAGCGGTGGTGCGATTGCCATCATCATTGCATCTTTGGTTACACTGTTATATCTTATTCGGAAATACTTGGCGAACTGACTGGAAATAATTAGATTGTAAGAAAAAAACGAAATATATAAAAATATCATACGACACTTGTTCTCCTCGTTCACCTTGTTTTCTGCAAATTTTTCTATGTAATCTCTAGATGTTCGTAGACATTGAATTGCCCGCGTGTGTCGAATTTCGAAATATTGGCCCCCGATATACATTGCGAGTAAATGAAACGTCATCACGATATATCGAAACTAACGATGTATTGTGTTTGAATAGATAGATAAAAGGCAACTGAGGCAACAAATTGTAGTTTGGACGGTAATAATTAAACAATATCAAGGTTATAATTATTAATATTCTGCAACACATTCTCATGCCAGCAAATATATTCCGATATTATTATAACTTACGAAACAAATTGGTATAAATGAAACCCTTCGACTACTGCTTAACACAGTCTGATATCAGCATTTGTGAAGGTAAGCATTGAGTACTTCATCTTCGACATATGATTTTTGTAGAAAAAAAACTTATAACAGTTAGGAAAAAAAATCGATAAAATAGTCATTTCTGGGGCAAATTTCAGGAATTTTTTTGAAATTTATGTTGAATGACTTCTAGAAAGTGACCCAATGTAAGATCCGCTTAAGAATAATTACCGCCTTAAAGTAATGTCTCAGAATAAATTATTTACAGTGTAAGCTTTCTATTTTTTTCTGAATATACTATATAAATTTAATATTACAGATATTAAACAAAAGAAAAATTGTTAACAACATGGGGAAGTCAAGCAGCCAAGGTGGATTTTTCCTGATTGCTATAATGATGATTGGATGCATCACTATTGGTAAATCAACATTTTCCAAAATTTCATTCATTATCGATTATATTCGGAGTAAAAAATCTGAAAAATTGCGGAACTAACAATATTAAACTATTATTGTCAACACAGTATTATGATTCACAAGTAATCTTGAAGAATCAATTATTCTTAAGCCAATCAAATGCATTGAAAAATATTCAGTTGTCTTTTGTCTCTAATTTGACAAATGTTTAATGCTCGATATTATAATGAAAACGAATTCAGTCAGTTTGAAAAATGTCGGATGTGATATATTCTGAACACGTTGGCAGAACAATCACCAAAAGAAATGCAATATACAAGATTCAGCAACTTTGTCGTATCTTTAGTTATACAGTTCAGACTTTTTATGTTAATACTTGCTTGCAGTTCAGGCCGGTCTTTGGTGGGAAACATCTATTAATTGCTACAGTTGTAACGGATGGTGGAATCATTGCCCCGAGAAAAATGACGGAAAGATACCGGTCATCAAATGCGTCGCCAAAGCTGGGACTATTCCCTGGTGCAGTAAGAAGATTAGAACCGTCGTCGAAGATGGTACGAAAGAATCGTTAAATATTATACGGCAAAACCTAATTTCATAAATGACTAATCGGAGATTAATACTAATGGTGTCTTTGATCTCTTGATTTCCTTCAGGGGTTGAATTGAACACTGTGCAGAGAACATGCTTCTCAGTATCTTGGAAAAAGCACTGGGCTCAAGAATGTATAACCCTCCCGTTTGGTACGGGTACATGGAGTAAAAGATGCGATTGCTCGAGCAGTTATTGCAATAATTGATTTTGTTCACTGGAATAATATCAAATAGCGATGAGGAAGCCATTTCGTGATAACGTTGGAGTGAACAAGGACAACGCTCCGAATTGAGTATCCGAAGTATGAAAAAAGAAGAAGGGTGCCTTTGATCTGTGTCGCGCTTGATGACATCGGCCGAACATCGGTCAGCACTATCAGCCATTTTTTAGTTTAAATTGAGCTCTCCGTAGAGATTAGTATATTAACGAAGATTAACAGAAAATACATTTTTCGAAGTTTCGAAGTGAAACCTTCGCCTGCCAAGGTCGCTTTTTTGCCGCAGTCAATAGTTCGGGAATGTGTTTCTATGGGTCCAATATGCCTATATATGATAATTTTATCAAAAAATATTGTAATGGTGATACAAAAAATATATATTACGAAATGTGCAACTCGATTATTATGGTGAACCTGCAGTTTACTGATTATACTTTTAAAAAATTCAATCGAAGTAATAGTTCGTCACTATCACAAGGCAACGAAAAGATTAAGTATAATACGGATGCAACATGCATAATACATGATAATTATTACTTATGGCTATAGTAATGCGATAAGCAGATCGAGCGAATTTGCGAGTTTGACTTTGACGAGACCGGAATTGGGCGGCAGACTTCACGGTATCAATTTGTCACGAAATCTGATAATTTCTTCGAAACGATAATAACATTTGGGCTCTTCATTTTTCAATCAGAAGCATTTCAAATTTTACGTAATCAATCGGTACACAAATTCTGCACACAAATACCCCAAAGCTTCAATCTCACATATTATAATAAATATCTTTTTTTGCTTACCCAGTTAAGATGTCTTCAACGAGCTGAAATCTGAAACAGAATTTAAAGAACGATCTGCTGTAATATAGAACAGTTTACATGAGAATAGAGCAGAACAATGATGCAAGAAAAGAAATGCCACATATGAATGCGCCATTAAATTGCGAGAATTTCTAAAAGATTCAGAATCAGAAAATTAATGGAGATACAAAGAGTGATGTTCTAAAATGTATTTCAGGATCGATAAATGACACGGAAAAAAATTCATACAGAAATTCTCAACGATCTAAATACTATTGTCTGGAGAATCTAAGGCCGAGACGCGCATTCGTTAGACGGCCTGAAACAATGATGCTTTGCCACGGATGGGCACAGGCTTTATAATTTTTATTCGAATTGACGGGACCAACCGGCACATAATTATTTTCCTTGGAGCTTTCACCATTGTCTGAAGCAGAGTCGGTGACGCGGAGTTGCATCTGCGCCCGGTCCATCCACCTACTATAGCTCGACGTCGGCTATTCCGATGCCGACCGGAAGTGGTGGCAGCTGAGACCCCGGAAGCAAGATGGCGGATACAACGTCGAGCGTCCCGTTAGCCGCGGGCCACCTCCGAGTTCTACTTCATGCTATATCTCTCTCCACAAGCCAACCATCTCTCTATTCTGCTGTGGACCATCGAATTTCCAACGAGCTTCGTTCGCTCTCATCATACTGCATGAACTTTTTATATTTGGCTTTTTTTTTTATTAACCTCAACTATAACAAGGCAACTCGATACTTCATTAATATTTCATCAATTTTTAGTTTTTTTTTTTATTTTTGCAATGATGCAGTAATGGGATCGAGATATCACATGCCGGAGGCGGGAATATGAATTTTTTTAACAATACATTCACGAGTTCCGAAACAAGACGACGAGATAGCAACCACGGAGTTTGGATTTTCGTTTGATCGATACTCGGCTGACTTCGCTCTGTCGTGTGTACCTCGTGGTGCGGTTTACCTCGCCGGGTCCACTATCTGACACCGTTTAAATTATTTTGATGCAGTAAATTTGCGTAAAATTGATCAAATTTATCATTGGTGCAGTGAAAGATATTTGTAAGTGTTAAAATTCCAAGGAAACGCGATGGTGATGTCGGAGTCGAAGAAATTCAAGCGGATTACGAAAACTATAGGAAAAATGAGATTAGTAACGAGAACCAAGTAAGTATCTGATTCAATAACAACTTGAATGGTCTTTGTTTATACTTTTAATCGTAAATCTGAATATATTAATAAGCAAAAAAATGTTAAACCGTTTATCATTACCAGATGGGAATTGCCAATTCGTGGCTCGAAGCCTTATTGGAACAAAGTCTGCAAGGAAATAGAGTCAAAAGTTATAAGAGTAAGAAAGCCATCGACATCCCCTTCTTCTATCCCCTATCCAGCTATATTCCCCTCGATTCTTTATTCGACGAGCAGTGCCAGCTGCGACGATATAAACGTTTATGATTTCACGGAGCATCGTCCCGTGACCAAAAACGTTGATTCTTCCAGAGCGGAACCGATCGTCAAAGTACATCCCCCCACCCCACGAACTTCCGACCATCCCGAATCACATACTGTAAAATTTCAATCGAACCATCCGATAAAAGAGTCAAACCATCTAACGGAATCGTCGAACGGTATTTGGAGACTAACGAAATTATCGAAAATGACTAAACTCGTGAACGATTTTCTCTCGAGTACTCGTAATCGCGTGAGACCAAGTTCGCCATCATCCAAGAGTTTCGAATCAACGCAGCGAGAAGCGTTATATTCCAGCCGCAAAGCTCCACTGACGAGAGAACAATCATTCGACGATCAATCGAAGGACGATGCGTATCGGCATGAATCTCCGATTGCCTCAATGACGCGACAAGAATCGACCGAAAAAGTAACGAAGCCTAGTGGCAGCGTCATCAATTTGGAAAGAAAGGTTGTAGGCTTTCGGGAAGATATCGTAGAAATGGATAAGAAGAAATTTGATCACGGGGATGATACGCCAAGCTTCAAGATGGGAAGACCCCGCGCTCCAACTTTGAGCATTGCCAGTGCCCTACCGAGTTTCGGCAAAGTAGTTATATCCATTGAAGATATCGACTCGACCGAGGAGGAAAAATCAGAGAAATCAAATGAACAAAACGATGTCCAGAATAGCCTAAACTTTTTATCCGAAGATACTGGTCCACCGAAAGCCGGTGGTGAAAAAATGAATCAAGATTTTTTGCAAGTACCGGAAATCAGAGCTACAGGACATGCCTCCTACCCGCTTCGCTATCGCTCGAAGTTTCAGCAGCAACTTTCATCGAGGAATCTGGAGCAACTAAAAAAATCCAAACTAATACTGGAGTCTCAGATATTGCGACAGAAGCACGGTATTTGGCCTCGACGATCATTGGTCAACGTGTTTCGCGCTTTGAGAGCTATGAAACACGGAGTCCGGTCAAAAGCGCGAATAGAATCGGAGACTAATCGTTTTTTTGCCGCACCATTGGATATTTATTCGCCGAGTTCGAGATCGACGCTATCGAGCGATGATCGTACAGATTTCATTGACGCGCAGGACGAATTCGAGCGCAACGAGGATACGGAGAACGAGCAAAGCGAGCCGAATGAATGGAATGAAAACGTTGGTAAAGAGTCCGAGTCCTCGTACGCGAGTGTTCGCGAGAGATTGATGCGAAACGCTGAAACCCATATTGGAAAGGATTTTCAACCCGGCAGAACTACGCACGAGGATAACGTTCGCGAGGCCACATCCGTGCGAGAAGATCCTTCCAGTTTCTATAACAGCTCGACTGGTGACGAGCTCAAAGCAAAGCTACGACCCGACAAGAAAACAAATGTATCCTGTCTCGTTGCCGTGCCGCGAGTTGCCAGGATTTTTCCGCGAATAAAGGCTGACAAGTGTCTGGCATGTATGTGCCAATCGCTCAAAGACATTGATCAACTGACGCGACAACGAGATGGAGGCACATTTTTCGAAAATTATAGCGATGCATTTTTAGCTAACCGGGAAAGCCCCGAATTTCATGGAGTTCAATCTATAGGTGAAACTTTGTTCAAACAATCATACAGCCAATTAGCTATCAATGCGGCCGGAACAAGGTCAGCGGAACCCACAGATCCTGAACACGAATCTAAATCCGCGGCTATTTCAGCTTCAGTGTCGGATTCGGCAGTTGGAATGCCAACGAAAACCGCATCTCAGGTTGATGACTCACACAGAATTCGAACGATTGGAAGAACAATATCGAAAGCCATGGTCGATGCCCAATCATTGATAGCCTCTTTGTCATTGGTTTCCGAACGCTCCAAGTCAAATTCGGATCAAGACGACTCGGATCAGGGATGCGCCGATGGTCCGGGTAACGATACTGGTTTAGGTGCGGGTTCGACCTCTAAGTATCTCGCACCCTGCCACATGCCAATCAACCTTAAGCCGAGTCTCGAACCTCTTAGGGCACTGAGACACAAGAAGGCACGTTCGATACGTTCGCGCGTCGCTTCGGCGGAAAAATCGGTCGATTCGGCAAATGACGATGATGAAGATAGCGACGAGGAGATGGCTACCAGAAAGATACCGAGGGATGTTGGAAAAATTAAATCGGATGGAGGTCGAACGTCAATAAAGCTCGGTATGCTCGAGGGTTCCGGAGACGAATCGGTGATAACTGTCGATATGGAAAAGCAGCTGCTGCAATCGATAATCGGCGACAGGAGGGAAATCAAATCAATTAATGATCCCAGCGAAGACGAACAAATATTACCGGATCACGAGGTCGTAAAAATATCGATAAAGTGTATAGAGGAAAATAAATCGCCAACGGAGATTCTTCGCGCATTGGCGACAGAATACTCGAAACGTTTGTCGATGAGAGCTTCGCGATCGTCGCGCGCCCCGAATATTCGTAAGAACGAAAAAATCGCAAAAAAATTGCTGACACTGCTCGTAGATTCGAGGAGTTATTTGAATCCAGGAAAATGGCAAAACGATAATTTTGACCTCACGTTCTCCTCGAAACAGCCGGCCCTCTGCAATTCCCGTCATCTCAGACGTATCCTACCCTTGAAATCCTACAATCTTGTCGCACCGATATTAGGAATGGCCGAGTGGTATCCACGACGTAAAGATGATAAGCGAGAAACGACCAAAAGAACTCGTCGGTTCACTAGCCACACAGCGGATTCGCCGCAAAAAGAATTCAGCGATATCGCCTACGATTTGATTGTAAGCTCTCGCAATATGCCCGATAAAAAAATTAGATTATTACGTTTCGGAGGTATTTTTTGAAATTATAGGTACATCCTCCATCAGGAACCGGTCAGGTATCCTTCGAAAAGAGTTGGAAGGATAAACGTCCAACGATGAGTCCATATTCTCTGTTTTTAACGAAACCAAGACGCAAGGTAACCAATATCAGTGATAATAACCCCTTGAAACGCGGTATTGTTAGATGGATACGAAATGGGTTTCGATAGATGTATACCAAATTTTTTTCAAATCTTCACTAATTGTTTCACGAGGTAAAACATTGCTATGATCATCGAAAAACAATTAGAAAAAATTTGAAAAAAAATTAGTATACATCTCTCGAAACCCGTAGAATTTCACCGAAATTTCGTAAAATTGCATCAGGTTTTCTGAAAGTTGCTGCTGTTTTATCGACGTGTAACATACCACTGTACATCAATGGGTCACATTTAGGAAATTGAATTATTATTTAAAACCGACGCCTTTACAAGCATTTGCCCGATGTTAGGCCGTAACATGGCGTCCTCTAACGGAAAGAGATTTAGAGGGTTACGATCCCGAGGCAACCCTTAAAATGCGCGCAAGCAAGATTACCGACAGAATTTGCGAGGATTTCTGTCATTGGTTGGAAAGTTTGGCTGCCGGTACGAATCAAACGAGCGGCATTGATGTCGACGTTCTCAAGGATATGTTCGAAACTGATTTTACTGCGGATGTGTGCAGAACTATGCAGGTACAATAGTGTTAAGTCTGATTCTGCATTTACCGACTGGCAGTAGACAACGGAACAGAAACTTTATCGATCCTGCTGAAGCTGGCAGGACGTGTAGCGTTCCTCGATAAAGCCGAACTCTGTCTCTGCATTCATATCATCGTCTGTTACTTTTTTCTCTGCCGCCCAATCGATATCACAGCTATCAATAAATGAAATGCCAATGGTACCGAGTGCCGTAGCACTTGCAAGAAATTGCCCCGAAACTGCAGAATTGGCTCTTACGAGAAAACACCTCGTCAAAGACGCCAAAGCCGAGATAAAGCCGAAGAGGACTATCGGCTTTGGAACTGCTTTGCCGGATCACATGAAATTCATACCGCCGAGAAATCAGGTGGACGAAAAATGGTTGCAGTGCAAAAACGTCCCAAATGATCTTGAAACCATGGACGCTGTTTGGAAGGGCATAACGCACCTTAGCAGCGTTAAGGGTTTCATCGATTGGCTGAAAGCTCATCCTGAGGTGAGTTTGAAGGGATGATTTTGCCATTTTTTAAAGTTCCTAATCAAAGGGAACCATTTTACTTCACTGCGGTATGGAAAGTGAGGTTTTCTGCACATTTCGCGGTAGTCGGCGGTTAATACTATTGTTTTATCTTCAAATAGGTAAGTCGACCCAAAGCGTTGGAAAACGCATTGACCTCAAGGGAGACACTGGTAACGAGGCAATCTCAGGAGGTCATTGGGTACGAACTCGATATCGATCAGATACAAAATCTCAAAGTCGGAGACAATGATCCAGACGCCTATTAGGCACATTTTACATCGTTGACCATAATGGTTCCGGGATAACGACGACTGCATCCGTTCGTTATACAAGCATTTTCTAGATAGTCAATAAAAAGAATTTGTCGCCGGAAACATAAATAAATCATAAAAAAAAAACCCGGTCAATCCCTCAGAGTCGCAAATGAGGCTGACGTCGACTAGAACGCCGATAAGAATGCACCGAATCTTTGGATGTGACAGAGATTTCCCGGATCTCTCATCCTATTCTCTCCTTTAGAATATCTTTCATCCCAACATTGCAGAATCGTCGCATCTATCTCACTGTCAAGTTTTCTCAACCCCACAACGTTGAAACGATAATTTAAAAAATCTATTTAGACGTCTGTTAGTCGGGTCTTCGACATTGAACCCAATTTGTCATTTCTGTTATCGTCTCCGAGATAAATACAATAAAAATATTTTGTAAATATCTTCAATGCCGCGATTTATTTACGTTTTCTTTACGAATTCTCCTGTTTTAGTCGAAACAACACTAACAAAAATTATTAGTTGGAAATTGAAGGTTATTTGGTACAGCTGCTTGTTCCGAAAAAACTTGCATCAATTTTCTTGATTCTTAGTAAATTCGTAGTTAGTTCGGAAAATTTCAAGTTGATTCGAACTTTTTGCCCAAAAAAGTTGGTTTACCTACCAATTGTTAGTTTCTCAGGTAATTTTTTTTTTTTCACTAAAATAGTTATAGAATACGATGTATGCCCAACTTTCTTGAAGCTCCGTTTGTCTTCAGTATATTGATCGCGGAGGATCCCCTTCCGCGAGGAGTTTAGTTCAATAGTCGTGTAGACAATCACTTTAGAAACAAGTAACAGAATAGATATGGATACACGTGTGTATACAGAGTATCGCTGTAGCACAGGGATATATTGATAGTATATATGTAACAGTGGAAGCCACGGATTGAACAGACGTACACATTGACGATGCTTCAGTCCGACTTCCATTCAGCAAAGCGTATACACGCGTCACAGCCAAACATAAGCGCGAATACACATTCATAGGGTTCAATTTGCGTCAGATTGTCGCTCGCATCTGTGTTATACCTACAAACGTTGCTTCGGTTTTTATTTTTTATTTTTTTCGCGGAGAAGATATCGAGGTGATACGGCTCGTTACGCACCGTTCTCTCACCTCCGCTCGAGAGGACGTTGATGAACATACGCACTCATTTCGCGTCTCCATTCGGAAATCAGATAGGAAGGACTTCCGTTCGTCCATTACGAGCGTTCAATCGTTTTGTACAAAAGGCTTTGCTAGGCGCGGTCTGCGCGCATTATCTATCCGAATACGATATTTCGTGAATGAAAAAAAAAAAAAAAAAAAAAAAGTTGATTCCGAATTTAATTTTAAAAGTTGGATAACATTTGATGATAATCAGGAGGCAACGAGGTAATAAGAAAGTCGATAGTTGGTCGAAAGGTGAAGGGGGATGTTACGTTTTGAAGTTTGTAAGCGAGTGGCCCAGCGGGAGGGAGGGGGAGGGGGAGAGGGGGCGACGCAGCTATGCGACGAGGTGTCACGTCGTCTGCCAGGCCGGTGCCGGGCCAGTGCCGCGCCAGTCCCGTTTTACCATAAATTTTCGCCCTCGGCGAGTTTTCCTTTCCTCTCGCGCCTCTTTCCTTTTTCGGCTTCTTCTTCTTCTTCTTCTTCTTCTTGTTTTAATCTGCCGGTTCACGAGTCTGTGGCTCCGGCAGCAGTCTCTCACCTTCTTCTTCTTCTCTTTTCCCATCCCGATCCCTTCCCGGTACAGCGTTCTCGACACCCATTCAGCCCAAGCAGGTTCTGCACACCTCTCTATCCTGCCTCTGCATCTTTTCCTCCCCCACAAGAGTATTTTTCTAGAGGCTACAGGAGGGTTAAACGACCAAAAAGGAAAATATCGCTCGGGTTGAATTTTCGTTCGATACGAGATAGGCGAACGCTCGGCATCGCTTCATCGACTCCTTTTGTTTTACAGGATTAATAACGCCGCGGATGTTGGATGAAGGAAAAAGATGAGCTCTGATGAAGAGCATCGGAAAAAAAAAAAAAAAAAAAAACAGATTAAAATTTGCTTCTAATCAATTTTTCACCTATACCTATTCCCCGTGAAGGAGAGCGATTGCGATGCATCAGAAAATTCAGCTGTAACATTTGACGGCGAACATCCGTTTTGGACGCTACCGGAAGGGACGCTCCCGCGTCCGTGCGCTCGTGTTTAGTCCCCACGAATTTCATTCGGTCAATTCGTTCCGTATCGTTCACGCTATTTGCCGCATACGCGATGTAACACTCGGCCTTCCGTTTTGCCTATTACGCATATGTATAGCGCGGCAGGGTAATGAGGGTACCGGTAGCAGGAGCGGCAAAAAATAAAGGTCGTGAGAGGCCAACGTCGACGTGAGGTGAGGCGAGGCCAACAGTTCGAAGCCGAACGGCTGCAGTAACTCGGTGTATTCTGATCGCGCGACATCCTGACTCTCCGAACAAACTCCTCGGTCTTTGGCCAATTAATTAATTAAAAAAAAAATAATAATAATAATAATAATTTTGAATGGTCACTCAATTGCGCTCTGATTAACATATCGCATTAATGAAAAATATTAATCAGTGGAAAAGATGGAAACGGAACTGCAGCCGGTGCGCCAGTGTGTGGTACTCTCGGGAGTACCAATCGAATTATCGCAACGGCGCGTATCGCATGTTTGATAATTCGTCATCATTTTTTTTCCATGCCACGCGCTGTAACGAAGCTAATTAAATATTCCAGTGATTAGAAGTCTTTTTAGCTCTCCCCCCGGGGTTTCACGATTCACTGAAACGAAAGGGTTGCGGAAAAAAAAAAAAAAAAAACGAACGAAGAGAGAAACAAAATGGAAAAGAAATTTGTTTGCCGGATTTACCAGTGGGGAACTACCGGACGAGGGAGAGAAACGGGAGAGTAGTTTGACAAAGCGGACGGTGACACGATGGGAGAACATACGTTTCTCGCCCGGTTGTGTGCACGCGTCCCGCTACGATCTCCCATCGCTTTCCCTTTCGCACTCGCGCGCTCGCCTCCCCCTTCCCCTTCTCCGAAAATACTCACCGAGCAATTAGACAAACGAATGAACGAACGAACTGACCGCCTTCAGCTTTCGCTCGATTTAACAGAAAAAAAAAAAAAAATCGCTAAAGTGTGCGCCACTCTTCTGAAGCAAAGATACTGCGGGTCTTTCGACAATGACGTCATCGTCGTTGCTGCACATTTCGCGTGGTAAGTAAAAAAAAAAAACATTAAAAAATATCCGCTTTTTTCCCCCAATCGCTTCAATTTGTGTGTAGACTTCCATTTTTTTTTTTTTTTTTTTTGGAATTTACGAATACAGCTGAACAGAGAAATCTTTCGCAACTTATCTTCGTTTAGTTTGCCAAAGCAAACTTCGGGTAAAATCCGAGTATTCGTATTTCGAAACATTTGGAAGGGAACTTCGCAAATATAATTGTCACAACACACGTGTCCGCCGCGATTAAGTAATCTCCGAGAGATTTCGGTGTATTTGTAATTCAAACATCGCTCGGGTGAAACATATTTTCTACGGAATTTCAAGGGTCGGGAAGGTTACGAAGTAAGATAGGAACGGGTAAAATTGGCTCGTTGGATATCTCCGAAGGTAAGGCTTCCGCGGCTGCCCTGTCACGTACATTCGAGAGCATTACGTTAGCGTAACGACATTTGTCATTTGCATAGATGCGGTCAAAGAGGAATTTACATTAGGCACGAAGCTCGTCGAGTGGCATCGCCCGCTGCCACAGTTACGACGTCGGACTCTTCGGCAAAAGCTGTTAGATCATCCCTTCCCTCTGTAGCGGTATATTGCAGCGCATTTGCTTAGTTCTCTACGAATAACGACCCCTAAGACCCAAAGACGGACATATCCGGTATAATTTAAGACATAAGATGGCGTAATATACATTTTTCTGTGTTTCCGCGATCTATTTATTTATAAATGTGAATGCGGAAATTTTACCTGAGACATTTCGGAATTTGTTCAAAAATTGTAGAAATCGGAATTCATTGATATAAATGGTATATATGGTAGATATATGTATCAATTTTGTGGATATAATCGATAATAAATGGCGCGTGCATTTGTTGAGAGTCAATAGAGATAAGAGATTCTGCGGGGAGGGGAGGAGAGGGGGGGGGGGGGGCGGCAAAGTCGTAATCAACTGATTTGCTTAGTTGTCTTCACGAATACCGACAAATAAGAAATCGAGGATTCTAAGATCGCTATAAATTTTTCTGTGTCTTCACGATCGATATATCTATGTATCTGAATGAGGAATTTCTACCAGAGGGACTTCGAAATTATTCAAAAACATAGACATCGGAATTCATTGATTAAAAGGTATACATATATGTATCAATTTTGTGGATATAATCGATAATAAATGGCGCGTGCGTTTGTTGAGAGTCAATAGAGATAAGAGATTGTGGGGGAGGCGGGGGGCAGACGGCAGAGTCGAAATCGACGTGTCTGTACATCATTACGGGTTGTCGCTTCCAAAGAAGATACTGGCAGTACACGCCAGTGGTTGATATCGAGCTACCAGGTTGTTGCTGCTGACTTGGTAGCCCCGGCATCAGAACCGAGACTCGGATGGGGCTGTTCTCTGGTTAGGATGGAAATTGAATTCCACCCCCTGTCATTCCTCATCTCCCTTGTATCCCCTGCCTTCCCCGTCACTCTCTCGTTCTCTTTCTCTCTCTCTCCCACTCTCTCGTTCTCTTTCTCTCTCTCTCTCTCTCCCTCTCTCACTCTCTCGTTCTCTTTCTCTCTCTCCCTTTCTCACTCTCTCGTTCTCTTTCTCTCTCTCTCTCTCTCTCTCTCTCTCTGTAGACCGTTCCTTCCTCGAATCCCTCAACCTTTCCTTCTCACCCTGTAGCTTCGAGCCCTACAGCCTTTTCGACTTCAGCGCCGAACGATCACACGGAATCAACGACGAGAAGAACTTCGCTCCTTTTCCCTACTTCCCATCTAATCGTCTGCGCCACTGAATCTCGAGTAGAAAACCGATGTAGGTCGCTTCTTCGACTTTTTTTCCCCATATACAATCGATTCTTAGATAAGTTGCACGCGCTGCTCACAGCTTTGTGAACCCGAATCGGCGTTATTTTCGAGCGGAAAGGGATTAAAAAAATATGTCTATATAGATTCATCGGAAGTTTTTCAATACTCGCATCGAATGGAGCTGATTTAAGCTCTTCGTCTTTTCGAACGAAAAAAATTACCCATTCCGGGAAGTAATGGTAAATTGGGAAAATCGGTAGTATTCCAACTCATCATTTTTTTTTTTTTTTTCAATTTATACTTCGAGAAAACGATATGCAATTTTTTTTTTCTGAGAAAAATATGAAAAATCGAGAATTCGTCTATTTTTTTTTTTTTTTTGAAAATTCGGAGGTGTAAGGGTAGCGCTGTATCATAGAGAAAAAGGATTTGTGTTCCCGTAGAACCACAAGGCCTTCGGATTTCGCGCGAGCGAGAGGCGGGGTTAATTGCGTGTCGGCTCTGACTTATAGCGTCTAAATCAGTGTCATCCGAGACCCCTCTCGTTTCTGCTAGAAATCGAGCGAACTTTTCGCCACGGGGGTGTGTGCCGCAACCTTACGCTCACCCTTTCTCCATCGTATTCGTGACTCTCGTGTCCTTCGTTTTCTCTCCACCCATCGCGGAAAAAAGTACATACAACAACCCCCTACCCTGTCAAAGCTCTATCGTCTTCAAGAAAAAAATCAATAATTTATTTCTTCAAAACATTTTTATCATCGATAATCTTCACCCCTAAACCCTTTTTTTCTCCCCTATACTTCGAATCGATTCTGATATCCAATGTCACACTATTGCCAATATTTGACGATCTATTTGCGTGAAAACGGAAGGACATTTCCACCTGAGCCTTCGAGGAAAATGTCGAACAATTTCCTCAACGATTTCGCTTCCGGTTCCGGAAGGGTGGATTCGAGTCACGAATGTAAACTGTTCGATTTCGATGGTCGTGTGGAGGAGCTCTTCAAGAACGATTCGTGGGGAGAAGCGAATACAGTGGTCTAAATGCTGGACACGGAGAGGGGGTTGAAGCCTCCGCAAAAGATACAGGCAGTTAAGGGAGCGATACGGTTAGCACCATTGCGTCTATGATGTTTTCCAGGTGGGGAAATCGTTGTCCGCGTAGCTTCATCGGCGGGCAGAACAAGAGGGTTGAGGCCCGTTGCTCCACTCTCGCGCACTCGAGAAACTCGAGCGTTCTGTTTTACCGAAGTTTCGATTGTGCAACTCTCTCCATTTCATACTCGCGCTTCTGTGTGGAGAAACGATGCATTCACGCGGGGGGCTGCCGCGAGCAAACGATTGTGAGTCTGGCTTCCGTTTAACGGCCAACCGTTACAAGGCAACTATAACACGACGATGTGGACCACTACGGTTAAAGGGAACTCCATCGAGCGATATTTCTCTAATTATCTCGAGCCGACGCTTCTCCGTCTCTCTTTCTCTCCTTCTCTCTCGCGGCGCTTCTCGCTTATTATGAACATAAACATCGAAGAGCGTTAAAACGGAAGCTGGTACCGGGGCAAACTTCCCCGTTTTATCGTTTTGTATACGAGAACCTACCGCGATTGTTGTTACCTCTTGTACCGAGCAACGAGAGAAAAAGTATTCGTTAACAGGTTTTCACAAAGCACCGAGACTTGCCATTTGCTGCTCCTTGTAGTTCGGAAAAGTTTCAGAATTAAGAATATACCTATGTTATCGCGATTTTACGGAGTTACAACTCCGGAAGCGCGAAGATAGCTGAAGGTGAGATACGAATTTTCGAAGGGATGGAACGCGGCAGGAGTATGAGAGGGTGAAAGGAAAAAAAAAAAAAAAAAAACAGAAAAGAAAATTCGACGATCGTCACGCAGGCGTTTCCGAGGTAATTACGTGTAATTTATATTACTTGCCATTGAGATGCAAATGTGAGATGAGATGAAGGGTAGTAGTCTACAGCGCGAACCTCATGCCGTATGCGAATCTATCTCCGTCTCTCTCTTTCTCTCTCCGTCTCTCTCTTTCTCTCTCTCTACAACCGTCAATTGCCCAACTCGGTGCATTGGTAAATTTTGCTACCCACAGTCTCGTTTGGGCTTTTATCGCCACCCTCCCGCATCTTTTAGCTTATAGCCGATGGTTCTGCGAATCATTGGCAGAATTTTATACGCTTTAATTTTTAAATTAATGCCACTAACACAATGTGAAATGTTTTGGAGATTTTAATAATTAAAAACAAACATTTTTCGTGGGGTATTAAATAATTCGAAAATTCGTGGTCAGCGGGAAAAAAATCGGCGGGATTTAGTCTCAAAACGACGAAAAAAAAATTCATATTTTACGGGTGATGCTGCGAAAAAAATTAAAATTCTTACTATTTTTTACCATCAACATCTTTCCCTTGTGATAAAAACGAAATATACCGAGAGAATTATATTATTTTTCGAAAAAAATCCACAAGATAAGGTCGGTAAAACAGTATAATAATTTTTTTTTTTCGCCGTGTTACAAGGCGATGAAAATTAATTTTTTAAAGTTTCACAAAGACTTCGTTATTTTGTAAATTTTTTTTTTTTTTTAAATGGAAGTCTGGTAAAAAAATGTTCTGAAGTATAACATACTACGATATATTTTATCGAAATATTTCGAGCCAAACGTGAATTCGATACAAATAACCCGAATGGTTCAAATCTCTGCTATTGGTATATATATATATATTTTTTTTTATATAAAACAAAAGACGCCGAAAGGCCGATTCCCGAAATGGATACACCGAAAAACCTCGAATCGAAAAACCGTTCGTAAAATTTCGATAAAAATGTTGATCGACAAGTTTACGAACGTCCAAAAGCAGGCGGTTACTTAATCTGATAAACCGTTCATGCGCAATAGATTATAGTGCTAACTATAACCGGCGTGGAAATCTTTCGAAGCGCGTCGAACAACCGGTTGAAGGATAAAAATATTAAACACATGGCGTGGCACGTATGGAAAAGGGTGGGTTTATAACACGGAAAAGCGATGTGTGTATGTGTGTTCGACGCCACGGGTGAATTGGCGGCGCGAGTGGTGCCTCGCGCAGTCTTTTGATGTAAACTAAAATACGGAGAGGCCGAAACAACACGCGGGACCAAAGGGATATCGGCTCAAAGTGCTTTTGCCTGGTTTCAAAGTAGAATGTACGCGGAAAGGGGGAGGAAGGCGAGCGATTTTCCATAGGGGTGTAGCGGCAACGGTGGCAGCATCACCGGCAGCGCCAGTAGGCTCGTCCATCTCGGAACGACGCGTCGCCGTCGACGTTGGAACGGACTCTCTCTGTACCAACGGGGGGCTCACCATCGAACCAACGTCTATACACTTTAAACAACTCTCGTCCATATATATATATATATATATCTATGTATATATATATATATATAGACAGTTCGGAGCACCAACAGCGTGACGAACATAGCCCAATGACCAATTATCTTTGTATCTTTGCCAATGTCTAGCGAAGCACGAGGTTAAACTGTGACATAGCTATATCGCGGATATAACGAACGAGAAAAGGGTTTTGGCCACTCGACGAGGTTTATAAGCGAGAGGCACCTGCCGGGTAGTTACTCCGATTTTTTCGTCGTCGGATTTCCACCACCCCCCTGGCTATGGGTTCCCCCGACTCCTCTTTCCGCATGTGCTTTTTCACCATATTCTTTCTTTTTTTTTTATTTTTTTTTTTTTTCTAAATCTATTTTGTAGACTTTATTTTTCATTTCTCTCTTCAGCTTTATTTTCGACGAACGATGGACGCGAATGTGCATACATGCGGCAAAGTGCATTCTATCGGCTTCCTGACTAACCCCGTATTTTTATTCGTTGACGAAAATTTTGAAATTTTTACCTCTGCGATTAATAGATCGCGGATATCGACTCATATTTCCGGGTTAAGTAACATTGGAAAAGAAGATACTTCGGCAAAATACAAAAATCCTATAATTTGCCAGTCACCAAAATACATCGAGGCAATTGAGGGGAAAAATTGAAAAAATCATATATCATAGTATTTCAAAGTGTTTTCTTCGTATTTCGAAAAAAAAAAAAAAAAAAAATGCGCGTCGACAAAATTGCCATAGAAGACGTTGAGGCTGTGACAAGAGACAATTCGCAGAAGACAATAGATCTCTAATGCAAGTTCTCCAGAAAACGGAGTGCCACCGAAGTTAAATCGCCGCAGAATTCGCATTGAAAATTTGTCAAGATTTTGAATGTTTGAGATCACAGAAATACAGATAGTCGAGTAAGAAGACAGATGACCCGTAGGTGAGAGGCGTTGGGTGGAGGGGGGAGGTGGGGAGGCCTCGCATACCAGTAATTCCAAATTGGTTTTGGCGGGTATCACACGAGGCGTCGCTTCTCCCGGAGACGGTACGTCTCCGATCCTCGACAGCGTGATTCAAGCGGTCCTGCAGCCTCCGCAGGAGCACGAAGGATCACCGATCCCACCAGGATACCCAGCTTAGTACCGTCGTAATTACGTGACGGTAGCGGCGGCTTAGCCGATCCTTATTTATATTAGGCGAGCGACAAGCCGCGCGCCGTTCGCCCCTAACATTCAATCAAAGCTCATCTACCCTTCGACCGCCCAAACACGACGAATTTTAACTCAAAAGTATCTCCAAATTTTCCCGAAGCCAATAAATGTCCGATAATTCGAAATCGATTATTCGAATCGATCGATTTCGATCGACAATCGAAATATCTCTAAATCGGCAACAGATCGATTTTAGTATACAGCATCCGCGATAAAATCTCAAATTTCCATTGCATTCGAATCGAAGAAAATTACCCAACGCTTCTACCCACGAGGTCACCGCCGCTGGAAAATTCATATGTGGCATCGTCGAGTTGCAAGTAGGTAGATACTGTTGCACGGATTTTCGAACGCGACGCGCGCAATATCAGGGAGTCCTGGCGTCGGCGCCTCTCGTATCCTCAATGTGGAAACGACGATAGTGGGAAATTCCACCCCTCCGAATTGCGACCGCGTCGGAGAAGTAAAAATAGAACACGAGAGACGTGAGGGTCAAATGATAAATATTGAAAAATCGCAGTGGACGTAAAACAATTGTATCAAAAATACAAAATTTTATTTTGAAGATTAGCTCCTCCGATAAAATGAAAAAAGAAGACGAAAAAGCGAAAATACAGAAAAAATATTAAAAAAACGTATCGGAAAGACAAGACAAGTGCGGTTTGTGGAGAAAATGGGGATGAAACAGGTAAGCGAAGTGGGTGGTTAGATGGCGAAAGGCGAGAAAGTGCAACGGAGAGCGATATAGAGAGCGCAGACTCTGGACCAAGGAAGATGAGAAGAGAGATGCTGCGGGAGGGGTAGCAGCGGACGGGGATGAAGGTAGAAGTGGCCCCAATGGTGGGGGTAGAAACGGAGTGACGGGTTAGCAAAGGGACAGGAGCATAAGAGGGTTGGCTGCTGGTTGACGGTGGCCCAGGGTACGTCGAGTTACACAGTCGCGCGCCGAACTCACCGAGAGACGCACGTCCTTCCGGCTCCCGTCTCGGAGCCTTCATTTCGAGATTTTAACAAATCCCTTACTCCGCAATATACTATATCTCACGAAATCCAACTCGTTAATCTCTCACGTACTCAATTATTTTCTGTAATATACTACACCCTCGTCTCGCACCCTACGCACACGCCAGCATATCGCCTGTGATAACTATGACGATGGACCGGGCATCTCTCCGAATCACCGATCAGCGAGTATCGACGCCACTCGAGGGCTGCTTGGCTGTTCCTATCGTGACGCAGAAGACACTTGAGGGTCGAACTACCCTTGAAAACCAAAAGGTTAGTCTATCGTCAAACTTACGTATCCCTAATTTTTACCAACATAAAGCTTCGATCTGTTTATCGAGGAGACGAAAAAAAAAAAAAATAAACACACAGATTGTCGGAGACCTGAACACGTGACTTTCGGTTTTTTGTTTGCATTTCAGCAAAAAAAAAATTATTACGAACGAAATTTGGATAAAAGTGTAAAGATTCAAGTTTACTGTACGCAGACAAATTTTAAGGGTCTTCGAGATATCTGATAAGTTTGGAGGCAAATATGAGACAAAACGAGAGATAGTTATTTACGATAATGTCGCATGCTCCGTATTCTGTGTCACCTAAACTACATTAGCAGATATACGTTTATGTATGTACGGAAACGCGAGAGTAAAATGTACGACAAGAAGGTCTCGTACCGTCGTCGACGATCCTCGCTTACTACGTGTTAACGTCTCGTTAACGGGATTAAGTGCCAATTAATTTCTTACCCCCCCTTTCAACCCCTTCCTTCGTACCCGAGATTCCATAAAGTTTCGCGTACCCACGCGGGTACACGTTCAAACTTTTAATTCGATAAGTGGCTGTTAATGCTCGAGGCTTACACGATAAACCTGCGCAGCGCTGGCAACACACACCGAGGACACAAACTCGGAAAACTTTCTCCCGTTTTCGTTGTTTTTTTTTTTTTTTTTTTTGCGAACGCATCGCGTATCGTAGTAATTTTTTTTTTTTTTTTTTCGATTATTTCAATGATTGACGCACACGAGCGGGAAAGCGATTTTCTCCGATGAAGTTGGAGAAATCCTATGGGGTTGAAGTTATCTTTTGCAAAGCTTGAGATATAGGATAATTGTACGGGGTGAGGAATGGGGGAGATAAAAGTTATTTGCGGAAATGTACGGTGAAAAAGTTGAGAGTTTTGGCGGAACGAGAAAATTACGACGATGACGAGAGAGGGGCGACGAGGAGGGGCGGAAGTGGGGCGGAAAGGCGAAAGAGCCCGACGGCATTTAACGCAATTGGCGCTTATTTAAAAATCCCATCAAAAATGCACTGCGGATAAACCCGTATCTAACAGCTCCTCTACTTCGCTACTCTCTTCCTCTTTCTCTCCCTCACTGACGTTTTCTCGTTTTACTTTACTTACCGCGAGCCGAGAGCTTCCCGCACCTTCCTCCTGAAATTCTCCCTCTTGCCAACCCTTGTATTCTCACTCTCCGAGACCCCTCCTTACCGGAGAGGGCCTCAGGGCGAGACAGAGACGAATCCTGTCTTGTGATTGGATTGGAAGCTCAATTTACCTTACCGTAGACTCTCTCTCCTTCTATAACTATTTCACCCCATTTAGTTTTTTTTTTTTTTTTTTTTTTTTTTACAAATCCACTCAATGAGGCAGTGAGGTCGAACGATGCAACAAATCCGAGCCAATTGATAGGGCGCATTTACTCATCGTACTTACGAAGAATTCTTTCACATCCTTAAAATAACCAACCTGCATAATTTTTTTTTTATTACTCTCGTTAAATAATTAATGAATTCGATGTATATGAAATTCAACTGGAAAAAAAAATTTTCGAAAATGCACTATCATTTAAAAAAAAAACGTAAAAAAAAAATGTTTACCAAAAGTAAAAATAATAATAAAAAAAATGTATATAAAGAATTTGCAACATTAGTCGACTAATTGCCGATCCATTTTCGAAAATAATATGAACTTTTCATTTTTTGGAAATTTCGGATTAAAATTTGATGCATATCTCGTCGAAGCATCGATTTCAATCGTTATCTCCCGTCAATAATGCTTTTTACTTCAACACATTTTTTTTTTTTTTTTTTTCAAATTACTTCGTATTTTATACGAAAAGACAAAGTTCCTCATGTCGTGCGTACAGCGATATTTCACTCTCGCGTATGCGTTGTAGGGGCGAAAGAGTGCACTGAATGATTCGATGATTGAAAAGCCCCGAGCGGTTGGAAAATTCATTTCCCCGGACAGTTATTCGCGGTACTCGTATATTTCTCGCCCTCAGCCAATGAAGTGTACGCCCTAACGAACCCATTGTTTTCCGAATGGGTACGAGAGATTTTGTTTCGGAGGAATCATCCCGATTACGTACTTCGAACTTCCCGTATCGTCTCTCGCCAGAACAGCGCTCAGTGAGCCTTTCGACCTTTCATTGCTAAATTTTCCCGGAGTAATCGCGAAATCCAGGATTATTTTAAGCGTATGCAGAACACATCTGCGTGTGCAAATAATTTCGATAAAAAATGCCATATATACGTATCTCGTAAAAAAAAAAAAAAAAAATTACAATCGATTAAATTCAGTGCGGACAATTTTGTCGCCATAGAACTGCAACCCTAAAAGAGTTACCCGTTGCGGTAAACGCGACGTAAATTGGCCTCCGGAGAAAAGAAGAAGCTATATAGCTCATTGGAGAACGAGGAAAAGTCTGAGGGGTCCAACGAAGGATTATAACACGAGAGAAAGACTTTATCGACTCGAACGCTCTCTTGCGACTCTCGTCTGGCGAAACGTGAGGGTTCCTTTCTCTCTTCGTATAAAGTCTTCTCTTTAGAGTTGGCTGTTCCCCATCTCGCAGCATCCCCCATTCACCGCAAGTTTTACCCAACGTAAAGTATCTTAATCTTCAATTAACGCGGTTTCGAACTTAATTATTACGTAATTGCCATTGGATAGCATGTCGGGAGGTAAACTCCCGGCGAAAGTTTGTTGTCAAGCGAATTCCTTATCGTTCTGTTACCAAAAACCGGCGGTATTCTTACGAATGCGCTAAGCGCAATAATTCTTATCGACGCGAATGTGTTTAGCGTTACGTACCTACGAGAGCTAAACGTGAAAAGATTATTATGTGACGACGAGAAGGCTATACAGACGCGGAGGTTACTGCATGAGCTGAATACACTATCGAGTGA
Organism: Cryptus viduatorius; assembly: GCA_964006125.1. Classification (NCBI taxonomy): domain Eukaryota; kingdom Metazoa; phylum Arthropoda; class Insecta; order Hymenoptera; family Ichneumonidae; genus Cryptus; species Cryptus viduatorius. The sequence continues at coordinate 6,761,517 of OZ023223.1, forward strand.
TATGGTACAGCGACGATGCGTGAACGCGTAATTGCTCGACGTGATCGAAGTCTCTCGCTTCCCTGGTAGGCAGAGGAGAGCATCCATACATATTGCTGCTTAAAGTATAAGGGATCGCCTTGGGATAGCGGCCAATCTCGACCGGTCCCGAGATTAAGAAGCCGAAGCGTCGCCTTGGTTTTTGCTCTTTTCCACGCACGACTAACTCTCCCCTTCGATCTTATATAGCGACGTCCGACGATCGAAAAAAAAAAAAAAAAAATCCCTGCAGCACGAATAAACCATTCACCCTGCGCTACGGGGTGCACACACTTTAATTTCGTTCCGCGTTCGAAACTCCCGAATATCCTAATTTTATTGCAGACAACGTGCGTAAAAAAATCTCTTTTTTTTAAGTATCGAAAAAATTTCCTCCGAATGGATCCCGAGATCGACGAGCTTTTCATTCGCTCGGGTAAAATGGACTTTTAATTAATACCGTTTTTTTTTTCGTAAAAAAAAAAATTTTTCCATATTTCATATAAACCTTAAGTCGAAAACTGATTTTTTTTTTTTCGCAAGAAATTTGAGGAATTTTCACCAATCACCTAATTTTACCGAATATATCATAGAGATTATTTTATAAATTATTAATATTGACGAAAAAGATGAAAGTGGTACAAATTTGATAGCCTAAACTTCATTGTTTCCGGTACAATATTCACCCCTATTGAATGTCACGATTTAGCTGGAGACTCGAGTAACTCAAGTGGTCATAATTCGGTTTCTTGCACATTGGGATCTAATTAGACTTTCGGGTGTTCGCTGACACTTGAAGTGCGGTAGCGAATGGCAAGCATTAGGCGATCCCTATACATACGCGCATTCCGCTATAGTTCGTAGCTATAGATATACATATATATATTCCACACATCCGCCATCCTATACACCTAATACATAGGTACATAAGTCTTGGATTTAGCGTATGTAGTGTAGGATACGGATATAGCGTACTACAAATTATCGGGCCGTGAAGTACGCCGCCTCCAAGTGCAGTAATATATATGCAATACATATATACGCGTATAGTTTGCACATACATAGATGCTGTAGGCATAAGGACGGCTCATACGTACTCACGATGGAGGGGGCAAGCGTATTACGTTCGGCGAGATGCAGGGGGTGTCTGGGTAAGGGATTAAATTCGTTCTGAAAGGATGCGGAGAATCGAATCCGCTGAATCGGAGTCGACCCGGCAGAGCTATCTCTCTCTCTCGTGCTATCTATATCTATAATAATACCCAATCTCTCTCGCACTCTCTCTCTCTTTCTCTCGAATATATCTCCGAATGTAAGTGAATGTACGTGAAAAATCTTTTTTCGCGAAAATAAGCCTTACATCCGAAGATATACGCTGTAAATCACCCTTCACCCGGATGGGGATGAACTTACGAAGATTTTTTCGGGAATTTTTTTTTCGATCGTTATTATTCGTGGACAACGTTTTCTACGATGTTGGCGAAGATTATTAGCCGTATCTTTGATTGGGATAATAAACTTTGCGAAAATTGAGGTCTGATAGCGATGAGTAAACGGGGATAAGGGAGTGGGAGGGTTTAATAAATGAGAGTAGTGGATGATGACGTGGGGTGCGAACCGATAGGGATAGAATTCCGAGGGACGTCGGGATTTCAACGGTCCAACGTTTGGATCCCCGCGCGGGTCGCGCACACACCGAACGAAGCACGTACGCCCGCGAGTCTCCTATCCCAGCAATAAAACCATGCGCTGCCTCAACTAACCCTCCCCCTCAGGGCTATCAATCTCGTCACTTCATCACCAACGCCGCACACCTCTTCGCTGCGGTGGTATGAGCCTCAAACCTTCTCATTCTCTCAACGAATTTCCTCTACGATCCCTACCCCAACCGCGTTTGCTTCAACCAACCCCCGAGATTAATGAAAGAAGCCTCAAACTGTATACTAAAAAACAAAATAAATGTAAAAAAAAAAAAAAAAAAAACGAAAAAAAAAAAAAGAAAAATTAATGCTTTGTCCGCCGTGGATAACGCAAACTTTTCAGAACTAAAAAAATAAAAATCTCCCAAGTATAATGGAGTCTAATGATTAATCACTGCAGGAGTAGCACACGTATAACGTTATTCACCATTAAAGAGAAAAAAAAAAATGGGCGAAAAAATACGAAATAAAAAAATTTCGATGTTTTTTCAAATGACGTCAAACTGTTTTCTATCGAACAAAATGACTTCGGGACTCTCAAGAATTCTCAAAATCAAGCAAAAAAATTTCGAATGTTGCGAACAAAAGGGAAGCAAACGGAAATTTAAAGCTTCGGATGGCGTAAATTTTTCCAATAAAAAAAAAAAAATTTCAAGTATAATGGAACTCGATGATTAATGACTGCAGGAATAACACATCTATAACGTTATTCCCCATTAAAAAAAATGAACTAAAAAAAAATAGAAGAAATCCACTTTTTTTATTACCGCAGCAACGTCAAGCTGTTTTCGATCGAAGAAAATGACTTCGAGACTCCGATGTTCCCAAGACACTCGCAATTCGAACGAAAAAAAAAAAAGAAAAAAAAAAAGAAAAGAAAGTAAATCTCCACTTTTCCCGGAATGGCGGTGGGGGAGTGAAAGATAGTGGCTGAGAGAAGGAGAATATAACCGTCTGGTAGAAGTGCAGCGGTACAATAAAATTAGAGGCAAGAAGCCTTACCGGAGGGAATGAAATTTTATTTTTATTTCCGGAAAGCAATTGGACGGCTCTCTGACCATCTCGAGGTTTGTCGTGACTTGAGCCTATCGTATATATACAATTTCTGCAGCATTGCTGCTATTTCCGGTACTATTACTACCAATTCCTGCGGTGTATGTACTGTGTAACCATTTCGTACCATTATCGCACACACCTGCTGGTCTTCCACGGTCAACATATACGCACTCAGCCCGTTGTGTGCGAAACCCGCGACTATTTACACATCTTCGTGTACCTATCTAACGTTCACCACCACCTGCGCGATGTATATATACCGCCGATGTTCACGTGCGGTTGGTAAAAAAAAGGGGAAATAAGGAGTTCGTAGGTGAATCAGGTGAAGCTGATAACGCGGGGAATATCTCGGGTGCACACTTACCGGATACACATAGAGTGCGAAGTACGGCGAGAGAAAAGTCGCCGGATATAGAGAGACCGCGAGAAGGGCGCCGGAGCTTTCGTAATAGTCTAAGAAACACCATCTGCCCGGAAAATCTCTTTCTCTCGCCATTATATTCCGAGTCTCGCGTAACGCACGTAGATATCGTAATCTTGGTGCTCTACGAGATACAGAGATAAGCGCTATCTATGATGGAATTTTCATACCAAAAGAGAGGGCCAATTGGCGAGTGCCATTTTCGTCTCTGATCCTTTATCGATTTTATCGCGTCAACATTTATCGATAACGCGTATATACTTCGATCGGAAGAAATCCTTTGGAAGTTCGAAGCGAAATTCATCGAACGGATTGGCCGACTTTCATCTACTTCCGGTTTTATTTACGGGGAAAAAAGTCATATAATAATGTTATATATTCCGTCGGATATCGTCGGTAGCGAGTGAATCGTAGTCACGTCTCGCTTTCGGCCTCCTGCCGCACCAAACGGGCAAAGCTCGTGGATCGTTCGTTAAATCTGTGCGACGATCGGAAAGCCGTAAATTCGGTAAATACCCGAGGGTTTTCGGTTTACAAATGTTGCTCAGTGAGTCCAACGGAGGATTCGGGTGGAAGGGTTGCAAAGGGGTACGTTGCCGGGGTATGAATTCAACCGAAAAAAAAAAAAAAAAAAAAAAATGAACGGTCGAAGTCACGGGGAATATAGCGGAGCATTTCGCGCGCTACCCACGGATAAAATCGTACTAAATGACCGGTTGATCCTGGTAATCCCGCGGACCATGCGAGAGACCAGTAGTTCTCATACACACAGAGTTTCCCGTACGGAAGGGGTACGGATATGTAGAGTTTGTATATTACGGGGAAAAACGATGTACCTACCGATGTATCGGTATCCCTATCCATACTCGACGCTAGTCTAACGGCTCTCTGCCACTGGTTACGCGTTTCGCGAACTAACAAACACCTGTGTGTCGATAGATACGCAAGCTACGGACACGTATACATATATATATCTATGGAAAAGGGAAGCTATGCGTTCACTTCTGAATTTGAATCGATAGTGTGCGTATCTCTGTGGAAAGTAGAATATGTGGCTTTTTGGTGTGCGAATTTCATAGTTTATTTTCATAGCCCGAAGCTTCGAACTCGTAAGTTTTCGTTATACCCGCTTACCGCGTACGATCTATCGCTTACATCGCTTTATCCCGCGAATAAACCTCAGCGAACCTGACAATTATGCTTTGGCCACATTTTATCGCTGTTCAAACTTCGAAGTTATTCCGGGACGAGAAAAAAAAAAAAAAAAGTGGCAGTGAGGATTTTCCCTCGCAGCTTTCTTACATCTAATTAATTTGACTGCTCGCTGTTTTTGAACAGCTATGTGAGAAACGGAAGACGAGACTGGCAGCCAACGAGCAAACGGAGGCGGGAAATGGTCTCGTAGCTCTACGCGTTCGAACTGTGCATGTAATTAAAGTCTCTCCGACGAACTTAGATTAGAACGAATTTCGAAGTATCGCTCGAAGAAACTGCCGAGCTGTACGACGAGGAAAGTTGTTGATGGTGAGGTGGGGGGCCATCGGCACTGTTGCGATCTCTGTGTATTCGCGCGATCTTTTATCACATTAGAATGTACTTTTTTTTCGTGTACTTTAATTTTTTTTTTTTTTTTTTTTAAGACATTGAGATATATTAATTTCGGGAAAAATCATTAAGGGTAGAAAAATTTATTGTACGCCTGTTATTTACGCGAATTTTGGGCTTTAATCGAAAACTCGCATTTTTAACTAATCGAAACTATTTTTATTGCTCCAATTCTTCGATTTTTGTCGGGGAATCGTTTTTTTTTTTTTTTTTTTCACCGCGACCTTTAGTCCAAAAGTTTGATTGTCGATATTCGACCCTTTACGGCCCCTTTAGCTTGAATTTAGACGACAGACTTTCGCCGGGCGCGTGAAAGCTTCGTTTGAATTCGCCCACTTCGTTCTCCACTATTATTACAGGTAAATGTCGGAGATCGCTTCCGGGCAGTCGCGCTACCGGTCCAAAGCTTCGCTACCCGCGCGCATACCTAATTGGCTTTACGTGCAGCGAATTCCTCGAACTCTAAATGTGGAAAACCCTTTAGCGAATTCTCGATGCTCCGACAAAACGATTTTCGCAGTGGAATCGAACATTTTCCGAAAGACATTAAAAGCAAATGTGACGGAGAGAATCGACATACGCGAGGGGGCGGTAAGCTACCGAGAATTTGACGATGGAATGGAAAACGATGGAAATGTGTGGCTTTTTCCGGTTGCTGGTTGAGAAAGGAAAACCGCGCCCTCCGAAAGCCTACCGGAGGCTTCTCGTCAACGACGTTGAAAATTCACGTCTTTTACAATCGTAAAATTTGAAATTGCCGCCCCTCCAATTCTCCCCTTCTTCACCCCTTTTCTACGGACTTTTCTACGTATTCGCTTGAGACTCCGAGACGACTTGTATTTGCATTTAGCGCTCTGAGGGTGAAGCGCCCGCGCGCACACCGTTTTCCACAAATTTATTCGACGTCGTTGAAAACCCGCGAAACTCTCACGCGAGCGAATCTCGCAAAGCAAAAACGATTCGCGCGCGAGTCTCGTTCGAAGTTTGCGACTTGCAAAATTTCGCTTACGATTACTCGCTTTCGCGTATGTATAGAGGGAACGGCATAAAAATTTTGTAAATCAGACACATCGGTTACTGACCCACGAGTACGAGTTTTCGAGAAAAAAAAAATTTTCTCCATTTTTTTTTTCTGCTCAATTAGGCTTTTGCGCGGATTTTTAAGTACAATTCAATAGTATAATAGTTTCGGATATCGAACATCGCGCTGCTCGACTCACGCGCGAAATTTTCATGACTTGTTTTCGTCAATTTCTTTTTTATCAAATTTCTGTCGATAATAAATTCATCGCGCGCGCCGCTCGCCGTTTTGTGTACACAGATAAACGCGCGAATATCTATTGATCCCGATACGACGCACGATCGAACGCGAGAGCCGTGTGTACACCCCATAGACAAAAAAAAATTTCCGTGATATTTTCCGATGCATGATTTTTTTCGTGTGCTCGATCGTCCGCGATTTCGCATGTCGTGTTAACACGCAACGACGGAAAAAATGATCGCGGTACCGAGAGTGAAAAAAAAAAAAAAAAAAAAAAAACAGACAAAAATCAAATATCCAAAGCGAACCCGCATATCGGATTCAGAGCGTACGAGTTGACTCTCGGGCCGTCCTGTCAGAACGCGGAATAGATTTCGACAGCCGGTGAAACGCAGCGTGCGTGAATGCGCCTATCGCTATATCGCTCGCCAATAACCAGCATCGGTTTTTCCTCTATATCCAATCAATCTCACGCGACAATTTTCAAATTCAACTAAAATTCGTAAATATGGATAATATTACATCGCGTCTATCCCCAAAATTCGGTGTGAAAAAAAAAAAAAAAATCAAGCAAATAAAATTTTCAAAAAATTTTTATACAATACGAAAAATCTGCAGACGCAGTCGCGGATAATTTGATTATCTTACGAACGGAGATAAGAGAGATAATAGTATCTAAATAGAATATCCGTGGACGTTCTTCGAATTCTGGGGAAATGCGCGCGTCTCGAGATATCGAACTCCAATTATTCTTACGTGACAATTTTCAAATTCAACTAAAATTCGTAAATATGGATAATATTACATCGCGTCTATCCCCGAAATTCGATGTGAAAAAAAAAAAAGAAAATCAAGCAAATAAAATTTTCAACAAATTTTTATACAATACGAAAAATCTGCAGATGCAGTCGCAGATAATTTGATTATCTTCCGAACGGAGATAAGAGAGATAATAGTATCGAAATAAAATTCCCGTGGATGATCTTCAAATTTTGGGGAAATGCGCGCGTCTCGAGATATCGAACTCCAATCAATTTCACGCGACAATTTTCAAATTCAACTAAAATTCGTAAATATGGATAATATTACATCGCGTCTATCCCCAAAATTCGTTGTGAAAAAAAAAAAAAAAAATCAAGCAAATGAAATTTTCAAAAAATTTTTATACAATACGAAAAATCTGCAGATTCAGTCGCAGATAATTTGATTATCTTATGAACGGAGATAAGAGAGATAATAGTATCGAAATAGAATTTCCGCGGATGTTCATTGAATTCTTGGGAAACGCGCGCGTCTCGAGATATCGAAATTCATTAACGGTCTGTTTAACAAAGTTTAATTAAAACATAAGAAAGGAGCGAAGACCGCGAAGTAGTTTGGGAAAAGCTATCCGTTTTAGATTGTGGCTTTGACGCCTCGTCGCCGCGACGATGGATTGAATAGCGGCTGCGTATTTAAAAGGGCCAATCAGGCGCACAGTTTTAAGCTTCGCCCCCGCAAATAATAATGATAATCGCGATTTTACCGATCGAGCAAAAAAAAAAAAACATGTCCGCAATTAAATCGGTAGTATTATATATCTATGTATTGTGCATTGTAAATTCTCATAATAATAACATTATAAATCCGTAAGATAAAATGAAATTTGCTCTTAAAAGTCGAGGAAAAAGCTTGAGTCACGCTTCGTTTCTCCTCGAGAGAGTGAACGAGAGAGAGATTATACGCCGAAAGGTTTTGACCCTCGGTAACGTCGTCGGCAATAATCTACTGTCCGCTGTTTTTCATTTTCTCGCTTGCTGCGCTGTTTGAAAGTTCGCCGGTGTGCGACACGAACGAAAGAGATAGATAGAGGTAACAACAGCAGCCGAGAGCGCAGAGACAGTGCCGGAGGGTTGCAATAAGGGGTGAGGGGGTGGACGAGCGTAGAGAAAAAAAAAAAAAAAAAACACGAAGAAGAAAAAAAAAAGTGAGTAAATAAATGAAAGAGGCGAACGCGCGACGCTAGGTGCCGAGTAAAAGGGGAGGAAGAAAGTTTTCTCGTCGCCCGAACGAGAAGAAGAAAAACTTTTTTAGCCGTGTCGCCGTTCTATACACACCCCCCACCCGTCGCGTGTGCTTCGTGGTTTCGTTTTCTTCTTTATCTTCGGCATGCCTTCTACTCCTTGCCGCTCGGTTATGTCTTATGACAAACTCACGAAAGAGTCCTTCTCGTTGGGTTGTGAGAGAAAAAAAAAAAAAAAAAAAGTTCGCGGAAAAGCGATGAGATTAAATGCCCGCTATCGCTTTCGAACAATTTATGCAAAACATCGCGAATCGTTTGCTAAACGATAAACGGTTCATGGAATTTTTTTTTTTTTTTTTTTTTCGCGGAGAGAAGACATGTAATTATTACGAGGCGAAGCGTAAATAATTTTATACGTCTGTAAGCGGCGAGATGACGAGGAGACGCAGTCGCGAAACAACCAAAGTTAACTAATCGAGAGAAAAGAGCCCCGAGGGGGACTTTCAATATTTAGATGTTTAGCTCACTTGCCAAGTAAACTTCGAAAACTTCGAGTAGATATAAGTCTCGAAGTATCATAACGGGGAGCGAAGAGATGAGTGTAAAACGATGAAACACGAGTTTAGCTTCAAGAAAAGCCGCCTAAAGCTTCTCAAAATATAATTGCAATGCCTCGCAACTACTTTCAGGAAAAAGTACTCATTTAATGTAAGTATCACGGAGCGCAACACCTGGTCATCCGATAACTACATTTTCCTACGTTGTTTCACATAAAAAAAAAGTATAAGCGTTGATATTTTAATTCTTCGTAAAAATGACGAAAAACAGTTTTTCTATACATAACCCGCAAATCGATTTAAATTTTTTTTAAGAGCTTTTAAAAAAATGGTTTTTTTTTTTTTTTTTTTCAAAAAAAAAACAAAATCTTGCAAAATCTCACATCCGGTCTATAGTAATCATCCAATTATTGCGAAACGTACACCTCAACATCTGGTGACTATATTTCAACTTTTTCTTTTTCCTTAAAAAGAAATTCGATATTTCAAAACAACGTAAAAAAATTTAAAAAACGGTATTTTAAAAATACGATACTCAAATATTTCGATAAAAATAAAATTTCGAGTTTTTCTTCCAATTTATTTTTCTTCCAACGAACAGCAAAAGTTCGTAGTTACGATAGTAGAAACTGAGAAAATAGTAGTTTCACGAAAGACGGAGTGAAGGACGGAGATGAGGGTTTCGTAGGCAGCTAAAATTTTCATGTGTATAGGAGGACGCGCATTGGAAGCGTCGTCGGCGAGGAGTTTGTTGAAGCCTTGGAGTGGGCCACCGATGCGACAGTCGTTGGGTTGCATACAGTCTGAATGATTTCGCGTAGAACACGAAGAACGGTTAGATAGAGTGTGTGAGAGCGGAGAATCGCGCAGACGTCCTCACGAGCCTCCGGAGTCCCGACACACAATCGTATCGCTAACGGAAGCGGCGCGAGCGACTATTGTTTTCATCGCCCAACGACGTTTGACGTCACGACGCCGACGACATTTCCTTCGCCCCTCGCTTCCGGTCTTACGGCATACGGCACATCCCGACTCTCGGAATCTCTACCACCGCTACAAACCCCCGGTCTCCTCTCTCTCTCCCTCTCTCTCTCCCGCTCTCTCTCTCTCTCTCTCTTTGCTCCGCTCCTGACACTCCGAAATCGCGAAATACATTCTCTTACCGTCGCGAGGCTCGTTGTCGTTATATTCAATTTATTGTACCGTCGTTATATATATTTGTTGGATATTCACTTTGTATCCCTCACAGGTACGCAATTTGCAATTTGATGAAACATTCGATATGATAAGAACCTATGAGTCATCGATAAAGCAAACGCGGAACAATTCGCCAACATTGTTGCGTTCCCTTGGGAACGTAAATTTAGGTTAATGTTGAATATAAAATATTGAATTAATATTTCGTACATAAATACATATTTTATATTATTTCAATGATTTATTTATCAAAACTAAATTTCCATGATATTAGTGAAAATTGATGAATTTTGAAATTTTCGAATTATAGAGAAATCTGCAATTTGGATTTCGATTCATGCGTTGCAAAAAGAAACGATTTCTATACGTTCTAATTAACTTAAAAATTAGAAAAGAAATCGATAACTTTTTATCGGAAAAAAATCGTATTTATCAAACGATTTTTTTTACATTTTCAATAAAGTGATTTTATTGAAAATAAATTAAATTATTTTTAAAAAATTCTCTTTTCTCTTCAACTAAACGATCTTTACATTGGAATTGACTCACAAATTAAAAAAAAAAAGACCTATCGATCTATTATACAATAAAAAAAAATAATCACACTGATCGATTTTTTTTATCAATAAAAAAAAAATTTTTGGCTCGAAATAAATTTGCGCAGATGAACAAAAAAAAAAAATTTTTATCTTCGATTACGAGGAAATTCCTACTGAAAAATAAAGTAAATATCCGCTTTCGCAAGTCCCTCTACACGATCCGACTAAAAGATCTTTTCAGGAAGATACACAGTTCATCGCAAGAACGAGAAGCTCCGTTTGTAACCCGGAAACAGAAGCTTAGAGTGTCAGTGTAGATTCAGGATGAGGGGTTGCAGACATCGTGAAACGAGAAAGACGTTGTCGACGCATAGCTCGAAGGCATTTTATAACATAGGAGATTTCAAGTGGAAGTGGATGGGCCACCGACCTTCCCCTCGTAATTCGGTTTCTCCGAATTTAAGCATCGCTCTCGCGAGGGGGATGCTGGGGGGTTGATAATGCACAAGCGCGAGAGAGACGGATAGGACCGGAGCCTTAATATCGTTAAACGAGTTGTTTGCTAATTCGGTTAAATTCGGTGCGCCGCCACGCGCAAACCGCGTGGACGACCAAAAGAGCGAGAGAGGGGCGAACCGAGCAACAAGAGGAACATTCGCGATGAACCTTCAGTGGGCGGAAAAGGGAGAGAAAATGATAGACTGGGCGAAGTGGAGCGCCGAACCATGTCCGAGGCTTCGCCTGTACGGACTGATGCTCCGAATGTTGCTGGGGCCCCAAACGCTGATGGTTCGATGCGGTTATTGACGTTTCGGCTAGAAATTAAATTACTCGTTCCACCCACGGGCATTGGTCCTCGTCTCCCCCCCCCCCCCATAGTCATCGGGAGGTCCATCGATGCTTTGACAATCTCCAGCTTCCTCATTCCCCGTTAACCGAAACTTCATCATACCACATATATACTTTTTTTTTTTGTTATCGCGAAACTTCGTATTTTTTCCCGAAAATAAACTTCGATATTTTTTTTCCCGAAAAAAAACTTCGATATATAAATTTTTTTTTTTTTCAATTTATTTTTCAAAACGATTTTTTTTAGTATCGCGTATAGTGGAAAATTCGATATGCAAACGTAACTAGGGAGAGAAAGAGAGGGAGAGAGAGAGAGAGAGAGAGAGAAAATCGACTGAACAGAGAATTCGAACTGTACCCTTGAGGAATTCAAATTGCATTTGACGATCGACAGGTGCCACAATTATCGCGATAATTATCGACAATTTTCGGAAATGAATCAAACGTCATCATTCGCGGGTACAAAGCGACGCGTTCGATTCGGAGTTTCGCGCCTCTGGGTTTTAGCGAATCCATGTCAACCGAGGCACGCATGCCACGTACGAACGTAACAACCGCGCGTTCGGCTCATTGGATTTTCATCGCGTGTACGTGTTACGACGAAACTCGTGTATGGAACATCGTTGCTTCCGAGAAACGCGTACGTGTATCCGATATCTATAAGGCTGAGGGAATTGCCGAGTAAGAACTATCAAACTCGCGTGCGTGCAAAGGGCGATAGGATGTTTGCAGAAAGACGACGACGTCGATGAAACGCGGTTCACCGATGTTGTACTCCGATATCCCCGAGCGTCGTGTAGTTACACCGTAAATTGCAAATTCGATACATCGCGAACCGTCATCTCGGGGTTCACGGACTTTCGACTATCGACGTTAATTGACGGAACAAATATTGAAAAATATCATTATACGAATGATCGATTCTCGCCGCATTTCCCGTGAATCCGAAACCCGATGTGTTTACGTACGAAACATCGAGACAAATGACATATATTAAATTTTATGACGCAATTTAAAAAAAAATTGAAAAAAATAAATCGCACTCGTCAAATTCCCTTAAAAGTAATATTTGAATACCGGATAATACGATGATTTTTTAAAATAAAATGAATAAACATTCGGATCCGTTACATTCTCGTAATAATAAATACAAAAGCAAAAAACGACATATGGTATCAAATGAAATGTGAAAAAATATTCTCTTTCAGCCAAAAAAAAATTTTTCACTCAGATTCAAAATAAATCGGTAAATCATCAATTTTTTAATCATCCACTAAATTATGAAAATTTTTTAAAAATTGCTGAACAAATATTTGGTATAAAATAAAATGCAAAAAAATATTCTCTTCCGGTCAACAATATTTTTTCCCCTCAGAATCAAGAAAAATCTGTAAATCATCGATTTTTTTTTTAAATTATCTAAATTATCAAAAAATTTTAAGAACGACTAAACAAACATTCAATATAAAATAAAATGTAAAAAAAAATTCTTTCCCGACCAATAATATTTTTTCCCCTCAAAATCACGATAAATCGGTAAATCATCGATTTTTTTTTTAATTACCCAAATTATCAAAAAAATTTCTAAAAATCACCGAAAAAATATTGATTATAGTTAACGCAAAGAGAAATAAAAAATTTGGTGGTAAGATGAATCGCGGAGGTGATAAAGGATGCAAAGTATCTGTGATATCGCGATGGAACCGGGAGAGGTACGGAGTTCGATTTTATCTGTTCGCGCAGGGGGTGCTTTGCTTGCCGGTAGCACTTGAACCTCTGCCCCCTAATGAAATTGCAATGTTACTTGACTGAAAGACGGGCCGCGGTGTTGTAGCGCGGTTGGTCCCGAGGTTGAAGCAGCGAGAGTATGCAAAGCTTCATCGTTGCCGTGAGAGTGTAGGAAGCATATATATATATATATATATACGCGTATATATAAGTATGTATGTGGGTATAGTATATACAGAAGGTATGGATAGAGTAACGTAGAGGGTGGTAAGCGATCAAGAGGGTGAAGGACGAGCGCAGCCGCGGCTGGTGCGGTACCGTTGCCGCTGTTGGTGCTGTTGCTCATCGCACTCGGTCAGCTAGAACGTCCGAGGATCGTCGAGCGTAAAGTCCGCCGGTCCGGTCTGTTACCAGCTAAAGTGCGTTCACGACACGTGTACTCTACTACCCCCACTCTCCATCTATCTCTCTGTACAGTTTCAATACACTTGTGCACACGTATCGCTACTGTGCGTATAAACTGCCTGTATATATACACAAAGACACAGAGCCGCAGAGCGACACAGCGCATCGTCCACCGACTCGCGAAAGCCTCTCCGACGTTCACATTCTACCCCGTGAAGCTCGCTTTTCTTTTGCCGCTTTCCTCTCAATCCCGCGCTCGACTACTACATCATCCGTATAACGACTGTCGCGTACATACCACGTGAAGATTAAAAAAAAAAAGGCGCGGAAGAGAAAAGAGAAATTTCGAAGTGAAAGAGGGGGACAAGAGCTTTGTGAGTAGACTATGTCTATTGACCGGATTTGGTATTAGTGACGATTAAGAATAAAAAAAAAAGATATATATAGATATATAGAGGAAAATCCCCGTTCATAGGCTTCTTTGACTAAACTAACGGAAGTGAAAAATCGAAAAAGGCAATAGCAGGAATTCGGGAGTTTCGGAAAAAGGGAACGGAAAAAAAGGGATCGAAATCGTTTTCAAACCCTCCGATTGATAGGATTGAGGGTACAGTTCGGATTGGTTTAGCAGATTTGTTTGAAAAATTCTCATAATGTAACGCCTGTTAAGTTTTTTTTTTTTTTTTTTCATTTTTTTAAACATTTTCTGTAGTTTCTGGTAAACGCTACGCCCGTCGTTACGCGGTGTTCCCTTTCTTGACAAAGGGTGGTGACGCGATGCGTAGGTGCGATATATCGAAAAATCATTACCGAGAAACTTTTTTTTTCTATAATTCCGTAGTTACCTACGACTTTGTTTCGTATTAATTAAATTTTTATAAAATTTCGTATTGACTGCTCATCTCTTCGTCTGAATTGATGCATTCGGCGTCCTATAAGCTCCTCTGATCGCGTATACCTCACAGAGGACGCTATTGATGCGACATGTAAGCAGAATACAATGTCGAGATTCTCGGGGTTTGTACAGAGTAACAATTATAGGATCTCTCGTAGCATCGCAACAGTAGTTTGTGTATCAAACGCGATGTATGGAAATACGGTGGCACGCGTCCGAGGAGTCTCGTCGATGCCTCCGGAGTATCAGAGGGTATACTGTAATTATGTTAAGTACACCAGCGGCTCGTGGCAAACTGTGCCGTCCAAACCGACGCGCATAGTTCAACCACGAGGATTCTACAGCTACAGTACGAAGGGGAGTGCGAGGAAGAGAGCGCACTATCGAGAGATGCGATATAGAGAGACGAGGGGTGGAAACTCTATATATCGGCGCTCGGGGAAGTACCCTATATCGAGGCGCAACCTACTATAACGTAACGCTGTTACGGAGCAGTGCAATCACCCTTGTGATCAGACAGTAACTAACTGCGTCTCGGATGCATACATACCTAATATGCGGGGCATAGACGACGGGGGATGAGGAAACTTGGAGAGGGTAAGGCTTCGGGATACAGAGAGCGAGAGAGGAGGAAGGAAAAGGCGATATGGATAGTGGGCGCGTAAGAGAGTAACGGAGAAGGCACTGTATATATCGGCTAAACCATACCACACCACCGGTAGGGGTAGAAACCTCCCTTTCAACTCGCCACTTTCAAACATTCGAAGGCCCAAGGCGCACTCGCTATACGTTCGCGCAAACAATAGGTACTTTATACGCTTCTACCTCTATATACCTTAAATCAGAATTATACCTCGTGAATACATCAGCAATGAAGGTAATGTGTGTTACGAATTTTCAAGAATTTTTTTTTTTTCATTTTCGATGTTATTATTTAGTTTTTTTTTGGTTCTCATGTGTGGTTTCTTCGTCTTTTTGGTTTTCGGTTTTTTTTTCGAATTCTTTTTTATTTTTATCGTAATGTTTCGCTAATGAAAACAAAAGGATTTATCTTTCGTTAGATGGATAATAGATGGTTTTTTTTTTTTTTATTTTGCGGATTTATTTTATTGGAAAATTTTGAGTGACGTTAAACACATTTGGTGCAACGATTGGTTGATAAATTGGCAGATTTTCGATCGAGTAATCCAACGCGACCGGCACCAATTTTAATTACGATTGCCTGAAGTACCGTGAAGCTGTAGGGGAGAGATAGCGAAGCTTCGCTCCCAGAGGGGGTCGTCAATTTATATTCGAATCGATATATAGCCTTAGGCCCACTCACGAGTTTCCAAATGATTTCCTCATCTCAGGTCCGAACTAATCTTGGACTGCAGTAAACCAAACGTAACTTTGTAATGGTTTACGCCATTTCTACCGACGATCGATAACACAGAGCTTATGGGACTTTCTGTATGTTTTAGATCATCTATCGCGAGATACGGAGGATTAAAGAAGATCATCTGCAGCAGCGGATCCACAGATTATGGCTGCAGACGTCCGGGTTTCGAGACAGGCGAGCCGTTTGTTTTACATGGGTTCGTTGTCGACGAAACCTGCACGATCTGTGACCACATCGACGATTGGGACAACTTCGCGGAAAGAATTTCGCATTCTTATTCATTGCTTTTCAAATTGTAATGCATTGAAATTCACATACATCGTTGTAAAAAAAAAATGATAAAACTTCGATAAACCGTCGTTAAAAAAAAGGTCTTTATGAATTTTATGCATAAATTGTGTATTTTTATTAACCGTTTATTTATCGTTTAAATAACGATTCATAAAATTAATAGAGGCGCTTCATAAAAAAAAGCGGTTATTTTTCACTTCGATTTTATGAAGGGCGAAAAAAGATTTGTATTCGCGAAAAATCATCGACAAACCGTAAAAATCGTGAAGCACCGTCATGAGAAACCGCCACCGTGCAACGCCCTCTCACCACTCGCGTTTTGCGATATGATCCGATTTCGTAAAAGTCATTTTTCAAAAATTCAACGTCAAGTTGAAAATCGATATCGCACCCTCCGCGATGTTTATTTTTTGCCCATTACTGACGCGAATAGAAATCGAGTATCGTTGAAAATCCGGCGAATTGTTTTTTTTTTTTTTTTTTCGAAAATGAAAAAGCCGATAGATATATAGAATTGTCGAGATTGAGAGGTGATTTATATTAATGCGTAATCATGAATGGGTTTGAAAAACGATCGTGTGATCAAGAATGCTGCGGGGAAAGAGAACGAGAGTGTGGAAAATAAATAAAAAAAAATGAAGGGAATGAAAATTCGTGATACACTACGTGCATCAGTGGCTTTCGAACGATTTCACCGATTGGACGTTCGACGTCCGCGAATGTTAGTTCGAAAACGTCGAGCTGTCAGCAGGTACGAGTAGCGTATCGCCGAGCGAACCGAATGCAAGGGTAGTTTGATTCGTCATTCGTTGATCTGCAATCGGGGAGGAGGAGACCATCACGTCACTGTTATCAATAATATTCTCTGTGGATATGCCGGTACGTGGCTATCATCCGGTCGAAATCGTACTTTATGTCCAAACAGAATTGTTCCATGTGACGACCGTATAATTTTATCGAAAATTGATACACAATTCCGAATAAAAAAAAAAAAAAAAAAATCGGTGATCATGTAAAAAAATTACATCACTTGTAGATTGTTTACCATTTATGTTACCATTTATATTACCCTTAAAAAATAAATCAAATAAAAAAAATTGCCGACACCGATATCTAATCAATTTTTTCTCGTCAACATTGTGATAAAAATGAAAAAAAAAAAATCCCATTGGTAGTTCGAAGGAGGATATGTATAATGCACAGGAGCAACCGGAGCTAATAGCTCGAAATCTGAAGTGGCGATAGAACGATGACGACGAGGAGATGCGTAAGTTATTCGAGGCGGTTGACTTGGCATCAGCAGGTAGGTAGACACTTGGTCGTTACGCAGTAAGAGTTTAAACCAGAGACGACACGATAGATCCAGGAGCGTGTTGCACGAAGACCCTCGGCTACGCGGAGACCTTGGCAAACGTGCATCGTCGCTCGAGCTATGCTCAAGGGTTTGCTTAACTTGAGATTAATTCGAGGTTAATTCACTTGGAAGTAGTTGGCTCCGCGAGGGTCTCGACAACGCCCGGGGCTCTCATTAGTATTACTCTTGGTGGCAAGTATACACACGTATATATAGATATATACGTATATATACAGATATATATATGTATGCAGTATTAGTATTGGTTTACCGGTGTCCTACCACACCGCGAAATCCACCCGGTTGCTGGGCGCTGAAAATGCGGTACGCTACGAGACCCTATCCTTACTCTATTAGACTACTCGCTTACACTCTCGTAACCAAGAATCATACTCTGCCCACGGTCGCTGCTAATCAATCGTAATTGATCCTAAGAGGACGCATGCATAACGTATCGAAGGCATTAAACCACTTGACGCGTTAACCCTTCGAAGTTTGATCTACTAAATCGGAACATGGTGAACTTTTCTTTAGCTCTGATTCGCAATCGGAGTAGCGGAAACTTGTCCGAATCAGTCCGAAAGGCGCGGTATCGTGTTTAAGATCTTAAAACACCTAAAATGTCGATATGTTTGGTCTATTGAAGTTTCCAGATCTATAAAGATCGCTAACGTTTACGAAGCTCGGATTTGCCTCAAACCTCATCGAAACTGTTCGAAACCAACACGAATTTATTCGAAACGCGTGCGCCACTGTACTCTCGTAACCAAGAATCATACTCTTTCCACGGTCGCTGCTAATCAATCATAATTAATCCTAAGAGGACGCATGCATAACGTATCGAAGGCATTAAACCATTTGACGCGTTAACCCTTCGAAGTTTGATTTACTAAATCGGAACATGGTGAACTTTTCTTTAGCTCTGATTCGCGATCAGAGTACCTAAAACTTGTCCGAATCAGTCAGAAAGGCGCGGTATCGTGTTTAAGATCTTAAACCACCTGAAATGTCGATATGTTTGGTCTATTGAAGTTTCCAGATCTATGAAGATCGCTAACGCTTACAAAGCTCGGATTTGCCTCATCGAACCTCAAACCTCATCGAAACCGTTCGAAACCAACATGAATTTATTCGAAACGCGTGCGCCACTGTACCGACACGCAAATGATTGAATTTCGATGCTTGAAAAACCATCAATGACCCCCATTCTGTTTGACTATTTGTCAAGTATATTTCGTTTCGCGGATGGGTGGTCATTGAGAGAAATAGAGTGTCGGCTTGAAAATATGATATTGGAGTGAAAATGGGTGTCGAAATGGTGTCGCGATGAATCCCGCACAGTGTCGTGGTAGAGTGCTCTCTCTATATACCCGGCAGTGAACTGATGCTGGTGAGTTCCACTCATTCTCTCTCTATCTCTCTCTCAAAAGAGAGAACTCAATAGCGGCAATTCATACGCTCGCAGAATAACGGCTTGAGTATTGGACAGTCGAGAGAACGCGGGCGACGCGAACCATTGGAAATCATATAGCACCTGGCCGTCCCTCGTTGCAACTGTACGGCGCATAACGATGGAACATAATGATGATTGTCTATCAGCCGCCGCGGATAGTCCACTCGGTAACTACATATACGCTTTACGCACATATACACGTTTCCAACCCTTTACGCGCCCAACGAGAAACTCACTACATGGATAAACGCTTGTGTACGTGAACTGGCAGGAGGGTTGATCGCGCTGCCAACCAAGCAGCCAAGCAGCCTACTCGTTCCATCCATTCCTATACCAATACCAATACCAATACTATACTACTGGCTTTTCCAGCCCGTGTTACCTGTCTCTCGTTCAATACCCGCTCACGTATCAATTGTTGCGCTGAGCATCCGCCCCCTTCTCCCCCTTTTACCTATACGCATAACATACTACATTGGGACTATTGTCGAGACATATCTACATAGATACATGGTATGCTGTACACATTGGTAGGACACGTTACGCGTGGTACTCCGGTTGACGAATCTCGACCTCCGCGAGGCAATTTCGAGCTCACTGGATCCTTTGACCATACGAGATATATTACCTTATCAAGACTTCTGGGGCAATTTTAACGCTAACTGAACAATCGGCAGTGGATGACGACTTACGGCAAAGTTCTCTTGGAAAAAAATTTCGATCTCTGAACTCTGAAGTTCAGCATTGTATTTAAAGTAGTAATAGCGGTAGAGATCAGACAAACGAGAGATTCTAAAATAATTTTGAACACTTATCGATGGGATAGAAATCTGAAAAAAATTAGGCATGCGGAAGGTGCTGAAAAGATTAATTTTGCAGAATGATCATTTGAAATGTTATTAACATATTAATGATTAAAAAAATTGTTTTTCAAAACACCCGTTATCTCATTTTTCTTATCAAATGGAAATGATTCGTCAACTTTTATGAATACGTATGAATTTTTTTATATTGTGTATAATTTTTTAAAAATGCGTTTTTTTAGATGAATTGAACGAATGACAACGCTATTTTTTAAAACTGATAAAATTCCAAAAAAAATCATATGCATTCAGAAAAATTAAACAATCATTTTTATTAAAAAAAAGTCAAGTGACGGGTTATTTATTACACAATTTAAAAAATATTAATTTGTTAATAACATTTTGGTACTATTATTATGCAAAGTCAACATTCAGCACCTTCCTATGCCTAATTATTCTCAGATCTTTATGTCATTGAAAAATGTTCGAAATTCTGTTTAAATTTCACGTTTGGCGGGAATGTACCCCTAGTAGTACTTTAAAGCTTCAACTTGTTTTTTTAATAAGGAATAACTGTGATGACAGTGGAAAAAAACTATATTTACACGGAGAAAAAGGTTTACTAGAAATTACTATGTCATCTGGTAAAATTCGACGGTGGCGCCACTGATGACGAAAGTACTCGATATTATGAAAATTTTTACCACATTTATGGGCATTTTTACCATATTTTATAGTAAAAATTCGGATGGTTTTCGTAATTTTCAACAGGTGGCGTCATTGACTCGGCACTGGTGGAGGTGTCAAAAAAAATACTAGAAATGTACGATATTTTTTACTAGGCATATGGTAAATTGTATCGGAGCCTTTACTCCGTGTATATTTACTTTCTTTCTTTGTTTTTCATGCAGAAAAACACATAAACAAAAGATATATCTTTATGTATAACGACAAAGAGTTTTATATCGCAGATATATAATGCCGAATATATAGAATAAGTCCGTAAAAAAATTGAATATTAATTAAATTGCATATATGTCTCAGTATATACTTTATATATACTTTCATAGGGAATAAGAAATAAAGATTATGAAAACCAGAAATTTGGATTGACAAAAACAAACCAAACGGAAAAAATTGTTAATCTACAAGAGAAGTAAAATAAATTTTGAATTTGAGAGAAAGTATTATTTTTTTTTTATAATCGTAATAAAGGGAAGAAAAGGTTTCGAAAAGTCATTATTCTGTCATATAATTTCTTTATATATAAATTATATATAAGCAAATCTTTATTTCCGTAAAGTCGTATGAATTTAAACGTAACGTAAACACAAAATATACATAAAAAAATAAAAATAAAAAAAAATAGTTAATCTACAAAATACGTAAAATAAATTCGGAAACTGGAAAAAAAAGTTTTACCTTACAATCCAGATAATCGAATATACACCTCGAAATAAAAAGAATTTCGCGGAGTTTATCGAAGAAATAAAAAAAAAATATTGCGGTATCGTAACATTTGAAAAGATTTTAATTACCAGTGTGTGTATATATAATAGGCTATCAGGATTCGTGAGTATAGCAGTCGGAGTTGGTAAAACGCGGTAGACCGGCACCGAGAACGACGAACGAAGTATCGATGGCTAGGTATTCGTTTTTCGGTTGAATTGAGACGGCGAACGGACGCGGAGGACATTCATCGGTTTCCATTGATCGCGTGCGCCGCTGCCAGGTTCGATACACAATGCCGCTGTCCGTCGTTCTTCGTTGGCTCTCTCGCCTGCATTTTCTCTGTTACCTCTACGACAATGACGCGTTCTCGAGCGGAGTTCTCTTTCCCTGCGAGTAACTATTCGTTGTGTAGGTATATAGCCTATACACCCCCTATGCTGCCGATTGCAGTGCCTATACTTCTTTGTATTCTTAACTCTCATCTCGTTCGACTACCATAAACACTCCGTATTAACTTCCAGTCGCTTGACTCGAACTCAAAGAGTAATTTAGAATGAAAAATTTATCGTTTTCTTCATTGCGAAAAAATGAAAAAAAAAAAAAAAAAAGAATTTCTCAGTTTAGACAATACGCAAACGTTCTCGCGTTCTCGGAAGGGTTTTTTTTTTACTTTTTTGCAGGAACAGCAAACACGCGCGAATCTCATTCTGTCTCTCGGGTTGCAGTGGTGCAACGAGCAGCGGGCATAGCAGGAGGGATATAGTCGGTCGAGTGTTGGAGAGAGCGTGTGGGGTGGCTAACTGGAGGGTGACAGCCCTCGTGACAGCCACGTGACGTCTGCGGCCATCCCGGCAGGCATCTAATTATCGCTCGTCGTGTACCCAGAGAACCGCGCACGTTTCGTGCCGGCTGCGCTCTCGGTGTTTTACTAAAATCCACCAACAACGCCAACAATTCATCCACCGTGTTTCACTCGTTTGTTATACTCATTTTTTTTCTTTTTTTTTTCGACGTATCACCCGAACCCCACCAGTTTTGCGGATTACAGAACGACGCGACTTATTATCGCATTCAAATTATAGAATTTTTCGGGCCCATTATTATTATTATTTTTTTTTTTTTTCGTAAAAGGGGTAAATTTTTTTTTATAATTCGGAATATTGATTTTTAAGATATATTTTTTATGAATTTCTATTTTAATAGTTGAATATAAATATGTTGGAAAAACGTTATTTTTACGAAGATTGTATCGATTGAACATTACGATGCATCGCCAGAGCGAGAAAGCTTCTCAAGCAACTAACAAACGCGACACATATAAACGTGTGTTGGTTCGTTGGATGAGCGAATCGCGGGGGTGGGAAAGAGGGACAGTACATCCCTCTCCCCCTCCCCCCCCCTCCCCCCCGCCCTCCTCCCTCCCCCGCCGGACGTATATACGAGAGCCGCGCATCTCGCGTTTGCCACCAGCAGCAACAGTAGCATCACCAGCGCGTGAAGTTATACGTTATTTTTATCCCTCGGAACTGGAGCGGGCTAACACGTACCCAGCGTCCATACCCGGCCTTATCAAACGCAGGCGGGCTTTGTCCAACTTTAATTGAAAATATTGGAATAAATTTCGAACGATGAAAACTTGAACGTTGCCGCGATCGCATTCCTATATATCTATATGTAGGTATTCGTGTTTGTGTGTTCAGATGGCGAAACGAAGAGAATGCGACCTCTATCATCGGGCAAAAATCAAAGACATTAATTGAATAAGTGTGCGAAAAGTATCGAGGAATAACGAAACAGTCGTTTTTTTTTTTCAAAACAAAAAATTATCGCGTTGAATTCTCGTAATAAAATTAAATGTAACGAAATTTCGTAAGTTTTCGATGTCATCGAAAAATAGCTTTCCCTCCTCTCTTTCGGGGTAAAAATAACGAGATTAATGAATTTAATCATCCGCATCATCGATGTATAACGAAAATTTGATATTTTACTGAAATATTATTGTTCGTATGAATATCAAAATTATTTTTGAAAATTAATATTTAATTCCAAAATTGTAATTGAAAATATTTACCCATCGAATAAATTTTATATAATATTTGCACCAATGGGTAACGTAACTTAGAATAATAATTTTTTTAAGTTGTAAGTTCCGAATAGCGATTAATCGCGAAAAATTATGAAAAATAATGATAACAAAAAAAAAATTAGTATGCGCATCAAAATTAGCTATTCGATGTAAAAGAATCCGAAAAGCGGTAATCGAAGGAATTTCATCGTCGACTATGCGATCCATAATTTCGCATTGACCGGAAACACGCAACCCTTCACCTACATAGATATTTCAATTGGTGAAACAATTTCCATAAAGTAAATAGCCGCGGTTTCTGTTTACGTATATATAGTCCGATTTTACAGCTGTGACGCGAGAGAGAACTCCGGCGTTGCGTACGTATATTTCGAGGGTTGCGAATGTCGAAGGTGCGATCGAGAGGCGGGATTGCGGGGGGTGCGGGTGGGAAGGGTTGTGCGTCGGTATACGAGAGAGCGGAGAGTGCGAAAGGGTGCGCGGCGAGCTTTGCCTTGTGTGTTTCTCGAATGTTGCTTTCTCGTTCGCGAAATCGAAGGGGATGCGTATGAGTGTAGGTGTGTGTGGGGGTGTGTGCGTACGTTGATAAAAGTGGGCAAAAGCGCGTAGTATACTCGATAGAGCGGGAATTCAGTTTGCAAACGACGAGGGAGAGATCGAAAGCAATTGGTACGTGCCACGATTGCGCCTACTCTACTGTAAATATTGCTGCTGTTCATACCGGGTGTCGGGTACTCATCGATGCATACATCGTTCATATACACGGCTACACGTAGCACCCCCGTGTATTCAATTCGGACTCGAAAATCATTTTTTTTTCTTTAGCTATCCATTAACCATAGAAGAATAGTCGATCAGCTATAAAGGCGGGATGAGTGTCGTAGTCGCTACAACGGAGATTTTAAGGGCGCAAAGAATCGCCGGAGGCTTCACAGAGATTGGTAGAAAAAAAAATTACTTAGCTACATAATTCGTGTCCCAACGTAGACAGACATCCGCGCGGTACGTACCCAATACCGCGTTATCGGAGTCGATCATTCAATTTCGCGCGGCAAATTGTCCGCGCCGGAAACTCATATCCGGGCACTTCCGGTTCCCCGCGAATCCTCTCCCCGGTCTCTTCCTGTTCCCTACCCCCTCGTTGTCCCGACCCCCGCACCCCACTAGTCGTTCGTCGTCGACGCTACGCCAACGAAGACCAGACGCAGATGGGCGGCGAACTCACTTCCGGTTGACGCTCCACCACGCCAACCCCTGAACGAACATTCTCCGATTCTGCATTTCTCTGCTATATATATATTCTCGATGAGGCGGAGAACAACCCTCGAAGCTTCTCCTCCACCTGCTGCCCTCCCTTTCGTCACTTGACTCTCTTCGCGCCCCCATCAATCGTCGGTAATTTCGAGATTTCTTCTTGATTAACCCCGAGAGGATTTTCACCTCGAACAATCCTTGCACTGTTTTCACGTTTCGACAATCGATTTTTTTTCTTTTTTTTTTCACAAAATAACGATAATAATTGACGAAGTCGAAGGCGCAACATTCCGACGAAACGCGCATGCGCCGAGTGGATACGTGAGTTATGATACTCGCATACTTCGGTCGATTAGATGGATCCTTAGCGGTTTGGGTCTAAATGTCTTAACAATTGTATCGACAAACTTTTCGTGTCAAATCCCTGGCAGATGAGAGTCAAAGACTCCCGATACTTTGAACTCGGATGAGATTCACCAGGTGAGGTACTGCCGATGCTAAATGCCGGAAAGTATCGAATTCGAATCGATATCAATTCGAAATGAACGTTCAACATGATTAAAACTTCAATCGAAAGATGTTATTTGTTTAGAAATTAAATATTCTCGTAAATTTTTAAAAAATTTCAACGCTGACGTTTAATTTATTAAACAATATTTATCATGTCGATTTGTATAAAAAATCGAAATTGACGTAAAATTTGTCTAAAATTTAACAAATTACATTTAAATGTTTACGGAGGGCGTAACGTTAAATTATTCGTCAAACGTGAGATTCGGAGAGAATTTCAAAGACGGGACGATGGGATAAAAATATGAAAAAAATTAATCGTACAGAAGGTACTAAGAAAATTAATTTAGCATAATAATAATTTCAAAGAGTTAACGAATGAGTTAAAAAAAAATGTTCAACAAATCATTCGGTAATCAAACTTTTTTTCAGCGATGAATTATACATTCATTTTTTCGAACACATGTGATTTTTTATTATTATTCAATTTTTTTTTAATTAATTTTTTTTTATTAAATAACTAATTTTTTGAAAAACGACAATTTCGTCGGTCAACGATGGCTTTTAATCGGTCAAATTTCGCGATTTGAAAAAAAAGAGAAAAAAGATCGTGTGGAACGGAAAGTCTGTTTTAAAAACGCGTATCGCGCTTTAATTTAGTAATTAAATTCGTACTACAGACTGAAATTTACGGAGGATCAGTAAAACTACGCAACTTCTCGTGGTTTTCATGGATTACTCTCGAAAGAGAAATTCTGGGAACCTACGATTTTCTGTGTGCAACGCAATGCGGAACACATTCGCGGAGCCGATGCTTTGGAAAAAGACGACGTCATTCCTCCGCGGTTGCTTTTACACAATAAAGTAGAGCAAAACAAAAAAAAAGAGATGGAAAAATAAACTAATGGCGAGATAAATTTTAATTAAATGAAAAACGTCTATTACACCACAATTAAGTATCAGAGGACAAACCACAGACGGAAATATATGCGCCGGATAATGCGGTCAATTTTGGAATCGCAAAAAAACTGTGATAAACGAAAGGAACACGTGACTACGAAACAAAAAAATGCGTATATATAATATATTTTCATCGAAAAATTCTGTAATACGGATATATTTCAGAAATTATTTCTGCAAATATACAAAATTTGATGCGATAAAAATATCAATTATAAATAATCCGAATTAAATATATAATCGACGAGATTTTCAATATATTTATTCTATAAATTTTATTTCTCTGTGGAACACTTGCGATATTCGAAAAATAATCAAACAAATTTCTAAAATGTATTTTACCTCAAAATTCAACCGAATTGAGTTAAAATACGAAAAATACCATCGTAAATAATAAATTATCAACATATTATTGAATTTATATACCACTTACCTATATATCGATGAAAAAAAAATTCGACGAAATGCTCTCAAAATATATCGAAATTTCTCGGTACCATAAAAATGATTCGTTAACTAAATAAATAACAGTAATAAATGAATTATCACCGTATATAAATAGACTTCGAAAAGTTTCGAATTAATTTTTGTAAATATTTCAGCGTCGTAAATTCGTAAATTCTCGTGTACGTGCAGTCTTTTGCGTGCCGTATATATGTATATACATTGTATATATATATATATATGTATATATATACCAAGTAAAATCGAACACGGAATTCCAAGTAAAATAGATGCGCTCCTTAAATACATGATATCAGAGAGATCCAGATATTCCGGTGACGCCACTCCATTTGTTTTGTCAAAGTTTCCAAAGCCAACAACAACGAGGAGGAGGTGGACTTGTTAATTTGTACGGTAAAGCAGTAACGTAAATGTACCTCGTCCGACAAATCTGCACCAGTTTCGCTGGAAACACGAAGCCGAAGAGAGAGCGGATTTAGTTGCTCTCCGTCGTCGTTCTATCTACGGAACGTCCGCCAGCGTTGGGTCTTTACTACTAGCCGAGTGCCTCAAACGTCTGACCGTTAATGACTCCGATCACTTAAAATTTTCGTAAATCGAATCCAGATGTATCTGCACGGCCTCGTCGACCCGATCGTCGCAGCGTTGTTATCTTTCAACGTTAACAGAGTCAAAACAGTGAAACTCCAATCATTATCCACCGAAATTTGCGGAGCGAAATTCGACTCCTCGTCAAAGCGGAATTTACGAAGCATCAAAGAAGAAGGCAGCAGAGAAAATCTGTTGGAGATCCGTTAGATATCGCGAACGAAGAAGTCGAACGCGAACGCTCTTTCAGCGGGAATACATCAACCGAGTTTTTGACTACGAACTGAATACACTCTGCGCGAAGGCAAAGATTTTTCTTAAAAAAAAAAAAAAAAAAAAAAAAAAAAACTTCGAGAAAAACTTTAAACGCCTAAAGACGAATAAAGAAAGCAAACACCGATAGGTTTGCGGAGCATTCTTCCGACGGCAGAGAGAAACTTTTACCAACACTTTTCAACCCGCTTCGGACCTTCGACCTCCCGAAGTCTCGGGCTAAAAGTTCGCGAGAAAGAGTCGAGAAGAGTTGACGAACGTCTCTCGCGGCTACTTTTGGGGACTTTGAAACGCGACGAGGACAAATGGCGAACGACGTTACCGAAAAGTGAGTCAATCTGTTATTTCTTTGCTTTTTCATCGATCTTTCTGTAGCCTTTGAACTCACGTTAGTCGGGTGCTAAATTTAATTCGCGTCAATGAAAATTGTATACGTAACGTAACGTAAGTTCGATGCTAACGTACGAACAAACCTTCTGGTTAAATAATGCTGTTGCGATGCGTTGGAATAGTCATGTGCTGATTTACGAAGATATCCTGCTGAGCAAATAACTTGATGCGACATTACAGATTTTTTTTTTTTTTTTTTTTTTTTTTTTTTAATACGTTTTTACGATATAATTTGACAAATATCAATTTTTTTTTAACGGATTTTTCGTTGGTTTGTTTTATTCAAGTTTTCTCGATAGTTTCGAAACGATAGAACCACCGAATTTCGTACCTTCCGTATCGTGTCCGATGAGACGCGGATCTACCAATAATCTCACGTGCATCGATATCGACGGAAGGGAATGCAGTTATTCGGTTCCACGAAATGGACGAACACCGAGTCTTCGACGACAGAGCATCGCTCTCAATACGATACTACATCATCGAAGAGCTCTTATCGGGTAAATTATACTTTTGCATTTTTTATTCGAGAAAAAATCAACGAACATTTCTCGCTAGTGGCATATTTAGTGATGAAATATACCATAACTTTTTATTAAAAAAAAATTTATCTTTTTTCGGATGAATGTTTCTTTTTTAAAAAAAATTTATCTCCGAAGTTTATGGATGGATTTTTTTTATGGAGGGATAAAAATCTTTTTTTTTTCTGGAAAATGGATCATTTTTTTATTCTATAAAATTCCGAATTCACAAAAAAAAAAATCAAAAATCCTTTTTTTGCATCTCCCTTTTTTGAAATTATTTTCACCGGCCTTTGACTGTTTTGAAATTCCGCTGACTACATACTGCGGTGCATTTCAGTCCGTAGAATACGATAGATACCTCAATTTTCTAGTAGTTTCTCGGAAAACGAAAATATCGCCGGAAATCGCGCCATTGAATAAATCGACTCTAAACGAAAAAAAAAAAAAAATTGATAATTTCGAAACTATGTCCGATGTATTTATCCTGCGAATAACGAATCATTTTATTCCAAATTAAGGATTTCAAAAATGAATGTCTATTAAAAACAAATAAATTATTTTTTTTTTATTTTTTTTTATCGCCGATACCGCAACCTAAAAAAACCTAAAAATATCAAAATTCTTCGATATCCTGTAAATTTCGAGAAATACGATGTGGAATTTCTCGCGCGACTGATCGGCATTGTCACGTGAATGGAGAAGTATAGACCGACGACATCATCTATGACTTTAACAATAGTATAAGTCGAATGAATCGCGCGTACGAATAATCCCGTGAATAGGGGTACATGTCGCGCATAGACAGAGGTAACCGTTCGCCGTTCGCTAGTAAACGAAGCCAAATCGAGTTTGATCGTGAGAAACAACGGTGAATCGAAGTAGGGAACAATGGCTGGTGACATCGCGAACGCGCGACACCCGATGCCGACTAGCAGCAGCCTCTCGTTGTTTCACCAGCCACCGTTTGCGCGTTGCGGCCTGTCGCGTTCCCGGAAACTCTCTCGACGCGAACGCCCGAGCGGCGCACAGAAACCGCGTTCGCAAAACTCGAATATCACAATGAAATGGCATAATAATATACGCGGCGCTCTGTGTATTTTCAGCGCTCTCTTCTCTGGAATCGGTAGCAACATGTCTTTACCGTCGTGCGTTAACCAGGAACAGGATCTTTCTCAAGTTTCACCGTCGGTTACAAACGGAAATGGGAATCAATCGAATTTCAATAGTTCCCAAAATTCGGAGCACGAAAATCATCGTAAAAATCATCACAATCCGAATCTCTTGCAACTTACGCCCGTAAATACGGCGAGTACACCGCTGAATGCTTTGGAAACGTTGCCAAAAGGCAAGCGGAAACATCGAATATAAAAATTTAGCATAAATTTCGATTTTTTTTTTTTTTTTTTTTTTTTTTTTTACGATAAGATAATTTTTTTTTTTTTTTTTTTTTTTCGGGAAAATAGGGAAATTCTCGGAAGGCCAGAAGATCAAAACTTCGTCGTCGTATCGTCAGCACAAGCTGAAGCATAGAGCAGAGTTGGTGTCTACCGTGAGTACGCTGTACGCCAAATTGTTGGTCGTAGTTGGTGTTGCAGTTCCGGTGACGGCGAGCGTCAGTCACAGAGTTCCGGCGGCTCTCGACCAGGTAGGACACGAGTGGTCTCTATTATTGTTTCAAACCCCCGGTTTCTACCCCACTGCAACGAGCCTCCGGGCTTTGCTATTCTCGTTTATGTAACAATACTTTATGTTCATACGCGATCGTTAATGAGCAGACGGGGGGATGGTAAAGGGGGCTGAGGGGTGATTATGTTAACACGCGAACGCGTTAACTTCCCCACTCGACGAGTTTATTTTCCTACTAATAACCAGAAGCTCTACTTGAATGAAAAATTGATCCTAAACCCGATAATAACATTTTTGATCATCCGATCGGAGTCCCTTAACATTAAAATGTATCGAATATTCATTAAAGTATTATTTTAAGCCGATATCAGCTATTTACTTAATCACATTTCGATTTCTCCATTTACCGCCGCTTTGCGCTCTTTTTAATTTCATATTTTATTCTAAAAATTAATTTATTTTATTCGCCGATAAAAATTTTTTAGCACTTTTTCGTCATTTTCGTAAAATACTTCGTTTCATTGACAAAACGATTTTTTTTGTTTATCAATTTTTCGATAATTCGAACGAAATTCCTTCAGATTCAAATTTATCGATAATTAATTATGGGATTTTCGCTAAATCACAGATTTTTCCATTTGCCGATTTTACCGCTTTTAATTTTATATTTCATTCATTTATCGTCGTTTATATTAATTCGCAAAATAACTTAACGCAATTGCATTAATAAAAAAAAAATTTCGTTCACTTACATCACTTCGATAAAATATACCATTTTATAGATCGAAAAAAATCGTTTTTTTTTTTTTTTTTTTTGCCGTATTTCACGCTGCAATTGTTTTCAGGGATTTTATTTATATCTGTATCTGGTGAGCGTTGCCTTTGTTATAACAATGTACACTACTTTGCTGCGAGACAAAGCTGTGAAGAAGATGTTAGTGCAGCGCGGCAAAGAGGAGGGAACTTATGCCTTCAAATCTCGAACCGTTCAGGTAACTGAAGCACAATTGTTATCGTAGTAATTAAGCTTCAATAAGGAGATCGGAGTACCATTACAATTAGAGGGAAAGCCACAGCGCAGGGGGATGTAAACGAACAGATGGAGTAGAAGCAAAGAATGAGAAAAAAAAAAAAAGAAAAACGTATAGAAAGATAAAAACTGTTTCCGTCAGGCGCAGCAATACGGAAGCTTCTGCCTACGACTGGGCGCCGTCGGATTCGGCGCCGGATCGTTAGTCTTTACTGGATTGCAAATCGGTGCGGAAATAGCGTCCGGTGGTCCATTCAGGGCTATTACACCGAGCGCAAGGCTTCTACTGGTTACCGCTCAAATGCACTTCATATTCCTCAACAGCAAGGACCTCGAACTCGCTAAGCACGGCGCTCTCGCCAAATTGGGTCTGATGCACATGATCGCCACGAATCTCTGCGAGTGGCTTCAGGTAACGAGTCGTAAACGTTCGAGGATCAAATAATTGACGAAATAAGACATACCGATGATGACACGCGGACCCGGGGTACCTACATTCGCGATCTACGTGACTATAATCTTGAAAAGATGACGCAAAAACGCGTCTTTGCGATAACGAACGAAAAAATTCAAATTTTGATTGGCGATCTTAAAATTTCACAATGATTCTCGTGTTTTCGTTTCGAATGGAAATGTTAAGGTTGAAAATAATCGTAATGACACGAAAAAATTTTTTTTCGAAATTGAACGAAAAAATTAAAATTTCGAGTGCCGATTAGAGATTTATTGATTTTTTTTTTTATTTTCGTCTCGAAAGAAAGTATTACCGTTGATAAGAATCGTAATGATACGTATAAAGTTCTTCGCGAAAATTAACGAAAAAATTGAAATTTCGAGTGCCGATTCAAAATTTTATGATAATTTTCGTGTTTTCGCATCGAAATGAAACATTAATGTTGAAAAGAGTCCTAAAGACACGTAAAAAGTTCTTTGCAAAAATAAACGAAAAAATTCAAATATCAACTGCCGATTAAAAATTTGTTGATAATTTTCGTGTTTTCGTCTCGAAATAAAATATTAACGTTGAAAAGAATCCTATAAACACATAAAAAATTCTTTGCGAAAATAAACAAAAAAATGCAAATTTCGAGTGCCGATTAAAAATTTGCCGATAATTCTCGTATTTCCGTATCGAAATTAAATATTAACGTTGAAAAAAGATCTAAAGACGCGTAAAAAGTTCTTTGCGAAAATGAAAAAAAAAAAATGCAAATTTCGAGTGCCGATTACAAATTTGTCGATAATTCTCCTATTTTCGTCACAAAAGGAAAAATTAGTATTGAAAAGATAAATGTACGAGTAAAATTCTGTTATTAAACAAAAATTGCGGTCTCGAGGGCATTTTCACATTTCACTGTCGAGATATTTCGATTGAAAGGATAATACAGTGCTTTCATGTCGCTTTAAATCAAATAAATCTCAGGCACTCGTGGAAGAGACGAGACACGAAATTGCTCAATTGGAACTGCACGATCACGAGGTCGACGATGACGGTATTCTCAAGACTTTGCTCAGCGACGCAAGCCCATTTCTATTTCCTTGCACTATAGAGTTCAGTCTCATTTGCGCGGTGATACTCTTTGAAATGTGGAAGCGCGTTGACAAGAAAGTCGTCGTCAAGAACGACGGCGTCACGAGATCGTTGCATCAACTGAGTATCGATTGCAGCAGTGCTCACAGGTACACTGCCTTTGAAAACCCATTAAATTTCAACGAAAAAAAAAAAAAAAAAAAAATTTAACCGATCATCGATTCATCGTTTGATCATCGATCAGTGATTGAAAAAATCCTTTCACTTTTTTCAGAGGCCTTTTCGGCGGAATTTTGGTAATTGCAGCGACAGTGTTGAGTCTTATAATGTTTTTCGTACTGAAAGAATCGAAGCCAATGATAGCTATCGAACAGGTTACGGCTCTCGAAACAGCAATTTTGATAGCAGGTTCGCTAAAAAATCAAATAAATTCCCAAAAAAAAAATGTTCAATTTTTTTTTTTTTTTTTTTCGATTTAATATTTAATTACACTAAAAAAAAATAGGCGCAATAGCAGCCATCGGCGGTGCATCGAAGTTAAGACAACTCGAACTAAAAAGCAGAAAACCAACTCCTCATCTCGATTCTACTCTTCTCGCGGCGGCTCAGGCCGGAGTCTACTTGCATTGTCTATTCGGCGCTGTTGGTGGCATATTAACGATGGGTCCGACTTGGGGATTATCGTTGGGAGCGGATTTTATTGCACTTGTGCAGAGTACGAGTCAAACTCTTCTCGTTAAGGTAGGTGTCGATTTAATATCGTATTGAAATTAAATGAGGGAAAAAAGAAAAAATCTCGAGTCGAGAATTTTTTTTACCCAACGCGATATATTGAATCATTAAAAATCGACGTAAGAAAAAAAAAAAAATTTTCGAAATCTTTTCGAAGAAAATGGAGTCGAGAATTTTTTTTTACGTCATTTTTTGATGATTCAATATATCGCCTTTTTTTGCCTTTAAACACGCGATATTGAATTTTAACCGTTGATTTTTTTTTTTTTTTTTTTTTTTAAGATCGCGTGGCGAAGGAGATCGTCTTCGAACGCGAAACCGGGAAAGGAATTGATAACGTTTCTCATAGTAGTGAACATAGCACTGTGGACAGTCAACACTCTGGAGAAATCACGCGCCGACGTGAGACCCGATCATCTACGGTTCTTCGGGGTCTGGGCGTGGACCATTATCACCCACGTATCGATGCCCCTCGCTATATTTTTTCGTTTTCATTCGGCTATTTGTCTCTTCGAGGTATGGAAGAGTTGTTACAAATACAGACCGCCGGGAGTTCCACAAACACCCTGTTGAATATTCTTCCCATATTTCCGATAGCAAATGTATTAAAAAAAAATTGTTTCCGTTTTTTTAGAATTCTTAATCTTGAAGATCTTATCAGATCTAACGAAAAAAATGTTGAAGTATCCCGAAAATTTTATGAAATAAAAATGAATATTTTCGTTTAGCAAAAATAAAAAATTTACGAAAAAATTCCATTTTACGATTATTTTAGCCGCTATACACATTGGAGGAGTCAAAGGATTATCTCAGTGTGACGGCAAAAAAATGTCTGATTTTCATGATTTTTTTTTTTTTTTTTTTCGATAAAAAAAATCGCTAATCAGTCTGATTTTTTTTTGTTAATACAAAGCATTCACGATGAACCGAAAAAAAAATTAAATCGCTTTTTTTATGTTTTTTACAAAGGTTTTCGGGGATATAAAATTATGCTGAAAAAAAATAGCGTCCGATGATGGACACTTCTATTTCCGTAAATATTGTCGGAAATAATGATTGTAAAAAGACTATTAATAAGTATGAAAAACTTTAAGGCCTTGTGAAGCATTTTTTTAAATGAAAATTGACAAAATGGCGGCAATTGCAAAATTAAGTTTCGAAATAAACTCTTTTTCGATGGTTTTTCGTTAAAAAAAAATGTGAAGAATAACAAAAAAGCTTTCATAGCGCCTTAAAGAATGGCGTGAAAAACGATATGGGTAAATTTAACACGGAGTACTTTGAAGTAAATACAAAAAATCGGACTGATTATCGAATTTTATTCATCGAACAAAAAATACCGAAAATCAGCAATTTTTATGCACGTCACATGATCCGTTAAGAAATTCAGTTGAATAATTTGGAACTCGTAACTCTGAACGTCGTTCTAATATTTTAAGAACTAAAAAAAAAAAACAAAAAAAAAGTTTACCGAGAATTTGACGAGATAAGACTAAATATTTGCATCGGTAAAAAAAATATTTCAAAAATCTTACAAAAATTCCTATTCTTCAAATATCATCTCGGATAGTAACTGTAAAAATTTGAGTATCTAAAAGAATCATTTGAGTAATTTGCAGCTGGCAACTCTGAATTACGATTTTCAGTACCTAAAAAAAATCAAAATTTGCACCAAGAATTCTACGTCGATTTATTTACGAAACGCAAATTCTGTTTTTTTTTTAGACGATAATATTAATTTTTAAATAAATACAAAAAAAAAAAAAACAAATTCCAAAAATTGTCCCAAAACTCCAATTTTCAAAAAATTATCCCGAATAGCATCCCGAAAAATAATTTCGCTAATTTGGAGCTCGTAGTTGCAAACAAAGATTTTTGCAGACGAAAGAAAAAATAAAATAAAAAAATAAATTTTACACCAAGAAGTCGAAAAAATCAATATTTTCGTGGACTAAAAAAAAACAGATAGTTTCAACAAAAAATGCATGTATCGCGTCGAAATGGAAAGAAACTGTAGAGAGAAGGGGGAGGAGGGAGAAAAACGAAGGTAGTGTTGTTACAGCTCGAGTCGCCATCGGAGAGAGTACGTCGAAGCCGAGAGAGGAGTCGCGTACACACCGACGGTTTGATACGGTTTACGGGTAAACACATTTGGGTGGCAATCACGTCACGAAGTGAGAGGTTGTTGCCGAGGGGGGCGAGAGCACGTCGTCACTAGTCGGGGATGCGGTGGAGACAGAAGAGAAGCGCGCAAAGGTTGGATGAAGAGAGCGGCTGGCGTTGTGGATGCTTTCGGGGTGAAGGAGATGAAGGAGGAGGGAATGATGAAGCCGGGGGAAAGGGTGAGTGCTCGAGAGCGGGATGGGTGGGCAAGTGAAGGGCTCTTAGGAAGCCTTTGTTGCTACTGCTCGGTCAGCCAGTCCATCGTGCTGCCGCTGTTGCTGGTGGCCACCAGCCGCACAGGGAACGACGAGAAACACCCTTCTCCTCGAATCCACCGTGAAACTCTCTCTCCGCCCTCTCTATGCCTCTCATTCACTTGGCCTATCGAGTGTATGTTCACCCTGACGAAGATGCGTTCGAAGCCGAACTTCCCATCTTCCGCTACTCCCGAACGAGGGAAGTTCCCCATCGCATCAAACTGTTGCAGTTTCGAATCTTCGTTAATACAAATTTCTCCGAGAAAACAAAGAAAAAAAAAAAAATTCCCTCCAATGTTCGCCGATTGGTATGTTTCGTCAAGAACTCTCGAAGTTCGATAAATCGAAAAATCGGACTAACGATCGATTTTTTTTTCTGTTACGTAAAAAATGAATTCTCTGAAGACTATAGTTGGCTTACGAATAAAAATTTTCCCTAAAGCGTTCGCCAATTGGTATGTTTCGTCAAGAACTCTCGAAGAACTCTCTTTTCGATAAATCGAAAATTCGTACTAACGATCGATTTTTCGCGCAAAACGCGATCGGTAAATTGGATAACGAAATATTTTTTTTCTGTTACGCAAAAACGAATTGTCCGAACACTACAGTTGGATTACGAATAAAAATGGAGAGATGTATCTATCCGAGTGGTGTACATGTAAAAATGAAGGTAACGGCGAGCGGAAGGAACGAAAATGATTGGCTAAGAGAGAAACCTACGCAACGAATGGATACAGGTGCGAGAAAAAGAAAATCGGCGGGATAGACGAGATAAGACGTTGCGACAAAAAAAATAAGAAATCGCGGAGAGTATCGGGTGGAAAGAGAGAGAGAGAGAGAGAGAGGGTCGGGTGAGAAAAGGGTACAACGATAACGGGGGTAAAGCGGGATGTTGTACGCAGAGTCGACGCTCGAAGGAAAGAATCCTTGATATATCCGCCAAACACAGCAGTGTCCCAACCCCGGTACACCGCCTCGCGGATTTATCGAAGACCCGAGCCAAGGATAATGGATGGCTCTGCACCGGTCTTCGTCTTTCCCCGAAAGCCGAGGAAGAAAAAAAAAAAAAAAAAAAAAAAACCTCTAAATAATGCAACGAAACGTGTATATACAACGCCTACACATTCTACGTCTGCCCCATGCGTGTCTCGACGACCACTCCAGTGCCTCGTGTTCGGCAAATTAAATATATTAAGTATAACGAATTCAAGTAACTCCGACGAGCGAATAAACATAAATTGTCGAAAAATGATTACAACTTAGAAAAAAAAGCAGAAACATATTTTTATTTTTTTTTTTTTTTCGAAAAAAAAAATATCAGTATACGATTTTTAATGCACGAAAGCCGTTCAAAACTTTTCGAAGTAAAGCAGCGAAAATTTTCAGCGCTTTAAATAATCGAAAAGTATTTATGCATTTTTGTCACTCGACGACAGAATCGTAATCATTGTAGAAACAATGGAATGTAAAAAAAAACCGTTGAAAAAAAAAAAAAAAAAATCTTATTAGTTATCTACGATGTATTATTTCACGTGTCGCGCGGCAACATGAAATTGTCAAATAACGAGAAAACAATAACTTTTATGACGCATCGAAAAACTATCATTAATAATATGAGTTTAAAATTTTTAACATCTTTCTATCTGATTATAGAAATTATAGCTTATAATGATAAAAATTCAACGAGTTTTACGGGAATCCGCGTGGCGATCGGACAGTAGAAGAGCGTTCGGAGGAGTTAGGGAAGGGGGGGGGGGGGCAAAGGGGCGTTTAAGAGGAAAGTCGCACTGATTAAAACTGCGGAAAATAACGAAATGAGAAAACGAATGGTATGAGTTTTACTGCTTACCGTTGGTGGGCTGTTTGGTTGAATCGGGGAAACGGTCGAGAAGCAGAAGTAAACGGAGGTTTTACCTCGGGGTTTCTCGACACGATTGGACGATTCTCGGGAATGTATTTAATTCGATTGTTGGCGACGGCCTCGGAGGAGTCGAGGATCTCGCCGGCGAGAGAAGCGCCCGTAGCGCAGGTGGACAGGTTGCAAGTTGCTTGTTGCCCGGGCATTTCTGTCTCGAAAGAGCAATAGAGAGAAGCATCGGACGATTGACGAAATCCTCTCGGGGTTCCTTCCCGAGCCGAGAGAAAGCACATCGAGGAACGAGGCGAAGGAAGGAGTAAGGGAGGAGGACGCTTCTGTTTCCGGCGGAAATGAGGCCTTCGCGACTACCGACTATCACTCACCCCATGCAAAGTCTTCTTCTCTGTCCCCATCGTTGTTGCCACGGAGTGGTGGGGGGTCTGCCGATTTCACCGGCAGCGAGCTTGCGACACCTGACTACTGCCCCGCCGACGCTCACCGGTAGCGAAAATCGTATTTATATTCCATCTCCCGAACGTTCGTTCGCCAAGTAAACGGCCGCGAAACGATGTTGCAAAACTATGACTGAAGGAACGAGTAGACGGGAAGATTTCTCTTTTACGCGTCTCGCGAACGTAACCAACCACCTCGGGGGGCCGCATGACGAGAAAAAAAAATACTTCGTTACATATCACTACAAAACATAGTATTACGAACGCCAAGTCAAACACAGATCGAGATAAGCATCGTGTCAAATCATGCGCGCGGAAAAAAAACGATTGACACTTAACACTTCGAAAGTCCCGTGTTTACTGAATAGATTCATGAAGCGCGTGTACGGGGTCGCGGGGCCCACGTGATTAGAATACGCGAACGGGGAGTGGGGATAAGTACAATGGCGGAAAAGAATGAATAAAATAATCAAATTTTCGACCGTTATTTTTTTTATTTGGTAATTTAATTGCTTAGCAGATACTTAATAGCAATGAATTAAATATTTATCAGTGACATTTGGTAAATTATCGATCTCCAGAGATCGATTTCGGACGAATTATTAGAATCGTCGACATTGTTATGTTTATTCGTTTTTCACTTTGAATGGCTGGCCGTTACAAATAATAATAACGTTGAATAAAAAAAGGTCATTGCTGTCACGATGGATGAGTTAAGGATTAAAAACTTGAAGATTATTCGTATAGTTCGATGATTGGAAAAAAAAGTTTTTTTACGATCCCGTAATATGGACATTGTCCGAATTCGATTGGCACAGACAATTTTCTATTCACAAGCACGCGGTTACCAGCCAAGGTTTCGAAAATCCTTCTTTTATTTAGTAAATCATAACTGAGAGACAAGAATATGTCGTATAGTAGTTACGTGGATATGAATATATATATATATACCCCATAGGGGATGAAGATGAGGTATAAAAGAGTAGAGTCTGCGGGATAGAGAATGGAGTTGGAAGAGTTGAACGAAGGAGGCCTTCCTATTTATATGGTAGAACCCAACGTATAAGACGCGAAGACGAGAACCTGCGGTAATACTCCGGTTGGTCTTTTCGAGGATGTAATTTTCGCTGTATGCCGGGATTAGAAGCCAGTTATTCGACTACCGGAGTGTCCTCGACGGAAAAGTATTGACAACGCTACCGCGGAAAATCCCGATCTATTTATTTCGAGTTCTACGTATTTAAAATGAAATTAATAAAGCTGTATGCACACTTAGCGACAAGATAAAGCAACGACTATGTTCCGAAAAGATTAAAAATACTTCGAAACGCAGTAAAAAAAAATATGACACATTTAAACACGCGAATAGCGACAGCAATCCGTACGCAACTCGGCAGGACAAAACTTTTACATCTTCCGAGAACAGCCCGCGCGGTAAGACCGGATAATCGGATCTTCTTCGCTCGCGGTGGAGAGAAGAAAAAGGGTTAAAAAATTATGAAAAAGACACGTTCGCCTCGAGGCGCACGTTCAGTCTAGACTTTCGCTTGAATAGTTGTCGTCGACAAGACGTTAAACGGTTCAGAAATTCCCCCACTCTTCGGAAGTGTTCACGTGCGAATTGCGTCACGAAGAAACTAGCGATCTTCATCGTAATTCTCCGTAATTCTTCGCGTCCAGAAATCGGACGTCAATAAAAAAATTATACTTTCTTTTTTTTTTTTTTTTGACAAATTATTTTTATTCGTGTTTTTTTTTTTCTTATATCTACATTTTACATAGGGTTTCGTAAGAGGTAGAAACAAATGAAATTTCGTGATTTTCCGTAAGGCTTTGAGAATCAATAAGACGTTGCCGAGAATATCTCGTATCGATTACATCTTTATATTATTTATAAATTGTGTTGAGTGCATCCGTTCAAACGTGGAAACGCGGAAATTTCAATGTTATACACGCGATGGTAATCTTGAATAGGCGTTGAGATATCGCAGCTACGAGTCACGTGACTATTGTCAGCGGCAACCGAACGCTCGGTAAAATTAAACCGCAACCGGCGCTGCATTCCTCGATGGCTCCGTTGTGCGAGGCGATTGAGAACACTGTTTTAATGCCCATACCTGAGTAACGAAAAAAATGTTTTGTAAACACGAAGTTTTTATCACAAAAACTTTTAGATCGCAGGTGCGCGCTAAACATTATTTAAGATGC
Source organism: Cryptus viduatorius (assembly GCA_964006125.1). Taxonomy (NCBI): domain Eukaryota; kingdom Metazoa; phylum Arthropoda; class Insecta; order Hymenoptera; family Ichneumonidae; genus Cryptus; species Cryptus viduatorius. The sequence continues at coordinate 6,801,391 of OZ023223.1, forward strand.
TTTTTTGAAATGCAAAAAAAATTCGTGAAAAATTGCAAAAAAGTGAGAGAAATGTTCGTAATATTTCGAGAACATTGCAAGATAAAATTTGCTGAAAAATTAACGAATTATCAGTGATTTATTTTAACAAAATTGAATAATCGGAGAAACAAAAAAAATTATAAATATCTGGCTATTCGCTGGTTTTCTTGTCTCATGCCGCACGTTATCCGGTTAATCTTTATGCAATAAAATTAAACGCCAAAAAGCTTCAAACGCTTTTTGAAGCATAATATTTGCCAATACTCACTTCTGAAACTCCCATTCACGATTGTCCAGAGGACAGACCTGCCGAGTCTTGAGCCAACGAGAGATGCAATGGAAATGGAACGCATGCTGCAGAGCCAAAGAAATTTTATACAATTATAAAATGTGCGCTGTGTATATAATAACACGTGACGTGTGTCGTTTGCGATATTAAAAATCTTCCAGGCATTATCTAGAAGAATTACTAGAAGAAAAAATTTTTTTTTTTTTTTTTTGCCGATTGTTAGAAACGCACATTACAAACGCCCCAAGCAACGGTACATTCTTCACTCGTTGCCGATGCTTGATTCGCCTGACATTCGATGCACAAGTCCATTATGTGATTCCTGCAGATAGCGCAATTGTCCACAACGATATCTGCGAGTGACAAAAAATATGAAATTTTTCGTGACTCGTATTTTTACGACGATTTGTTGACGTTCACTTTTCGAAAAAACATCGTAAATATCAATCGACGACGGAACGATATAATTTTTTGAAACTTACCCCACGCCCACAGCGCGACGGCATTCCACTGGAAAGAAAAACATCAAAATCGAATTTTCAATTATGCGAAGTGTCATTCGCGTAACCGCGAAACAGGATGATGACAAAGCGCCGAGAAAGACAGGTTAGAAAACGACATTTGTCATAACGTTAATCGTCTGTAAGTTAGATTCGTTTTAACGCTCTTAAAGTTTGTATTTTACGATACCTTTTTCACTTCGAAACGCTTTTTGTCTCCTTTGCCGCTACTCGAAGTAGGCAAATCGCTTCCTTCGTCGTCAATATCCATTGCGGAGGCCATCTTGTAATTTTGATATTTTCCAGATTCCGGAGGCGATGGCCGGCGCTATCGATACTCGCGCTCCTTCCGGCTGTTTTGCGTACAAAATTAAATTTTCTGTTGAACTAAAAAAAAAAAAAAATTTAAGGGGATGAAACATTTCTACACGTAAACTCATTTTCGCATTGAACAAAACTGCTGCTTAGATAATATTTCGATTTATTATTAAACGTGCCTACACGATACAAATTGGGGGACAACACAATTTCGATATCATTTTTTTTTATTATACGGTAGTAAACGTTAGTTATACGCGAAAGACAAACTTTTTTTTTACGTACAGCTCTGTGTCTGCTGCTTCGCGTTTTAATGCATTTTCAATCGAATAATCATAATAATAATAATAATACAGTTGTATATTTCCATGATGAAGGGAATATTAATTTTCATTCAAGTTGTTGTTCAGATCTTTTTTTTTCTTTTCACGGACTATCACAAATGTTGATTGCTGGTTCGTGTGTATGTGTTCTTTTTTTTTTTTTTTCGTTTTTCTAGATATGATCAAGGATCGGTGTAATGGACTTACGGACAATATCGTGTCGCTAAAAACCTCTCGCCTATACATTACATTTTTTCGTCTTTTTTTTTTTATTCGGAGTTTTTTTTTTTTTTTTTTTTTTTTTTTTTCGAAGTCCGTCCATACATAGGCAGGCAGACAGATAGGCAGGCGGGCAGGCAGGCAGACATAGGCAGGTATTGAAACCGCGAATTGATCTATTACATCGCTACAGCCGCACCTTCAAGGAAAAAAAAACCTCGTTATAAAACGGGGCGGTACACACGTAGAGTACAAGGGTAGATTTGCTTTTTCTTTCTTTTTTTTTTTTTCGTTCGGATTACGACGAGGTGCTCGACAACGACGTCACGAGACCGTTACATTATCCTCTATCATACAAATACAGTGAGACACGTATTTCATTTATTTTCACATATTAAGAATATAGTATGTCTAGGTACTTCGGGGCAACGCAGAGACGATACGAGTATCGAGAATTGAGTCTCTTAAAAGTTTTATTCGGGGACCAGCGTAATTATACACAATTTCGTGTAATCGGTTCGGTTGGCAATTGAAAAAGTTGGATATCACATTCATATTATTTTTTTTTTATTGTTTTATTCTTTCGCAACGACACCATTGATTTAAAGGGACGCGTAATTTTTTTTTTTTTTTACACCGATGTATGCGCGGTTAAGCAAAAAATTACGAGATTCGGCAAAAACTCGCATATCCAATGGCGTTTATTCACATACTTCTCAATAATCTCAGCGATACTCGTACCCTCAACGACCCATTGTTCTTCTTTTTTTTTTTTTTTTATCAATCTCCAATATATTACTAACTTTTTCAATATAATAAGTCATTACGGCGTTATCGTATAGTTTAACGCTGTGACAGCGACGACGAGAAGCGCATGCAAATTAAACTCAAACGTAACGCAAGCGGTGTGCGACTTTAAACTTATTGCCACCTCCACTCTTTGTTTTCAACTTTTTCTCTCTCTTTCTCTCTCTCTCTCTCTCTCTCTCTCTCTCTCAAGCTTTCTCCTCATTATTTTATCTTCCAATCATCATTTCTCTTTCATCTTCTCCGCTATCACGATATAATAAATATCCTTACGCCTTTTTTTAATCATTTTTCTGTCTTTTTTTTTTTCAACTTCATTTTTCATATTTACAATTGGAATTTTTCCTAAAACATTCAAATCCACGTGAAAATCTTCCGATGATAAAATATCCCAGACACACGAAGATGAAAATTTGTCCGTTTACTATGTTATTTGGTTGTGCATTTCTCAAGTCGAACTCGTTAACGGAGTCACATGCTTAACGCTCTCGATATCGAAACAGCTATGATATCACGAATCTCCGTCAACGAGGCGAAATAAAATCTAATCGCAGTTTGTTTGTTTGTTTTTTTTTTTCATACAATATCTCGTATAACATTAACTCCCTTGCCGACTACGCGTTATGTAAAATAGAATTTTTGTTGTTTGTGTCGTCAGAGAAAAAAGGGTCTCCCGGTACATCGTGACGTGCCAATGGAATGGTTTTTTTTTCGCTATAAAATTATTATCGATCACTATTTTTTCTTGGATCTAAATGTTCAGTTTGTATGGCACAAATGGTCTGCTCAATAATCCTTCGGATTTTCTTTTTCCTTTATTTTTTTTTTTCGTCTTTTTTTTTTTCATTTTTCGCCAAAAAAACGGCGGCGCGCATGTGTATGTGTGGTTTGTTTTTTTTTTTTTGTTTGTTTTTGTTTTTTCTATAATTTCCTCAGTAATAGCGTATCTCTGTAAGCGTGTGATTGCATTTGCTACTACGATTGACGAAAGAAATTCGAGTGCCTTGGATCGTGACGAAGTTCGCTCGAGACGAAGTTTCAAACGTTTTAATATCGAAGTGAATGTTCCAGCGACGAATCAAATGCATTTTTGTATTAAGATAGAGCTTTTCTTCGTTTGCAGTGAAAAAATATGTTTTTCTTTTTTTTTTTTTCTCATTTACGAATACGTATTTAATATCTTTTGTATTGTCAATTAGAGGGTCAAGTATAATTTTTAAAGCTTCCATTACGTCGATCAATCAATTAATATCATTTTTTTATTTTTATATGTTCAATAAGAATAGATGCGACAAAGAAATCGAGGATATTGGTTATTTTCACGGACGCCTCGATATATAAATTCAACGATTAATATCGGGTAATTCAATGCCTCTCATCGACTGGAACATTCACCGTTACCTCGAATTATCTCGAACTATAAACTTCGATTAAACCACCGAACAATTATAAAATATATCAATTCTGACGATATCCTTAAAAAAAAAAAAAGCTACGATGAAATTTTAGGCCCGATACGGATTTTATGGGAAATTTTTCTACGGCCGGAAAACTGAATTGTGTCGTAAAAAAAAAAAAAAATAATGAATAAAAGCGACGGAAAGCGGTGGGATCACTTGGAGACTCAACTAATATCTATTATTTCTTATTAACGTCTTATAAACTCGAAGCAGCCTTTTCATCACATCTGCAGGCACCTTAAACCGGCGTTTTATATTCTTTTTTCTTTTTTTTTTTTCGTCCAAGAAAACGTGATCGACTGATCACAGCGTTAGATATTGTCACATCACCACGTTCATATGTAGTACATAGGGTGCAGACAATCTCTCTCTCTCTTTCTTTCTCTCTAATCTCTCTTTCTCTCGATCTAAATGCAACGACTGTCGAAATAGTGGCTGTGCGCTACGGGGCCTCATGTACGTTTTCACCATTGTCCGTTGCGGACACTGGAATACGGCAGTTTGACGTTTTTAACCACTTCTTTTTTTTTTTCAACTTTATCATTAATAATTTCCGTTTTTTTTTTTTTTAAGTTCCAAGATGAATGGTAACGTCACAACGTACAGTGGCAACGTTGCGCTATATCTTAATTTACGTCATGGCGCCTCTTATTTTTTTGTTAATCTGTTTTTTTTTTTTTTCATCTAATATTTTATCGTAGTACGATGGAAAAGCCACGGAAAAAACGTTTACCGAGTCACAATCGATGCCTTCACACGAATTCTTAATATTAAGTAAAAAATGCAACGAAACTATAATTACCCATAACAACGGTTGGTAATAATTAACAATAGAACACAGACGATCTCCCGCTAATATCGATTATGCAAAAATCTCTCAATTAATTAGTGTTTCACTTTTTTGAGTATTTATTCCAATGCAAACGTGTCTCAACATGATAAAAGTTCGATTTCACGACGCGTGAGAATTTATCGGGATCCGAGACAACGAAAAATTCGTCAATTATTTCTTCTCGATATTTGACCGAAACGATGCGAAAAAATTGTCTCTCACTGATAAACGGAGTGAGGAAATTGCACAATTGATTTAAAAAAACAACAACAACGAAATAATTAGAGAGCTTAATAACCGGAATCAGAGCAAATAATTTTGCTCTTCAATCAGAATTATCAATAAGACTAAAAAAAATGCAATTCTCGTCTCTGAGAAGATATCGTGTATAACGATCGAGTGAAAGAGAAAAATAATTTTCCGGTCTCACTATCGGAGATAATAAATCGACAGCATAACCCAAACTTCTTGCGAACATCTTTGGTATCTTAGCAATACACTAATATCCATAGCAAGTCGATCCTCTCGTTGTGTAAATCGGGAGGTTTGACAGAAGAAAAACGAAAATAAAATTCGACACGTTGTAAAGTAAATGCGACACGAGGTGTTAAATAGACAAAAAAAATATTCAATGTAAAGTTTCATGTGGTCATGGCTCGTGCTGCACTCCAAAAAAAATCCATAAACACGAGAAAAAAAAAAAAAAAAAACTAAAAATTATCGTAAAAGTTCGTTTAAATCTATGAATCTTAATATCGAAAGAGAATCTTCGACGCTTCGAATATATTCGTCACGACAGACACTTAATCATTAAGTTGAGAAAATAATTGTGTCTTTGTTTGTTCGTATATTGCAAGCAAAGTATTATCCGTATATCGTCGTCACTCTGTAGATATACACTTACGACGAATATTTGTGTTTATTTATTTTTCATTTTTTCTTTACCTTCGATGAATTTGTCGGTTTCGTGCGATGTGGCGTTTAGAATTACAGAAATTCCGAAAACGTATTTGTTAAACGGCAAATGTTCGGTTCACAGAACGTTTCTTTAATCCACCAGAAAGATTCCGAGGATTTGATATTGCAAAGTAACTTCGCATCGGTTTTCCTCGTTACGAAGTAAAACGCGCACGTCGAGGTAACACTTTTGACGATTCAGGTGATTAATCGCGGACTGTGAAGGCCCTCTACTTGCGTATCGATCTGAGGATAGTGTTGGGTATCCGGTGGACCCCAATCGTGGAGATTTCCGCTGTTGGCGAGACGATGAGTCAAACGATGCGCTATCGAAAAACCACCGCTGCCTTCCAGCTGTGTCAGTACGAGGATAACTTGCCTTTGGGAAAGAAAAAAAACAAAGTTAAACATTAATTTTCATTCGATTATCGAATTGGAGGTAATAGAAAAAGTTACCTATGTAAAGGGGGAACGCTGTCCGCAGTTCTGAGTTGTCCTCTCGTCGATACGACGTTGTAACTCTCGTAACAATCGCACTTAACGTGAATCCATTTGTTGTCGTGACGATTTTCCACCATAACGACTAAACCCGCCCAACCTTTGGTCAAATAGTACGCCGTCATTCCTTCGCGTCCCTGTGAAATGAAACCAAAAAATAATTGAAAATTCGATCGATTAAAGTGAAAACCTTTATACACGCAAATTTCATACCTCGTGCCGTTGTCCCTTTGCTAACGTTAAACTTATTATAGCGTCGGCGAGTACGAAGGCCGGCGGTGAAATTTGCTCTACCAATAGCCTTTTCGAGCTGTGAATCGCGAGAACGTATTCAGGATAACTCGACGTATCTTCCATACCGGTGTGCCAATGATTGAACGCCAAACACACGACAATGTAGAGATCGCGTTCCAACATCTTGTGACATCCGACGAAACCACGAACCTGACGCTTACTATGTTCAACCAATCGGCCGACTTCCGGCGCCGCCGCAGAACGCGTACGGAACACGACGACGCAAAGATCGAGTTGTGAACGTTGAGATTTTTCCGAATTCCTGTTTTCAACAAAACGATTGTATAGAATCGACAATATTTTTCAAAGGTATAACTAACTATTTTCGGAAGAGCATTGTTCATTTTTTTTTCTCATTATTACAATGTACTCTTTGATTAAAGAGAGTGTATCGTTACTGTCTCAGCGAAAAGTGAGATTCGGAGCGAATTTCGAAAATTTCACAATAGGAAAATCTGAATAAAATCCTAAGAACATTAATTTTACGTAATGCTAAAAAAATTCCAAAAAATGATTAAGAAATTAGTTTAAATAAAAATTGTTCAACGAATGATTCGATGACCCAACTTTTTTTTCGGGGCGATTGATCGATTAATTTTTCCGAATAAATATCAATTCTTTTAGAATTTTTTCAAATTTTCGTTATTATTTTTCTATCGCTGAAAATTCTCGAAATTTGGATACAAATTCAAAGATACACTGCGTATTAGACTTAAAAAGTTTCCAGATGATTGTTCAAACTTATTTGCAAATATCAATTAAAGATTTTTCCAAAAAACGGATTTTCGAAAATATGAAAAAAAAAAAATGATACATATTCGGGAAAATCTACGGATAAATTTTTGCTAATTGAAACTACCGAATGATTCGTTGAACAATTTTTTTTTAACAAATTTGTTAACTTTTTCAAATTTTTATCCCTTCGGGAAGTCGTCGGAATTATTTTGGAATCTCACTTTTGGTTGGGAATGTAACAATAGACCTTCTTTACAACTCAAGCCGATAATTTCTAGTAAAAAAAACAAATCATAAGATGACGTTACAACGTTTGTCGCATATAATTCTCTTTGATTCAAAAGTACCTTTGCCCCTCTTGAAACAGTGTGAATTCAGTTTCTGTTGGTTCCAGTACCGTCAAAAGTACACAAGAAAGATGCCTCAGCGATGAGAGGGGTGGCAAAGTACCGCGCAATCTCACTTCGCTCCACCCAACTCTCGTTTTGCATATATCGATACAATCGAAATATTTCAGCACATCATCAAAGGAGATCCAAAAAACACCGTCGGAAGCACCGTGCGGCATAAGCATTTCACGCAACTGTGGTGTCCATATCGGACTATCGTCCGACCAATCGCCTTTCCAGCTATAGTGGCCCCAAGGATTTCGCAGCCGTAATAAGCGTATTCCCTGAAACCATTTCGAATCCGTTTAACACACAAATCTCCAATAAAAATTCAACTCAAACCAATAGAAAAAAATATTAAAATCGATCGCCAATCAAAATCTCACCTGAACATCCCGGACGTCGAGGACAGAGTACGCGTGTCTTAAAAAAACGATAAAAAAAATGTAAAAAGACAATATAAGGACAATATTATCAACACGTTTCATATTTTCGTTGCTCACCGGGGTCTCAAACCCTTTCGCTGATATTCATCCTCGTCGACCTTCATATTGCCGCCGCCGCAACTCGCTCCCATGAGAAACATTGCTTGCCGCGACGATAGCAATTGCGCCCATATGAGATCTTTATCGAGTTCATCTTCGCTCGGCAGTGCGGAGGGTTGTAGAGGAACGCTTTCACACGGAGCACCGGTCAGAGTCGCGAGACCCTCAATCGCGCGACCGGAAACCAAAGCTTCGTAGCATCCGTGGATCTTGGCAACGGCTTTCTCGATGAGAGGCACCCAAAGCTGTTTTCTCTTTGCCTGTAAAAAATCAATAACCATAAACAAAGAATTCATAAAAAAAAACATATCGGCAAGAATTTCTTTATCTTCCGACCTGCGAATATACGAGATGTCCGCGTTTATCGCACGGAAGAAGATCGTCGACGAGTACCGTAGTCCACTTGCCATCCTTGCAAAGCCGCACCTGATAAGCTCCTTCGGGACAAGTTTCTCGCATCACCAAAACTCTCCTAACGAGTTCGTCGCTTTCAGCGAGTACTGCGAGAGCCGATAGTAGCCAACAATTACCCAAAACTCCTTGCGATATATCGGATGGCAAAGGAGTCCTAAATACGGCCCAAGGTAACTTTGAGTCGACGCTGGAATCGACGTTTATCTGATGGGGTCTTCGCCACTGAACGACATGATTATCTTTCGTATCCGCGGGATTATAATACAAGGATTTGGGTGCCGGTGGAAACGAGTCGTCGACGAAAGGTTCATTTGTTTCTTTGCAATAACGAACGATTCTCTCCCATTTGTCGAGAGCTTCGCGTTCCTCTATGTGACGTAAATTTTCCATAACAACGCTTTCTTGTCGTTGTATACGAAGGGTACTGGTGCCCGGTTCGCTTATTTGTCGCGGCCTCTCGCCGGCCGCTTGCGACAGTGTCTTCGAACTTTGGCACATTTCGCATATCCCAATACCGCTTTTGTTTTCATAAGTGCATAACTTGCATTGCCACTGCGTGTGTCCAGAGCTCGCGGCATCTTTTATTCGTGAACTCAATTTTTCCGTAACACCGGAACCGTTTCGTCGCACGGAATTCCGATGTCTCGGTGTAACTATTTTCGAATTTACATGAGGCGGACAAGTGAGCCGCGGACCGGGACTTCTCTGTCCCGAAACGCGACTCTCGAGTCTCGGTACTTCGAGAAAATCCGCTTGGGTTTTGCATGCATTGCAGGTTTGCGCCGTTAGAGGATTTCTCAGTGTACACGAAGGACAAACCCAACTCTCGCCTTTTCTCAGAGTCGGATCTTCCGCGTGGGTGACGCTGCGAAGCTTCGAACCACCGCAAGCTTCGCACGTTGTTCTCGTTGCCGAATTCAGCAGAGTACATTTTTTACAAGTCCACGATGGTGGCAGAGGTTCTATGTGATCCTCGAGATCGGATTCTGCCGTAGCGAGTGTCGCTTTTGGTGGTATGTATCTTACGCTATCGCGAGAAACTACTATCGGCGATTCCATTGGACCGCGACAATTGATACCGTCCTTCGTTACGGTTATGAGACTCGGCTGCAAAAGCGAAGCGGGACTTCTCGACGAACCGCATATATCGCATCCCGATGACCAGAGAGGATTGTAAGCGTACGAACATTTGCGACACGTCCACATGCGTTTTAGCGGACTAACCGCTGCGGGACTTGCGGTCTCCACGGGACTCGTCGATTCGCTGTGAGCTCTGACGCTCGTCAATCCAAGTTTATTGCTACCAGCGCCGCTGGTACCGCTGTTTGCGCCGCTACTTCCCTGTTTTTTCGGCAACGGAGGCGGCGTGTCGGGATCCGTTATTCCGATGTAAGAATACTTCGGACGCGAATTAAATGCTACTGAATGCGGCGGTACCGCCGGCGGTGGATCCTCGTCGTTCAGACTACGGCGATTCACCACTTTTTTTCTCGTCGCTCTCGCTACCGCGTCGACCTCGGAATACGATCTTCTGTAAGACAATGGACCAGCCGATGATAGAGGTCTCGGCTCCCACGAAGGTACGCTTATCACGACACCGCTGCAGGGTGCCGAAGTTCTCGGTGCTTCGCATACTTCGCATTGATCCAATTCCGAAGCATTGTCGAGGGTACAATTGTCGCAACTCCAGAGCGCGTCGTCAGCGTGAGGAACTTCGGATACTATTAGACTCGTTGGACGTTGGATTACGTGGTCGCCGAGCTTTTGCACCACCGAACCGTTGGATAATGATCTACTGACTTTCGACTTAACGCGTTCGTATACCGAGCCACCGTGTCGCTTTGGCGAACACTGCGAACTCTCAGGCATACCGGCGTAAGACAAACCCGGAGGATCCATCGTCTCTACCGGTGGCAAACTCCAATCTTCACGATTCGATTGGCCTCTGTCGCCTCGACTTAAACCACTCAATTGCGCCATACTAGCGATATCGCTTCTCGCTTCTTGCTTTAAACTTCCGAGTTTCAGCGCTTTTAGTCTTTTGCCCCGACGCACTCCTATCAGCTTTCCGTTCGTCTGAGCAATCGACGAACTCGCGCCGCAAGCTGCACACAACGGTGTTGCGCTGCAACTATTCGTCTGCAAACAACGGATGCACGTCCATCGTGTGACCAGTAACGGCAACGATGGCGAACGCCTCGGTGCTTTTTCACGTTGATAACTCTCACCGGACCATGAGACACGACGCGATGTTGTCTTCTTCGGTACATTCGATGGCGCCGACTCGCTTATCTCGATACTGAAAATTCAAACGGACATATCTGAGTTTTTGAAAATTAAATGATTAGTTAGGGAATCGGGAAGTTATAATGGAAAACATACCTAAGAGGAACGGACACGGGATTCGGGTGTTGGTAACATTTGGAAAGGATGCGTACAGCAATGCCGATTCGAAGAGAAGTTGAATAGGAAAAAGGAATCGGAGTCATCTTGTCTCGAAATTCTTTTTTCGTAAAAAACTGTTTGCGGGAATATCGAAGTTTGCTTTATGCTCCGAGTCTTTGAAAACAGAGGCCAATTAAATCGTAAAGATTTGAGTTTGAAAATTTCAAATACGTATGGAGGAAAATTGTTTGTTTTTTGATAGTATTTAGTGTTTACGAATGAAATTGTCAATAATCGAAATTTTTATTCAAATAATTATTAACAAAATCCTTTGCGCTGTTTTACCAGAAAATTTGAAGAATTGAGAGTGAAAAAAGCAAAATCTAAAGTCTTATTGAAAAATGATTAATAACATTTTCTTGACGCTGTCTTCAGTAGAAAGTTTGCCAAATTGAGAGCAAATCACATTTTTTCCTCCGCAGTAACTAATGTTTGCAAACTGAATTTCCAAAAATTTCGATCTTCTAAAATCAAAAATCTTATTTAAATAACGATTAACAACATTCTCCTAACGCTGTTTCCAACGCAAAGTTTGCTGAATCGTGAGCAAAAAAAAAAATTCCAAAGCATGCAATATTTTCGAAACAAGTTCCCAAAAACTAAAAAATCTTATTAACGCATTAAATAAATACTTATTCAATGATAAAATTCTCTGACGTCGTTTCGCCAAGAAAATTTGCCAAATAAAGTAAAAAAAAAATTTTCTACCGCTATATATAATAATTACAAAAACAAATTTCCAAAAATAAAAAAATTGGATTTAAGTATTAGCAATAAAATTCTCCAGACGCTGTATCGCCCAAAAAATTTGCCGAATAACTACCGAAAAACCAAATTTTTGCATCGGAGCATCTAATGTTTACCAAAAAAAATTTTCATCGTTTTTACAATAATTCATTGGATTTCAAGACTTACCCAAGGGCAAGCAGCGTAGTATGCTGTTGTTCATCCCCGTAACCATGCCCAGCGGAATTATTCCTGACGGTGTGTCGTTCGATCGAATCTCCATTTTCGCTTTGCGTAGTCTCAGCTGTCTCTTGCTTTGCCGGTGGACTAGTTGGAGCGGAGGTCGAGGAAGAAGACGACAACGATGACGACGACGAGGATGAGACGGAGGACGTTGGTGTGCAAGATGTTTCGTTGGGTCCTCCGATTGGTGTTGTGGTCGTCGTCTGGGGCGGTTCCGGGGAATTCGGGGATAGTCTAGAATTCGGCGTTTCGTCGATCTGTTTGGCCCTCAGGCCGCAATCGTCGCAGATCGGTGTATCGGTTATGTTCGTCGAGTTCACGAAGGCGCAACAGCCGGTGCAACGCCAACGCGTGCTCTTTGGATGCTTTGTAGCCATAATCGGCCGCGGAAGTTCATGGCTCCGGGTAGCGTGGTCGCGGTAATCGATCTCCCGCGAACGGGCCCGGCGTGGCCTGGCCCCACAGTGTTCCTTAATGCCCGCCACCCTCGGCCCGAGCCCGGGAGTCACTGCCGTCGACAGTTCGTGGCCGTTGACGCTTCGCACGTTAAACAACGACCCGTAAACCTCGCACAGGCACAACAGTTACAACGATAACCGTTGAAAAAATCATTAACAACATTTAGCGTCGTCGATATATTCAGCGGCATCGTTCTCGTATTAATTAATTTAGTTTTAATGTATCTTGTTGGATATCTCGAGGTTTTTTTCACGTATGCGTTCTTTACATTTGCGTATCTCATAGTCGTCATTGTCATATGTTCGAGAGCGGCCATGTTGGTCCAGCACGAGGCACATAAGCAGAAAACACGCACAGCAGCCCGCCCGTTATTTATTTATTTTCATTTTTTTTATTTTTTTTTTCTTCTATATCACAGTCCGGACTCGATTTTTTTCAAGCCAAAGTATTCTTTTTTCATTTAAGCGCATAAATGAACGTTTATAATCGTCCATCGAGCGTTGAGACACAACAGTGGTCGCACAAGCTCGCGCCACGGCTACCCTCGACTTTCTCGGTAGCTCGTCAGCCCCCCGTGAAACCTCCGGGACCGAGCGTCGAGACGCACGACCTTAACCCATTCTTGGATAACACACGTTAACATCTTCTTCTCTTGTCGTATCCTCAATGTTTTTCCACTCGGTGACACGAAACTGTCTTTTAAACGAAAAAAAAGCCCAATACCCCGACACTACCAGGATTACCCGAAGCCCTCAACGACCGCAGTCGCCGTTGTGTTGACTACGCGAATGTAACACAGGACCGTCGCTACCCCCTTCGTAACGCGACATATGAGCTTTCATCTCCCCGCCAAAATCGTCTTTGAGTTCGGGCTCTGAGTTATTAAAATTACAATAATATTACCGTTTATGTAAGTTTCACGACTATTTATTGCATTGTAAAGAAATTTCACGATACTTATCGAGAAGTTAGGTTTTTATTTATCGTCAAACGTGATATATTTTCGTATCACGAACAATACGGCACTGCGAACATAAGGGATGCTAGTTTTAGCGCCATCTGCTATAAACTTAAAAGGCGTATGGAAACTTGTGTAATAGTCGAAACCTTTCAGTCATCACAAGTCCCTGTGGCGCAGAGGATAGCGCGTTGGACTTCTAATCCAAAGGTCGTGGGTTCGATCCCCACCAGGGATGCAACTATGATGGTTTATTCCATTATTATTTTTTACTCATTCTATTTTACTATAATATTTCATGTCCTGAACAATGAGCTCTTACTGCTCGTTTCCCTAATTCCATTAATACTAAGTTTATGTTGAATACAAATCAGCGTACTTCACGAGTTTCCCATTATTATCTTTACGAGACGCGCGTATCGGTCATTCGCGGGAAGGCGAAACGATGGAGAGTTTTCGCACTGGAGTTAAATGACCATCGCGCGGTCACTAACCACAAGAGATAACGAGAAATACAACCGCGAAATATAATGCAGACGGCAGAGTACAATGTAATGCTTTTAAAATGTTTCATCACGATTTTAATATACTTCGTTTAATTCATAAAAATTGCCATCAACCCTTTCTTCAACGACTATGCCGCGCATACTATGTAACATACATTGATACAAGTATCTGCACCGTTACCAAGCGTCGGCGTTTATCAAAGGAACAGTCTTGAGTAGCTCCGTTCCCCGTCGCGCGCAAGTGTACACATAGACAGACACACACGAAATTTTCGCCAGTATTGGTGATGCCTTCAACGCGATCAGAGACCTGTGGAGAAAAAAAAATCTCTAACCCGTTCGTGAATATACTATTCTACTGTGTCGAGTAGTATAATGGCTGGATGATTTCGCGTCCGCCGCATGGTTTACATCATGTAAATTGTGTATACTCTATTACTGGACTGTTTAAAAATATATTATTGTGTACGATACATTACGATGTTAAACCGGCCTTGATGGACCTAACGTAAAGAAGTTGTACAACGCTCGTGAAAAACAATATCTCCATCGATTGTGAGCAACATAAAAATTTTTTATTCTTCACTGGAATACTTTGTTACGAATGATTATTCGCGAATGTTTGTTTTAGGTTACGACGATTACGCGAATTCTCAATGTTACCTAACGCTCGTTTGTTTTACGTAGAATAATATAACTCGACGCTAAATAGATTTTTCATTCGAAGTACGCAAAGGTTTCATTTACCTTGTGTACACTCTCTGCCAGGCTACCATGTTTGGTTATGTTTCGGATCTCCGAATGTACAACAAATCGTTATTTCGACAAAAACCGCTTTTTCTCTTGATAATTTTTTGACGCGTGTGTAAAATTGTGAAAAAACTTAAAATCGTAACCCAAATCGATTAAAAAATCGTTTAATATTAATAATCGGGGTGAAACATACTGTGAGTTTAAATTTCAAAATTCTCGGTAACGCAAACATCGCTCCAAAAATACGAATCTTTCAATGATAATAACAATAGTGCCGTTATTCACGCGACAAACAATTCGTCTATAAAATGTTGTAAAAACCGTAACGATGAAATTTTTTTGTCGCAGAGGTTGGAGTCGCGATGGCGGATCAGCAGCAGCACCAGCAGCAGCAGTCGCCGCCGGGTTTCAAGCGAATGTCGTTGGATAAGATAATAGAAGCAATGACCGCAGATCTGGAAAGTACGGCGGGTCATTATGTACAATTTGGTATGACGCCGCAGCAATCGTCGGCGCAGAATTGGGGAGATTATTCGGGGGGACAGCGGCAGCATTTTATGAATAGTCAATCCGTGCAGTCGGCTCCGCAGGGTGTACAGCAACCCATGAATCCAATGCCGTCGCCTATTTACATGCAGGATGTACCGCAGTACGAGACGAACCGAGCAGAGCCCATGTACTTTCCGCCGCAGACGGTAAATCACTTAGGTATCAATGAAAAAAACGATTTGGTTGGAACTATAGACGTCGGAGGCGGAAATTACATCGACGTGATTTACGGAAACGCGTCGCAAATCGTCGCGGAACAGTGCCAATTGAACAGTTTGGCGTCTTACGCTAATCAAGGAATGATCGATCGAGAATACGGTCTTTTCGGCGATCAGCAACAGATACCGGTCGCTCACAAATTAACGAATCAGAGCGCAAACGGTAAGCAACTGATCGACAATTTGGTTGGGAATTGGGTGCCCAATCAGTCGGGAACTTACAGTCCGTTCGGTGGTTCGCCGAACGTAACGCCGGTACCGCAATTAACTCCGATACTCACTGATCCGGGAGAAAAATTGCCGAGAAGCGCGCCGGATAATCAGCAAAAGAAGCCGCGTATGGTGGCGGAAGTAAAACCCATGAGACCGTCGTATTCGGACGTATTGACGAAATCCGCGCCACCTCCGCCGTCGTCGATCACTGGTTCCACGACAAAACCCCAATTCGACGCGCCGACAACGAAAAAGATAGCGGGAAAGAACGGTAAAAATAAAAGCAAATCTGTGCAACTTAAGCGGCAGAATTCGTCCGGCAGTGACGATCACGGCTCGCCGAAGATGCAAATACCGAAAAAAACGTTCGAACGGAACAGCACGAACCTTCCGCGTCGTTGGGTATCTCTCGATAATCTTGGATCACAGATAGAATCTCACGAAATTAATGCGTTCAATAGATCTGATAATTTTGAGAAGAAGAAAGTCGCGAAAACGTCGAAGAAAAACGATAAAACCGAAGCGCTAAATAATTGCAAACTTCAGAATAGCAATTCCAAGACAACGGGAAACGTGCAGAAACGCCCGATTCAGATAAACAATAATTTGAATAATATTAACAGTTTCAATCAGTCGCTTTCGAACGACAAAATTGACAAGAATCAGCACGCGAACAATAAGATCAATAAGGACGAGAAAAAACCCCCAAAGGAAAAGAATTCGAAACGCTTTCACGCCGAAAAAGCGCAGCAGATTAAAAAGGGACAGAAAAATCGTAATCGCGATAACAGAGAATCTCCGGTCAAAGACTTGTGTCGTAATATAAATAAATATGCGAGCCGTTGGAGCAAATTTGGTCTCAAAGTCTTTTATTGGCTTCTGCATTTGATCTCCGATGTCGTCAGCATGAGTACCAATCTTGTTATGCAATTGTAAGTATGAAAAACCAAAAATTCTTTTCTTTTTTTACGATTTACTTTTTTTTTCATTTCTGTACTTAACGACTCGTAATTTTTTTTTAGCGGCAAATGCGTGTGGTATCACACTGTATTATACACGAAATACTCCTGGATTTACGTAGCAACGACAATTTCAAAAGTACAGTTCCTCAAAACGATTGGCAAGCAAATAGACGATTGGTTCGGAAGAAGTAGATTCGCGTTTTGGCGTCGAATGAAGTCAAAGAAAAACGACGAGAAAGATGAGCACAGAAGTTGGATGCACGGAGGATTAGAGACTAACATAGCGCTACCGTCGACCGGCGAAGAAGCTATGAAAAGATTACTCGCCTGCAAAGGCAAAGATCCGTACAGTATACTCGGCGTAACACCTACATGTTCCGATGACGACATTAAAAAGTATTACAAACGACAAGCTTTCTTGGTACATCCGGATAAAAATAGTCAACCCGGTGCCGAAGAGGCTTTTAAAATATTGGTTCACGCATTCGACATTATTGGAGAACCGGTGAGTTAAAATCGGCGATTAAAAAAAATATTAACTCGTCGATTAAAACAAACGACCGCATGGAGAGAATTTCAAACACTTTTCGATCGATGGTATAAAAATCTTAACAAATTTATTCATATTAAAAGTACTTAAAAAATTAATTTCACATAATAATAATTAAAAAAACGTTGATAACAAATTGATTAAAAAAATTGTTCAACGAATTTACAACTTATTTTTTATGAAAATTATTCGTTCATTTTTCTGAATACGTATAAAATTTTTCAGATCTTTCAGAAGATTTTGAATTTTTTTGTTACATAGAAATAATGTGTGAAAAAACACAAAAATTCAGTCTTTAGAAAAATTGGAAGCAATTCATACGTATTCAGAAAAATGAACAAATCATTTTCATAAAAAAAAGTTGAGTTACCGGAAAATTCGTTGAACAATTTTTTTTCGTCAATTTGTTATTAACATTTCAGAATTATTATTGTGTAAAATTGATCTTTTCAGTACCTTTAATATGCTTGAATTTTTTCAGATTTTTATACCGTCGAGAAGTGTTTGCAATTATTTCTCATTTTCGTCGAATTTATGCCAAAAGAATTATCCGGATTATCTTAATTTAACTTATATTACTAATGAGCGAATTTTCGATCGCAGGAAAGAAGAAAAGCCTTCGATCAGGTGTGGCAAGTCGAAGCTGCATGGGGAGAAATGAGCGGTCTGTTGAGCCAATTGCATAGAAAAATGCAACAAGCAGCGAATACGATAAGATGTACAAATTGTGGACTGAGGCATAAACGTGTACCGACTCAGAGACCCTGTTACGCGGCTCGGTTTTGCGCTCAGTGTAAAATACGGCACAGTGCTAAAGAAGTTAGTATAATGGAGATAAATAATTTCGTATCGCTTTACATTGGAATGAAAATGTTATATATTTAATGCGATCGTTTTCAGGGGGATATTTGGGCCGAATCCCGAGTTATGGGATTTCTGTGGCACTACTACGCGTGTATGGAGGGAGCGGTGTACGACGTTACCGAATGGGCGGCTTGTCAGGCCGGTAATCTAAAGCACCTACGAGCAAATACTCATAGCGTTCAATACAGAATAGTTTCCGGACAACGGCCGCCGTCTCAAACATCGGCGGGTGGCAAGAGACGACAACAGAACGATCCCAGCACCAGGTATTATTTTCCGAATTCCGCGAGTTAATTAAAGAAAAAACACAAATGAAACAGCATATTCTATAAAAAAATTGTTATTTTTTTTTTTTCAGTGAAGCTGATCTCGAAGATTTCCTTAACAATCTCTATAATCACAGCAAATCGGGAACGAGCGGTACCGCTGGCGAGCAAATGGCGACAAAAACCGAAAATCGACGCCGCAAAGCAAAGCGCAAGTGAGCAGCTGATGCGAAGAGTGATAATTTTTTTTTTTAATCTCTTAGTGATGCACCTTGTATGATTATCGGCCAATATACAATGCTCTACTTATCGTCCCGTATATCTCTCGTTTTATTTTCTCTTCTGTTTTTTTTCGTAATTTTTTTTTTTTTTTTTTCAACTAATGTTGCGTGTTTTTATGTTCATTTACGATGCTAAAAATATAAGGAATAATCAGTACAACGGAAGAACGATGTATAGCTGGTATAATTCTATTCTCAAACAAAAAAGCAATTAAAACCAAATTCGAATAATGAAGAATGAAAAAAACAGAAAAATTGTTTTTCATGGTTTCAACCCATCCTTATGGTCCGATTTTTCGGTCCAAAAAAAAAAAAAAAAAAAATAGAAAAAAAAGAAACTCTTTTGCATCGAAGTTTACAGAGTAGAAAAAATTTCATTTATTATCTTAGCTTACGATTATCAAAAACATTCTCAGATAGAGCACTGATCCAGCATCCCTTCGAGGAAAACAAGAGCGTCGACATTGTCTATGGCACTTTCCAAATCTCTCTTCTGTACAGTTTTTTTTTTGGTCTGCGCTGTAAATTTGTAGGCTTCTTTGGCCAACGAGTCGATGAACAACTCCTGCGAAATACAATGTTTTTTTATTCACGACGTAAAAATCAAAATTCAAACTATAAGTTCGGTGTTTCATTTACCGCCGATTTCGTGATCAAGAATATAGCTTCTTGATTAACGAGATTAACGTCGGGATCCATTTTAACGATATTACGAACTCTTCCGAGGGGAAGTTTCACGAGTTTTTCCCTCTGCTCATGATCGACCGTTGGTCCACTTTCAGCATCTTCTTGCGAGTCTTGTGAATTTTCGGCACCCGTACTGACGGACGAGTCGTTTAGAGAGATATCAGCCGGAAGTTCATCCAATTCTCCGCCGTCCATCGCTCGTATTACGCCGGTTTACAACCGAACTGTTGAGTAATGCTTTGTTGACACGAGTTTCACGTGTACGTGTGAAAAAATAAAAGCGTCGCGACGTCTAGTTGTCGTCTACTACACAACTTGATCGGTTTCTCTTTATTGACTAACGTCCAATCATCATAACAGCTAAATCTCGAGGCTATTATTTACCTAACCTAAACTCGTGACTCGCGGCAGAATGAGTTAGTAAATATAGATATAATTAATAATGGTGCAACTACAATAGCCGGGCAACAAATTAGCATATATTCCAACCTAACGTCTACAAAGCGAACCAATCGCAATTCACTCGTAAACGAATGCTTTTCTCTTTCTTTCGACTCGCGAAGCCACGTGAGCGGCGTCCCTAAAATACTTCTACACCGAGGTCCATGCGATGTACAAATACAACAAAAACATTCCCGCGATACTATATTGTTCGTTTATGTGACATAGCGACATATAGCGCGAATCTTACGTACGTGTATTTCCTCTACACAATGAGAAAAATCGTCTCGCGCGCGTGTATCACACACTCGAGAGAGGCGCCGAGTGCCGCCCCGAGAGTCGGCCGAGTTATCGCTGCGATATCGCGAGTAGTAGTATTTGTACCGACCCACGATAGGTAGTTTAGGGTATACACAGGAGACGAGACATAGGATACAATACAAGAATGTCGGTGCCGGTCGTATTATAGGTTAAAAAGTTTTTCGCGTTTTTCTTATGACTTAGTTAGCAAAACGATATTATTTATTAAATTATACAAAATATCGTAGTGTTTCGTTATACGAGTGAA
Organism: Cryptus viduatorius; assembly: GCA_964006125.1. Classification (NCBI taxonomy): domain Eukaryota; kingdom Metazoa; phylum Arthropoda; class Insecta; order Hymenoptera; family Ichneumonidae; genus Cryptus; species Cryptus viduatorius. The sequence continues at coordinate 6,821,681 of OZ023223.1, forward strand.
AAATAATAAAGATAAAATAAAAAACTATTAATTAAATAAAAACGTAAAATGGACAATAGGATAAGTATATGCGATCCCGACGAGGATGAGATAAACAATGACATATTTCGTGAAATCGAACCCGTCGCGTGGATAAACGACGAGCCGAATTATGATCTCGACGAGATCAACATGTTCTTCCATAGGGTCGATTCCGATCAGATTATATACGAGGAGAAGAAAAAAAGATGTAAAATGATTGGAAAATACGTTATGGGCGATGTACTCGGCGAAGGAAGTTACGGCAAAGTCAAAGAAGTACTCGACTCCGAAACTCTGTGTCGCAGGGCTGTCAAGATATTGAAGAAGAAAAAACTTCGCAGGATACCAAACGGAGAACAGAACGTACAGCGGTATAATTTTCAGCTTTTTTTTCTCCACTATATTAAATATCCATTTTTAAAAAGTTCAAAAATCCATGAATTCTCGTTGCTTTCGTAATTGTCGCCTTATGATTTTTTGATACCCGCTAATGTCGTGTCGTTGTTTGTCAACAGGGAGATACAACTGTTGCGAAGATTCAAGCATAAAAATGTTGTTCAGCTCATCGATGTGCTTTACAACGACGAAAAAGAAAAAATGTATCTAATAATGGAATTTTGCGTATGTGGACTACAGGTAAACTGTGAAATTTCGTCAAAAATCGGTATAAAAAATGTTCGATTTATCGAATTATTAAACAAAGAAACAAAAAAAATGGAATCTAAAAATTTCGATTTATCGAATTATTAATTTAAAAAAAAAAATTCGGAATCTAAAAATTTTGATTTATCGAATTCTTAAATTGAAAAAAAAAATTCGGAATCTAAAAATTTTGATTTATCGAATTGTTAAATTGAAAAAAAAAATTAGGAATCTAAAAATTTCGATTTATCGAATTGTCAAAGTCGAAAAAAAAAAAAAAAATTCGTTTGATAAATAATTAAATTATTTATAGGATATGTTGGACAGTACGCCTAGTAAAAAATTACCTATATGGCAAGCACACAATTACTTCACTCAGTTGGTAGACGGATTGGAGTATTTGCACAGCAAAGGAATCGTTCATAAAGACATAAAACCCGGAAATTTGCTGCTAACACTCGATCAAACGTTGAAAATCAGTGATTTTGGAGTGGCTGAGGTATACCGTTCAAAAACAGATTTTAGAGCTCCGAAAAAAAAAAAAAAACAAAAAAAAAACATTATTATTTGGATATCGCTTTACTTAATGGATCGCAGGCCTTGGATATGTTTGCCAAAGATGACACATGTACAACGGGACAGGGTTCGCCGGCGTTTCAACCACCCGAAATAGCGAATGGGTGCGAAACATTTGCGGGTTTCAAAGTAGACATATGGAGCAGTGGAGTAACATTGTGAGTTAACTATTATTATATACAGTCTGCAGCCGATTTAACTACATTTTCACTCACCTCACTGTGGCGATGGAACGACCATATATCGAAAAAGTGAAATCGACAAATTCAATTCCGATCAGAGCTAAAAATCGCAGCTATTCGATGTTAACGCTAAATAATAAACTCTCTTATGAGAAACTTTACAATTTTTAATTAAATTTATTTAATTAAATAATGAAATTTGATATTGTGAAAAAATTTAATAGCATAAATAAATCCTTCGAGTCGTATAAATCGTTCCATCGCCACAGCGACTCGAGTCAAATTGTGATGTACCGTTTTTTTACCCCTCTAAAGGGCGTCGAATCCTTGAACCGATCGTCAAAGAATTTTTTTATCCACTAATTGATTTTTTCCAGATACAATATAACAACGGGTTTCTATCCGTTCGAAGGTGACAATATTTATAGATTGTACGAAAACATAGGAAGGGGCGATTATTCGATACCCGACGACGTGGAGGAAATGTTAGCTTCGCTGTTGGAAGGAATGTTGCAAAAAGATCCGGACGAGAGGTTTACGCTGCAGGAGATACGACGGCATCCGTGGACTATATGTTGGCCACCGAGAACACCGGACGAAGTAGCCATACCGCCGTTACGAGGTCACAAATGGCACACTATGACGGTACTGCCGTATTTAATGGAATATCTTTACGGTGTTGACTCCGATCCAACGTATTACACGGAGCGTCAACTCAATGGTAAGTTACTACGATATCGCGATCTCAAAAAATTAGATGTTTTGTTAGTAAAGTTTCGATTTAGCAAATTTTCGAAGCGCCGTATCATTTTATTTTCTTAATATCGTTCGCGTATCTGTTGTACGCTTACCCTCTGTCCACCTGAGTTCTTCAAGGTCTCAGTTCATTCTTTTGTATACTGAATTGTTCCACTAGCGTGTGGTCGCGTGAAACACTAGCGATTTCCCGGTCTCAATAATCTTTCTTCGTGTCCGGTAAGTTTTGCCAGCAACGGCTTTCCAGTCATTGCGAAAAACGAGAGTTACTGCCTGACGAGTTTTTATTTTTCTATTTCTCTGCATCACAATACTAACGAGAGTCACATATTCGACAGAGTTCAAGAATTCGAAATTTCGAACTTGAAAAATGAATTTATCGGCATATCAATAGTTTTAACGAAAAATCGTATATAATTGAATTTTACAGATGATAAGCGGAAACGTGAACGCACTTTGTCAAACCGGCTTCTAGCATTCTTGTCGAAAACCTGCATCATACTGTAACTGTGAGATACTTCCGTGTTGTTTAATCGAGCGATGGAACTTATGCATCTTAGGTATCATTTTAAAACAAAATTTGCACGTATTTGATCGGCAATTTTTATGAGACGATTTTTTTTGTTTCCGAAGATACGTTTGATGCATCGACAAGCGTGACGATTGATAAAAAAAATAAATAAAAATAAATGCTTAATGAAGAATTGACGAGCGCATGAAACTGATAAAACCTGATATTACTAATCCGTTTCATTATAGTATTATCGAAAGAAGTGCAGAGCCTCGAAATTTGTTAAAACTAAATCGTGAACGATATTATTTTCCAGAGGAGAGAAGACTTCAGGAAATGGATCGTTTGAGCGGTGATCAGAAGAGTTCGTCAAGTAGCAGTAATCCGAACAAATCGAATTCTCACCACAGCAAGAGACGATGGCGTAAGCCGATATCTTGTATAAGTGTTAAAAGATTTCCATCTTGTAAACCTTCGTGATTCAGTACGATATCGGAATATCTGCGTCACGAGAGGTACTTTGACGACGAAATTGTCGTTCGTTGGTTTTCTCATTGCCGAAGATAACCGAAAGTGGGGAAAAGAAATGGACCGTTTGTTATCCAAGAAAAGTGCTGAATACTGCGAGGCATTGATGCAGCCAGAGCACAACTTCGAACGCATTGAGTATAAACGTTTGTGATATTAATATTAAAATAGTTAAATTAGGCGAAACCTCGTAGAATTTATTCACCGTCAAACTTATACTGAAAATGAAGAAAAAAAAGGAAAAAAAAGAAAAAAAAAACGTGTGAAAGTCACAAACACGTTAATTTCTGTGCCATCGTAAAATTATTGTTACTACTATTATTATTACGTAAGAATATCGTGTTTGTTGTAGTTAAATCTTCTGCCGCCTCGCACACACCTGTCTCTTACATATCCATATATATTTTTTTTAAAACGAAACGAAAAAGTAATAATAATGCCGAATATATAGAACAAACAATTTAACGAGGATAAAGTTGCGTAGGGTATCGGTGTCTTTACAACGAAAAAAAAAAAATACAAAAACAAAAAAAAACAACCACTTTTCGAAACCACGCTATATGTATAGTTGACCGCGTGTCTCCTTCATCTCGGTTGAGTCTCTCAAGTATTCTTCTAGGTATCCAGCACTTTTCTCGCGATACCAATAACGGCTGCGTTATTCGTCATTAAGTTAAATAACTTGTTACAACGTTAGTAGATTTTATCGATTAATTCTGCGCTGGACAATGTTTCGCGGATAACAAAATGAGAAGCAAGAAAAATGCATGAAAACGAAAAGGAAAAAAAAAATTGATAAGAGATCGACGAAAGAATGTGGAAACGATTTGTTCGCGCGATGCGCGATTTATTTCATTAAACATCGAGTGAAACATTTTTTTTCTTTTTTTTTTCATTCACATTATTAATAATTAATGAATCCTGCGATTCGGCAGGAATGTATTTTTCAAACGACGTGTGCGCAATGTCGTACGCGAAACTACTGTACATATCCGCAGATTCTTAAGATATTTCCAGAATCGTATTACTAAAAAAAAAAATTATACACGTCTGCGTCTATTTATTGCTGAATTCTTTATCATTTTTTTCTTCCGTTTGTTGTTTTAAATTTGGCGAAATAAGCGCAATGAATAAATAAGTTTAACGAGTCCAACTGACCTCAGTGCCCAGTGACGACGAGACCGGTATATTGAAAGACGCGATAAACAAAACTTGACGAAATTTACGAAGGACACGTTTCTCACGTGTTAAGTGTGCCATTTTGCTTGCCTTCGCGGATTTATTGTTTAAAATTATTATCGAAAAAAAGAAAAACCCTAAAAATCGTATTGCGGATGTAGCAATTCCGTTGGCGATCGAAATATGCGATTTATGCCGATGGCGCGAATGTTAATATTTCAAAAGTGTGTGCGGTGCGTATGTGCGAAAATAGAACGAAAGGATGAAAGAGCCGCAACTACGAATCACAAAATATTGTAATAATCTTCGGAATGTTGAGAAAAAAAAAACACTTAGGATGGTTACGTGATCCTTGACGGAAGCGAATTGTGACGGATGTAACAAATTTTTATAATTGCAATTCCGTAATCTATTTATTCAAAATTATAGCTACGAAACGAAAAAAAAAAAACAAAAAAAGTTCGAATAGTTGGTTAGTCGGTGATTCGTGTTGAAATAATCTTTAATATTTTTTTTTTTTTTCGAAATTCCCGACGTCCCCTTAACAGGATATGGATAGAGTTATATAGTATCGCAGAACCTAAGTGCTTTTCGCTTTATTGTCGTTAGTCGACCGACAATTGTATTTCGGAGTTAATTAACGACGTGCCGAAATCTGGCATTGCGTACTGTTATATCGTTCGCTAAAACGTCGAGCGATAGTTATTTTTTACGTGTAAAACACCGAGGCAAAGCCGCGTGGGCCGCACGTAGGTAAATATAATTGACGAGGATAGAGTTGGCCTGTTGGTATAAGTACAAAAAATAAAAAAAAAACACTGTCTCGAGGAAATAAGAGCAATCGAGCGGTTATTATATGGATCAAAGCGCGTAAAAAAAAAAAAAAAAAAGCTTTGATAAATTGTATTATAAGTATAATATTTTTTCCGTGTTCTCGAGAACAAAAAAAAAAAGAGAACATATAGTTTGCGATTATTTTCATTATAAATGTAAAGAGTCTTATTATTCTCAAGTGCGACTTGGCGTGTCGATCGCTCGAAAAAAATTGATAGCAGCAAAATTATTCGAAAAAAAAAAAAAAAAAAAAGGAAAAAAAAAAAAAGAATTAATTATACAACAAAAAAATATTCAACTTGACGTGTACAGTTGTTCTTCGCGCGGAAGAATGAACTATAAATTGATCATCATCCGTTACGCCTTTATACTACACAACATATAGCTATTACGCCTCATGTACATCAACAAAAGTATTTCTACTAAGCAGAATGAAGAAAAAAAAATTGCAAAAAAAAAAACAAACAAAAAATAAAAATGTCGCGCAAGGAACCGAATAAATAACTCTTGGAGTTCACTTGTATAAACGTACTATTAGTCTCTGTGAAGTAATACCTTTTCTTTATTTTATTATTATTGTTATTATAAATACGAAGATATAGACGCGAAGTATATAAATCGTTAAGATTCGCGCGGTTACGAGTAAAATCAGAATATTAATATGCAAAAATGAGAATGTGTACTTAAGGAAGAAAAAAACTTGTTTATCGAGCTGAATCTGCTATCAGATTTCCCGTCAGCGTTGAGAAGATAACGGCTACTTGAATTTCTTGTCGCCGCATTCGCTGTTTCGAAGTGTTACTTGAGATTCCGGGTTTGTAGAAATAACTCTATTCGACGTGACTTCGTGGCTTCGAGACAATTTTCCTGTAGCAATTTGCTAATTAACACGGAGTTCTTAAGTTCGTGTGACTTTAAACGCAATTTTGATTCGACGATAAAAAAAAATTACGCATTTTTTCGGACGCTACCGGTGCGTTTGTTTAGCATGAAAAATCGATGCGGTAAAAGTAAAATTAAATTAATTAAAAAATAATTATAGATAACTGAGTGTTTCAGTGGCGCAGCGGATCGACTCGGGGATATTAACCCTTTAAATCGACTCGAAAAAACTATGAGATTTTCTTGAAGTAATATTTTTTAAAAATTGATTTTGGTCCGCAATGGTGAAAACAGTGCACCGATGTGCTTCGAAGCATCGATTGACGATTGCGACACTTATCGGTATAACTTGTGGCGCATCTCTCGGTATTATACTGAAATATTCTACCGAACAACCGTGGAATTCACGACGAATAATGTATTTTCAATTTCCCGGAGAGATATTTCTTCGGATTGTTAATATGCTGATACTTCCACTCGTCGTCTCGGGTATCGTAAGTGCGAGTTGTACTCTCAGTAAATCCGGTAAGTTTTTGCAATATTAATTCGCTTACTAAGTGCTCCTTTTTCGAATAATGAAGAAAAATTTTAAAAGTTTTTTAAATTACTTTAATTCAAAGTTTAACGTTCGTAAAAAATTTAAAGCCTTTTTAGTTACTTTAATTTAATTTAAAGTTTAAGGTTCGTAAATAATTAAAAGTCTTTTTAATTACTTTAATTCATTTTAAAGTACAAATTTCGTAGATAATTTAAAGTATTTTTAGTTACTTTATTATTTTAATATAAAGGTTAAAGTTCATTTATGCGATATAATATTCTAAAAATATTTTTCCAGGTTCCATGGGGCTGAAAGCGCTCTATTACTACACATTAACGACATCGCTTGGAATAACTTTAAGCGTTATTCTTTCGCAAACTATTCGACCGGGAGATCTCCAACGAAGAGAAAATAAGACGATGCAGGAGCGTTCAACGAATTTTATCACTACCGATATATTCTTAGATTTGCTGCGGTAAATTCTAAAATAATTCTTCGTAACATTTTTTTTCTTTTGTTTACGATTCACATCATTTTTTCTTTTTCAACGTAGTAACTTCTTCCCGGAAAATATTCTGAAAGCCTGTCTCGTTCAAGTACGCGATAAATTTTTAATAAAAATTCCGAGAAATCGTAATTCAAAATTACAAATTTTTTTATTACGATTTTTCTTTCGCAGTATCAAACGATTTTGATCGAACCGAAAAATACGAGCGAAGGTAAGTCGATATAGATTAATATGTGGAAATAATTATAATAATGAAATTTATCGTAAATCATTTACTCTATTCAGAGTTATCAATTTACGAATGGGAGATATCTTCGAAGGACACAGACGGCACGAATATTTTGGGTTTAGTAATGTGGAGCCTTTTGTTAGGAATAGCGATAGGAAACATCGGCGAGAAAGGAAAACCCCTATTAAATTTTTTTCATAGTTTCTCTGACGTAATGATGATGATAATGGATTGGGTGACTATGTAAATTGATGATTAGTCATGCAATCCTCTCGCGGTAGAGTTACGTATATTTCGTATAATAATCCGTTGCATTTTTCAGGATTGCGCCGGTCGGTGTATTGTTTCTTATACCCGCGAAAATATTGGAAGCCGAAGATTTTGTTCTGATGCTGTCGCGATTAGGAGTTTACGTGCTAACAGTGTTCTTCGGACTAACGATTCACGGTTCGGTTGTTCTTCCATTGCTCTACTTTGCATTCACGCGAAAATCACCGTTTACGATTTTGACGAAAATTGGACCTGCGATTGTAACAGCGTGTGGGACATCCTCCAGGTGTAAAAATCGTATTATTAAAAAAAAATGCATCGACCGAAAATAAACGATATATAATTTTTTTTTTTTTTTCATTTTATTTGTTTCAAATTTTTTATTTAGTACCGCTACCGTACCAATGACGATAAGGTGCCTCGATAAAATTGGAATAAATCCTAAAGTTTCGCGATTCGTAGCGCCATTGGGCGCCACGATAAACATGGATGGAATCGCGTTGTACGAAACCATCGGAGCAATTTTCATCATCCAATTAAGAGGATTGGATATTTCGTTAATCAGAGTAATAGCAATTAGGTCAGTGTGTATACCGTGGTTTACGGCGTTTCGGTACACTCGCTGATGTGCTACAAATTATACGCGATGTTACCGTGAAACAGTTTCCTATATCAGTTTCAGAATGCAATTCATTAATTATAATAGTAACAGATATTTTACATTTTACGAACATACATTGTTTTCTTTTTTTTCCATTTTTTTTTCTTATAGCATAACATGCACCGTTTCCTGTATCGGAGCTGCCGGTCTTCCGAACGGCGGTTACATGATGCTGATACTCGTTCTCGAATCAATTGGAATTTCAGCTAACGATGTTATGCTTATAATTACGATCGACTGCCTTGTGTACGTTCCCTACCAACTCGGACAATTATCTCAAATTAGAAACGATTCGAATATATCTCATGCCGTTCACGAAAATTTTAGAGATCGTTTTCGAACGACTGTAAATATAATAGCGGATGCACTCGCAGCGGGAGTAATAGACCATCTAACCAAAGTTGATGACCTTGCGGCCGACAAATTAGAGGAAACCGCACGACCATTGAATGACGATTACGCTCATCAAAATAACACCGAGCTGAATAAGTGTGCGATATAAAAGAAAATATTAAACGATTAATAAACGCGCGTATACCTGATTTCATTATTATATTTATTGTCTGTATGCATTATTTGCAGAAGTCTCGCTGTACATATGTAATAAAAATGATCTCTTCGATCTTATAGTTCAAATAAATGAATTATTTGTTTCCATCCCGAATCTTCGAGAAATCTTATATTTCATAGCATAAAGGTTATCGATCTAATTGATTATTTATATAAACGTCTTCCGAAATTTCCAAAAGACAAACTATTGATCGAAACATCCCAAAAGCTGCTCAGCATCCGTTTTGAGGGAACGCAGAGCGCATCTTCGTTTTTTTCGTTCAACGAATTCTAGTAATCTATAGTTGAACGTGAGCCGCGCGTGGTTTTCACACGGATCGATACGTTGCGTGAACGCCGCGCCGTCGTGTTCAGTCCTGCTGTTGCTTCAGCGTGCAATACCCAAGCCAGAGAAGAGGCAAAAGCAGGACGGTTAGGGAGCACGCGCGAGAGAAGGACGCGGGAGCTTGCACCTGCCTGCATCTGGGGGCAATCCGGCGTCAGAAATCAGAAGTAGCGGCCAAGGGTAGTCTATACGCCAGTGTAGCTTCGTACCTTCACCAAGAGAATTCTTATGGGACCATATCGATTAAATTTTCATCCCACACTCGCGATATCTCATTAAACCGCGACGTTCCGTTTTCGCAATACGTTCGCGCGTTCGATAAAAATTGAAATTGAAACGGTCGCGAGTGACATAATATCTTTGAATAGACAACGCCATCGAAATAATTACGTTCGTACTGAAACGTGAAGTGTAACGGTCGTAAACGCACAAGTGACATCCGGACGCGTGAGAGTTTCGTTCGATCGACGCGAATGATTTTTCACTCAAAATAACGACAGAGACGATTCGCCGGTATTGAAAAATTCGTGATATCATAATCCGACGAATGTTCGCGCGAACGCGATCTCATTGATAAAAAATACAAAGTACAGAGCAACGTAAAAAACAGTGTATAAAAATGAGGCCCGACACGCGAAGCGTCTCTTTCACGTTTCATCGCGAAGCTCTCGGTGACCGTAACTCACCTCAGATATCGCGAAATCCGCGAAATTTACGTCAGAGACTTCAGGATCGTTTTGATAAGGAGAAAAATGACGGATGTTCCAAAGGAAAGAAAATGAATATTGACAAAGAATGTTCTGACAAGGGATGGAGCAATTTGAGTCTCGGAAATGTCTCCGCCGACTCGAGAAGAGCTCTGAGAAGCGGAGCTGAAAAATTGTCAAAAACAATATCATCGGTGAGAACGACAATCGGAACGATATCTCAGGTTTGTTATTTTCCATAGTAATATTTTTAATCTCATCAAATTTTTGGTATTTTTCTAAAAATATATTTTTTTTTGCGCCTCTACAGAAATTCAGAACGTCGACTCGGAGACGGCAAATTTTGGATGAACAACAATCTCCGGGAAATAGCGCTTGCAAGGGACAAACTCCGCAGACGCGCTCACGATGTCTGTTGGGAAGAACTCCGACGAAACTCTACAGTCCTTTTGGTATTGAATCTCCGCGGAGGGCCTGGGGAAAGGAAAACGATACCACACCCATTTCCGACAATTCCAAGATGAATGGAGCGCGAGAAACGTGCAGACCGTTTCGATTTGTAAAAGCGAGAGGATTCTCAGCGCTGAGATAGACTGTACATCGCAATTCCAAAAAAAAAAAAAAAAAAATCGCGTTTAGATATTAATTTTATCTATTATTAATCGAATTAACGATTGCTGCACGCTTCGCTGGTAAGAAACGATACAGCTGAAAAACATTGTATTTATATTATTAGTTTAAAAAAAAAAACAATCCAATTCACCGACTGCCGATTTATTTAAGAAATTTTTTTATGAATAATAAATAACATAGAATCGTCGAAACGGACGACTAGCTATTATCACGAATTTCTATAGATTTTTTACTTTTCTATAAAGCTTTTGTACCGAATCCCGATTATTCGTGCACATGTGTATACTATCATCGCTCGCATATATGTATTCATATCTTTTTTCACGCATCATCGACTGTGAAATAAAATATATCTTATCCAGCATGAAAAATGAGACGAAAGTGTCGTATTTTTTTTTTTTTTTTCATTTCGTATTACTCGTATGGATTTCGTATAATAGCGATAGCACCGCGCAGTCGTGAAATTAGCGGCAAAATGCGCCATCGCGTGCTTTGGGGCAAACTAGCATCAAAGTAACAGAACGGTAGACCACCAGCCCCACACGAAAAATCGCGCATTGCGGCAAGATCATCCCCTTGTACGTTGTTATTATGCTTGCATCAGTGACGACATGGAATTTTACGCGATGGAACAAAATTCAAACGATCCCATGAATTTTCAATCGAGGTATGTAAATCATTCGTCAATACAGCTTCATTTTGTTTATTATTTATCATTGCAATCGTTACCGTTAGTTAATGTCTGAATCGTAAGAATCGCGATAAATAATTGGAAAAGAAAAAACGTCGTTCTCATTTTATCGTGATGATCGACTGCTTTCAGATTATAAAACGACAATTAATCGCTTTTCGACATACAGACCTATTAAATACTACGCGATATAGCGTACCGAATACACAATACAAAACGTTTGCGCGTGTCCCGTGACCTCGCAGTTGCATTCGCATCTGGCGTTGCATAGTCTTGTTGCAGGTGCGCGACAGAGCGGAGTAAGAAAAATAAATGTAGCATCGACTGTTCATAAATATCGCGTTTAAATTTATAGGAACGAGCGATTACATGATTCGGGAAATTCGATCTCCAAATACGCAGTATCATCAGTTTGCATCCTTTGCTTGTAAATTACTATAGTGCGAAATAAATTTATAGAAATCGAGCAAACAAAATACAACGCAATTAAAAAAAATGACTGTCTTCGGATATCTCTTCCGAAATTTGAAAGAATCTTGTCATCTTTCGTATCGTAGCTGACGTGAATTCTATCGATATCCTCTTATGAATCGCGATTGAGTGCAGCGGCAGTGAAAATTCAACGATATCCGGTATCCGGTCTGCAATGTTCGCAGATTCTTCGTGGAGTACGGATTCTATCAGGTACGAGTACCAGTCGATTCGTTTCACGATTATAACGACGAATAGTCTAATTACGCAGTTGGCGTGAATTAGTGGTAGTTTAGCGATCGCGCTGTATCCTATAACGCCAATTTCTTTTATGCTGGCAAATATAATTATATATTCCGAATTGGCGGGGAGCTAAGCTCTTCGTACATTACCTACGGATCCTTTACCCCGCTGTGTCTAGCGCAATCTGTCGCTACTGCACACTGCTGCATTCATACTATTTCTATTATCACTATACAATAAAATGCAGCACTATCAGAACGAGCTTCGATACACGCTTGCCGCGCGCGCCATTAAGTGGCGGGGGAAGCCCCTAGAGATGTAGCGCCGCGCGCCGACGCGCCGTCCGCGAGGCAGGTCAGGGCTGGGGCTCAGTCCGCTGACCGCGCTCACTCCGCGAGCAGCGAGCATTCCGGCGTTAGCTTTCGTGCGCGTTACTTCTTGTCGACGTTCGTCCGTCTCGTACCATCTCGCCAATACATATACATACACATACATTCACACATACATACACTCACGCGCGCAAAATCGGCTCGTCTCTCTTTATAACCTCAACGAACAGTGTCACAATTTATGTACTTCTCGTACACAATAGTGACGAATATATATATATCACGTACGTTAATAAAAATCAGTGAAATGTTCTTACATAATTTTTGTTGGTGCATCATACTAACTGCATACGCGTGACGCGAGTGCCTGCCGTTCTTTTGGCCCTTGCTGCCCTACTCTATCGGTGTTCTTACTCCCGCCTCTGCATTATCTCTCTACCTACCTACCCCCCTCGTCTCCCACGTTAACCCCCCTTCGCATCCCATCGAACGCCTCGTCGGCTCCACTATCTTGCTCTTGCAAATATAAAAATACGCAAGGTACGTTTGATTTTTCAATCTTTCTCGCTCTTTCTTACCTTCGAACGTTTTCCAAGTTTCGACGCTCTAGTTTTCTCTGTTCATCGCGCGGCGTGCTTGCATTAACCGCGGTGACTCCTCTCCCGCCCCTCTTCTCCCCTCCACTCTCCCACTCGGCGCGGCTCTGACAGCTTGGTCGATTCACAGCTTTACCGTGAGTGCTCTCTCCTCGCCCGCGTTTTCCCGGGTCTTTTCCACGAAAACAGTGAAACAAGTGATTGTTTACATATTCCTCTATCTATCGAGTTTCTTTTGTTATGAATATAACGTGGAAGTTTTTGTTTTGATTTTTTTTTTACCTTACTTCCAGATAATTTGAGGTTTATATGCCCGTTTGTACGCAACGAAGTTAATATATATCCCGCTTTACCGCGTCGGTTTCTCACGGGCACGCGCTTTATTATATCGTAAACATTCGGTGCTCGATGTATTATAACAGCGAATCGTATGGTGATTACGAGCAAAATTACACGGAAGATTGTAACGGATTGAGGTGAATGATCATTTTATAGTATTATTCTTTCACTATCGTACCGCGAATTTCGTTAATTCACGCTCGGCAATAGCGAACCACGAGTCCGTTCTAACCTCCAAATCATTTTTTCGCAACTAAAAAGGGCGCCTCGGAATTTTTCCGCGCTACACGATACGACTTTTTATCCTCTTTTCGCTTCGTTTTTTTTTGTTTCCACAACTTTTCGATCGATTCATTTTTATCCTTACTTGCAATTTGTTTGTTTGTTTCTGACACACAGGTCTCTGACATCGCAAAAAAAAACGAAAAATGCACATTTATTTTATATTTATTTTCTCAACCGCTTAAAGAAAAGCAAAAAAAAAGGGTTCGCCGTCCAACGCGCGAAACGATGACACGCCATCGGAAAGACATAGTAATGAATTTGTTTATATTTTTTGTATTTGCCGATTCCGTCGATGGTTTTGCACGACTATCCCAGTTGGAGCGCACAGCAGCCACAAGAGTATCAGCAGACGGAGAGCGGCGATTTGTTGGGAGCTCAAGGATTGTCGCAAAATTCGAATTTAGCAGCGGGACGAGACTTTGCAAGATATCGCAAAATGACTGACCAGCATGAACAACACTCGGTGATGAACGACGAGCCGAGAACAAATCTTATCATCAATTATCTGCCGCAAAGTATGACGGAGAAAGAGCTCTACAGCATGTTTGTCACCATTGGACCGGTCGAATCTTGCAGAGTCATGAAGGACTACAAGGTGCGTAAAAATGTAACGCGCGCGCGAAATCGGGATTTATATATTTTTTTTTATCGACCGCTCGGCTCCTCGCGTCCGAAACACGCGAAAATGCGATTTTTTTTTCGCGAAAAACCCGGCGTTATAGATAACTTTGTACCGGAAGATTCTGTCCCACGAACCTCCAGATATTAATTGTCTTTACTTTTTTTATTTATTTATTTGTGTTTCACATAGACCGGCTATAGTTACGGATTTGGCTTTGTGAACTATGCGAAAGCCGACGACGCAGCTACTGCCATAAACACACTGAACGGTCTGCAAGTTCAGAACAAGCGATTAAAAGTGTCGTTTGCACGTCCTTCTGGGGAGGAAATCAAAGAAACTAATCTCTACGTCACGAATCTCCCAAGGTATATTATTGCCTTCAAAGAAAAATTGAGATGCAATGCAATTTTCTGGCTTTTTTTTGTTTTTTTTTTTTTTTCTATATTTTTTCCGATTTATTTTTATTTTTTTATTTTTATTCTTCTCAATTTGTTCGTTCCAATTCGTCGCTTTTTTTCGACAACGTTTTCCTTGTCGCGATTTAAATCCTCGTATATATTTCTCATTTTTTTATCTACGAACAATGTGTTTTTTTTTTCCTCTTTTTGTTTCTTTTTTTTTTTTACATTTTTACGTTTCCTTGACGAAAAGGGTTTTTTTATATATAAAAAAAAAAAATGCTATTGCACTATTTACAGGAACATTACAGAGAGCCAAATCGATGATATATTCAACAAGTACGGACGCATTGTACAGAAGAATATTCTGAAAGACAAATTGACCGGTCTGCCGCGCGGCGTGGCTTTTGTTAGGTGAGTTTCATGTCTATGCGTGGGGGAAGGAGGGGGGAGGACGGGGAAGAAAGAAATATACGAGACGAGAGAGCCTCTTGTTCCGTAAATCTCGCGTACTTATACGAGTTTAGAAATTGGATGAAATTCAAAAGCAATGAACAGCTGTTAGCTCCCTCGTGATTGAAGGCAACATTATGCAATTTAAACTTCTAACATTCGTGTTCGTCTCTCTTTCTCTATGTCTCGACTATATATATTTATTTCGCGAAGTTGTTCCGTCGCCAGAGTATTTCTGCTCGGACTACCTGGCTTCACTGACTCCGTTGCACAATTTCATTTTACGTGTCTCCTATAAGTGACCTACTTTACTCGGGAAAGTCGGCCGGCCAAATTCACCCGAAATGTCTCATCTCGAAATATTCTAAGAATATAATAGCGATTGACAATTATTCCCGTGAATTTGTCATTTTTTTTTCAATCTCGAAAATCGGGGTATCCGTTGTACAAAAAAAAAAGGTTCACATTCGTTTTTTCGTGGTTTTTAATTATTCGCGTGAATTTGTGATTTTTTTTCAATATCGACGATCGGGATATTCGCTTTACGGGGGGATTAACATTCGTTTTTTCGTGATTTTCAATTATTCGCGGGAATTTGTGGTTTTATTTTTTTTTTTTCAATCTCGACGATCGGGGTATTCGTTGTACGCGGAAAAAGATGAACGTTCCTTCGTGTTTTTCAATTATCCACGTCAATCTGTGATTTTTTTTATTCTCGAAGATCAGGATATTCGCTGCATGGGGAAAAAGATTAACATTCGTTTTTTCATGATTTTCAATTTGTCGCGCGAATTCGTGTTTTTTCAATGACGACGATCGGGGAATTCGTTGCACGGGGGAAAAAGATTAACATTCGTTTCTTCGTGTTTTTATAATGTCGAAAGATTCGATAAACGCGAAGAGGCACAGGAAGCGATAAATCATCTTCACGGGACGATACCGGACGGGGGTTCGGAACCGCTGTGTGTTAAAATTGCGGAAGAACATGGTAAACAAAAGGCGGCTTACTACGCCGGCTGGCAGGCTGGTTACAACCAGAGTCGTGGTGAGTAATCTTTCGATATTATTTCAATATTCTTTTCATTAAATGTACCTTCACTATCAAAAAATTGCATCTTTTGAACACCGGGGGTATTATCGCATAGGACATTCTTAACTCGTTTTTTAATTTTTATTTTTCTTTGCGTTTCTTTCGAACTTAACTCGTTTATGTTTTTTATTAATTAACAGCGAAATTAGTTTCTTCATTTATACTATTCATACATTTTTTCGTTTACTAATAGTTTAATAGTCGTCAGTTATCAGTTCATTCGTATGGTTATTAACAATTCCTACATCAGTGATCATTCTTTTAATTTTTTTTTCGCTCTTTCGTTCTATCAATTATCATTCACATGGTAGTTTAACCGATGTTAGCTCGTGGCTTGCTACTCGTTTTAGTTAGAAATTCTCTTTGGCATGAAGTTTCACAGCGACTTCTAAAGTCAGCTGTTTTTTTTCTCATTGTACAGCAAATTAATTATTAATATTGCACAAAAAAAAAAACAAAACAAAACAAAATAATCGTATATATTCTCGTTATTCTAATACGTACCTATTTTGCCAGATAAGACGTTCGCCTCTAAGTCGGATCCCAACAGCTTTTCGCAATAGCTCGCAATGTGTTATATCTGACAAAACCTTCAAATTTGCGCGCAACTCGACGCAGCTGCAATAAGCGGAAGAAGTTATTATTCTTTTTTTTATTTCATTTTTTTTTTTTTTCTCGTTGTTTTTCGTCTATTACGAGATTTGCGCGCACGGTTGCTGCTGTAAATACCAATAATTTATTGCTCCCCGGGCGGAGAGCGTGTGCCTTCGCCCTCGACGGGGTCCGTGTTTATCGGATAACGGAAGCAAAAACGAGGCGGGGGATGGAGCTTAATTAAGGACGACGTCGTCACTGCCGGGATAAACTGAACAAATCATCGATCCAAGTGTGTTTTGTTGTGTGTCGTGATTTTTGGAACAGCAAATTCTTTTATATATACATATATATATGATTGTTGGAACATTAAAACCGAAATCGCGCACTAACCAACTCAGCGAAACAAAAATTATTCAACGATTCGAAGAACGTACCGATTTATGGAATTCTCTTGTCACGAGTCCGTACGGCGCCAACGTATTCTTCTTCTTCTTTTTTTTTTTCATCAAATTTTTTTTGTTTTTTTTTTCTCTCACTTCTCTGGACCTCGCAAACATCTTGGACGACAACGGCGCAACCGTCGATTATATATTTCCGAAATTGTATCGATAAACTTTTTTGTTTCTTTTTTTTCTTCACGTTAAGTTTATTACCCATCGAGACGATAAAAAAATGAAAAGAAAATTTGCACATTACTTGTTTTATTGTCCAAAAAAAAAAAAATTACGAGTAGTATTGTTTTTTCACCGTTGCTTGTGTCAAAGTAACTTTTGTACCGCATCGTGTAATATCGTTTAACAAAATATATTTTTTCGTAAAAAGTACAAAGGATAATACCGATTGTTTGAGTTTCGTAACCTCCTCCAAATGACGATACATCATTTTTACGTTAAATTTTACGATTATCATTGCGAGAATCGATCGGTCAAATCGACAATTAGTTGTATGAGAGAATCTGAGATGAAACATTTTTCGCCGATATTAGTTGTTTTTCTTTTTTTTTTGGCTTTCGTAGTCGGGCCGTAAAAAAAAAAAAGAAAAAAAAAGATCGAAAAATTGTTATGCATACGTCACATAGTTCTCCTGCGAAAGAGAGTTTTTTGGCTGCTGACTGCAAATTTACTTATCGAGCTTTTTTATTTCATTAAACATTTTTTTTTTATGTTTTTTTTTTTCTACTCGCCATTCAATATCGAAATGCATGGCTGTGTCTTGTGCCGCTGCAAAGACAAACAATTACCTTTTTTTTTCGTTTTTTTTTTTCCTCGAAGTCGTCACGTGAACCTAAATATCTTTTAACCTTCCATTTCTATTTCATTGCTTACCAATCGACGAAGGAGAGTGTCTCTATGCAACACGGAAAAAATACCAGCACTATCATAATTATCACAATTAAGGGCTGAGTTGGCTTGTGTCGTGGGTAACTAAACCGTAAACGGGGATTTTTCGTATTTTTTTTTCCTTTTTTTTTTTTTTCTTCGACGACTGAGTAAAATAGCTTTAAGCGGCGTTAACGGCGAAAACTGTTTCGAAGCAAAATTGGTCTGTGAAAAAAAAAAAAAAACTCTTCTAAGTCTGTAATATTGTACCGATATGCAATCTTCCATAGAGACTCGAAATTGCGAGATTACGAGAGGAAACGAGAGCTAACAATCAAATCGCGCAAAAAAAAAAAACGAGTATCCGACGCGTGATAAGAAGTCATCGCTATAATAATACTGTATTGTAATGTACAAAGCGGCAGTGAAAAAAAAAAGCTCGTCAATCCAACACTACGAGAGTTATACTGTAGGCGTATATTGGAGAGAAAAAACAATAGTTATTTCGGCAGAATTTCAATCTTTAAACCATTGACTAGCGGTGGTATTTCTAGTCGGGGAAACTAAGATATTTCGTATAATCGTTAGATGCTCTTTTTTCGCGTTGGCGAGAAACTACGAGATATCGTAAACGCGCACCTCTTTAAAGTTTATCGTAGAAAAAAAAAAAAAAAACATGAAAAAATCTCAAGCAATACATCTCAAAGGGCAACGAGTAAAGTTTGCGTATTTCTATTGAATTACAAGTTTAATGAATGATAAGCTTATACGGCTTTTTCTTAACTTCCTCTATAACTATATATATACATATATATATGTATATCTTGTCCTCACGAACTCCTGTACTCTACTTAATGTTTCGGAGTACATAGATAGTCGCACACGATTTTTTCGCGTATGGATTATTCTCCGTAAAAACAATGTATCATAGATCGAGAATACGCGATTCGCGAAATAACAAACAGGAAACTACTTGTGTGTTTTAAAAAAAATACCTATTGGGAGCGAAAGATCGCGTTACGACTCTCTGTTCACTGCGTCTTTATAAAATAGACGATTGTTCGATAGGGGCGCAGTGATACCTTAATTAGATAAATCAAATGCAACTCTTAGGAATATAATATTGCGAATGTGCTGGTATTTGACCTAAAAAAAAAAAAAAAAAAAAAAACGGCCGGAAGTTTCTCAAGGGACTTTCGCTCGCGGGTTCCACGATTTCCATTCATCGCTGGTGTTTCCGGAATGAATTTCGGTTTGCGGCAAAATTCGAACGTTCTTTGGAAAATGACTGGTCGTTTGCCTCTCTCGACCGATCGACTTGGTGCTCAATACGTACACAAAGAATTATTATCATATGAGTATAGAAAAAAAACGAAAACGAAGCTTCGAAAAAGAACTGATGATTATTCAACTACTGTAGTGATTATTGTAAGACGAGACGTTACTCTATGCTATATGTACGATGTAAATCACTATCTACGAACCATACGACTTGTTAGATTTTTCTTCAATGAGTTTTCTAAAAAAAAAAATTAATCATCAATAAGACGACAACGATATTTGATTCTTCGATGTAATCGTATTATCACTCCGTAGAGACACTTTCGTGTCTTTGGCTTCCCAAAGGAATGGATGAAACTGTACATAAATGGATAAAGTCAAAAGGAACGAAAAAAGAAAATCAGAATTTTTAGGCTTACGATTATAAGTAGTAAAAAAAAATGTACGGCTCAAAGGATCGAAGTGTCAAACGCCTGAAACGGCGAGGAAAGGGTCCCGAAAAGGACAAAACCAAAAGTCTAGTAGTGCTAACGATGGCTGTGATAAGGATAAGAGGAATACGTAGGAATTACAAGAATCAAAATAACGAAAAAAAAAAAAAATGAGTCGGAGGATAGCGCTTTAAATATCGTATACGTTGTATCAAACGATACCCGGCGTAAGCAGAATCAAACTTGTGGAACGAAACATTGCGAAATTAGGAATATAAGAAAACGATAGAATGCCCGCGACATTCACGATAATTCATTGAGTGTTTTTTTTTGTTTCTCTCAGATCGCAATTAAGATATCTTAGGTAATTTGCGCCTAAAAAAAAAAGAAAATAAAAAAGGTTTTTTTGAACCTCGTTTAGCGAAGACTCGTCATTTAGTAAATGTACGCATACATATATACTATATATATGTAAAACAATCGAAAAATTTAGCGGTATGGCGGATGTAATGTTATAGTCGTTATATACATCAATGTTCATAATTGATTATGCAATTGTTTGTATATTTATATTTATATGTTGTTAATCATTGATCGTAAGTCACTTTCCATACGTAAAGCACTATATAAAAGACGAAAAAAAAAAAGAAAAAAAAATTGAAAGCACGTAAACGAAAAGTTGTGCTGACGGATTACCTCCGTGACAATCACCGATACATTAAAAAAAAAAATATCTATCGTTATTAAGTATAATTCACGACGTATAATTATTAAAGCAGTGAATCTTTCGAAAGTGCAGCCGTCGCAACAGACGAGCATTTTTGAAATAATAAGCGAGTAACGATCGACAAACGCTCGGATCGTCTAATATTAATAGCATCGAGTTTTGTCGGCCGAAAGTGAAAACGCTTTTTGTTCCGCTCTGTTTACCGAAAATTTGGCCGCTTATGTGCCAAAATGTGTTATTCTTTTGTGTTTTTTTTTTTCTTTTTTTTCCTTTCCCATTCGTGGAAAATTGCCAAAACAGAGCGTAACAAACAAGCGTCGCTGTGAATTTCCGTTCGATCAACGGCCATTCTTACTCGATATTTCTCTCTATTATTCGCAACTTTGTTCTCTTCGTAGTTCTCGAATGAAAAACGAAAATAAAAAACCAAAATCAACTACTCAAATAACTGACTTTGTAAATTTGTTTATCAGCCCAAAAGGTAATTTGCATGAAAGAACAATGTTTCAGAGATTTCGGATTTCGAGAGATTTTTCTTATCGAGTTATTCTTCACGTTCATTGATTTTAGTTTATCAATTAATTTCGCAATTTTTCGCGAATTTTTCTCCGTACGAAATTTCCTCTGAATCTGAAATCTCTGCGCGCGTGTGTGTGTGTATATCGAAGTACAAGTAACACGCGGTGGATGTTCCAGTGATTGATCATCAATATTGCTGAGAATCGTTTTTGTTTCCAACGATAATTTTTTTTCTCATTTAAATGTTAAAAATTGAATGAAATTTGTAGTATCAATTACTGGGAGTCTTACCGCTATAACATAATCGACTGATAGTCTCCGGGTGTTCATCTTATTCTGCAAATTTCCAGTCACAAATAATGTCGTAGCTAACATAGCATAAATGTTTATATAATAAACAATTTTTTTTTTTTCTTCTTCTTCTTAGTATTAATCTTTGCAGCATCGTCACAGTTTTAATGAAATTTAATTTTTCAGGAGGCGGACGAGGACGCGGGAGTACGAGCAGTGGATCGACCGGAGTGGTGGTAGCGGGTGGTGGTAGCGGAGGCAGTGGTCCAGGAATGGTCGGTCGAGGATACGGGTCTCGGGGCGGTCATCACGGTGGATTTATCGGTGGAGGAGGAGGCGGCGGTCCTGGAGCAATGAGAATGGAAAAGATTCATCCTCATCGTTTCAATCCGATCGGCATGAGCGGTGGTGGCGGTTACGTACAGTCGCACTTTTGGTGATTTCTTCGACTTCAAGGAATCCGTTCATCAGCTAAAAACAAAAAAGCACTTTTAGCAGCTCACACGTCGAACAAGCAATTGCAACAAGTTAATACCGCCAGTAAAATGATCGTCACGATGGGGAAGGGGGGGAGGGGTCTCTGATTATCCGCTCCGCTCCGCCAATTTCGTCAAACGCTCCGACCTCACGAATTTCGAAATCAACGACTTTTATCGTCGAGAGAACATCAATATCGATCGTCCAATGCCGATCGTTCGAGATTCGTTTATTTGCGTTTTAGCAATCAATTCTATACGTGTTGTTGTTGGACATTTATCGTTTTAACGATCAATTTTTTTTTTTCTTTTTTTTTTTTTTATTTTTTAAACGATTCATAACTTCGACGCTACAATTGTTATACGCGCATCGTCGTGTTTTTGTCGATGCTTCTCGGAGCGGAAACGTACGAGAGATATGCGACGCACCTTGTTCTTTAAGACACATATGTTCAATCCAATACAATGAGCGTTTTTTTTTCTTTTTTTTTTTGTTTGTTTTAATCAACTCATTGACGATCTCTGAGAGTCCCTTCGTGGAACTTTGGAATGAAAAAAAAAAAAATATCACCAACGAGGTTAACGATGGGAAAAAAAAATACTTCTTCACGACGACGGAACGTTCGACAAGTGTAAATATCGAAGAGAAAATTGAAGTTTCATTGTCGCGCCCAATAACTACGCTAGAATAATGAGACTGAATTTTCATAGGTGACAAATTTTTTTAGTGAATAATAATACGCGCACGTTACTAACTAACCGAATACCGTACAATTACATTCGACGGTATTGCGAAGCGTTTTACGTTGGCACGCGTTCGATATAAGGATTTTTTATTGTGCCTTCGAGAGAGACGAAGGATTGGGATACGAAGGGAAAAAAAACGAAAAAAAAAAAAGAATAGTAAACACGGAAAATACGACGACTACGTTCGGTGGACGATCGCCTCGCTCCGTCAATCCCCGTAATTTCGAGTGATAGCGAGAACACCAGAGGTATTCTCTCGCGACGATGTCGCGTTACGACAAAAGCCAAATCTATCAAACGTGTCAAAAAAAATCGAACAATACGACGCAGATGAAATCTCGTCGATCGACACGAACGAACAATATTTTCCAATGGCACTTTTAAGAAGATTAAAAAAAAAAAAGGAAAATTTTACTGTTGAAAACAACTGAACGAGGTATTCAACTCTGAAGTAACATCGGCTCAACGTTTTCCCGCGTCAATGCGGATCCACGAGCAACCAAAATTATCAATAGAGTTAAATGTTTACAATAAATATATTACGTTCTAATATTAATTAATCGATTGAATGGGTATTATTCGAAGAGATTGCGCGGACAATGAATTTTTTTTTTTTTTTCTTTGCCGAATCTCGAAATATGTTCCTCTCGCCCTGGTGGCCAACAGCAGAGGGCGCGTTCCTCGCGTCCTCCCGTAAACGTAAACTTTTTTTTTTCTTTTTTTAAACCAAAAATTTCAACGTTTTTTCTCAATTTCGTCGTTCTTGAGATTTTTACGATTCGATGTTTGTCCGTCTGGATCTTCCGTCCGGAATATTGTAGATATGAAAAAAAAAATTTTTTGGAAGCACAGGAAACGGGACGACCAACGAGCGAATAGCGATTCTTTTTCATCGTATTCACGAGGGCTGTTAGTCGAATGCGCAACGCATGTATACCAAAAAAAAAATTTTTTTTTTTGCAACGCCCCTCATGGAAAAGACGACATAATAGTTTTATTGAGAAAAAATTTCGTTCGGAATACACAGAAAAAGTGGTATTATTGTATTCTTAATTACTTTATAAAATTTCGCTACACGTTTCACTTTCACTTGTTCCCCTGTTAAACTCAATATCTCCATGGAATGCCGCAATTTAATCCGCGATGATTTTTAGTATCTGAAAAAAAAAAAAAAAAAAAAAAAAAAAAAAAAAAAATCAACAAACGATTAAAAAAAAAACAAAAGAACGATAAAATAAATCAAACAAGAACCAAATGTAATGTAATTGTTTTTAGCTCGATTAAAATACCTTTTGTTGTAGATTTTTTGTTTTCTCGATCGATGTTTCTCGCCGGTGGCGATTTTTTTTTTTTTTTTTTTTTTTTTTTTTTTAGCTGTCGATGATCGATGATAGCAACCGGTCACGATGTTGCCCTTCAAGAGGCAGCTAGCATACGTTATAAAGAGCAAAGTGCCCGATGATGGGCTGCAACGTGACCAGCGAAGAAACGAATAGCTTTCTGAGTGTCCATTGGAAAACTATTTCGCGCATTAATTCCCATGAATCGCCGATCACAATACAATTTTCTCGTAACTCGATAACGCGGCGAATAAAACAAAAATTTTAATTAACATTAACAAAAAATCAAATAATTTATCCACTCCGATCTACGGAACAAAATTTGTTCGATACTATCGAAGATTTAAAAAAACGATCGTCGCCTGACGCACTGTTAAAAAAAAAAAAAAAAAAAAAGTTTGTCGAAGAACGGTCGAAAGCAATTGAAAGACGCGTCACGAGGGTCGAACGTAAACTGAAGAATTCGAGGGAAAAGAAGCAAAATATATATGCAATGAGTTGACTCGGTGGCACACAGGATGCTGCGGCCTAAAGATTAACTCAACTCGAAGGAGGAAACAGGAAGGGGCGGGTAATCGCGTAGACCGAGATATGAACTTTGCTTGTGCCGTGCAGCGGCGAAGGAGGCTTTAGCTGCTGTTGAAGAAAGAATAAAAAAAAATTATCCGGTGTTTCGAATCCCTGGGCACACGGAGATAGGGCCGCGAGAGTACGGGGAGGAGGCGCGTTAGCCGAAAGGAT
Organism: Cryptus viduatorius; assembly: GCA_964006125.1. Classification (NCBI taxonomy): domain Eukaryota; kingdom Metazoa; phylum Arthropoda; class Insecta; order Hymenoptera; family Ichneumonidae; genus Cryptus; species Cryptus viduatorius. Next base: position 6,846,219 of record OZ023223.1, read on the forward strand.
TTTTTCCGTTTCTTTCCGCGTGACCCTCGCAAAACGACGAGAAAAAAAAAGAATATCACGGAGAGAGTCAACCCCCCCACGGCAAGAGGTCTCGTCATTCTTGACACAGTTGCCGGGAAAATCCCACGTTCGTTAGCGAAGGATGAGACTCATATGGCCGCCTCATCCCTTGACCTACTCGACGAGTACTCGGCCCACGGGGGATATAACCGTTTGCGCGAAGGCCTCGCGTCCCCGAGGCTTTTCGTACCCTCGTCTATCCAAAAGTCGGCTTTATCTCCGAGTGCTAAATGATTATATTACTGTCTTCCATTCGAAAGATCCGGAAATCGTGATGAAACTAAACTATGACGAGAATATTTGAAATTTTATTGAAAAAAAAAAAAAAAACATCGAAAAATACGATAATTTTCGAAACGCTGAAAAACAACAATTAAAAAATGTTTTCTCGGCACGAGAATAATGGAAAAGTTTTTCTACACATTTTCCGCGACTAAAATCCGTTGCTCTGTTGGGTAATACTAAAGACGATGCATCTGCCGTAACGTACTTCGTCCGCAAAGAAAAAAACGACCCCTGTGGCTGTTGCACCCTCTGAAGTTTGCCTTCCATTAAACTTCCATCACCTGGTCCGTACTTCATACCTCTCTGCTTCAAGTTTAACAAACGCGCTTTCTTACATGAATCACTCGCTCGCTATCCTTTATCTCGAAAAAAAAAAAATAAACGCACTTTAATTGCGATTTGTTGCTGGAAAAAAAAAGTAAAATCTACCGGACGTAAATGCGAAGCTTTTGCCTCGCGAAACCCCTGAGGCCTCGTAGCAAGATTGCTGATAAATCTTATCGCTTCGCCGGGGAATCCGCAGCTGTGCATTTTTTTTAAAGCATCGAATTTATCGCCGAAATAGACGCGAATATGAGTAGAAAATCGTGTTTTAACATTTTAATTATTTTTTTTACGCAAATATGATTTTTTAAAATGTTATAAATTAATTCTGCTGAATTGATCGTTGAAAAAAAAAAATGTATAAGATCGTTACTCGGAGAATCGAACGGACGTGGGAACGATGTCCGGGAGCAATGATAATCAGATACAAACTATCGCTTCTCGGTACAACAGTACGCCGCGTCACTTTCGGGACACCCGTTGATCGCATCTCAGATCCTCCCGGTGGTTGTACGAGTGCGACGAGTATAGTAGATTCGGTAGCGCGTGGACCGCAAAGATACGGTCGGCCCTCATTTCCGCCGCCGCCAAGCGCGAGTGATACCGAGTACGACAAACACGATGCCTAATACACCGTACGCGCACGATAAAATAAAATAACTCATAATATCCCACTGTCAGTACTTCAAACAACGAAACGCGAACCGCTCATCGAAATAATGCAAACCAAACAAAGAATTAATCACAGAAATCTAAAAACAAATGAAAATTTATGACTTAAAAAATGTCCGTTAAAAAAAAATATTTCGAAGCTCACTGAAGTTATAAAATTCCAATTATTTACGTGGGAATGATAGAGTCGCGTAGAGAATAAGCTAAACAGTGCGAACCACTTGGCATGACGTTCGGAGCGAAACTGAATCGGATTCGGGGAACGAGGGGTGAACGAAGTAGAGATGTGAATCGAGGGGGGAGTCACTCGGAACACGTGGTGGCAGCTCTGTCTCTCTTTCGCTCTTTCGCTCAACGTTTCGCTCACTCGAGTTTTATTTTTTTTATATATATATTTTTTTCTTTCTGTTAGTTAGTCTCGAAAGAGCCGAGAGAGAAAATTCTCCGGGACTATCCGTGATGATGCGTCACACACGCGATACATGTATTATACTTGTCTAGCTGTAGTGTTCCGACTGTCGGGTCTCGTGTGGAGAACAGCGATATATCGCGGTATACCGCTCACGAATATATTCGGGGTGTCGAGCTCTTGTGTGGACGGACCCCTTCTCGTCACGATCTCCGGACCCCTCGGAATGCCGACGACGCGCCTGAATTTCGATACACGAAGTATGTTTACGATCATACCGCATGCATCATCGGGCCCCGTAGTCAAACTTCGCATAACTGATTCAATTATTGAAGAAAAAAACAAGTCTGTGGCGTACCGCAAATTTTATTGAAAATTTCATTTTTTCTCGTAATATTAGACATGAAACGCATTGCAATCTTTTTATCCCATAAGAAAAAAAAACACATTGAAACCTACGCGCACTTCCGGTTCGAGGTTTGGCGATCGTGAAATAGAAAAAAAAACAAATCTTTAGTTTCAACTAATGTTACTGTTGCTGGCAAAGGGTCAGAGGGCAGTGTCCCGAGAGAAAAGACGCGACGCCAGCCGCGGGACACTCGAGAAATTTGCATTTCCTGTTCACCGATGAATATGCTAAGTAGCAGACGCAGGGCTAACGCCGGTATACACACTGTTGTTTGCTGCGTGCCGTGTCACCCGTCGAATTAAGGAGAAATAACCATTACTTTTGTTTCAACGACTACCGAGCACTTCATTCTGTCACAAGCTTCGTGTTCGAACGTTTTAACATTTTCAGTGAAATAACGAATTGTGCAATTGTACCCATTTTTTATTGTTTATTGACACGAAATCGCGCGTCTGTGAAAAGTAATCGGAAAATAACCTCTAACTTTGGCGATCTCTGTATTGCGCTATTATTATCGCGTGAGATGCTGTTTATCGATAAAAGACATTTTTTTCGTCGTCGTGACAAAAGATCGCGGAGAATTGAAAAAAACAATTGAAATTGTAAAAATATGTATGGTTTCATCGGAATCGTGAAAAAATCTCGAAGACTTCTCGCAGTGGTCGAATCGTGCGATATCGTTGGACTCGCGGCTTCGAGAGACCCGTCAAAGGCCACAAACTTTGGTCGTCAGCACGCAACACAACGTAAGTATCACGTATTGTAAGACGGTTTTTCTCCTCGCAATGCGAGCGGTTGGGGATGAAAGGGCAAAAGTACTGAACGCAGTTTCAAAGAAGGTGAAAAAGAAACAGCCGAAGGGTCCTGGAGGTGCGAGCATGAAGGCCCGAAATGTTTATATGCTTCTCTGAGAAAGAGAAGAGAAATGTGGCGCAGCTGCTGTTCCCCTGCGGGTTCGATGTTTCTTCGGCCCTTCGGCGGGAGTTTTCTCCACATACCTCGAACAGACTCGTGTTTCTTCTCTGCTACCCTTCAGGTATAAGTCCGTCGATACCCCCATGCGAAGCCCATATTATTAGGTTTACTGTACTACAATTCTCGTCGGCGACGGTATTCAAGAGAAAGAGGTAAAAATATGCCAATTACTATAGTTATTAGCGTCGCTAAACATCCTTTACAATATATACGAATATTTAGTAAACTTTTATTTTCATCACTGACATTTTTTTTTTTCGTACTAATTTTATATCCTAATGAATTATCGAAGAAAAAATGGCGTCGTAATTAATGCGGTAGAAAATGGTGAAAGGGCTTATCGTTCGAAGTTTTATCAGATGATCGCGACATCTACAAACCTTTTATTGATAAATATATACTTATATACGCGTAAACGATCCGCTCGGACGAGATTTTTTTTTTATTTCGTAAATAAGAATAATACATTCGTAGAGGAGGGGGGAATAGGCTTCGTGAGTGAGAATGCGGTGACCCGCTGACACGAGATAAGCAAAGCGGCCGGAATTCCGTCGCTTTGCTTGCCATCTCACGTATATCAATTTATATTAAAAAATATCCCCTCCAATTTCGATCCGTTGAGAATTTATTCAGAGCCCTAATTAAGAGCGTACGATTTTGTTTTATTGACTAATATTTCTTTCGATGTTTTAATAATAAATTTCAAATTCTCACTGTGAAAAGCACAGTGGAGGTTATCGAGATCGCGGGAGACGTTAGCGCACACTTGACTCGAGCAAAAAAACATTGACAGAGCATCTGGATGCGTACGTTCGTGTAGCAGTAGAGTTCCAACAGAGTGCCACATAAAAACTGTTTATACGTACGGCATGCGTGGGAGTTCGTCTTTTTTTTTTTTTTCCTTCGTCCCTTTTTTCATCGGAGGCTATCTTCTCAGTCTACGAAGCATCAAATTCGAAAAACTCTTCTCTACACCTTCGATTTCGAATACGCAGTCGCACACGATAAATTTTCAAAATACTTCTTTATTTTATTCATAAATACAGAAATAATACATCCTCAATCGATAATTACTTATACGTAGGACGCCAGTATCAAAATATACATGTGATACAAAATAAGCATTTTTTTAGGTTAACTTTTTTTTTTTTTCGTAATTTTTTCTATTTATAATGATCATGAGTTGTCGGATTGAATATACAAAATGGTTTGAACTATGAATCAATGTGCTTTGTGATTTTTTTTTTTTTTACGATTTTTTTTATCAATACTCGATCGTTACTGTTTTCGTTTTGAGATATTCGTTAAGCGCCTCCTGTCCGAGATCCTTGCCGAATCCCGACTGTTTGAAACCGCCGAAGGGGGCGGCAACGTCGGTTTTGTTGTACGTATTTATGAACACTGTTCCGGCTTCGATTTTCTCGGCGAAACGCATTGCTCTGCTTATGTCTTTCGTAAGAATACCCGACGCGAGTCCGAATTCCGTGTCGTTTGCTCGGCGAATCATACTATCCATGTCTTTCGATTGAAATTTCGAGACTATCATTATCGGCCCGAATGATTCTTCTTTCGCGATGTACATGTCGTCCTTAACGTCGGTGAATATCGTTGGTTCGAAGTACCAACCCGGCTGATCGAGTCGTTTGCCACCGTATACTAAGGTCGCGCCCTCTTCGACACCTCGACTTACGAAATTTAACAGCTTTTCCATGTGCGCTTTGTGATTTTGGGGGCCGTGAGACGTCTTACGATCCAAAGGATTTCCTATCGTTATCTTTTTCACCTCCTCGACTACGCGTTTTATGAACTCGTCGTGGATAGTCTCCTCTACGAAGAGACGACCTGAAAAATAAAACATTTTTTTTTAAATTGCGTTCCATTGATAATAATTCGGAGAACGTAAATTTACGCGAAATAAACATACTGCAAAGTCTCATATAACGAAAAGATTAAGATATCTAAAATGAAAGTCTAAAATTATTTTTTAAGAACGGTATATCGTTCGGAATCGGAATGAATTTTTCGGAATCGGACATTTTGTTTTTTAATAATTCGGCAATTGAATTTTTTTTTTAGCAAAAGTCGATTTGGCAATTTTTTTGAATTCTTATGAATTTTGAAAAACCCGAAATTTTTTCTAATAATTCGACAAATAAAATATTTCGTCAATTCACCGAAAACTTCTTGAGAATAATGTGTAATATTTTTGTGACAAGGTATCCGAAAGTCGTAATTTTGCATTCACAAAAAAAAATATATGTTTCCAGAAAAACAAACGAAAAAATATCAATTTCTCGGTCGTGAAATTTTAATCGCGAAGAATTCAAAATTCTCGGAAAACCTCACTTCCGGTTGGAAATATATCGATAAACTCTCCTCAAAGTATTCTCCCGATTTTTTTTTTCAATATTTGTGCGCTAAAGAAATGCCGTATAAGAGTTTAAAAAATTATTTTAAAAATATTTTAGATATTTCGTTTTTCGATTTTAAGGCCACAAAACTAATGATCTGAGACTCAGTCGATAACATAGAAAAAATGAATATAACAACGGAATGAAAAATCAAAACTATATAAACCTACCAGCGGCGATGCAGTTCTCTCCTTTGTTGAAAAAAACGCCTCCCATGCCGAGTCGGACGGCCTGTTGTAAGTCCGCATCTTCGAATATAACGAGTGGACTTTTTCCTCCGAGTTCCAGCGAAACTTTCTTCAAATTGCTATCGGCACAATTCTTCATAATCGTTTGACCGATTTCCGTCGATCCCGTGAATCCGAGTTTTCTTATCAACGGATGATTGACGATCGCCATACCGGTGACGGAACCGCTTCCCGGTACGATGTTGATAACGCCATTAGGAATTCCCGCTTTTACCGACAATTCGGCAAATTTAAGGGCCGTTAATGGCGAACATTGCGACGGTTTCATGACAACGGTATTTCCGGCGGCGAGACAAGCGGCCATTTTCCACGATAACATCATTAACGGATAATTCCACGGCGTTACGAGACCGCAAACGCCGATTGGTTCTTTCCTCGTAAACGTTAAATTGCGGTTCGGACGCGCGTGCGATATCGGTATCGTGGATCCTTGAATTTTGTCACACCAACCGGCAAAGTATCGCCAAGTTTCGATCGACATACCGACGTGCGTCTTCAACGCCAACGTATAAACGGCGCCGCTATCTATGCTCTCTATCGTCGCCAATTCTTCTTTATGCTGTTCCATCAAATCGGCCAATCTGCGAAAATTTACGATTATTATTAAAAAAAAAATTTCTACTTTTTTTTTTTTTTTTTTTTATAGTAAAATATAAATTTACTTGAAGAGTAGAGCGCCTCGTTCCCTCGCGCTAATTTTACTCCATTCCCCTTCGTCGAACGCTTTTTTCGCCGCTTTGACCGCACGATCGACGTCGTCCGCCGAGCCGCTTTGTACCTCACAGATAAGCCTCTCGTCGTGCGGATCGATCGATGGTATCGGCTTTCCATTACCGTTGACAAACTCCCCATCGATGAACAGTTGCTTTGGGAATCTGATATCCATGTTGTTCGTTCGAAGTTCGACGGCGTCGTACTTTGCTTCGCGACTCGAACCGGAAGCTCCGCGACTCGCGATAATCACTGCTGTGGCGAATTGTAGGAAAGTTGGAGACATAAAGACGTCGGTATTTTGCATCGTAACGCCGAGAAGATCCTTTACTTCCTCTACCAGCCGCACGACATCCATACTTCCGCCTCCTGTTGGTCCATCGATTTCTCGATTAATTTATATTTTCAAAGATTCATCGATAACTTATTTTTTATTCGCTATGTTTACTTCAAATTTTTATTATCGTTGTGCAGCGTAACGATTTTTTTAAAATTACGATATCGAATTTTTTAAAAATTCAAGAATTTCACGAAACAACTCGCGATTAGCAGATCCACGTGTGGGACTGTGGAGTTAATTGTGAAAAAAAATTTTTCTAAAAGTTCTGTTAAAATTTGAGTTTTTGAAAAATCCAAAACGGTTTTTTACCGATTGCGATAAACGATTTTTACGATTTTTTTTACTTACCACACGCAAAAAAGTCCGTTTCATCGTCCACCTCGACGTTGAGAATATTTTTCCAAGTTTCTCGAATCGTTTCGACAGATTTTTTCTCATCTTCCGTAAAATCTACGCTGGTCGCTCCCTCGTCGATTTTTCCATACCTCGACGCTGGAATAGTTTTGTTTCCGATTTTGATTCTCTGGACATTGACGAAAGTGCCATCGGCGGCAGTAATCAGAAGACCAGCTTCGTGAATTGTTCCTTTCAATCCATCGACTTCGACGGCATCGCCTTCCGGTTTCTTCGATTTCCAAACGGTCGATCCGAACAGACGAATCTCTTCGCCGTTCAGCAGAGTCCACGCACCCGGTGTGCTGTCCAAAGCTCGAATAAAATTATGCAACCCCTCGCCGGACTTTTTCGTGTCGAGACGTTGCAATTCCTTTTTGTTCAGTAGAGGTTCGTAAGTCGCTCCTTCGATCGGTTGAACGATTTTCGGAGCTTTTCCTTGCGCCACGAGATTCACCGCCTCTCCCATCGCCTTAATACCCTCCGGGTACAGAAAATTATTGTACAAACTGTCGAGCGTATCGTTCGGGTCGACCGGACAAGATTTTTGCAAAAGTATCGGTCCGGTATCGAGTCCATCGTCTGCCCAAAATATCGAAAAACCGGCTTCCTTGTCGCCTTCGATGAGTGTCCTTGAAACATCGAAATTATACGTGAATTATAAATCGAAAAATCCTTAACCTCATTTTCAACATTTTCTTTACGCGAAAATAATTTTTTTTTAAATTTTTATCATAAAAAAAAATCGATCGCGTCGATTAGAAATTATAGTGAAATTATTACGATTAAATTTCGCTGACAATCGATGACTAAACATATCGCGACAAGATAACGAGTATCGTATACAACTCGTTTCAGCATTCATCGATCGTAATACGCGTTCGTTAATTATAGAAAACAAAAAACAAAAAAACAAAATAAAATTGTGCGATATCTGGAACTTCGATGCGGAGAACCGACGCGAACCGGTTACTGTCCCGAAGCGGCGATTTACCTAATCAGGAAATGTAACATTCTGCGTACTCGTGGTCTCAGCTTCGCGGACTCGTATCGCGCGATAGCGGGTGGAAGGGGATACCTTTGAGATTGTAGCCTTTCTCCGCGAACTATTATATTACAGTGCCTTTTGCATGTGTTGCACTTTACTTTCTAATGGCTTCGAGTATTTCGTTAAGAATGAATAACGTATTCTTACCAACTTATGGCGCTCGCGCCACGATGTCGCGGAAGAATAGACGGGTGATAGCAGATACTTCGATGCAGCGGATGATCAATGACTTCCATCGGTATAAATTGACTGCAGAAGGGAAGAACGTTGATATCCACTTCTATCCCCTTGTAGAGCTCTAATATCTCGGGTAACGGAACCCCTTTGCTTCTCCACGCTTTGATTTTGAAGACCGGAGTGTTGTCCATCTTCGCGGTACTCGCTGCGACGCGTACCGTCAGCAAATCACCAAATTAAACAATGAAATTCATTTTTTTCAATGGCGAAACCCCTTTTTTAAATTTATTAAAAATACTCACCGAGAGGATCCTCGCGATTATTTTTATCCGGTATCGTGAAAACGCCGGTTATTTTGTGACCATCCTGTCGCAGCAACTTGTAGACTTCGGCGGCAAAGTTGCTTTGACCGATAATTGCGACTTTTAGTTGAGCCATTGCCGCCTAAGGGGATAGTTCAATTTTTTTTTTATTTTTCACCCCCAATAATTTTGAAATCGTAATTTTTTAGCTTCTAACTTATGAGGCGATGGGATTTTTGGAGTTAAATTTGCGATAAAATTTTTTTTTTTTACCGTCAATACATCGATAACTGTTAGATAAGCTGTTAGAGTCAATGAGAGGCGATTGTTAGTCGGCGTGTTTTTGCGATTTTACCAGCGGGTACGTACCTCTAATTTTTATTCTACAGTGCGTATGCGAACAAAAGCTTCTCGTTGGTATCTCAAAAGTGCTGTGGAAGTAACAAGAGTCACGAAATAATAGAGGGCACTTATGGGTATCAACGCTTATTTTGCTACGGTATCGTATTCGATGTGCGTGAAGCTGTGTTTGTGCGAATCGTTCCGGCGATCCATTCTCATACCTCGAACTACCAACACCGTTATTGAATTTCACCTGTACACTGAAATTCACTATCTTTGGCTCAAAGCTAATTTAATACTCTTGTAAAATCGGCGATCGGATGAATCGACTCGTATTTATACATCGTATATCGTAGATAAACGAAGCATATGGAAGGTTCGTTGAGCATTAAACTTAAACTTTACTATTTTCACACTAATCGTTTCTCGATCTCTCTTTCGTATTTGACAATATTTATTTACACGTGTCGATTTATCCTGCGCGCTAAACTTCAACATTTCGGTTCATTCACGTGTACAGCAGCACACGAGTATCTATCGTACTGTTATCAAGCGATACAGATGATTTTTTTTTTTTTTTTTTTTTTTTTATTGCTGTTTAACTTACGGTGTACACGGCGAAAGCTCGTTTCGGAAGAAAAGCGAGACGTCGAGATGCCAGCATCGGATTAAATTTAAAGATTGTGACGAAAAAACGATTTTTATCGCGTTACACACCGAAACACCCCGTGTGGAAAGTACAAGAGCGGTATACTGGAGGATCGGCGGTATGTCACGGGCGGCTCTGTGTTAGAAACTATCGATCGTCAGCTCCAGTCTGAAAGTTTACTGAACCGTGGTAGAGGGAGCAGTACTTTATATAAGACGCGGCTATCTCTGCACGAGGGTCAGGACCTCTCCGCCGCCCCACCAGCAAACTTCGAAAAATGCATGATGCATATATTTTCTTATCATATGGGCTTCGGACGTCAGTCATTTTTTGATGGGTCTTTTTACCAATCCAATGCTTATAATTTAATTTTTTTTACATTCAAAATTATTTTTTTACCGTAATTTTGAACGTAATTAACTATTGCAATCTAAAACGCGATATTTGACTACGATAATTGCATTTTCTTATTTTAAGGCTGATATTTTTTTTTTTTTGCTAATTATCGAGTTGTATTAATAATACGATTTTTTCGCCACCATTTTGAAAATAATTATTTTTGGAGAAATTCATTGCCGATATTCACAATTTTTGATTACGATAATTATTTAATTTTGTTTTAAGATCGAAACATTTTTTTTATTTTTTGTTAAGTTGTTTTAATTTCACGATTTCGTTGTAATATTTATACGATTTTTCAGCCGTAATTTTCAAAATAATTATTTTTGGAAAAATTTATTATTGATATCCAATTGCAAATTTTGATTACGATAAATATTTAATTTTATTGAAAAACTGAAATATTTTTTTGGGTATTTTTCGAGTTGTATTAATATCACGAATCGGTTATAATATTTTTACGATTTTTCAACCGCAATTTTAAAAATAATTATCTCGCTAAAAATTCATTACTGTTATCCAATTGTAATTTCCGATAATCACAATTAACTTGTTTTTTATTGATAGACTGCATATTTTTTTGTCCCATTTATCGAGTTTTATTAATATCACGAATCGGTGATAATAATAATCATACTAATAAGTAAACAGAGAGAAATTATAAAAATAGTAATAACATCTCTCAATTTCACGCACGTGGAACGCAACGAAACACGTATCGATCCCACATTTGTCTTCCGACAATTTCAAACATATTTATTATATATTCCGCGAATAGATATTCAAAATTAATTGACATCGAAATGCTATCGCGATTTTCGATTATTCATTATTCATTTCAAATTCATAGTTTTGTTAGTTAACCGGTAACGAGGTGATGGGAATAGTAAAAAATGTTGATGTTTGCATCAGAGATCATTTAACTGGATCATTACATCGTCGATAAGGCAAATACCGGTGAAAACCGGTTGGGTACGGAGAAAGAATCTCTTTTGTGGGTCGTCGGTCAGCGATAAGATGTTTACCGTCACGTTACAGCCGGTTACAGTCAGTTTTCAGGTCGGGGGTCACAATGATTCCCGACAATCTTCGATCGCCGGGGAACAACTCGGATTATTGTGCAATAATACGCGTGTTCGCGGGAATCCTTCGTTTTTCATTGGTCCTCGTGACGGTTCCAGACTGCTTAACGCGTGCAAAATGCGTCGTCAAATATTGATAACTTTTTCTCGCAAACTCATCGTTACATTTTGCGCGCTTATTAACAGTCATTCGGATTCATTATCAGTGCGTAAACAGAAGTCTTCGAAGTATTTCGCGGGGACGATCCCGCGAGTGGCGATTCGAAACGAACCCATTATACACGGAAACGAACGATAAGATCGATGAGAGTTTTTCAATACCAAATATAACTGCCCGCGAAAGTAAAAGCTTTTTTAATCCTTCGGAGGGCATAGAACTCCTCGGAACTTCGGTCCTATTTATAAATAGGCAACTCGTACGAATAATACTCGTCTATCGATTGATTCACACGTTGCATACCTATACGCGTCTCAGGTGTGTGCGGAGCCCCTGCGGTACGATGACCCGGTCTACGCCCGCGCGAGCTACCGACCGGCACGAAAAATCAGGCGCCGTCAGGAACGGCTCAACGCGTATGTACACTCATACCATTTAAAGTATTATCTCCGGTCGCTATTTATTTACTTATGGACGCGCCTACGTTCGACCAACGCGTTTAATGTTTTTGCGACTTTTAGCTGTCCGACGTTACCGACCGAAGTTTCGCGAACAATAAAGTTATTACTTCGCGAGACACTCGTTTCGTGGTATTTATCTATTTTAATGCTATTGTTTGTATTTACGAGAAATAAAAATATATTTTTTCTACTTTGAAGCATTCGTTACATTTTTTTTACATTCAATTACGATATTCGTAGTTTTTTCGACGCGAATTAATTATAGAAGGGGATACTGTACTGTGACCGCGCGACGCAGAAATACATCGAAATGCGTTCATTCAGTCCGCTGTCTTCGCACCGTCAACACCCTCTGCAACGAAACGCGAAAAACAAGGTACGCTTCCCATATTAATCGTTGATGAATCGTTTATTTGTATTCGGATATAAAAAACTGCGGCCAGAATATGACGCGATGTAATATAAAAATTGAGATTAGAATGAAAATTGTACGCGAAACATCGCGTTGCCGGCAATATCTATACTTTTCACGACGCAAACAACTACAGTATGTGCCGTAACAGCTGATTGCCGGCGTCCAAAGTCCTGTCGCCGTTTTTTTATAGCGAATTTATGCCGCATGACGAGCTCTCGAGGTATAAAATGTTTTACTGTCGAAATCTTTATATTTTTTTCGTATTTAAATCGCAGCTGTGCAAATGGGTAAATCTCAACATTATTTATCGCACTTTGCAGCTGTTCTGATATTAGAAAAAAAAAAACGCGACAAAAACGTCTGTTTTATCTATAAGTAATCCTGATATGGAAGAGTATTAGATGCGAGACAAAGCGAGTCTCACGTGTTCACTTCTCCGCAACAATCTTTGTTCCGCGTACGTCGATCGTACCTCGATTACTACACTCGATTTGCGCATTAATTTCATTGCTCTTTATGATCGCGAGCGACGACAGAAATAACGCTTTTACGAAGGTCGTTTTATCATTGTTGCAGCTGATAAGAGATGAAATTATTAGCGTATGAATACTAATCGAATAAAAAAAAAAAAAAACGATCTATTTTTTTTTTTTTCAAGGATTAAATTTAAATTTGAAGGAGTGCCGCGAAATTAATTCTGACTAATATGTTCCCCAAAGGAACACCTTTCTACTTAATTAAAACCGAAAACAAATTAACTAATTAATTTTTTTTTCTCGTGTAAAATGAAATTTTGTTCGAATGAAAATAATGCTTCGATCTAAAAAAAAATTTTTTTTATATATCGAATCCCCGTCTCTCGATTATCGAATTTGATTTTTTCAAAAAAATATTCCCGTAACTATCGTTCTAAGAAGCTGAAAATTCAATACATCGCAACAGCAATGCAGACTCGTAAACTCGTTGCAAAGAAACAAAAAAAAGTATCGATCGTTCCACTTTGTCGAAATATCTGAGTTAATACGAGTGAAGTAGCATTAGGTGAATCACGCGACGTCGAAAAAAAAAAAAAAAAACTGGAAGGGTTGGTCGTCCGTACAGTGGTGATGGTGGAACGGAGTTTGTTGTTTCCGTACACCATTAGCGCGAGTTCCATGCTATGTTGAAAATTAACTACACATGCATATACCTAGCGAACGTGTACACGCAGTACAGAAGGGGTCTGCGTGACGGTAGGTCACTGAATCGGATCTATGGTGGGTGCGGAGTTTGCCGGTTGACGACAGCGAATTCTCTCGCCCCCACGGCGTTAACGTAGTTTCCCCTTAGTGGCGTAGTAGCGGCTGGGAGTGCAAATAGAGATGTTGGTAATGGTCGTGGGTTGCGATGGTCGAGAGAATGGAGGACCGGAGCACAAGCAGCATCCCCGCGCGGTTGTCGATGAAATCGATGACTTACTTTTTTTTCCCCAGTCATCGCGTCACTGGATCTATCCTCCCCTCGAAATAGACCAGTAACATCGCGGAGTTTGCGAATCCGCTACAGAAACATAGAGATTTTACCCCGTGGTAGATGCGTTCTGGTATATTCCGAGAAGAATCTCGAAGGGGGGTGCTATGGATGCTGGTAGCGTTCCTCTCTCGCTGCATGGACGTCGGGATTGACCCCCGTGACACATGCGCGAAGATTCTCCGAGTCAATCCCACCTCGGTACGACCTCGACGAGGTCAGGCGCGTCGATTCGACGTAGAAGAGGCAATTCTCGCTTTGGGTAGAGCCGAGAGCGCTCAACGGGGGAGAGCCGCGAATATTTTTCCCCCCTTCGAAAACACATCCTCACTCGCATCTCGTCGTCTCGTCGCGACAGAAAGAATTCCGCGCGCTCTCGCGTACACGACGATCCTTCGCATCATTCGCATACTCTCTCCGTACAATTCTACTTTCGCGCGCATACACTCTCCGATTTTTTATCGTCGGTATTATTATTATCATTATATCTTTTTGTACTGTTCTGACTTCCGGTCCAAACAGTATATACCGATTAGGCGTCGAGATCCATACGGGTCCCTTCTACGCAACACTCCTATTCGGCGTTACGTCGTATATACGCCAAACGTTAAAGTTGCCGAAATGCGTTTCGGGCGCATGAGTTAAAACCGCGCTGTCCCCTTTACACTCGACAGACCGAAACGAGACTTCGTCGTAGTAACCCAGTGATATCGCGAACGTTCCAGTTTTCCACTGTGAAAAATCTTCGCAAAGGTTTTGTTTTGGTTTTTTTTCCTTTTTATCGATACCTTAGCATCTTAGAGTTTTCTTTCGAAATTTTTTATTGATAGTATTGACGAATTGTTTTTTTTTTTTTTCGTCATTTCGTTCTTTTTTTTTTATAGAAGTTGAAGATGAGCGGAAAAACTTTCGTCTGCCTCTTCGGCATCCTACTCTCCGCACGGATTACGCTTCAGGTAAAAAGATATATAGATATACATTAATTAGTGATATTTTACGAGTGGTAATACTCATTGTGTTTCGAAAATCGAAGAACCGGTTTAATTTTGCCGAAATTCAAAATTGTTCGAGAATTCGTCTTTTTTTTTTTTTTTCGGGAATTTCGCATAAACCATAAATCGCGTATAACTCGGGACGTTAATCAATAATGAATAATTGAGAAAGCGTGCGCTGTTACGGAATGTTCGCGGTGCAAAAGTTGATTTTCCAACAAACTCGAAACTCGAACGTACGGAGTGTACTGTATCCGTGTACCAGAAACGTTACGCCGGAAATCAATACTATAGCGAAAACGGTTGATAGGCCGGTTGAATTTTCTCACCTGTATGCAAACTTTATCTACAATCTCGTAGTTTGTAGTTATCAATTTGCGATGTCTATCAACCCGAAGAGTCGCGAATTGTCATGACAATTGATCGGAAATTGATTGATTGACCCAAAATGCTTTTAATTCGAGAAATTCCGTACACCACGTTACGTTTTAATTAAATCGTTGAATATTTTCAAATATTTTCAAGAGACGGAAATTTGCTCGGGATATACGAAATTTCAGAATCTTTATGCGCAGAGTGCATTATAGTTTAGTTTTCGAAAGGTATTACCAACGAAACATCATTAAATGTCGATTAAATGTCTTGAAGAAATATCTGATACGGAATCATTATAATTCAACGATTTTGTGAAGATAAAATCATATTATCGTTATCAGTTTCTCATTAAGGCTCTTGTATTATGAAATTAATTTAACCGTCAGAATAAAATAGCTACTCGTAATATTATAATTGACAAAATGCACGATGTTTAATTTCTTAAAAATATCGATGTTTCTGTGATATTTTTTTACCAAAAATTCAATTTTTTTTTGTAATCAATAATTTTTTTAATTAATTTTTTATTAATTTGCGTTTTTTTTTAACGTTTCTAAGTGTTATAAGTAACGTAATGAATAAAAAAAATTATTTTCCATCGAAAAAGATTTGAGATATCGTAAAATTTCTGTTGTTCTCGTCATCCGCGACGCTGTTGAATCATAAAAAAAAAAAAAAGAAAACATTTTTTTAGGCTTCGTCAGCATCGTCGCCGTACTACGTAGGCGCGGCTGTTGAGTACTATCCGGTGACGAAGGGTGCCAACGGAACAGTGATAGCGAACGAGAATGCCAAGAACTACGCAAAGATCGTGAAGAAAGCTGGCGAAAACGTAAGGGAACTTTGCCAATTACTTTAACGGATGATCCGTCGGAGAATAAACCCGTTGTATATATTTGTTAAACGAAACTTTTGTGTTTCATCGATAAAATCCTCAGGACGTCGACATAATCGTTTTCCCGGAGGGAAGTTTGACCTCCGGTCGATCTTTTCCGGAACACGAAAGAAGTCGCTATTTGCCGCATAGTTCTTACGTTCCCGATCCGAAAGATCGCGTCACGCCATGCAAAAACGATTCGTCAACAGTAATGAAGGTAAGAATACGAAATAAAATAAAAATTTTCCAAAAACTTCAATTTCCAAACAAATTATCATTAAAATATACACGGATCATAGAAATTAATGAAAATATATGCAAAGTCTCGTATATAGATAAGCGAAAAAAAAAAAAAAAAAAAGCGAAAGAATCTATCGATTTTTCTGTGTCGGTAGGCATTGCAGGCCATATCTTGCGCGGCAAAGAACCACGCGACGTACGTAGTCGTCAACGTGCGCGAAAAAGCAAAATGCACGACGAAGACGTGCAGCGCCGACGGTCACGAGTTGTACAATACGAACGTCGTCTTCGACCGGAACGGCACGATAATAGCGAGATATCGAAAGTACAATCTTTTCGGCGAACCGGGATTCAACATAACAGTCGAACCGGAACTTTCAACATTCCGTACCGATTTCGACGTAACTTTTGGCCAAATAATATGTTTCGATATACTCTTCGAAAAGCCGACTCTCGAACTTTTGCGAATTTCCAAAGTCACAGACATCGTATTCTCGAGCGAATGGTTTTCGGAACTTCCGTTTTTGACCGCAACGGAAATACAGTCCGCGTGGTCCTACGCTAATAACGTTAATTTTCTGGGCGCCGGATATAATAATCCGGAGAAAGGCAGCGGCGGTAGCGGTATATACGCCGGTCGCGATGGTCCATTGAACAATCTGTGGTCCGAAAAACGCACCAACACGCTGCTGATCGCTAACATTCCTCGTGTCGTAAATGGACATCGAAATCATCGCGCAAGTGCCGACGACTTCAAAACTTTACCCTTAAACACCGAAATCCCCACTTTCGATGGAGCGGAACCGGTGCCTCAGCAGAAGTTACTTCGCGACGACATCGCGCCGTACACTACGAAACTTTTCCCCTCTGTGAACGGTAGTTACTCCGTAACGCTTTGCGATCGCGGACTCTGCTGCGATTTCTCGATCGACATCACTCACCAAAACAGTCTCAGCCCGAATAACGTAAAATACTACAGGTTTGTTGATTAAATTTTCAATAATAACGATATTAACGATTCATATGAGATCTGCGAATCTTAAAACACCGAGAAAAATGCTTCGCTATCAATGTAATCAATAATTACAGCCGATAAGAGCCGAATACAGTTTTATCCTTTTTTTTTTTCTTTTTCTCAAATTTCAAATTTTTAAATTTCAATTTTCTGCGAATCTTAAACCACTGAGAAAAATGCTTCGCTATCAATATAATCAATAATTACAGCCGATAAAATCCGAAAACAGTTTTATCCATTTTTTTTTTTTTTTTTCAAATTTCAGATATCGTTTCGCAGTTTTCAACGGGGTGCGTTCCTTCTCCGGGAAAAAGACCGGCGGTCTCGAGGTCTGCAGCATAATTTCGTGTACCGACGATACCGAAGAAAGTTGCAATCAGAGATTCGACGTTAACGAGATAATCGCTCATCCGGTGACTTTCAACTCAATCGTCATATCCATTAATTACACCGGTGGTTCGCAAGTTCATCGTATGCCGATAAGCGTGAAGACCGATCTTCAACCCCTCAGCGCCAGCGACTTCAGCTTCGTAACGAAAGATTTGGACGATACGCACATAAATTTGGTGTATACGTTGAGAAAAAGTCGCAAAGATGTTATGACTTTCGCTATATGGGGCCGAAACTTCACCGCCGACGGAATGCCGAAAACCGTACAATCGTCGGCCAATCAATCGACGCCTTTTATGTTTATGCTCGTGATGCTCGTAATTTTGGGAATTGGTAGCACCTACGCTATGGGACCGCTTCCCAACGCGGCGTGAAGCGACACGAAACCGAATCGATTTCGCATGCAAAACCGCGATTGCGCAAACCGTCGAAGAGGCATATTTCGCGTCGAGAGAAACGAGGAAAGGGCCGCTGGGGGTCGATTAACGTAGATACAACTTCAAAATGAAAAAAAAAAAAAAAAAAAAAAAAAAAACACCGAAACGGGAAGAAAAGAAAAGAATTGAAAGCTTAAAAATGACGAAGAAATACACGCGCCGAAAGCGATGAGAATGGGGAGCGCATCCGTTGCTTCCGAGTCGTTTAAAAAATCATTCGACATTAAGTTCTATACGTTTACATTATTATAATCTAAGGCTCGATTACGCTTTCTCTACGTAGCCAAGTCGTTCGTCCGCTTTTGTGAGATTTCAAACAAAAAAAAAAATCGATCCGCGAGGCGATTGATTTTGATTTTTCATTTTTTTTTCGTTCGAGTTTCAGCGACGTACGCTATCTTCACCCTTTGAGTCTAAAGTAAAAGAGGAAAAAAATCAAAGTAAAAGATTTAAAAGACTTAAATTGCTTCGAAGAATATATCGTCATCGTTAGGCTTCCACGTGATCACCGCTCTCCGGGGTAAGCAAAGCCGTTCGAACCTCGGAGTTAGTATCGTAGCCAATGCCAATTACTCAATGAAAAAAAAAAGAAAAAAAATTCCCTGCCATCTTTAACGAGTATTAAAAAAAAAAGAAGCGCTTTCCAAAAGCTAAGTCTGCTGAATAGATGTACGTAAAACTTAAACATAAAACCGAAAAATCCTGATACTCTCATTCTCTCTCTCGAGATACTCGACTAATATTATTCTGAGGTCGATAGTCCGACAAACAATTAACGAAATAGTTCCTCTATTCGTTCCGCTCAAGCGGTAGTTTACTTAGTCTGAAGAAGAAAAGAAAAAAAAATCACAATTCTACTCGTAATACTTTTAGGGAAACGATGAAAACAGACAAAAACAGTCGTTGATTAGAGGAACCAGAAAGCGTGTCTCGAGTAGTTTTCTTCCTTAAATATAAAAAAAAAATCGTCGGAGCCATTAATAGAAGCAAAGGATTTTAACTGTTTTGAAGGTAAACAACGAACACAAAAGGGGGTATCGTGAACGGTTATATGTATATAGTTTAGTATATTATCTTATGTAAAATGTTACATAGTATTTAAATAAACGATTACGTGAATAAACGATCAATCGAATAATTATTTTCGTCTGATTGTCGGATAATCCTTTTTTCATAACCATCAGAACGATTGTCCGATCTCCGCGTTAATTTACATCGGGTAACGATCGCGAAATTAAAATTATTCACTATACAGAAGAAAAAAAAATTAATTATAAACATCGAATCGACGGATTTCGATGTTTATTTTTCTCAATATCTCGGAACTTTAAACTCGGGAGCACCTTCCGCGTTGCTCGTTGAAGGTTTTCTCTTATTCATAATATTCTGAATCTTTTGCCATTCGCGATCCAATTCGGCTTTTTCATTTTTTTCCTTATTGTATTTTCTTGTTCGTCGGCCATCGGCCATTTTAACACCGTACTGAAAGGCGGCTTTAGGCAATGCTTCTTTGTTGTTCATATATTCGCTGTATTCTTCAGGTGTATCGAAATCCCATCGACCTATAGGTCCTTTTTTGTTGCCGAGATCCATCTTCGTGTAGTCGACTTCGTCGTCGGAATCGTCGATCGCGTCTTGCATCTCGTCTAATCCCGGATAACACTCCGCGTATCCCTCCGGTTCAGCGGCTAATTTATTGAGAAGTGCACCTTTTTTCGGGGGTCCAACACCCTCGCTAACGGCGGCGAGAATATTCGGCAATTGCGGAGCGTTTACAGTCTCATCGACGCTTGTAGTCGTCTCCGCGGGTTTGTTGAAGTAGGAACCCTGTTTTTTCTTTTGCTCTCGTTGATGAACCATTTCCTTCTTACTAACGGACGGCACATAATCGCCGATATCGCCGTATATACTGTCCTCTTGCGCCCTCGTTGTCCCTTCCGCATCGATGTTTTCTTCGGGTCGCGAACGACCGTCTTTATTTTTCTTTCCTTTCTTTCCGTGTCTGCTACCCTGACGAAGATACGATAAAATCTGCGCCAGTTTATTTATCACGATATCGTTCGTGGTGAGAGTCGGTGTTGCGTCGACCGTCGGAACGTCGGCTTTGCTGCGAATCAGCGTTGTCGGTATGTCGACTTCGGCGTTTTCGTCGTCTAATTCAATAACGTAAGCCATGCGACCGGGTGTAAATAACTCGTTTCGCTCGACTTGTTTCGACTTCATCGTCATTATTGTTTTATGGATGTTGCGGCCGATCTTCGTCTTGAATTGCATCTCGTCCGGCTTTTTCTCCGGTCGTTTTTCCTCTTTCTTCTCCTTTTCCTTTTCCTTTGGCTTTACAAGCTTTTCCATCTCTTGTTCCTGTTCGTTTTCTTTCGCTTCTATCTCACTGCGTACCTGAAGATTATTTAAATATAAGATGTCGATTTGGTTTTTTCGAAAAAAAAAAAAAAAAAAAAAAAAATCGGCAAGTAAGACATCGATTTTGTTTGACATTTTTACGACAAAAGATATCTATTGCGATCGTTATTTTCACGACAAAAAATATCTATTGTATTCGTTATTTTCGAAATAAAAAAATATCCATAGTTTTTTGATTATTTTCATGATTTAAAGATTGTAAAAAATTAAATAACAAGTATTTTAGCGATTTTTCGGTAAATTCAAATTTCTGCGTCAAATAAAGTTTATTACCTTCTGCAACAGGGCGTAATCCAACCCTTTCACCAAGTGAGTATGTTCCATGTCACCTCCCAAGAATTTCGACTGTTGTATCATTTGTCTCCTGCGCTCAGCTGCGTCCATTCCAGATTTGATATCAGGAGCAACGGCTCTGTAAGCGCTGGCGCTGTTCATAGGATCTTCTGCAGGAAATTCTGTCGTTGAGCCGTCTCTGCGTTCACGCGCTCTGTCTCTGTACTTTTCCGCCAATTCCGCCATTTTATCTTCTTCCTGTTTTTTGAGTTTTGCATAGAAACTCTTCTTCTTGCGTCTCAACTCTGCGCGATTCCCACCGCTGACTGACGGAGTTTGTGCAGTTTTTGCCGCTGCGTCTCTGGCTGTTCCCGGTACCGATGCCGGCGTTGACGAGGGGACGGAGGATCTCGGCGTCATTAATAATTTACGAAAATCGTCGTTCGTCAAACGAACCGACATACTCATGTCTTCTTCCATCGTGTCTGGCATTTTTTCGTCTGTTAGCTGACGAAAAAAAACTTCTGTCAGTTAATAATAATGATAACAATAATTAGACGAAAAAGGGTGTGAACTTCATATTTTTTTTTATTGCAACATCGCGTCGATCTTTTTGGCAGTGCATTGTGTTTAAAACGTTATAAAACTCAAGTTAAAGGCCTCGAAAGCGTTATTATTTCATAATTATTAATAAAAGAAACGATACCTGCGATACAGCGAAATATAACCAAAATAAAGATCGACGATTCCGCGATTGAGAGGTTAAGAAGAGACCTGAAGTTTTCACTAACTGCAGAACTTTTAGTACTTTGTCACTTAACTAATCGTCTTACGTTAATTAAACAGAAAATAGCTATTATAAATGTTTAATTAGAAAAATAAACATTTTGCTTTCTCCATTATGGATTAATTTTCGTCAACATCGACAGGTGCTGACGCCAACAGTGGTGATTGACAACTAAAAACTCCTTTCGCGCGCTGCCCGCGACAGATACAAATATCGCGTGTGTTTGTGTTTCAAGTAAAAAATTGCTTATTGTTTTTATCGGTAATTAAAAAAGATCGAAACTCGACATGGATTTCGTATGTTACAATATTTATCACATGGAATTTATTTGAAAAAATAGAAACCTTCGAGTATACAAAAAGAATCTTTTACAATGATGTCTAAAGCATCGTTCAGTAGTTTTTAGTCAATCGAAACTTTTTTTATGATTTATCGAGCTTAATGCATGGTACATTGTGTATTGTTGCTTCTCCCAGCAGAGGATTCGCTACATAGAAGGGAAACATTTCTATTCCATTGCACGCCGCGCCGTATGCTCCATTCTTGTCCAACGCTATAACTGCTCCCGTGAATGTCGGATAATGTTTCGCGATTCGTCTGATTGCGGTTTCCGCAGCTTGCGAAGGACTGGCGCCTCTCCGCATCTCCTCAACGGCGAGAAAGCTGTTGATTAAAATTTTATAATACAATAGCTATATATGCAAATATTAGTACGGAATGATCGCCGGAACTGATAACGCGTTGCTTTATCGTCGTTAACAGTTTAAGCACTCAAAAAATCGTTTTATATGATAAACACCTAAAGTAATCGATGTTACAGCTATTGGAAAACGCCGAGCGATTAAAATTTTTTTTTTTTTTTTTAAAGACGAAGATATTTTTTTAGCATTCGATACCTTGGTAAAAATCGCATCATTATATCCCCGTCACCGGTACCCGCGGCAGCACCGACTTCTTGATCAGCGTACGCTCCCGCCCCCGCAATCGGCGAGTCGCCGATTCTTCCCTGAATCTTATTCTTTGCACCGTTGGTCGACGTTCCTGCGGCAATTTTTCCATCAGAGTCTATCGCAATAATACCAATCGTGTCGTGATTGTCCTCATCGGAATGCGGGTAATTCACGCGACCAAAATATTTTTTCTCGTTTTTTATCGGTTTGTACGGTCCGCAGTTTTTCGTCGGATCGGGCGTAACGTTCTGCAATAAAATCGCATTTAATTATCGATTAAATAAAAATGTAACAAATGTATCTATCAATATACCTTCCAGAAATTCGGTTGGCACTTGTTATTCTTCCAGTTTATCCACATTTGCGTGGATTCGTTAGTTCGCAAGGATTCTTCTGTAAATCCCATTTCTTTCGCAAATTTCGTTGCACTCTCAGCACCTAGCAAGCTGTGCTTTGTATTCTCCAGTACTTTGCGTGCGACTGATATCGCCTTTTTTATATTTCTTAGTCCCCCAACTGCACCAACGTCCATTGTAACTCTATTTTGTTACAATATAAAAAAAAAATCAGTTTTTATTGTTTATCGGTTTTTTGAAAAAAAAAAAATAATAAAAATAAATGTTACCCATCCATTATCATGGCATCCAGCGTGGTATCTCCCGACTCATCGGGACTTCCGCCAAATCCTACTGTCTTTCTGCATTGCATACTTTCGCACAAGCTTCCTGCTGCTTCTATGGCATCGATGGAACTTTTCTTCGAATTGTACAATTGTTCCCATGCTGTGTAATATAATTTGTCAAAAATCTTGCCAAACTACATTTTTATTCGAAGAAAATATTTATTAAATTTTTTTGCACCTTTTGCTATAATTTCGAGATTTTTTTTTTTTTTCATAATTTCTTAGTTATAAAAAAAAAAATTTTGTACCTAACTGTGTAGCCTCAAGATAATTCCAAGTTATAACAACAAGTGGAGTTTTTTTGTTCGCCTTTGACAAAGTTTCAGCCGGAAGATTTAATCCCACGAAGAGCAGAACCAACGTTACCGCAAAATGCCGCATCTTCGTAGTCAAAGCTGTGTATTCGTCAATAGTTAGAATAGCAATGAACTCTGAAGAACAGAAGTGAATCAATACAAATTTTGCTCTCTGGTCTAAAGATAAGTGGAAATGTACGGCTGGTAAACAGATAAGAGCGCATTGCTAATTTTTTTTTTTATCTCCTACAGTTTTGTCGATTGAAGGGGTTCACTGTTGCCGATCAATAATACAATATAGAAATTGTTAAGTTTATATATCGACGTTATCTCGCGGAGAAACAAACGAAAAAAACAGTGAATCTTCCATACCTATGCGTTTATATTTTCGATTGAACGCGCGACGATACGTGCGTCAATACGATACGTAAAAGCGATTTTTATGTAACCGCGTTATCGGTTTTTACAGCAAATACAATTTCCGTGGTTTTCGATCGAATGACATAATGAATGAATGAACGAAAAAAAATCAAAGTACCGCTGTCGACACAGCCGATTTGTCGCATGAACGTGTAAACAAAACGTGCACAGCTTCCGACTAGAATTAGCAGCTGAGGCCGGGGCAAGAAAAGCGCTTTATTTATAGGTGACACTGCATGGAAGTTCCTGCCGTAGCCTAATTTTCAGTCTCCGGTCGCTACTCCGGGTCCGATGACGCCAACGTTTTAACGTCCTCGCGCAAACTAACTCGCACGACACTATTCGAGAGGAAATAGATTAATTAATCGTGTCTCCGCAACAATCTTCTATCGTATCTAGTCAACGAAACTAATTCCACCCGAAAAAACGCACAAGTTTTTTTTTTTAACGTCTTTTACATACATCGAGTTTACTCCGAAAAACAAAGAAAACATGTCTTTCAAGAAAGATCTCCGATTGTTGATAAAGCCATATTATCTCGTTAATATTCTTCTGAGTTTGTCGTACGTCGTGGCTAAGAGATTTCCCATCGTTTGTCATTACATCTTCGGCCAAGCAGACTGCGAACTCGATGGGGTAAGTTTTATTTTCGATCGCGCGTATTTATTCTCGATGTTTTACCGGACAGCTGATTGTCATAATTAACGATAATCGACGAATGATTAACGATTCATGAATGAAAAAAGTTGATTATCACGCCAATGACAACGGAATGATCAATCATTTTGTTCCATTTATTTTTCAGAAAGAAACGGAAATTCTGTTTTTCCTGATGATCGTCATAATGATGAGAACACGAAAAGCTGGGAGTGTCACAATGATAAATTATCTGTCGTCGAGTTTTGTTTACACAAAAATTGCTAATCTCATACTGTGGTTTTACGCCGATATAAGAATGGGAATATTCTTTGCGATTGTTTTCATTCGTAAGTTTCCAGTTTTTTATTTTTTTGCTTAACCTCCTATTTGGCAAATCGCAGTTTTTTTTTTTTTTTTCATTTTTTTTAAATTAATGATAACTTGAAACGTAACAATGTATTTACAGTTTGCGGATTGATATTGCCGGAGCCGACTTATCAGGGTCCGGAGAGTATAATTTATCTCAGAGGAGCTAACGGATTGCAGGATGAATTGCGAGATAACAGAGTCGTTTGGCTGGTGGCTTTCTACACTGCGTGGAATCCGGCGTGCGTCAATTTTGCTCCGATATTTTCGCAACTTTCAGCAGAGTAAGAAATTCCGAATTTTTTCCTCAAATATTTCAATCGATATTTATTTTTAAAATTACATATAATAATTACGAAAAAATGACTTTTATATGTATATCGCAAAATTTCGTTAGAATTCATTAATTTAACTACCGTTAAATTTTTTTTTCGTTTTTTTTTGTCAATATTTAACATGGAAGTTGATTATTTTTTATTCAGATACGCTTTGGAGAATTTGAAATTCGGCAAAGTAGACGTCGGTCGTTATCCGGATGCCGCGGTAAAGTATCACGTGAGTGACGCGAGTACAAGCAAACAATTGCCAACGTTGATTCTCTTCAAAGAAGGAAAGGAAGTCGAGAGGAGACCGTATGCGGACAGCAAAGGGAAACTCGTCAAATTCCTATTTTCTTTGGTGGGTAATTTTATCGCAAGAAATTTCGATTCAACATTTCAGGACTCGTGAAACTGTTTTTTTTGCTTGTTTTAGGATAACGTAAAAGCGGCATTCGATCTCAACAACGTTTATAAAACTTGCAAAAGTAATCCCATCAAAAGAAAAGAGAAGAAGCCGCTGAAGACTGAGTGAATAACGAATGGATGAATTTACTTCGAAACGAAAGAAACGGCTCTCGAGAGCTCGTAGTTCGATTAACGACAGCTTCAAAATTCGTTATCACAAAAAAAAAACGTGAAAAGAAGCGAAATATCAGTCATTAACCGAATATTCGATAACGATATCTCGATATGGAAACGTCGTTCAAAACTAACATTCAGAAACTCATTTCGCGAGTTACCGTGAATTCGTCGAAATGGCGTTACGCCGCTACCAAATAGTTCGTTTTTGTATTAAAATAATCGATTTATTTAAGTTTACTTGCTAAGTAAGTGACAACAATGATCTAAAAAAACAATAATAATATAATATAATAATATATAATATATATTACAGTGATGTCGCACTTAGCGCAGAGTGCTACGTTATAGACAAAGTGTGACGAAAAATTTTCACATACTCATTGCGACATTAGCTTCGCATTATCTCACTAGCAACGAGTTATTTCCGTCGCAATAAATCTCCGACTCTACCGAAACTTCGTATATTATTGTTTGTACACCAAAAAAATGAGACTCTCGTAGTCTCAAACCATCAGACTGGCGGCCACATCAGAGTTACTTCGCTATGTGCTGATTCCGGTAACCATTTTTGATAAGCGGTCAAAAGAAAGTGTTTGTCTTCAGCCCAAATTTCGAGTAATCGATCTTTCGACATAACACCCTTCGCCAGTAAAACTTTGATAATCATTTCCGTTCTCGGCAACAGTTTCGCCCAATAGGCGTCAATGCTACTCGGCGACGATAGCAAAGACGGAACGAAGCGCTTGAGTTTCGGGAAAATTTTTCCTTCGAGAAAGAATCTCGCGAACAGCTGAACTCCCTGCTTGTTCGTCGGATGTTCGAGTTCCATAGTCGGAAGTTCCCAACATTGGGGACCAAAAGTTCCGGCGATGTGGCATAAGATTTTGCCGGTTTCATCGTCGTATCTCGGCGGCGGATCGGCCAAAGGTTCCGTCATGTTGCAGAGGGCGGGAACGAATTTTGGTAACCATTCGGGTTCGATAGCCGTAACGCCGCGCATATACATCTTATTAGTTTCGTAAACTTCCTGATAAACTACCCATTCGGGACTCGTTCTCCGCAAAACGCAACTCGAATGCATGAATACCGGATCTTCCATTTCTAACGTACGATACGCGTGTTTCCACTTTGCTTTATCGTTGTCCTCTTTTATCTCGTCGGACGAGACTTTCCTCGCTATTTGATCGCCCATTCCTGAGAGAACCAATTGCCGAAGAAGTTTAGCTTCCGTATCGGTTGGCGGAGACATAGTTGGATCTATCGTAAGATTCAAATTCGGTATATTGACGACAATCTCATTGGTCAACTGTTGTCGCAATTTTCTCACTTCCGTTATAGCTTTTGGCCGCAAGCCGTGTTCTTCACAAAAATTCTGTATCTTCCCGCGAGAACCCGCGTACTCCGCCGCTCCGACGGCTCTGATTAACACCATAGGATCGCCGAGCAACAAACTATTTCCGGTTCCCGCCCAGTAGCGTCGCGTCTGAAGCCATTTACTCTTCGCGGCACCGTCGGTGCCGAGTGCTTCGACGAGAACTTCCTGTACCGACAAAGCGGCAACCATACATACGGTGTATTTTAGTAAATTTTGTTGCTGGGAAATCGCTAACATTTTTCCGTAACGCGGAGCAACGGGAAACGCCGCAATACTACGTCCGAGTGGTGTGACTTTAGCGCTGTAAGTTTCCGGCTTATTGGGTAAAGTTTTCTCGAGAGCTCCTAATATCTGCAAACGTTTTTCCGCCGATTTCAATTGTACCAAATCGGGCGGTGATGGAAATGGAAAATTAACGACTTTTCCGATGTTCATTACTTTCATCTGTAGAAGCAAATCGTCAACGGGTTTCCGTCTTATTTCCGGTTCGCTGAAGAGTTCGAATTGATCGTTGAAGACAGCGGATGAGAATAGTCTGTAGCAATGACCCGGACCCGTTCTTCCCGCTCTACCGGCTCGTTGATTAGCGGCCGCTTGACTCGCGTAACAAACCCTATAGGTACTCACGCCGGTTACTTTGTCGTATATTCTTGTTTTGCAACGCCCACTGTCGACGACGTATTTAACGTTCGGTATCGTCAACGACGTTTCCGCGACGTTTGTCGACACGACGCAAAGCCGGCAGCCATCGGGGACGGGTTCGAATACTCTCGCTTGTTTGTTCCCCGGCAACAGAGAATAAAGCGGCAACACCCACAGCGGTTGTGAAGTCGACGATTTCAGATCCAAAATATCCTCATCTTCGTTTTCGTCCTCATCGATGTTTTCTTCCTCCTGTTCCATATCTTCGATATCGAAGAGATCCTCTTGCGTATCGTCCGTAGGAGTTACGGAATAATCGTCGAGATTTATCTTCGGCAAGTCGATCGGTGCGTTTTTACGTTTTTTCTTCATCAGCCGAATTGCCGACTTTGCGTTCAACTCCTCTTCCGAATCATCGCCGCTTTCGCTTTCGATTGTTTCGATTGTATTTTCGTCGACTTTTGTCTCCTCGTTGTTCTTCTTTTCGGTCGGTGCATTCCATTTTTTTCTTCGGTACGGAAACGCCTTGCGAAGTCGACGAACGACGGTGTTAACTTCGTGTTGTCCGGTCAGAAATATAAGAATACCACCTTCGGGTAATCGCGTGTGAATTTTTACAGCTTTTCGAATTGCGTCCAAAACGTAATTGGCACTCGTTCGCCTGTTAAAGTGTATCGTTACTGGATGCTGACGCGATTCTACTTTGATAACAGGCGGTCGAACTTTGAAGAGTCGCGGATTACCGATAAAATCTTCTACTCTCAGTGTCGCCGACATAATTACGAGTTTCAACGGATCATTTCTTTTCGCGCGAAGCGGTACGATTCTCGATAGCAAACCTATGAGAATATCCGTGTAAACACTGCGCTCGTGCGCTTCGTCGAGAATTATAACGGAATATTTAGTTAATAAGAAATCGCTGTGTATCTCCTTAAGGAGAACACCGTCCGTCATGAATTTTATTTTGGTATCCGGTGTCGCGTTTCCCTCGAATCTTATGAGATACGAGACTTCTTTGGATGTGAGATTCATCTCGTGTCCTATCCGTTTGCTCATCGACATCGCTGCTACTCTTCTCGGCTCCGTAACACCTATCATTCGAGTTTTCGCGTATCCGGCTTCGTACAAAAATTGAGGTACTTGCGTTGTTTTACCTGCGATAATAAAAAAAAAAAATTATCGATCGTGCGAATAAAGGGGAATTATTATTTTGGAGGTGAACTCACCGCTTCCGGTTTCACCGGTGATAATAACGACGGGATTTTCATTTATCGCTTCGACGATACTTTGTTCCTCCGCTAAAACAGGAAGTTTCAGTCGGGCTTCTTGAATTTCCGGGTCGCGATTTACCGCGACGAAGACGGCGGGCACGCGATCTTTTTGGCTTATTATCGATTTTTGTGGTGACTTCGATTTCGCTGTTTCTGTCGCAACTGTTGCAGCGGCAACTTTTACTACAGGTTTTTTCTCGACAATTTTCGTTTTTACAGCAGGTGAAGAAATTTTTTCTACAACTTTCGGCTCTTCATTACTTTTTTCATCATTTTCGTCATCGCTAATTTCGTCGTCGCTTTCACTGGAATCCTAAAATACAAATTTTGCGATATATTTCTCGAAAAAGTGATAATACAAAATTAAATCAAATAACTAACGTTTAGATCAATGACATTGGGATCCGTGGAACGCTGTTGCTTTGGTGCATCCTGCAGCAGAGCCAATCTTTTCCTTTTACTGCCTTTGATTGCATTTATTTCTGCAGCCTCTTCCTCTTCATCTTTCTCCTCGTTATCTATGTCCTTTGCTACAAATTCCGGAGCATTAGATTCTTGCAAGTGACGCTTTAGTCCTTTTGTTTGAATAGCAGTTATTGAAAGATACTGTTTGATCTCTTCGGCAGGCGCTTGAACTTTTGCCAAATTTTCCAGCAAAGTTGCACGCTAAACATTTAAAAAATTCAAATTTTTATACAACAGTGATGAATTTACGTATTTAAATATTTTTGCACGAACGAAAATAGATTTTACCTGTAACTTTTTCTGCTTTCTTTCGACAACTTTTTCCAATTGTTTTCTACGTTTTTTGGACAGCAAACGCACATTAACGTCGCGTTTGTCTTTATTCTTAGTTTTTCTCTTGGTACTCGGAAGCACCAAGGGATTGCATGAGTCGTAATTATCGTGCCGATGTTCGATGTCTACGGCAATCTATAAACAATCGAAAATTACGTCCACATTGATCAGAATAATAGAGAAAAACAGTGGAACGTTTTTAAACGCCGATAACTTATTGTCACATGAATAATTGATTATTATGTTATATCAATGATGAAAATAAAATTGTACCTTTTTCGTAGTAGAATCATCGATTTCGACCGCCGGTGCGTGTCTGGCCCGCCAATTGTAACCCTTCTTTCCCATTTTTTTTTACACTTTAACTTTTCGGAATACGAAATAATCGACTTTTACAGATGACTCGAAGTTCATCAACGTGAAATATGATTATTTATTAATATCAGGTGCAACAATTTATTGTATAGGTTATGATCGCAGTTCTCCGCATGTTTGAAATTGGACGCAGGTTTTGATGGAGTTTCCAATTTTCGAATAAACACAGAAGAATTATTAAGGCAGCGTTCTTATTTGAATTTAAAAAATCACCGGGTCAATTGACGACGTATATATTTTTGGGTAAATTGACGATCACAAAAAGCAACATTGCTATTTGCGTTGGCAACATTGGATACATCGCTTCTCGCAGCTTCTCGATGATGTTATGAATTTTCGAGAACAAACAATAAGAAAACGATAACAGTTGCGATCGCGACGTATATGGAAGTTTACAGATTTGCACTGTAATCGCGGTGCTAATTGATTATTATTAATAAAACTCGAACAGATTTGTGTTAAAATGGCATCGGCAGATTCAGCACCGGATGTGGTGAAAAACGAAGTGCGCCTTGTTAACAAATATACGAAAGAGAAATGGATCTGTAGATTAACCTACAAGTTTCACATTTGTAAACAGTTTGACTGCTTTTGGTTTTCAGATGCCAACGCCGAAGATAAAACACGACTGGTATCAAACCGGTACGCACGTTGTCGTTACGATCCTCGCGAAAAATTCGGAAAATGTCAAAGTTTCGTACACCGAAACTACGGTAAGTCGTGTAACCCTTTTTTTTCTTTGTTTTTTCGTCATCGCAGCTACAAAAAACATAGTTTCGATTTGCTGTTTGATTTTAACTGCATAATGTTACAGCTGAGTGTCTCTGCCAAACTGCCCACCGGTAACGACTATAGTTTGGAACTGGATATGGCGCATCACATTGTTCCCGATCAATGTTCGTATAAAGTCGCACCCTCCAAGATAGAGGTAAAACTCAAGAAACGCGATGGCCTTAGATGGGAAACACTGGAGGGGAATCCAAGTATTCCGGATCCTGTGCAACCAATTCCTCAAGGTATGCGCTGCATGTACTTTATTATTGGTAAAACTGTAAAATATAAGTCTATTTATTATTATTATTAAATAATGACTACTGATGTATATATATATATTTTTTTTTTTTAAATCAAATGGCGTAAATTAATTTTGGTTTGTTTTTTTTTAACTCAAAACCAAAATGACCAATAAACGTTGAAAATGGCAATTATAAAATTATGTTTTTAATAGAAATTGCACATTTGCACAAAATTGAAATGCAGTAATATGCATATACATAATCAAAGCCAAAATAAATCGAAAAAAAAAATCCTAATCCTATCCTAATTATTAAAATTCTTTAATAATCCACGTAAAATATGAAAAATTAACAAATTTGGATCCTGCAGTTTAGCTCCATTTTTTTTCCACATAAACTACGAAACAATAAAATCTCTGATATAATTGCGTCAACAGAAATACTCAACGCCAAAACGGAACCTCCGAAGTATCCAAGTTCCAGTAAAAAATCGCGAGATTGGGACAAAGTTGAAAAGGAAATTGAGAAACAGGAGGCGGAAGAAAAGCCCGAAGGAGACGCGGCGCTGAATGCGCTGTTTCAACAGATCTACGGAAGCGGTTCCGACGAAGTTAGAAGAGCAATGAACAAATCATTTGTGAGTTTATCGGCATGAAAATGCATTATTTTATTTCATCAATGCAGAAAAGTAAATTGCTCATCTCTTTGATTTCGCCAACAGCTCGAATCCGGTGGCACAGTCTTGAGTACAAATTGGTCGGAAGTTGGAACAGGAAAAGTAAATAGAAAACCTCCCGAAGGCGTGGAGTGGAAGACATGGGACTCTTGAAAAAAAAAAAAAAAAATCCCGAATATCACATTTCACGTGTCTTCGATTTTGCCGCCAATGAAAAAGAATTTGTAAAATTTATCGCAAATTAAAAAAAGATAATGCGCGCGAACGCTCGTGGCGTTGCTTACGACTCTCGTGTGTCGTTTCAGTTGTCTCTATGTCTCGGAAATATTATACTTAAGTCTTTTGACAAAACAATACAATATTCTGCTTCATCGTAGCAAATTGGAAATGTTTTTTCATTTTTTTTTTTCATTTTAATTCATCGATTGATTACCATCCAATATTTTTCGGAAATAACATTATCTTAATTTTAAATTATCTCTTTATTGTACAATTTATTTACATAAAAGTTAATCAAAATAACAAATATGATACAAGTCACTGAGGTGACGCGAGTTACGAATCTATTCCCTGAATGGACAGTGATTAATTACGTATCTATAGCTTAAGTTCGTATAAATCGAAAAAGCGTTCTATCTACGAAATTACTATTTACCCGCCTTGACTATAAATGTACAAGAAAAGCATCAAAGTTCCGATCCAAATATTTCTTTTTGACAATATCGAGTTACTATCCGTCGTATTAATAACATTATCAACCGCGATATTTCTGCTTGGTATTTCGTCGTTTCCGTGAATTTTTAACTGCATAGCTTCGTTCTGTACGATTGTCGCGTAATTGTTGCTTAATTGTTCGCTAATTTTACTAAAATCATCGGCAATCTTTTGTTCCAAATTGCCGAAACATTCGCGGAAAGTCGACTCATTTTTTTCCTGCGCGTTTGCTATGACAACACGAACGTCTCTTATTCTTCTGTTATTGTAAACAATAGAACCGGCAAGAGAAACTATGGCAAGTGCCGCTGAGGCAAGAATAGAGAGATATTTGTATTTCTGGGCGTTCATCGCTTGACTTTCGTGATATTCCTTTATCGCCGTTGCCAGTTGAGTGAAATGATCTCTTTCTGCGTTTTCCAAGAGTCGCAGTTGCGCACCGACTCTCGATTGTTCTTGCAGTCCCTTGTTTTCCATTATCGTTAATTGTACATATTTTGGATCGTCTCTTTTCGTTTGAATGAGTTCACCGTAAACTTCTTTTAATTTCTCCGCTATGTGACCCGCCTGACTGTTAAGAACCCTTCGCTCATCCTGACATTTGAATAATTTGTCTTGTACAGCGATGACCTGATGTTTTGCCATCTCGACGTCTTCCATGCCGGTTAATTGTGTATACCATCGCCACCAATTTATCAGCCTTTTAGGTATCGGAGCGGAGGGTTGCAACGACGAGGTATTCAAATCCTGTATTATCGTCGTTCCATTAACTTGCTACGAAAATTTGAAAAAAATAAAATAAAAACAATAAATTAACGGGAAAAATACGATATAAATGGAATAATCACATTAAACGGGTACCTTAACAATCGTGTCATATTTTTCCGCCGCGACGCTTTGTATGTTGCTGAGCTGAACCTGCGCTCGTCCCGACGCATTTTCGAACGCGTTTGTTGCATTGTGCAAAATCGGGGATTTGCTGATACGCGAGACAATGCCTTGAAAAAACTTTCGCGACGATCCCGACATCGTTATTTGATAAATCGATTAATTGTACTGTGTAAACATTTTTTTTTGTCAGAATGCCGGTTTGGGGTTATCGGGAAATCTTTACGCTAGTAGTGACGTTATAAGAGCCGCAAAGGCGCGATCAGCTGTGAGCACAAAGCACGAGTCCAGATTCTCGCAGTTATTTTTAGCGGCAGCGGCATACCGGCCAATCACATTGTAGTTATTACATGTTTTACGTGTTTGCAACAAAGATGCTGATCTGCAATGAAAACGCAACGTTAAGTGACAGTATTACGTGCGGATTGTTAAATGCACACTCTTATTATATAATCCGAACTACGAGACTATTGAAAAGTAATAATTCTTCGTTAAACTATCGAACCATCAACAATTTTATTGATACTGTTCAGGTTTACGAAGTAAAAAAATTGAACGAGCGATTCGTTTTCTTTTTTTTTTTTTTGATGCTATAAACATACACTCAAGAATAATAGATTGTAAGAATTGTAAACAAACGATATTCGAAGCCCGAAAGAGTGACGTAATGGCAATAACACACGCACACGCGCGCACGCTGCCACACACGTGCACGGGGGTTATATACACAAATACACATTTACTGCGTCATATCGTCTGTTCAATGGCCACGAATGCGCGAGCGCCGAGTGTGTGGAGCCCCCCTTTTTTCGGAATCGAGCAATAAGCCAAAAAGGGGAAACCCCGAACGGACTCATTAACATAATAATACCACTTCGTGATTTGCGAGAATTTCGAGCGCGGTGTCAGTGTACGCGGAGCAGCGATGAGAGGCAGAGTGTAAATTACGGGAGAGTAGCAAGCGTCGACTAAACGTGATAAGCGAAAGTATACAATGGGTTCGGATAACTCGAAACCAGAGACACCGATACCCAATGCGGCAGAGGTCGAAAGGGTCAGAGAATTAGAGGCACAGTTACGAAGACAGCGAGAAGAATTGGAACAGGAGAAATTGGAGTGGCAAAAACAACAGCTGTTGGAACAACACTGGAGAGAAAATAAGTTGCGAGAAGAACAGAAGCGAAAGGAAGCGGAGGAGGAGTGGCGCCGTCAACAAGAAATTCAACGCCAACAAGAAGTTCAACGTCAACAAGAAATACAACGACAGCAAGAAATTCAACGCCAACAAGAAATTCAACGCCAACAAGAAATTCAACGCCAACAAGAAATTCAACGTCAACAACAAATTCAATGGCAACACCAAGTTCAATGGCAACATCAAATCCAACAGCAACAATGGCAAGTAAAAACGCAACAACTACAAACACAGCAATGCCCAGTGCCACAAGCAACCAAACCACCAACAACAATACGCCAACAATACGCCAACGCCGCCAATACGCCGCCAATACGTCAACAATCGCAGTCGCGAGTAGCCGTTCCCACGTCACAAACAATTTCTCCTCAAGTCAATGAAAAAATTCCCAAACTTCGCGAAACTTCTTCGAAACGAAAGGGTGCATCCAATAATGTCGGTCGACCGTCAAAAACGTGGTGCATCAGTGATTACATTGCGGAAGAAAATTCGATAACCAAAAACATTGCAGCCGAGATCAATTCTTTTTTCGGCAGTGAAATGACCGTTCCATTTATCGCGCGATACAAAAAAGAAGCTACACAGGGAATGAATATCAATAAAATCAGAAAAATAAAAAATAGCTACGATTACGCAAAATTGGTGAAACAGCGAATCGGCACTTTAAAAAAAGAAATTCACAAAGAGGGCAATTGGACTTCCGAGATTCAAGAGCTTGTTGTTCAATCTAAAACGCTTCATGAATTGGATTATATTCAGTCCGTTTATCAGGTCGGAAAAGTGATTTTGGCCGTCAAAGCAAATAACGTCAGTCTTGGATTTTTGGCGGAATCAATTGTCAAAGGAGAGCACATTAACGCTCTGTCCGCCGAGGTAAAACCGGATGTCGAAGGTTTGAAAAACACAGCGCAAGTAAAAGATCGTGTAATATCTATGATAGCCGATACCATAAGCAAAGATAAACGCGCGTTTCATATAATAAAACCACTAACATCGCAGTATGATCTTCAGATCAAAACGGAAATCAAGGAAAGTCAGATGACTGAGGAAAATATGGAAAGATACGATTCCTACATAAATTTTGAATCGACCGTAAAAAATCTCGCGTACGATGAATATTGGACGATAACGAAGGGCCGCATGGAAAATGTATTAAATATAAACATTAGTTTTCCCAGTCAGTTTGACAAAGCATTCAAAAACGAGTGCTTAAAACTGTATAAAGATGCAGCGAACGCGTCGCTGCTGCACAGAGAACTTATCGTCGAAGCCATTGATCGTATGTACAATAGATCAGTAAAACCTTCCATCGCAAAGAGAACAATAGAAGAAATCAATGAAAAAGCCGAAATAGAATCTACAAAAATGGCCGTCGAATCGATAAAGATGAATTGGAGCGATGATAGCAGTCACGCGGCTTTGATCGGCCAATTGTACGGGTCTACCGTGAAATTTATTAATGATGTGGAAAAAGATCACCTTAACATGTTCCGTAACAAAAATTCAGCTACGAGATTCCGTGAAGTATGTATTACTCTCAATTCCCGAGTTCCGAATATTATTTTTGTACATTAATAACTTTATATCGTGTTATTTATTGCAGGCGGTCATGGATGCGGTGAGCGAAATCGGCGTCGACTTGAATAAAGCAACGGAGACTCATCTAAAATTTATTCCCGGTTTGGACGACGAAAAAGCGAAGAGTATCGTCAATTGGAGAGAGTCGTTCGGTGCATTCGGTACCAGAAACGACCTGAAAAAGGTTCAAGGAATCGGTGGTAAAGTCTTCAAGCAGTGCGCCGGCTTTGTTAGAATAATGCCGGAGACTGCGGTGAGCAACGACGGCATAAGAGTTTCGCCGTCTTTGCTGAACTACTTGGATCAAACGTCGGTTCATCCCGACTCTTACGCCGTTGCCGAAGCCTTCTTGAAGGAAGCTAAATGCAACGCTAATCAAATTGGAACAAAGGCTTTCAAATTCGCTGTGAAATTGCATGCCAAACGCGGCATTGCGGCCCTCGCGAAAAAATTAAATACGACAGCATACGTTATGGAGGTAATCATCGAAGGTTTGCTTATGGAAAAAACGCAAACTGTAACAGAGCAGAACGACGAGTTTGCTGCGGAGCCTAAAGCGATAAGAAGCTTCGATGATCTAAGAATCGGAACCGTTTTAATCGGTGTGGTTACTAATGTCACTCGTCACGGGGCGTTCGTCAATGTTGGAGTGAAAAGAGACGGATTGATAATTCCGAGATATATGGGAGGTATGACCGTTAAAATTGGTGAACGAGTGGAGACTAAAGTTAATACTATTGAAAAAGAACGTTGTCGCTTTGGTTTGACGCTTATCAGATGTTTGTAAAGTTTGTTAAACTCGGAATTGTTTACACATATATATGTAATTTTCATAAAGTTCAGTAGCGGCACTGTTACAGGACGAAACTCCTCGGAGTACATAAATATTATTTATATAAAAGTTGTATTTTTTTTAAATGTCTGTTTTGGTAATTTGAA
Source organism: Cryptus viduatorius (assembly GCA_964006125.1). Lineage (NCBI taxonomy): Eukaryota > Metazoa > Arthropoda > Insecta > Hymenoptera > Ichneumonidae > Cryptus > Cryptus viduatorius. Next base: position 6,883,526 of record OZ023223.1, read on the forward strand.
AATGCAACGCGTCAATTAAGAAGCTAAAAATTGTGTGTCTTGTAATCATAAAAGTTTTATCGATATATTTTGCTCATTATACGTTTTCCATTAATAAAAATAAAATATGAGTTTTTTTAGTTTGATGGTTTTACTTCATTACAGAACCCGACTACAGTTTGCCGAAACGACTCTGAAAAAGGCGCTGCATTAGCGTAGTGCGCAGCATCAACGAAAACAGCCGATTGGAAATAATTACAGTCCACGCTCCGTACTCTTAACTCCCTTTAACTTAATTGGTCCCTTATTTTAACTCGTTACCATGGTAACAAATTCCCTTAACTGTATTTCCCCTCAGCCCCTTTTCTCCACTCCAAGCGGGGGAATCCCCTCGCCCATACCCCTCGTTACCCCTACTCGCAGCAACTAACCGGGAGTAGGGACGATAGAAGAAATACAAAAAAGGGAGCGGGTCCGGTGCCGCTGAGTTAAGAATACGGAGCGTGGACTGTATATATTCAAATCCTTGGCAGCCAAAATTCCTCTTAATACTTTTATTTCAGGACCTCTCACCTTTTTACAGGCATCGAGAACCCGGGCCCGTTTAGGGACGGAGCAAAGTGCCCACAATAATAATAAAATCTACGCTTCTTGCAGGGTTTTATATACGGCGAGCAAAAGTCTCTCTCTCTCTCCCTCTCTAGCATTGTAACACAAGAAGCCGGACATTGTCTGAATACGCACCAATCACGCTACACCCTTTCCCACTACTCAACTCTTAAGATTAAGAATATTTGCAAGAAAAAGAATGTAAGAGTTTACAAATTCAGTTCCACCAGAAAACTCAAGCCGAGCGCATCGCTCCAAGAAACGACGAGATCCGAGACGAAAACGAGAATCCGCGAAATCGGTATAAATTGTGAAGTTTGTAATTGTAGTTTAAGTTGTGTGTTTCATAAACGAAGTTAAGTGTACTCTGTGTTGTGACCCTTTTCAACCATTACAGCAATCAGCTCTAGTACCGGTACTATAGATACACAACGACCAGCCGACGCGCGATCAGCCGACTGTGATAAGAAGAAACAACTTATATATGTCGTGATAAAGAGCCGATAAATGTAGACGACATAATAATAACAGTATTCACAAGAAATTGCGATAAAATTGCAGCTATCCACTTATAGTCGATAGTAGTCGATACAATAGAGGTACACGAGCAGCCAACTGTATAGCGATGGACATTTACAACACTCGCGATTAGCCAAAGAAGGGAATTCCACAAAAAAAGTTATTAGATAGACAGTGAAACCTTTGTATCTGGGAGTCGTTCAGAGTAGTGCGAGTTCCGAAAACTGGTACTTGGCCGAGTAGCCTAATACCATAAGGAAAGAAGAAGAAAGAAGAAGAGTTCCGAAAAGGTGTCTCTGTTTGAGTTAAGCTGCAATGGTGTGAATTCCGTTTTCAACGCATAATACGCGAATCCGGAGGCAAATACAATGGGTGCGAATAAATCATCGCAGAACCTTGCCGTAAAAGAAAGAGCTGATGATTTACGAAAGCAGAGACAACAGCTGGAATTGGAGAAACAACGTTTGGAACAGCTGGCTTTACAGCAACATTGGATAAGGTTGCAGTTGCAAGAGGAACAGCGACGGAAGGAAGTAGTCGAGAAATGGCGGCGAGAACAGCAGCAAAATGAAGCGTTCATCAAACTGCAGCGGCAAATGAAGGAATTGCAGGTTCAGCTTCAGCAACAGTTGGACATGGAGCAACAAAAAAACCATCAACAACAGCAGGCGAGTGCTCCATTCCTCACGGCCACTCGGGAGTTTGTCGACATAAGTCAAACGTGTCGTATACAGCAAAAGGTTTCGCCAAATATTGATAACAATAAAAGACGCGGACCTCCGGAACTACCGCTACTACCGGAAAAAGCTTCGCCATTGATTGCTCCAGCAGAGCCTGCGATTTCTTTCGTTGACAAAAAAGTCGTTCCAAAGCAGCGAAAAGATTTGCCTGAAGCAAAACTGGAGGTGACAAGGGCTCCGAAGAATTTGACAACTTTGCAGGAAATCTATAAGCCAAACAGCATACCACAGCCAGTGGGTACCGAGAAGCGAAGAAAAGTGAATAAAAAAACTATTCCTAATTTGCAGAAAACTTTGCCTGAAGGCGAACCAAAGCCTAAAAATATTCCTAAGTTGCAGAAAACTTTGCCTGAAGGCGAACCAAAGCCTAAAAATATTCCTACGACGTACGTGCGTCGAATGGATACTACTCACGTTCGTTACAAGGAATGGTCACTTATTGACTACGTTAGCGAAGAAAATTCGATAAGTAAAGCCGCAGCTGAGAACGTAATCAAACTTTTGGAGTCTGACAATAATATTCCTTTTATTGCGAGATATAGAAAAAGTATTACGCAAGGTATGGAGTTGGATGAACTAAGAAACATTGAGAAGAGCTTCGAAAGTGCGAAGATGATAAAAGAATGCGCTATATCCCTATTCAACGATATGGACACGCAGGGCAAATGGACGCCGGCGTTTCATGCTTTTGTTCATGAATCACGATCACTGGCGGACCTGAATCACATTCAATCAATTTTTGAGACCTCAAATACGAGTGATTTTCGACTTCGAAACATTGCAGACGCAGTCATTGCGGGAGAAAACTTTGATACGCCATCAGACGTGGTGCAGCCAACGATCGAAGGCCTCAGAAACAAAGATCAGGTGAAAGACGGTATACTGTACGCTATAGCAGACACAATGAACAAAGACAAACGTGTATTTGATTCGATAAAAGAGCTAAGATCAAAGCATGCAATAAAAATTGAAACAAAGATTGCCACCGAGCTATACAAGGCACCAGCAAACGAAGACATTACGCAAAAATATGCTGTATATAATAATTTTGTATCGTCTGAAAACGATCTTACGACTGATCAAATTTTGAATATCAGTAACGGAGCGGCAGAAAAAGTCCTGAGCGTACAGATGAACATTCCAACTGATTTTAAGCAGTCATTCAAAGCTCGTTGTTTGCACCTTTACGCGGTCGGTGTAAACGCATCGCTACTGCATAAAGAACTGATAATTGCGGCTATCGATTACATGTATCATAGATGGACCAAATTTTTTATCAGAAAAACAATTAGAGACGAGATGAAGCAGAAAGCTGAGAACGCTGAGATGGAGATTATCCTCCAGAACATTAAGCGTCTTATGCTCGCCTCATCTGTGGGACGCAAAGTTGTTATCGGCATTGCTACAACTTTTGAGCGAATCTGCAAGATAGCCGCCGTTTCCGAGAGCGGCGATTTTCTCGACGCCGAAACAATAAATATACGACATACCGACGATCTGGATAACATGGCCAAAGCTGAAAAAAAGTTGATTCGTATGGTTCGCAAATATAAATGTACGTCTCTTGCTGTGGGCAATGGCATAGGGTGTAGTAAAACCGTTAATTTTCTCGAAAGTCTAATAAAGAAGAATGCGTTCAGGCCGTTGAAGGTCTCCTACACGATTGTCGACACCACAGGGCTAAAGCCCTACTGCTGCAGTCGCGCAGCCGCTGTGGAATTACCGGGGATCGTCGAAAGCATCATTGCTGCTGTATCGATAGCCAGACGCTTGCAGGATCCTGTAGCAGAATTGGTAAAAATCGACGAATCGCAACAGCAGGAATGCCGGGAAAAAGAATTGATGACGCAATTAAACAAAGTGGGTATTGCTGTTTTTTTATAGGGGTAATTTTGTCTTTATATTAATGCATTTTTTTTTAATTTCAGGTAATTGTGGACTTAGTGAGCTTCATTGGCGTCGATGTAAACACAGCATCCGTCGATCTTCTGAAAAGAGTCGCCGGTTTGGACGAAGAAAAAGCTAACAGTATTATCAAGTGGAGAATGTTTTCCGGTCCATTTACAAATCGAAACGATTTGAAAAAAGTCGGAGGCATCAACGATAAAATCTTCGAACAGTGTGCCGGCTTCATTAGGATTATGCCGGAAACTGCTGTGGGTATCGACGGTCAAAGAGTTTCGCCGGAATCGTTCAATTACTTGGATCAGACGTGGATCCATCCCGAATCTTACGATGTCGCAGAAGCTTTTGTGGCTTCGGCCGGATGCAATACCAATGAATTTGGAACAAAAGCATTTATTTTCGCTATCAATCTATTTGCCACACAAGGGAACGCGACGCTCGCTGAAAAATTCGATACTACGGAAGATACTATCGATCTGATAGTCAAAGCCTTAACGATGGAAAGGAAAGCGACAATTGTCGAAGCGAAGAGCGACGTCAATGTAAATGCGATTACATCGACTTCCGGAAATCGTAAAGGCAAAACGGATATTGATAATTTGACTATGGAAACGGTTTTGACTGGAGTTGTAGTCAGTATCAAACCGTACGGTGTTTTTGCCGATGTTGGCGTGGAAAAACCGGGACTAATACGCAAACATCACATGAATGGAACGGCTCTCACCGTCGGTCAACGTGTGGAAACTATCGTGCATAATATTGATAGAGAACGTCGTGTCTTTGGCCTTCGGCTTGTTAAGTGTATCTAAAGTTTACGAAACTCAGCACTGTATAACCCAGCAGAAGGCGATCAGATTTTTCAAACTCAGATAATTCCAACCATCAGTTAAGATGAAGAAAACGCCATCAAGTAAGTTGAATTCCGACCCTTCGCCGGGTCCGCGTACGTGTTCGACGAGGAAACGGCGCCCTCCTTTCCTTTTCATACCGACCAATAGAATCGTTGTTGTCATTTGTGTGACAGAGAGGGAACGCGACGGAAAGGGACATTTTTTCGGCGGAAGGAGCGGTGCGCAAGTACTCCAGCATGTATTAGGGTATTCAACTTATTTAGGGTAACAACAGATGGTGCGCAATTGGCTGCGTTCCCGAATCTTCAACTTATCTGATTTTCTAATGTATTTCGATGGTAGAGGGGAATTTTAATTGGGATATTGAACAAAATTCAAGTGAAAATTTTATTAGTGTGAAAAATGCAGTTTTACGCATGCTTCGCACTCACGACGCGATCGCGATCACTCGTGTGATTGCAACACGATAGATTGCAAAGAAAGAAAAAGTTTTTTCGCACTTGTATCGTAATGTATTATTGTATGAATATAGTTTGTTATGCGACGGAACTCCTCGGAGTATATGGAGTAATTTCGTAATGGATAATATTTGAATAAAACTTGTATTTTTTTCATGTCTTTTTACCGACGTTCAACTGTGTCTTCGTTTGTGTAAAACATGTACTCGTGTATTTCCCTTATTATGTCGTCTGCATATATAAAAATCAGATCGAATTTTTTTATTTTGAAGCGACATTAGTTTCTCTTTATTACAGAGAATTTCTCCGTCTACAGTTTGGTAATTCGGCTCCAAAAACATGTGCGCTGCACGTGCATGAGGACAAGTAAGCGAAAGAACACAAAAACAGCAAACAGCTACTTTTAATACTTACCTTGCCGCGCGTGGGACGATTTAAGCATCTCGCATGATTTTATCTATGGCATTGTAACTTTAATGTTTATGTCGGTGTTACCTATTATAGCGTCACGATAACCATAGGAACGGTGGTACTTTTAGCATTATGATTGGTTAATTCGAAAAGATGGACGCCTCGGGCATTGTTTCTGTTTCTGTTGACTCGGGCCTACTATACGCGTATAGAACGCCGCCGCCGTGTGTAGTAAAATTTTTCGACGTTTTATTCATTTGTCTCAACACTGCAGTTATCCAATAAATATATTATTATTTTGGTAGATAATAAAAAACTTCTTTGAAAAAAAATACTACTATTGGTCCGTTCCGTCGGATACTATCGTAATCTATAGAACGGACCAATCGTTAAAGCAACACAAGTGACGGCAATCATTCAACCGACACAGGCAAGCCGCCAATATCGCCAGCAACGACGATATGCCACCGATAAGTTATAAAGCAGTATTATATTCGTAGTGTACAACTGTCAGTTGCACACGTCGTTACTCTATACGAGGAAAATAAAGACACAAATTTTACAAAGATTCGCGATAAATTCATCGCTTTTAATTTGAACTTTCGATCGTCCGTCGTGTGTATTTGATAACGTTTATCAGTTTTTGATAGCCGATATCAGTGATAAGCGTTCAATCAATATAGAGAAGCATAACGTAAAGACATTGAAAAAAAAGTTCCGAGTACGGAGAAAAGACAGTGACGTGATTGAATCAGCATTCACGTGCATGTAACGGAATAGTATCGCGTGCAGATTCGATTTATCGACTTAGATCGCTTTTTTAACGGCAGTAGGTGTGCAAGCAGCGTAGAACTTCGGTGGGGAGTCCAAAATCAACAACGCGTAGTGTTAGTTACAAACGGGAATCCCATAAGATAAAACAGTCGGTCTTAAGTACTAATAAGAAAACGTACGTAACGCGAGCTTCGTAGTCGTCAAGCGCAGTGCGGAGAATAATACGGAAAAACCGACAGAAGCGGTCGGGAGCGAACACAATGGGAGCGAACAACTCAACGGAAGCAAATGAATTAAAGAAAAAACAAGAAGAATTAGAAAAGCAGAGAAGAGCATTGGAAGCGGAAAAGAAACGATTGCAACAACAGCACACAGAACATTTGGAAGCGGAGAGACAAAGGCTGCAACAACAGGCATTGCATCAACAGTGGGAAGCGTTACGTTTGCAAGAGGAACAGCGACACAAGGAAGCGGCCGAAAAATGGCGGCGCGAAAAGCAACAGAAAGACGCGTACGCTGCACTTCAACGACAAGTCGAAGAATTGAAGATTCAGCAAGAAAGGCAATTAGAAGAACAGAAAAAATTTCAAGAACAGGCGAGTGCTCCACCGCCTACGACTTCGCGGGAGTTTTTCGCCGCAAAAGAAACCGTTTCTACGCAGCAGCGAGTTTCGCCAAATTTTCAAGGTAACGAAACGCCAAGCAATACGTCACCATCGTCGAGTGTTTTCTCACCGATAGAGTTAACGCAGGGAACCACTTCACAGACTCCTGTCGACGAAAATGTAGTTATTTCTGAGCAGCAAAAAAGTTTGCCGCAAGCGAAACCACAGAAAAAAACAAAAAAACCGGAGACTCGCGAGAGCCGTATGAATGCTTCTGACGTTCGTTACAAAGAATGGTCAGCGGTCGATTACATCAGCGAACAAAATTCCATAAGCAAAGCCGCAGCTGAAAATATTATAAAACTTCTGGATGAAGAAAATACAATTCCATTTATTTTGCAATACAGAGAAAGTATGACGCAAAAAATGAACAAAAAAACACTGAAAAATGTGAAGGATAGTTACGATTGCGTGAAATCGATTAAAAAAAAAGTTGCGTCTATAATCAAAGATGTAGAAAAAAAGGGAAATTGGACGCCACAGTTTGAAGCCCTCGTACAGTCATCACAATCGCTTGAGGAGCTGAATTACATTCATTCAATTTTCAAGGTCACAAACACGCGAAATATTGACCTTGAAAATGTTGCGGAGGCAGTAATCACAGGAAAAACCGTTGCTCCTCTCTTGTTCTTTGTAAATCCCACAAAAAAAGGTCTCGCAAACGAGGAAAGGGTGAAAGATGGCATTGTTTACATTGTAGCGGACACTATGAACAAAGATAAACGCGTATTTGATATCTTAAAAAGTCTGAAAACAAAATACCCTGTAAACGTTGAAACAAAGTTTAGAGCTGCAGATCCCAACGTGGAAACGGCGGATCAAATATCCAATAGGAAAAGATATACCGAATACGAAAATTTCGTATCGACAGAAAACGCTCTCAGACCATCGGAAATCTCGTTAATCAACAAAGGAGAGGCGCAAAAAATTTTAAGCGTGAAAATAACTATTCCAGAGGTATTTCACGATGCATTCAAAGATCGTTGCTTGCAATTCTATGCGTCCGCTGTAACGGCTTCAGAACTTCACAGACAATTGATAAATGCGGCTTTCGATTATATGTGGAATACATGGATCAAGCAATTTATCAAAAACCGTACGCGAGACGAGATGAACAAAAGAGCTGAAAACGATTCGATGGAATTTATCGTGCAAAATATCGAAGAGCTTTTGTTCACTGTCCCCGTGAAAGGCAAAGGTGTTATTGGCATTATTTCAATATCCCAATTTGTCTGCAAGGCCGCCGCGGTTTCCCCCGAAGGGATTCTTCTCGCATGCGACACGATACATCCTCACGATACCAATAATGCGAACGCTGTATATACCGCCGAAACGACGCTCGTGCGAATGGTCCATAAATACAATTGTACTACGTTTGCCGTGAGTAACACTGCTACCGGTACAACGTTTATAAAAACCATACAATTTGTCGAAAATCTGATAAAGAAAAAGGCGTTCGGACCGTTGGAAGTCTCTTATGAGATTGTCGACAGCGCAGGTTTATCATTCTACGTTCGTAGTCCCAAAGCGCATTCGGAATTTCCAAGAATCGATGAGAACGTCGTGGCTGCTGTGTCTATAGCGAGACGTTTGCAGGATCCTATAGCCGAATTGGTCAAAATTGAACCGATACATCTCGCCCCGGAATTGCTTGCGCAGGAAATACCGGAAAAAAAATTGATCGCGAAGTTAGACGACGTAAGTATTCCATTTAGCTTCGGGATGTTAATTGTATTTTCATAATGATAAATAAATGTTTTGTTTCAGATATTCATGGAAGTAGTGAGCTTAATCGGCGTCGACGTAAATACCGCATCCGCAGACCGTTTGAAGAGAGTCGCCGGTTTGGATGAAGCAAAAGCGAAGAGTATCGTCGCGTGGAGACAGTCTTCCGGTCCATTCAAAAACAGACAAGATCTGTTGAAAGTCAAAGGCATCGGCAATAAAACCTTTGAGCAGTGCGCCGGCTTCATTCGAATTATACCGGAAACTGCTGTGGGATCCGATGGACAAAGACCTTCACAGGATTCGTTCAACTCCTTGGATCAGACGCGGATTCATCCCGAATCTTACGATACAGCTATAGCTTTCTTGGAGGCTGCCAAATGCAACGTTAATCAACTCGGAACCAACGCTTTTATATTCGCCGTCAAACTGTTTGCAAATCAAGATCACGAGATGCTCGCTAAAAAATTCGGCACCACGAAGGACACCATCCTAAGGATAGTCGAAACCTTTACGAGGGAGAAAACGCCGATTGTCAAGGCCACCGGTGACGGCAATGTTAATGCGATAACATCGTCTGTCGTAAATCCTAAAAGCAAACCGAACTTACCGATCGAAAACCGACCGTCGAAATCGAAAACGAAACGAACCGAAAACACATTGGGATTTGATAATTTAGTTCTCGGAATGGTTTTAACTGGCGTTGTGGCCGATATCAAGCCGTTTGGGGTTTTCGTCAGCGTTGGCGTCGGAAGACAAGGATTGATACACAAACAGCACATGAATGGGATGACTCTCAAAGTTGGTCAACGTGTTGAAACCGTCGTAAATACAATTGATAGAGAACGTCGTGTCTTCAGCCTTCGATTCATTAAGTGTATTTAAAGTGAAAAAACTCAGCGCTGTATACATATATTGATCATTCAGTAAAACATTAACGATATTATTGGTCGAAAGTCAAGTTCGTGAGATTTTACAAATATTGTTACACTTTTATATGAACGTTGAATTTTGCAATTTCTCGTCCTCCAGAGAAAATCGCAAATGCAGATTAATAAATTTAAATGTGTTGTTACGTTATATAAACAATTTTAATCATATATTTTCCTAATTACACGGTCAACGAAGAAAAATTGTTTCGTATTCATTTACTTTACCGACCCCCGGTCGCGACATTATTGCAGAAATTTGTGCGGTCGTCGCCGTTGCGAATTTTTCCTCCTTGAAAACTCGTCCTCTCAGTGATTGGCTGCAGCGCAGCTACAAGGGAATGTGCGCGACACGTGCGTATCGCTCGTCCGACCCGGAGCAGCAAAAACATCGAACAGCTGATCTGAATGAAGCAGGTGTCCGCGTGTAGTACGAGGTTGGCGTAAAACGAAAAAAAATCGTATATTTTCTATTGTTTCGACGTGACACACTTGAAAAATCGAACAATTACGTTCTGATAAAGGAAAGAATATCCAAATAAAAAAAATATCGACTCGAACTCTCGAATATCAGAATGATTGCATTCTGTGTATGCAGGGATCTCGCATTATTTCCATCAGTCACACGAAATAGATATTTAACAAAGAAAACAGGCGTCCGTCAGTGTAGGTAAAGCCGTCGCGTGCGATACGCTCGTATTCGTTACTCCATATGTGAATAACAACAATCCCTCAACAATGGCGAGACGGAAGTGTGTGCGAAAAGCTATAATCGAACTCACGGATTCAGAAGACGAGGGGGACGCCGATGATTGCGTTATCGTTAACAGTGACCACGTGACATCGGCCAGTGGCGATTGCAATGTCGGCAACTACGTCGCACACAACGACAAACAACGCCCGCGACGTAAACCAACTGTTAAAAAGGGGGAATCCCAAGAAAAACCAGTTAACAACAAGAGAACTAAAACATCGCGGAACGTCAAACACCCATCGATCCCCAAAGACGAGACGAACGAAGTTAAACCGAGGCGCAAGAGAAAAAGATCCGAAAACGACGATAAAATGGGTTTGGGAAGTTCGAAATCGGAAAAACAACGCCAAGAATTGGAGGCAGAAGCTCAAAGACGCGCGGCTGAATATATATCGCGATCCCGAATTGACGAAGAGTCGTGGCGGAGAGCACAACGTCTGAATCAGCATTTCCTCGAACAAAATCAGCACGAGGCGCAACAACAACGAAGAGCGCAACAGGAGTGGCAAAATCAAGCGGTGCGTCAGCAAAGTATCAGTCCTCCGGTACACGTGACGAGTCCCCAAAGAGTGTATCCAACGGTAAGGCAACCTGTATCTATACAGCAGCGAGTTTCTCCCGAAGCGAAACCAAAACCCGAAGATACAGCGGAGACTTACTTGGCGCGGCTGCGAGCGTCGAACGTTCATTGCGTCGATTGGACAGTTGTAGACTACATCTGCGAGGAAAATTCTGTAAACAGGTATGTTGCGGAAAATTTGGTTAAACTTCTTGACGACGAGAATACCATTCCGTTTATCGCGAGATATCGAAAAGATATGACGCAGGGTATGGATGCCGACGAGTTGAGAAACGCAAAAAATAGCTACGACAGAGCAAAACTGATAAAGCAAAAAGCCGCTACTATAATCAAAGAAATTGATAGACAAGGAAAATGGACCGCAGAATTTCACGCCTTTGTTCACGGCACCAAGTCGCTGAATGATTTGGATCAAATACATTCCATGTTTAAAGTTACAAAATCCACGTTGGTGGAGAGAGCGAAGGAAGTTGGTCTCGCGCCTCCGGCAGAAGCGATTATGAAGGCGCAGATGATGCGTTCGCTGAGTCATCTTGTAAATCCGAAAATCGAAGGTCTTAAAACTGAGGAACAGGTGAGGGAAGGCATTGTCTGCATAATCGCGGATATGATAAACAAAGATCAACGTACGTTCGACAAAGTCAAAGATTTGAGAACTCAATATCCCATGACAATCGAAACTACGAAGACGAAAGACGCGGAGAAAGAAGCGGTTGAGGAAACACGGGGTAATAACAAGAAAAAAATCGACGAGAACAGCAAATACGATTTGTATCACAATTTTTCTTCACTCGAGACGAATATGAAGCCTCATCAGATATTGGCGATAAATCGAGGGGAGGCGCGCAAAGTTTTGAGCGTAAAGGTCACCATTCCAAGTCAATTCGATAAGGCGTTCAAAGAGCACTGCTTTCGGCAGTACATGACGGTGATAAACACATCGCCGACGCATAGAACGCTGTTAACGGCGGCGATCGATTACGTTTTGAATAAATCGGTGAAAAAATCCGTTAAGAGACGAATGAGACAAGAAATGAATGAGAAAGCAGAAATCGCGGCGATGGATGTTTTTGCGCAAAATGTTAAGCAGCTTTTGCTCACACCGCCGGTAAGAGGAAAAGTCGTCATCGGCGTTGACCCGGGATTTCGACACGGCTGCAAGTTGGCCGTTGTTTCGGAACAGGGAGATGTTCTGGAAACTGAGACCATATATCCTCACGACAACGATCACGCAAATGCTCGATATAATGCCGAACGTTCACTCGTGCGCATTGTACAAAAACATCGTTGCACGATATTCGCTTTGGGAAACGGTACGGCTTGCCGAGAAACCGAAGTTTTTCTCGCTAAACTCATCAAGGATAAAGCTTTCGCGCCGATCGACGTTGTTTACACGATCGTCGACGAAACCGGCGCATCGATTTACAGTTGCAGCAATGAGGCCTCAACAGAATTTCCGAATACCGATATAAACGTTGTTTCCGCCGTATCAATAGCCAGACGCTTGCAGGATCCGATGGCGGAATTGGTGAAAATCGAACCGAAACATCTCGGGGTGGGAATGTATCAACACGATTTACCGGAAAAACAATTGGCATCAAAATTGAATGAGGTACACATTTTTTTTTTTCGTATTTTCCTATTTTGATACTAATAATAATTGTTTTACTGCAGGTGATAATGGAAGCTGTGAGTTTCGTTGGTGTCGACATAAACACCGCATCGGTATCTTTGCTGAAGAGAGTTGCCGGTTTGGGCGAATCTAAAGCGAATCGAATAATCGAGTGGAGAAAGTCATCCGGTCCGTTTACGAACAGAAACGATCTGTTGAAAGTAAAAGGCATCGGCAGCAAGACGTTCGAGCAGTGCGCCGGTTTTATCAGAATAATGCCGGAGACTTCTATTATCAACGAGCGTCAGAAAGTGTCGTTGAATTATCTCGACCAGACGTGGATTCATCCGGAATCTTACGACGTTGCAAACTCTTTCTTGAACATAGCAAAGTGCAGTTTGCTTCAACTCGGAACTCGTCCATTCATCTTCGCCGTAAAGCTCGCCGCGGCCCAAGGATACGCGAGTTTAGCGAAGAAAATCGGTACAACGATCGAAACTATCGACGTTATCGTTAAGGGTCTGTCCATGGAGAAGGGACAGGATATTCGGGCGAAAGGCGACGTCTCGATGTTTCGCAAGAGTCTCACGAGTCTCGATGATCTCGTGATCGGCACAACACTTACCGGTGTCGTTCGCAACATCACGCATTTCGGTGCATTCGTCGACGTCGGCGTCGAGAGAAGCGGATTGATCCATAAAAATTATATGGGAGGTATGACGATTAGCGTTGGTCAACGCGTCGAAACAAAAGTTAACAATATCGAAAAAGAACGCGGGCGCCTCGGCTTGACACTCATAAAGTGCTTCTAAACTTAAAATTACTTTTTTAAAACTTAAACTAACTTAACGCAACTAACTTTTTTTAAGTTTGACGAACTTCGTGTTGGATACATAGTCTATACGATAACGTTACCAATGAAGGATACAATGTTAACTATAATATTCGACGCAAAGCGGAATTTTTTTTCCCAGCGAACGAATATAATGAATTTTAAAGCTGTAAACGCACAGCACACATTGTCTTTTTAAGGGAACCGTTTTGAATCCCAAGTCACATCCAAAATTGGTGCCTTAACTTCGTACGAAGAGATTTTTGATGTTCGATTTTTATATCGAGTAAAATATCGTTTGATAGAAAAAAAAATGACAAACAAAACGAGAATCGAATTGTTTTGATTTAACCCGCGTTCGCCACGACAGTGGTGCGGCATATCAACGAATCGATTTTGTGGAGAACAGTTCACCGAACCACTTGATTTCGAGGACCAGCTGCGGCTGGCGCTTTGTAAGCAATCGTGAGTCGCAGCCTCCCCTTCGTTGGGGAATGAAAAGAAAGGGTTCATTACGAGAAATAAATTACGAAATTATAGATCGAAAATAATTCTGTTTTATTAACGAAGTTTGACAAATTGGTTGCAATTGATATATTGCTACTATTAGACCGAAAGGTATAATTATCGTGGGGTGAAACGCGACGAAGGCTTCCGAAGGGGTCGAACTTTCAAGGGGAATTCGTCATGCGTGTTCTTTGCACGGGCCGCACGTCGCGAACTGATATTCATAATCGAGCCAAATATTACGCAGGGTGAAGGGACGTGAGTCACAAATGATACGATCCATTCACCCTGCGAAATAATTCACGATGGCAACGGCGTAACATTAGGGGGATCCCTTTGACTTTTTTTCTTTTTTTTTTTTTCGTTACCAAACTGTTATTCGACGAGGAGAACTTTCGGGAAAAATATCGACTCGAAGAAATTCAGTATTTCGCGATAAATCGAATGAATCGATTTTATGATCTCAAAAAAAAAAAAATTAACTGAAATCGCGCAGTTATTTTCAAAGATTTTTATTGAAAATTTTTATTTCACACAGAGTACCGAGAAAAGTTACAAAACAAGTTGCGATTTAATGCAAAGTGTGGATACACAGGAGGACTTCAGAGACTCGTACTTTGAGGATTCGACGTACAATAATGAAATGGCGTTAGCTATCGGCGTCGCGACGTCGCGACGCCCCTATTTTCCTCATCCGCCTCTCGTCGTCGTCGTCGGAAAGTACTTTTCGTCTGGCAGCAATTCCGTAAACAAACTCCATGGTTCTCCGGCATAGTTGGCGATAAATAATACAGTGAACGCAGTTGTTTCCTACTCTCCATTATTTTACATAAGTATCCGCGATACTTGTATCCCGACGCTTTCTTAACGCATTACAATTAATTCAAAGCTTTCGGATGTTTTACTCGCGTAAAAAAACTTTTTTTTTTTTCGCGTATTATTATTGCCATTTTGGCTGTGAAAATTGTATGGCAATGGGATCGGATATACGATCTTTGAAATTTAATGAAATTTGTTTACCGAGACATTCGCGAGCCGAAGATTTTCATTCAACTATCGCGTTGTTAAAGTGATTTACGGAATTTAGAAGCGGTATTTGCGAAACAGCCGTACGACAGACCGCTGCGCTTCGTTTTATTGATCATTTCGCGCGGATTTAAGTGCAGCTGCTGCAGGGGCTTTCCGTGTACAGAGTACAGAATTGCAGACAGAAGGTACACGCGCCGTTTAAGAGGATTATGGAAACTACAGACCAATTCTGTACTACGAAATGGAGCAAAGGGTCCACCGCACAGACGATAAATAGCGTATTATGCGTTGAAAGCAAAAGGAAAGTTCGATGGTATTATAGATCGCTGCAGTATCCTCCAATATCGTTGCGTCAAAGCATCTGCTCGATATTATTACGATAGTAAACTCTTTGACTTTATATTCTCATTGGCAAAAGTGAATCAATATTTCGAGTGACGAGTAATAATTCGTAATTTAAAACACTTTGATCGAAATATCTCCGTTTGAAATAACGCGACTATCGAATTTAATCGAAGATATATTAAGCTTCGGAAAAATCGGGAAATTTACTTAAAAATAAAACTTACATCGGGAATAGTTTGCCGAACACAGAATTGGCTGAATTTTTCAAAGCACTACGTATCGCTATATAGAGATTCGATCTTTTCTGACGATATAACTTTTTTCAAGTGCCAATCGCAGTTACGTTTATACGAACCAATATCCGATGAGCAATTACGAGAAAATTGGAACTCCGACCCTCCCGACTTTTCGACTCGCGGACTTTTCACCTCTCGTTGTATATTGCGGAGTTTTCGCGGCTAAATCGATATTTAAATATTCTCGTCGGAGAAAACGCGATGTCAGTTGAAACCGTTGCGGATACATTGGATTGCAAGTGTCTCTGTGTTTTTCGCAGTTTCGCAGACATACGACAGTATTACATGTCGAGGACCGTAACATCGAACAAAATGAGTTCACATGTAAAACATCCGGTAACAGTTATATTATACAGTTTCGAAAGTTCGGGAAAATGGAATGTCGGGCAAAGATAAGTTATCGAGTGCACTGTCGGCGTATAACATTTTCGGAGAAGTTTGCTGACCGCGTATATACTACTTACACCGTATCGTATAGAAAAGCTTATTGTTTATCGTCGTGTGTAATGCGAAAAAAAATTGCGTACTTTTTAATAATCGTTTTGCAAAAATCTTCGATAAATATTTGTTTAAAATGAATTATTAATTGTTGATCGTGAAAAGGGTGAAAAATGCATTATACACGTGAAAAAAAATTTTTTGAACATCGAATATTAATAAATCGAAAATCGATAATCGATCGATCGATAATTGCTAATTTTTTTAAATTTCGATTTTTTGCAAAAAAAAAATGCTTAGGTAAAGAATAATACTTTTCGTGTTGTATTAAGTTTTTTATTTTTTCCGTGAATAAAATTCGGCGTCTGACGTTTTCGCATCGATATACATAAAATCGTTCGGAATACTTCGGAGTGCATTGCGTTGTTTCTTTATCTCATATAGACGCGTCCCGTTGTATTAGTCTTCTCCCCCGAGGATATATAAAGAGGGATTCGCGAGTCCGTTATATAACGACAGCGTTGGTCGATGCGCTGGAAGAAAGTTCTCTAGACGTCAGTCCAGTTTTAGCCTCGCGGAATAGATTGGCTTCCTGGCGGATCGTTGACCCCCCGCGAGACCTTTAGCGAGTTAAGAGTCAACAGTGGAATACGAGAGAAACAGACAACTCGCGCGCGAGGGAGGGATGTACTTTGGAGATTGTCGGCTTCTCGCGTGAACACTCGGTACGGCGACGATGATTTCTGGAAATGAGGAGAACAATAAAAAGCGCAATTTTTGTAGCGTATCAAAGCGAAGTTTTTTCACCGCATATTTTACTTGGATTTTTAATATCGCAACTTCCGCATACTGAAGCTCCGGAATTACAAAAATTCGATGTGTTCGCCGGTCATTTTTATAGAGAAATTTTACGATGTTTATTTCACTACGGAGTCGATTTTTTTTTTTTTTACAAAATCGTGGCATTTATAGCGATTTAACTACGATAAAGCGTGAAATTACATAAATTCGTCGTTTTTCTGCGCCGCTTGTAATAGAAAAGTGGTACCGTATTTATTCGTTCGCAGAATCGAATTATTATCGTAATCTGTTTTTTTTTTTTTACGAAATCACAGAATTTATAGATACATATTTACAGCAAAGCTTCTTGAAAGCGAAAAAGACTCCGCGAGTACTTAGAGCGACTAATCGATATCTTAATTTTTTTATTTTTGGACAAAATCGTTTCGAATATATCTGCTTTTCAATAAGTTACCCGTTGAGTAAAGCACTTTACTCCATCGGTATCCGTTGGACATAGATATTGGAGTCAAACGTCCATTTGAACGAAAATCACGTCCTTCCGGTTCAACCCTCCGTCGTCAATACACTAAACTACCCTCTAATACAACTTGTCTTTTGGGGGCCCGGAGTTCGAAAAACTTTCTCGTAATAAGAATTCCGAACACGCGACAATATACTGTACCTGCATATAGATACATACGCGACAAATGCGTGTTTCTCGCGGCGAAACTTTGTCAGCGAAAAAAAAAAAAAAAAAAAAAAATGGGAAAGAAATCTTCTCCGAGGAATCCTATGAACGAAAGATTGAACAATGCGAGAGAAAATTCGAGTCGGAGAGGCAAAGCGCGGCTTTAAACGGCCCGTCGGGGACTGGCAAGGAATGTCCACTACGTATATTCGCCCGGTGAACATATTTTCTTTGACTTTCTCCCAGTCTAGTCGGTGTCTAGATAGACACTGGTGTCTGTCTATCTTTCGTTCTGGAGCTTCTCTGTTCTCTTCCGAGAGCCTCATTCACTCATCCTAGTCTCGGCGCTATCTCCCAGCGGACTCAGTCCGGACGGACGGGGGCTCATGGCTCAGACTGTGACTACAATGAACTTTCTCGAGGCTTCCAGACACCACAATGGATTTGCCTAAAGGGTCGGCAACTCTCGCGGATAGTAATATCGGCACGCGGTTGCCCCCGCGACGAGAGATCAGACTTGAACTTTATATTACGAGCATTCGTCGGCGAGTTGAAAGATTTTCCCATTTTTTTTTTTTTTTCATCCCGAGAACATCGCACCGCGCGATTGCTCGAGCTATTTGAAGAAAATGTTAATTTTTTTTTTAAATTTGCTATTTTAGTGCGCATGCGCAAACGATGAACTTAATTTCTCAACTCAACGATCGATAAATATTTTTGACATCGTTAAGTTTCGATTTTACTACAATTAAACTTGAAAATATTTATTTTTATCAAAGTTTCGAAACTATAAAGACATCGGATTTTCCAGACCCATGTGGGGCGTTAAAGGGCCGCAAAAATGTACGTTTGAGGGATCATCTCAGTGCGACGGCCATAAAAATTGTGGATTTTCGTGAAATTTTTATTCGATTAACAAAATTCGCTATTCTTTCCAATTTTTTTCCGTTCATTCAAAGCACTCATGATGAACAGAATTTTATTTTTTTATTTTTCTGAGATGATCCCTCAAACGCGTTTTTCTCGAAAAATTTTTCGTAGGAGTCTCAACCGTCGAATGCCAATTTTTTTCGGCAATACCGCCGAAAACCTTCGTAAAAAATGAATGCATTGAATAAAAAAAAGTCGTACTGAGTAACGAATTTTATTGATCGAAAAAAATTCACTTTGATTCACAAATTCACAAAATTCACAAAAAATTGATTGATTCAAAAAATAAAAAAAATAAAAAATTAGTTACGATAGTTTTTTTTAAATGCCTATAAATGGATCCGGGATATTGCGGATTGTATTAAAAAATTGTAAAGATCGATGTAAGTCTTCCGCGTCGAGTACCAAAATATCCGAAATTTATAGAAGTCTCGTCTTTCATTCCTGAAACTTTTAGCGCGCAATCTGCGGTACGCGGGCTATGGTTGGGGATAAACTCTGGAGATAGTCAACGTCAACGTATCCTGTCTGCCGTTTTGTGTGTTTGTTAAATTTTGCAGAAGATTCGGTTTATATAGCTACTCGGTGCGGTTATACGGCAGCGCATCGTCAAGAGGGATGCATCGCGGTGCAACAGTACTCTTCGGGTCGAATTTATACATAATAAACTGTATATAGTGCACGCGAATGCCGCAAACTTCTCTCACCGCATAAGCCGCCAGCGCATGTTTTCCGGAACGCAGAAATTGTTGTTTCTTCTTATATATTCTTTACTCACGTGTATTTAAATATATTTGCTTCATTAACCTTTGTTGCGATGTATATAATTTTCCGAACAATTTCTCTGCCGTATTAATACTCTACGAACAATAATCTCGTGTAAAAAAAATTATTTACGAAAAACAGCAAAAGTTTGTTATTTATCTTTTTTTTTAATAATTTTAATAAATAGGGAAGAAAAAATGTATGTAACTCGATATATAATTTTCATGTAATGATATACGAGTGAATGGAGTCATAAATACTCATTTATGGAATGCAAATAATCGATCTTTTTCAGCCTTACCGCTGCGGATATATTTCGTTGCGATTTTCCGAAAAAAAAAAAAAAAAAAAAAAATGTTTATACTATATAGAAATATAGTAATTACCATTTTCAGAATTAATTAAAAACGTATTTATGTATAATATTTTATCACAAAAATTTTTATTTTTTCCCGATTATGTAATTAAAAGGTAATCGAACTTCTAAATCGGGAACGGGGTCACCGAAAATGCCTCAATATATCAACGAAGTTTATGCGTTGCCCTTAATTCCCGCGGACTTTTAAATAATTGACTGTAAAGTAGATTAGCTGACATCGAAATTGAAAGGATGAAAAAGATAAGACACTCGGGAGCTTTCAAGGCAATTGCAAATTTGTAAGCTCCTACGAGATTTATCTCTCGGAGCCCCAACGCGTTTTTTATGAAGATTGATCGCGCGTTGTCATCGCGGCGAGTTTACCGAGGGCTCGAAGTATGGCAAAGATCGCGGATGTCGTGGTAATCGAAGAATCTCGTATGCGCGCTATGGCTCTACGCGTACATATTACGATCTCTGAAACTCTCGCGGCGGTTCGCACACGCGGCGATCAAAGTTTCTGTGTACCACACATGGTACGGCGATATATACGTACGTTGCTACGCACGGCAATAATTTCTTACTCTCTCGTATATAGTAGACGATGCAACGTTAACAGCGTCGAGTTCACGTCTCGTCTGCGGGCTTCTCTGCTCCGGATCACTCGGGGCTCTTCGCCAGGATATTACGCATCGCGTAACCGAGTCAGAAACCCGGGCGTCCCGCCCCCGTCGGGCACCCGTTATTAGACGACGACCTGACGCGGCAGAGTCTCTGTGCGCGATGTCAGGGGTTGGCGCGTAATCCGAGAGTGCAGTTTCTCGACAGAGCTGCTCTCTCGGCGATCTCTTCTCAGACGCGAAACTCTACAAGCTTATAGAGCTCTACGATAGTAATTCTGCGCGTCAAACACACTTATGCGATGTATCGTTCGTATACAATCGATATTAACAGCTCGAAAATGTCGGTCGTAATTAATGATAAATTAATTTTTTTAATTATCGATCTATTTTTTTTATTCTCGAAGATCGAAATCGCAAACAGTTCGAATACAACAAACAATTTTTATTAAAAAAAAAAAAAAAATTTGGGTGGTGAATTTATTTTATTTTTTTTCGCGAAAACAAAGCTTTTATTGCCCGAAGTAAAATTCGGAAAAAATACGCGCGGAGGTAAATTTTTACGAAAGCACTTCGGATCAAAAGGTCAATAACCCCGGAAGCTTTTTATCCTCGTAATTTTGTTTCCTCAATTATCTGCACGGATATATATTTGTGGCGAAGGAATGTCCCGCGTAAAAAACAAAACTCTATTATTACGAATTTCGGAGCAGTGGTCTGCTATTAGTAGAGTCCATCGTTTCGACGGGACAGAAACAGGAGGAGGACATTTCGCCGGTTAACATGAGGATTGGCCGTTTGCCCGACGAAATTTTCTTCCTTGTAACCCCCTGAACTGTCCCCGCCGTTTCTCCGAGAGCGTTTCGACGTCCGAGTTGAAATTTCTCGGGGTCCCTACGCTACTACGCTCCGTGACCACAGTCCTCGTTTCAAACACCGACGGATCTTCCTCTCCTCTCACCCACTTCCGTTACGTTACACGTACAGTAACACACCAACGAGACGTACATTCTGCTCGGTATATACGGTATGTTACGTGTACCACAAGCGCAGCAGCCGCGTACCACGGAACGGAGACAGCTAACCTAACGAGAGTTCGCGGTACGTGACATTGAACATTTCACGGCAGGTGGTTTGTCACTCTGTAATAATAGGCAAAACGGCTGCGGACAATCCTAATACAGTACGATACGAGAGATGAACAATTCTCCGCGTCTTCGCAACGCCGCCCAGAGAAATACGAGTTCAATGGCAAAGTTTCAACGCTATATGTGGGCGGAAACTCGACCCGGGAGGGTGGCGATAGTACTATATATATAACGCTCCGACTTGTAGTTCCACATCGTCACCGCAAATACACAGATGAATAATGGAAGTTATGTACGTACAAACGTAGCCTCGGGTGAAAAAGTAGTTTCAAAGCGTCT
This sequence comes from Cryptus viduatorius, assembly GCA_964006125.1. Taxonomy (NCBI): domain Eukaryota; kingdom Metazoa; phylum Arthropoda; class Insecta; order Hymenoptera; family Ichneumonidae; genus Cryptus; species Cryptus viduatorius. The sequence goes on from OZ023223.1 coordinate 6,905,055, forward strand.
ACCGTTGACAATGGGCCGCATGAAAAACGGAGATTGAAGGTGGGCGAAAAAAAAAAAAAAAAAAAAAAAAAAAAAAAAAAAAAAAAAAAAAAAAAAAAAAAAGTAGAAAAGAAAACGCGAAAGTCATGAAAAACAGAGGCTGATATAAAGAGAGAGTAGATATAGAACGAAAAAAAAAAAAAAAAAATTACGAATTGTTCGCGACTAGGGTTGTCGCTGTGGTCTCGACTTTCCATTCCAATGCCAAGGTTCGCTCTCGCGAAAAATGTATAGTTCTTCGAAAACGATCGATACTTTTCAATGCTTTCGCTTCGTATAGTACGACTCGCGGCTTTTTCCGTTGGGACGCACACGCGCCTTTTTTTTTTTTTCAGACATATAGTCCTCGTAATTAGACGCACAGCGAGGCTGTCGTTTGTTTCGCAATGCGTTTGCATCGTTTCTTTATATTTGAATTTCGAGGGGAAAAGTGTTACGAGGAATTGAGCGAAAAATTTGATTCGTCAAATTTGAAAAAAAAATAATGATAATAATCTCTGTAATTTTTTAATTATACTATTTTTATTGTTAAAATATAATAATTTAGCGAACTTGCGCGCGAAAGTTAATTTGATTAGAGTTACGAGGAATTGAGCGAAAAATTTGATTCGTCAAATTTGAAAAAAAAAATAGTAATAATAATAATCTTTGTAATTTTTTAATTGTACTATTTTTATTGTTAAAATATAATAATTCAGCGAAGTTGCGCGCGAAAGTTAATTTGATTAGAGTTACGAGAAATATTCATCGAATCGTCTTGTTACGATCCGCTTGTGAGAGTTTTTCGTGAGAGGATTTTCATTCGAGCGAAACGATTGGCTTGTACGATAAACTACGGGAAAAATGTATATCTATGTTAGCGAAATCAATTCAATGCAAAGAGTTAACTCTCTTCGCGAAAGAAAGAATTGGTTGCTCCTTCGTACGGGCCTCGGGGCTTTTTCTTCGCGGCGTTCGCTTCTTTAACATCGTCAAGGCAATTCGCAAGTAAAATTTCTATCGTTTGGGTTATAGGAACTACCCACAGGCTTTTCTACTTTCCATAGGGAATACATTCGGGAATCTGTAATGCCCTTCACATTGAATATATAACGGTATCCCTTTCGTTCAGACGCTTCGATCTTCGGGGCTCTCTGACCGCGGAAAGTCAATCGGTTCGATCGGTTTCCTTCGGGAAGGTTAAACTCGATACCTTTCAACCTTCGACCTTCCGCGCGATTTTGTTCTCCGATACTTCGAAATATTGTTGATCCTCGAATGTGAATAACCCAATAGAGCATAAAGTTCTTTCGGCCTTTTTGTCTCGGATCGCGAAGTAAAACATCGAAAAGAAAAAAAAAGATTTCCGGTATTCCCGGCTTTCTCTCCATTCGTAATAAGATGGAAAAATAAATAAATAAATCGTAAAAAAAAAATCTTGCGACTCGTTTTCCTCTGATACCGTGCGACAGTGCGCATTTCACGGAAATTAAATAACATTCAAAGTTGGGCAAAAAAAAAAGTCGAAAAAAGAGCAAAGTGTACCTTTTTTTTTTTACCGGTTACGAGGAAAGCTCGCATTTCCTTCCGTTTCGTACAAATGTTGTTGCATGTCCGGTGGACCAAGTCTCGGGACAGCAAAGCTCACCGCCGGAAACTCGCGCGGGAGAGAGAGCTCCAGTTTGCTTTCGCCTACACGCGAGAGAGGAGCTTTTCCCCGTTTTGCCTCAGTTTCTTTATCGCTGTGCTCACTGCCCGCTGTTGGGTTACCTACCCTTCGTTCTAACGACTTGAGCCCTCGAAAAGTGACTGCCGACCGCCTCGAGAGCCGTCCTACCGCACGACGGTGGCACCGAGACGGTACATGAAATATATATATTTTTTTTCCCTTTCGCGTAATAACATTTGACTCGAGTAGAGTGTACCGCGTGCATTTTGTAGCAAAGGCCCATAAGCTCCGGAAAACTGCAATTTCAGTTGAGCAAAAGGAATCACTTTCCGAGTGGTTTATGTAATGAAATGTAATTTTTTTTGCTTCAAACGCGTGTAAATATTATTACATTTTTCAATTAACATTTTCCGATCGTTATGCATTTTTTAGACTCAGCTTTTCCTGCTTGCGAGATGTTTCATCTTCTTTCATTAATTTTTAATCTTTCGATGTCGATTTTTCGATTGTTTTTTCTTCGATTTGTATTACACGAACGACTCTTGACGAGAGTCGTTTATATGTACATAAAAAAAAAAAAAAAAATGAGTTTTCGCAACGGAGGTATTTTTCGCAAAAAAACACGAAAAGGGTCCATATATCGAAGTATAGATTAATTTTTTTTATTTTTTTATACGAATTCAACCATTGTGATTATTTTTCCAACCCGTGTAATCGAAGTTTCTTCAGTTAATGCGCAGTTCTGAAAGATTTGACCCGATATAATTGATTTTTAACCTTTCGAAGTATTTTTTTACGATTATGTCTCCTTCTGTTTGTATTGCGGGATGCTGCGCATGGAGTTCTCTTTGCTTGAAATTTCTTCTCTGTCTATTCGTAACCACTTGGCTATCGTCGACGACTCTCAGTCCGGTGTCCCCTTCTCCTTCGTATTATACTATATATATATATGTATATATCCATTATACAATTTATATACCATAATTTTCTCGCGCAGATGCTTTTGATTGCCCACTTTATCTCTGCGGTACAGTGTACGCCGGGCGATAATGGAATAACCGGGGTGATAGCGCGCGGCCCGGGAAGCATATACGAGTGCGCGCGCGAGACGCGATTTAGTCGCGCTCTTCATCTCTCCCTGACTTACAAGGATTTTTCTCACTCTCATCGTCGTTTTATGCCTCTAAGAGTTCGAGAGATGCTGCGGTACAGCGGGGTAATGTCTATCGCGAATTCCATACCGCGTTCGCTACTACACTATCGAGAAGGAAAATCGATTCTCTGCATCATTCCATTCGCCTGTGTCCTTCCCCGCTGCGCGAATCTTATCTATCGCTATATGATTTGCTCTTTGCTTTTCTCATACAGCGTTCCAACGTCGGACGATGGAATTACGACAATTTTTGCGACGAAAACGATTCAACGCTCTTAGCCTCCAGCAAGCAAAATTCTCCGATAAACTGCTTCGATGTATCGAAATTAAAAAAAAAAAAAAAAAAAAAAAAAAAAATGTATATAGGACAATCGAATAACGAGGTATCGAAAAAAAATCGATACTTAAATTCAATGAACGCAATTTCCTCGTCGTTAATCTATCGTAAATCGTTTCTCTTATTAGTTATTGTTATTATTGTTATTTATTTATTGATAAATTTCGATTTTTTTTATGGACCAGGAGTGACCAATAAAAAAATTTAACCCTTTATAATTCATAGTGATATCCCCATTCAACAGCTTTATCGTAGAATCGCCGTACCCCCTCTCTGCTCCCCGTACACCCATTGCGGTTTCAAGCCGCGCGATTTATAAAGGATTAAAGTGCAAATTTATTACTCGACGAATTTGCTCTATTTTTCGTCTGTCTTTGTTTTTTATTCCGTGAAATTGGTAATATACGATAAAGTGAAAGGCTTTTGAGGAAAAAATTAAGACCGCGACATCCCGATGAACAGCTGATTTCAGCTGTCCTTCGCGTCACGCAGTCGTGTCTACTGAATTAACATGTAAGCCGCAGTTCCGCACGTGAATTCGCCGAACAGTTTCAGCGCAGTGTTTGATTTTAACATCGCTGCTCTCGTATGCTCGTCGACGATTCAATTACGTCAGTTGCAACACGGAAAGTGTGAAGCCGACGATATACGCGAGTCGACGTGCAATCGAAAACGGAGCGGCGATTGACGGCGCCGCTGTGTACCGGAGACCCGCGAATCATGTTGGTGTCCCTTTGATCTTTTTCGTTCGCGATCGCTGCCATAGCTTGTAATGAAAGAGGAAACAACGAAGTAGCGAAGAGGTGAAAAAAAAAAAAAAAAAATACATCGGATTTAGGAACAGAAAGAATTAGCAGGTGAAGACGCGTCTGGACCGCGATTAACGCGTTGCTTTGCTCGTAGATTTTTCAACTGCACATACATATACATATATACATGCAGTCGACGCACTTATACGAATTCTCGTATGTACGGTTGAGCTGCTAATTTTTTAATTATTTCTCGAGCGAAGATAGAGGCAGCGATGTTACAAAGAGATTCGCGAAAAAAAAAAAAAAAAAAAAATTCGTAATATTCACGTCGAACAAAGCGAAAAAAAGGCTCTGAAAAATTCATTAACGAAGATTTATTTTTTTATTTTCCTTCATTTTTTTTTATCAAATAATGAAAAATTTAATAATAAATTTCTTTAGATTTTTTTTTATACACATCGACATATCGATTAAACTAATTAGCGATTCGTGGTAGCAGAGATTTTTGGAAATGTGCAGCTTTTTTTTTTTTTTTCGTTTTTTTTTTTTTTTGTTCGATTTGAGTTGTTTGAGACACTCCCTTTAAATTGGTTCGGTTACTGGCGAACGGTGCGGATGAGACACTGAACGAGAGGATGTATATCTCGGTGATGCGTAAAATTGAGAGAGAAATTAACGCGAACTTTTGTGGTACAACGATCATTGGAGAGTCGTCGCCAACTCGGCACAAATGTTCTCGATCTTTTTTTTTCTCTCTTTGAGCGGCATAATGTGCGAAAGCAGCCTATACCTACATAAGGGCTGCTGCCGCGCTGGCTGCTCGAGGCTGGCGCCAAGCGTAAGGGCCTCTGCGCCCCTCGATCAATATTCCGGTGCCAGTGGCGTAGCGTACGAAAAACTACTAGTATTCCGTCTTTTTGTTAAAAAAAAAAAATTAGTACTTCCCGGATGTCGAAAATTATTGCGGAAGTTCATAACACGATTTACTCTCAAAACGATTTAAATAAATGGTACCGAAACAACGATATTTCTCCTCCCTTCGCTTATTAATGAATGGCTGAGTCGTGAATGGTGACGTAATTTTTTGATTTTTTTCGAAAATTGTTTTTTTGCAAAATAATCGGTTTTTTATTTCTTTTAATAAAATTTATTTTCAAAAATGCCAAAAAAATTTGAATATTTTTTAATAGTAATAATAATAATATTGAAATTAAAAAAAAGGGTAAAATTTGAAGGTTTTTCGTCTATATGCTCATCGAGAATTCTGGTACTTTATCCTCGAGGCAAAGCCTCTTCAATATCCGTTATGATATTCGCGTCACCGGAGACACTTTGGAATATTAAAAGTGCAAGGCGAGCGGAAATCTCACGCGGTTGCGGAGTAGTTCTCGACGGCACTTCTCGCCACCGTCGCAAACGATGAGCCGTCGCTTCTTGAAAACGATCCTTGAGATGTTTTCATTTTTATTTTTAATACGCCGCGATGTATTTTTGCTTCACCTCTACGGGGCGGTTGCGTGCGCGTTGTAGGAATCAATTTATTGACTATCGGGTCCGACGCAAAGATTATTTTTTCAAATTTACGTCATCGTGATAACAATTTAGCGACAAGGCGTATCGTAGGCACTGATAGGAAACTGCAATTGGTAAAACGGATTAAAACCGACGACGCAATTAAAATACTGATAGGTGTGGAATGGGCATTGGCTTTTCGTAAAATCACATTCCCATGACTCACCCCCTCACCCCCTCACCCCCTCACCCTCTCCCCCCCCCCTCCCCTCCGCGCGTCGAGCTTTCAATATTGCAACGTTTTACCAATCAGCAAATCGCGTCACCAGACGCAAATTGTTAACACGATTTCATCATCGAACACCAGACTCGAACGCACACACGGAGACTCAGGAATTAATAATAATATTCGTGGTTAACACGGTGGAACGCCGAAATCAATTCGCGATTCACGAATTCGCCGGGGCGAAACCGCACGTCCCTCCGGCATTTATCTGCGCATTCATGTTTACGTGTAATAATATTAGTAAATGTGTTGAATTGTCAAGTTTCGACCTTAAATTCTCCCAAATTCGGGTTTCATCCCCCTCGCGAATCCATAACTTCGGCCTAAATATCGGCTGACATATCGTCACCGTAAAACAAATCGGAGCGAATGTGTTGAAACAACTAACAATGAGTCGGGATAACTGTATTTTGAATAAAAAATAATGAGTTACGCCGATTAACAGTCAATTGTCTCCCAATTAATCGTTTTTCCTCTGTATGCGTGAAAATTTGCACCCTTTAATTTTTCGAATTTTTTTTTTCGTATTTTTTCGTGATTTTTTTTTTTCGCATGCAATGCCCTGAAGTTATTTCGATATTTCAGGAATTTTCGTAGTGGAACATTCCTGTTCGGGATGCATAATGTATTTATAGGTCGGCTTTTCGGAGCGGTTCGCTTCCGCGAATTTCGGTATGAGACTCCGTCGTTTATTTCTCATCCCTTCGAAATCACCCCGATCGAGTTTCTCGTCTGGATATATCCCGATCGTGAAAAAAAGAGTCGCGAAAATCGCTCGACGGAGAGTAAAATCGATTGAACGATCGCGTATACATATATATAGGGGGAGAGATGAGATAGGGATGGAAACGCAAAAGCGAAAGGTTTCGGTCGTCTTCGAGGCTCGTTTGGCGCGAAAAAGCACAGATGACTATGTTTCTACGGCTATGTCTCGTCATTACGAACGTCTATCAGTTTTACGGTATAGGCACCTTTTCGTTTCGAGGTGCTTTCATGAATACCTATCGGGCAGATGGGCAAACTTTGTCTCGATTTTACGGCCGCTTACCGAAGCGATTCTCGCACGGGGTTCGGTATAAGGAGACACGGGGTAAGTTGGTACACGATCGGTTGAGGCCAACAGGGTCGAGGAACCAGTAAGAAAAAGAGAGGAGTACGGAGAAAAAAAAAAGTGAGAATAACCCGGAGAGGAGGCGCGAGGCGAGAAGAGATCGGGATCCTCTCGAGGCTCCGTTCCATAGGAGAGACATCGAATAAATAATGTATCCGAGAGCTTCCACACGCCTGAACGAACATCTCTCTACTCGTCTCCAATATACGCTCTACCGAAGGCTCGAGGGCTGTTTGTATACCAAGAGGTGCAAGAAGAGACGCGAAAAACGCGTCCATTATCGCATTTCTTCGCTTTTTATGCTGCACAAGAGAGCCTCGTGAATTTCGTCGAGAGAATATGATCGCATTTAATTTTCACCTCACGTAGACATCGATCTATCGCCGTATTTATGTATTTATTGTATCTATTCTTCATGCTATAGGGCGCTATTATTTGGCGAGATTTCGGTTCTTGGAAAAATTTATTGAACACGACCCTTGCGTTACTGATATCACGAGACAAAGTTTTCGTATGCATGACTCGTGTTTATGGGATGTATCGTTTCGTATTATTAAAAATTGGAACTCAATTGCTAAGAATCGAATTATCCGTAAAAAAAAACCATTTTTCGTAGGCGTATTAAAAATTAAAAAAAAAATCTAAAAATCACGTGACTACTTTTTCAAAAATCGGAATGAGATTGTATCGAAATTTTTTTTCATGTCTTATTATCAAAAAATTTAACTCAATTGCTAAGAATCGAGTTATCGGTAAAAAAACCATTTTTCGTAGGCGTATTAAAAATTAAAAAAAAAAATCTAAAAATGACGTGACTACTTTTTCGAAAATCGGAATGAGATTGTATCGGAATTTTTTTTCATGTCTTATAATCAAAAAATGTAACTCAATTTCTAAGAATCGATTTATCGGTAAAAAAAACCATTTTTCGTAGGCGTATTAAAAATTAAAAAAAAAATCTAAAAATCACGTGACTACTTTTTCGAAAATCGGAATGAGATTGTATCGGAAATTTTTTTCATGTCTTATTATCAAAAAATGTAACTCAATTGCTAAGAATCGATTTATCGGTAAAAAAACCATTTTTCGTAGGCGTATTAAAAATAAAAAAAAAAATCTAAAAATCACGTGACTACTTCTTCGGAAATCGGGATGCGATTGTATCGAATCTTTTTTTCAACGAAATTATCGATGTTGTTATTTTTATTTTGCTATTTCGGAGTTTTATCATTTGTATTGAGATCGCAGAATCGATGATTCAAGTTTTTTTTTTTTTTTTTTTCGAAAAGTAGTGGTCTCCGTTAAATTTGTCAAATTGCAGATTCTTCAATAATTTACGGAATTCTGTATGCGTCTCGATATCAGCAAAGTGATTGAATCATTAATAATTACTCGTAATAAATTATTAACTCAGACTAATTGAAATACGCAAAAGCCCCTGAAAATCGGATACTTACGAAGTGCTTTTTTATTTAAACGGTGAATGCTGAAAATTTTCCGACGATCGAAAGGACGTCCCGTAGAGATCGAAAAACTAGAAATTGATAAGAGAAAGTGGTTTCGATTCTGAGTGTACAGAAGAGTGATCGCCGATCCATAATCCAGCAATTTCGTTCGTCTAGTAGTCGTTTGTCGCGCGGAAATATCTACGGTATGCTTCTCTCACTCGTAGTAATGACTTTGCGAATATTAACGTTATATTCCGTCGGGATAATGACGCCATTAAAACTTGTCGAGACCTCGCGTGGGTGTCCCTGGATTATCCAGTGTGTTAAGGATACACCTATAGACCCCCCCCCCCCCCCCCCCCCCCCCCCTCCCACCCTAACATTACAACATAATTTTTCAATGAAATCCACGTACACTCGTCGCATTACAAATGAACGTCAATTAAAAACTGTGATTAATAATTAAAATTAATTTCTAGCGCTCGCTATGTAATCTCTGCTTGTAACACGTTTCTCTCTCTCTCTCTCTCTCCTTTGGCACGTATAACACGTATATATTTTGTACTCGAACGTTGAATTTCGAGAGGTGTTCGGGTCCGCGTTCGCCGCTGGAATTTGCCTAATTGCGATCGGGAAACCGCCATTGCAAACCCGAGAGAGAGAGAGAGAGAGAGCGAGAGAGCGATTGAATATCAATTGTATGGGAATCGTTATAATATACATAGACGCGCGTGAATCGAATTCCAATTAAAATTTGATAATCATAAAAAAAAATTTGAGTTTCGCTCGTCGTTCGATCCGAAATAGCGATCGATGGCCCGTGAAACTTTCAACTTCGTTGCTATGACGGAAAACGCCGTGAATGCATTTTCATGCTTCGATTTTACTGTACGTCCGGTATATAATACATATTATAAAACGTGCACTCTGATATTACTCTCCGTTGATTAGAATACACGTCACGTATTTCATAGTCGCGGAGGAGGTGGAATATCGACTATATATCCCCGTAGATACGACCCGTTACGGCAATAGACCGCGAGAGAGGAGAAGGAGCCGCACACACTGCTCGAAGTGAGCTGTTAAATATTCACCGGCAAACGCGATATAATAGAGACCATGATGATTTTCAAAATCGATCGATCGATAATACGTGATGTGATTCATCGGGGAATAATATAACACGTAACAGAAAAAAATAAATAAAGTTATCGATGTTCTATAAATTGCGACGGAATTTTCAGAATTTATTGAAGAAATTTGTCGGAATGAAAAATTAATTAGGTCAATTTAATTTATTGGGTAAATGTACTAAAAAAAAAAAAAAAAAAAAAAAAAAAAAAAAAATTGTTCGGAAAACGATCTGTTAGGAAAATGATGTATATGCGTTTTCTGACGAACGAGGGAAAGATATAGTGAGAAGCTGCGGTAAGGCAATAATGACTTTATTAGGGCTGCGCCCCCGTTGCGCCACACGTGCTCCACCCTCTGACATTTCGAACCCTCGTACGGTTTAGTAGCTGGGAAAATCCAACGCCCCGGCGACCATGAGATATCGGAGTCTTTGCATTGTTGCATCGGCCACTCGTCGATCTCGTATGCCGCAGTGGGAACCAAACAGCGACACACAAATGTAACCAAATTGCGAATCGCGATCCAGCGGTTTTTTTTTTTATTAATTCGCGATAACGCGTTATGATTGCTGCAGAACAGCGGGATATAAGTGGAATATAGATTGATACAATTAGCGGTACAGCGGTTTACCGCTGCGAGATGATTGCCTGAACGGAATACATGCAATTTGCAATTACATGTGTATTCAATGTCCGGTCATCGACGATGGGGTTTACGCTGATTGTATCGTTGAAATTTTCAAAGTCCCTTAACGGCTCTACGGAATAATTATTATTTGAATTTTACAAATACGATAATCGCGGCCATCTTGAAAAAAAATTTAAAAAATCGGAATATAATAAATATGCGAATCAGTAAAATGTATTAAAAGAAATAAAAAAATGAATGAAATAATAATAATAATTATCATTATTACTTTATTTCCATTTTTCAAAAATTTCCGTTGAAAAATTTAAAAAAAAATACTTTTTTGAAGACGATATTAAAATATGAGATAATAATTATTTAACCTTTTTGAAGCTGAATTTTATGGATTAATCGTATTTTTTTTTTCTCTACGAGGTCAATCCATATTGAATTTAGATTTTCAGTTTAACGCGGTTAGCCGGGCACTGGTATGTCAGGAATCCGTTGCAAGGGCAGAGGATATTCATGTTTTTTCGGCATTTATTGGGTCAATTTTACGCTATAAAAAAATGCGCGATGTTATTGAACATTTTTATACCTAAAGCCTATCGACAATAATTTTTTTTTTTTTTTCACTAAGCCGCAACTAAAGCTCGATAACCCAGTTTAACTTTTCATTACTGAGTACATCGAGCTGCCGGGTGGTATAAAAATAGCCGGACGATTTCAAAAGTCGAGGAAAGTATGTTACGACCCCTACGCATCGGATTACCGGCGGAAATAATTCAGTTCCTTGAATTCCCACTAATTTGCGGCTATCTGCGGAACGTTCCACGCATTCCATACAGCATAACTGATCCGTTTGTGCGGATTTAGTCAATAATATATTTTTTTTTTTTTCGCATTCCTCGCTATAGAAATCTCTCGTTTTTGGATGATATACAGAAATTTATACACTGACTGTACGGAAACGCATGCGGATTATCCCTTATCATTATTATTTTTTTTTTTCATGGACCGTTACGTCAGCCCCCATTCTACAAATCCATCAACCCGTCGCTTATATTCGAATCCGGAAGCGAATGCGCACACACGCGGCAGAGCTAAACAAAATAAACTGGGAGTTTGGGTTCTCGCTGATCCGGCCGAAGCTCCGGCCTTTCTATATGTTGATGAATCGCTGCTTTTACGTGAGAAACTTTTATACAGCTGAAAGCTTTGGCTGTATATTAACTAACAAAAAAAAATACCTTTGAATTTTTATCATCGATTAATAAAATATTAAAAAAACTTATGATGAAACAAAATAACCGCATTCCGTGACGGTGAAAAAATTAGAGATAAAAATAAATCGACTCGAAATTTTAACTTCCGATTCGTAGTTCGTCATAGTTCGCCGACATCATAAATGTTTGATTCGAAAAGTTACCACATGAAAGTTGCCGTTGATATACGAAGAAAAACTCCGCGAGAAACTGAGCAGAACTTTTAATCAGTCAATGGACCAAAATGCAGCGTCTGCAGTTACGTGTGCGCTGTGCTCGGAGTTACTATATGTGGCGTACGATCGATTTTTAATCACCGTAAGTGTCTCATGAGAATATCTCTAAACACACTGCACACGTTCCAAGTTTCTTCTATATTACGACTAACTGAGGAAAAACAAATAAAAATCTTTCCAATCTCACGACGTTATTGAATTTCTCGGTATATTTGATGGGAGAGTTCAGCATTTCGCTATAAAGTTCAATCCTCAAATAAAAAAATAAAAATGAAAAACATCGCGGAAATAATATATTTTGTGTTTCGAAAGTTTCGATACGATTGTTCGATTTGTAATTTGTACAAATTCGCGAAAATAGATCATTGAAACTTTCCACGGATGGGAGCCTTCGGACTCTCGAAGCTCGTAGCAATTTTTTTTTTTTTTTTTACGAAACCTCGAGAAAGACGAGCAGTGAATATCGCGTGAGGGAATGTTAGTGGCGCGACATCGAAGTAAAACAATACACTTGGGGAATGTTGGGTTCAGATTAAAGGACATAAAACCTTCGGTGGCGTAATAAAGCTTCGCGAAGCTGCGCGCTGCTCGACTTTAGCAACCACTTCGTTCTCGTCTTCGTCGTCTTCTCCGCGTTATTTTTTTTTTCTTCTTTCTACGGACTTTTCTCTGGCGAGTTGCCTCTGTCTTGTCCCGTTTCGCGAATATAACGACCGGAGCTGTATGGCAACTCTCGCGACACACGTCTCGCTACGAGGTCCTCATTACTCTGTGGAGCTTTCAACGTCTAAAACTCACATCTTTCTCAACATTCTTTTTCCGTACCTTCCAAGATTACGGCTTTCCCAGTGCCATTACTACAGACTGACGCCGCTGTGTCCAAAAATGTATTACACGGACGGCAGACTATGTCTTCAACGCAAAAGACGAAAACAGCAACCGGAAGCTGCGAGAGCTGTTTGTTCGCAGATTGCAGAATCCGCTGTGCTTATTACCTATTACCAGATGTGAATTCGTCTGTTTCAACGTATTACGCAAACAAACTTTGTTATTTCAATGAAAAAGTCCGAAAAAACGATCGAGCAAATCGCAGTCTATGCGCTACTCGTCTGGACGTTGTTTTCTCGGTAATTTTCTACTTTACCGACTGCTCATCCTCTTGTCTCTCAGTAAAAGTCACAGCTTTGTCTCGTTAACGTCACAAACAGCGTTCCACTTTGTGTCTTTGAAAATCTGTCTCCGCTGTAAGCTTACAATTTGTCGAGGAAGTTATTGAACGGAGTAATATCCGTTACAAAATTGGAATATCTATTCTCGACTAGAAATCGCGATTATCCTTCGATACGATATCATCCGTGAATTCCGTAATAGCATTACTCTCGGTACAAACGTTGTTGAAGTTTAATTCCGAATTAAATCAAAGACGCGACTATCTTATTCGGGATAATTGAATTGATATTCGGATCGCGTCTATCACTTGGGATTCTGCGATCGTAAACCTTCCGGAGATCGCGTAATAGCGATTAATTTCAATCTCGCGAAACTTCTCTCGTAAAATTGTAAACAAGAGATTCGTTTTCAATTAATTTGTAAGTTGGAAGCAAATTAATTGGAATGAGCGCAGGGAATTCTGAAGGTATCGGTGAAAAGGCACCTCGGAGACGCGGTAACTGTACGAAGGCGGAAAGTGGGAAGCGGAATAGCAGCGATTGCGCCTTGAGACACCGGTAGAAACGAGAGTCGTCGGGAATCTCGTGTTGATTGTCGTAATTTTCTGGTGAAGTTGATAGCAATTTCTCGAAAGATAGAGGTACACAGGAGAGCCGTAAGGAACGCGTCTTTGGATGAAACGATTCAACTTCGAAGGGGTGGGGAAGGGGATGAACGATAAAGCTAAATCCGCGGTTGTTGCTGCATCGACCATCATGTATATCCGAAGTCTACGCTTTTAAAACTTCTTTTTCTTCGACCTTTTACGCTCTTCTTCTCAGTCTATACTTTCCTTTTACGCTCTTTACAGTTATTACTCTATACATATAGCTACGCGTATGGACGATCCACGGAAAACTTTTACCAAGCTGCTTAACACAACTGAGTCTTAACTCCTTTATTAGCCAGCAGTGGAAACGATTGGCAATACCGTCGTCATACGCCCGATCGCTCGTAAAATAAAGATAAAAATCGAAATTACGATATTTCGTGATAAAGTTTGTACAACGCGGATTGTCCGAGATTAAGGATTTTCTCAAGGATTATCCGATATAGGGGAGAAAATTTGATCGGCACTTGTTTCGGTCGCTTCGTCAATGGCGAAAAGCTCTCGCGCTTGATAACAACGCGACTAAAAAAAAAAGAAAAAAAAAAAAAAAAAAAATTGTCGGGAAAGGAAATTGGACGATATGCTCTTTGCGTTTGAGATAAACGGACCTTTTTTTCGAGAGAATGTAGGGTACAGTTGAGAGACATGACAAATGTATGAAACTCGCCGCTCGGTCCTTCTATGTGTATCTTATATGCATCTATACCTATATAGCTATGATAACTCCAGTGAACTCGCGATGTATGTACGAAGCTTGTGACGCCCCAATGTTACCTTCGACCTTATATCACCCGCCCACGAGAGAAGAACTTGATGCATCTGTGTACGTGTTTGGTAACTCGAAGTCTCCCGTTCACCGGCACAACTCTCCCACGCGTTGCCGGAACTTCGGTCGAAGGGATGTTCAACGTTCTATGCCGAGACTCGACTTCCGCGACACTACCTTTTCTGTTCTATACGCCCTTCCGAGAAATTCTCGGAATAGTTACATGCGACTAAAAAGCGAGTTTCCCAGTTTTCGAATCAGCGTTTGTCACGACAAGATTTCTGTCGAAATTGAAGTTCGAAAACATGTTACAAATTGAAAACCTCCCTTTTTTTTATCATCCCTATTTTTCTGACGAAAAATTTCCGATAAAAAAAAAAAAAATGGCCATCTATATTTTTTTTTAAATTTTAATTTCGACGAAAATTCGTCTGTCTGCCGATCTCAGGAGATTCAAAACATCGACTGAGACTGACGGCAAACGTTCCAGAATTCGAGAATGAATAACGAAGGAAAAAAAATGAATTTAATGAGAAATTCTTCGAATAGTCATATAGTCATATAATGTCACAAAGGCGAGTTTCGGAATGGAGTTTTTCATTTAAGATTTTTTCTCGAGATTGAAGTGCTCGGAAGTGCACCGGAGACAAATTTCAACCGCTTCTCTGTTGTCGAAATATTACAAAAAAAAAAAAAATCGTACGATTTTTTAATTCTGATTAAAACGCATCTTTTTGACATTGCCGAAGAATCTCGAGAGGCCAAGGTTGACGGTGGTTCGTGAAGGAAAGTGTATACGAGAGGTTTACGAAGTGACGGCGAATTTACGTACGTGCGAAGGTCTGCAAATATCTGAGTGACACGAAGCGAATGGCAGGAGGAGTGCGAAGAGTAGCTTTCGTTTCTTAAAGACGTTGCAAGCTTCGCGAAGCCAGTGACTAGGATAGTGGCCGATGAGAATATCACGTGCGAAGCTAACACGTCCCATGAGAGTCCTGTAGAGTGTTGGTACGCAGCAGTCACGTACGGAGGGGTATACTACAAGAACGAGCAAAGCAGCCACGTAGGTGGATATTTACGCGTTCGGAGCTCTTCCGTCTACGATTCTCCAGGGTTACTTTCGCGCCCTCTGTCTCACTCGGGTTTTTCTTTTATGTTTTTTTTTTGTTACTTCACGAAGGGGACAACGCCGGAGTCTCGTGAAATGAAGGCGACACAAGCGCTGTGAGACGAAAAGCACAGATACAGTGCGCGAGGTATTCGATGCTCGAAGTATCGTAAGTAAGTGTAAGTAGCTACGGTACGTATGTATATATATTTACACGCGTTGCGGCTACTGTAGGTACAGACGGCTTTCTCATCGTCTTACGTTTCCACCCCTTTGGTAAATTTATAAGCCCATTTGGGGGCACTAAGGCGTAACGGTAGCAAAAGAAATCCCTTAAGGACGGGAGAAAAGCCGTTCGATGCTCGACGTCGAACGAAGTAACGCGACTGGGGGATGGTTCGGTTGATGTTGATAATTCGATGAAATCTCGAGATGGTCACTAGGGATTTTTTTTATTTTCGTGATGAAAAAATCATTGGTGATTGAAATAAACCGGAAGTCGATGAAATATCATTATTTTTAATTGATTGTATACTTATTGCCGATTTGATTCATAACCCGAAATAAGATCGATCGATTATCGATACTTGTAAATTCGGTTCTTCGTAAGTCAATTGATTCAATTTTATTTCTGTATTTGTCGAAACTTCCGTCTCGTCGACGATAAAATATTGTCTCGAGAGTGAAGATAATACGAATGCAATTTTCCGCGGCAAAGGAAACGTCGCGCGAAAGTTGCTAATAATGTTCGTCTTATGCGCCGTCACGCGGCAAAGGGGTGTACCGGCCACTTGTCCCGATCTCCTTAACTCGACTCTTTCTCGCCCTCTCATTGCTCGCGGTTTCCGTCGTCACATTTATTAAATTTATTCAATTCATTGAAATTGAAGTGTCTTTTCACGCGATAATATGTATATATTAATTTGTCATCTCGTTTCACCGGTTATATAATTTATTCAGTACCGGAGCTTTTAATTAATTTGACGCTTCGAGTGACTCGCGAAAATTCGAATGCATACATTGGTACTTCTGTTCAAGTAAAATCTGCTCGATATTCAATGGTATGAATATCTATGTATATATAAGCTAAAGTGACCCTATGATGTCAATGATAAATATTAAAATAAATATTATAATGCCGCGTATCTAATACGCATGCGCACGCGCACGCGCATTTTTATCGACAGAAAACAACTCGAAAAACGAGTTACGAATTTTCGTAAAAAAAAATGACAACTTTCCGTCGTCAATATATCGATATACATCGATTGTATTGATTTATATTCAATTTTTGTATCGCATATTTTATTAGTGAAAGATTCGAAGTATTTCGTGCCAAGTGACCGTTCGATTTATCGTTCGATCGACCGATAAATAGGCTGTTTATTGTACGATATAAGTGAAATAAAATGACGAATCGCTTCGACGCGATATTATAGCGGAGTCGTTTACTTTTATATGGCGGCATAAGGCGTTTCGGAGTTTCTGTATTCCCCGAGTTCGCGATGCATCATAGCCGTGAATCAAGGACTCTTTTCCAGAACGTTGGGACGTCTTTGATCGATTTCACCATTTACCTTTCTCGGCGGTTCTTCAGACATCGAAACGACCATCGCCCGCCTCATCCCTCGCGGCTTCTCCCCCCCACTGCCACCCTATTCGCACGAATATGAGGTTCCAACCCCCGCGGGGGTTTTGTTGCGCTCGACGGTTAAATCGGCCGCTCCGGATATACCACGTATATCCTAACGGAGTCACAATTTTGGTATATATACGCATACGAATAGCCATAGAAATACACATCCCTCTCTCTGCTTCTGTCATACATCAACAAGCGTATCGCACGCTCTGTGACTCTCGGGGGTTGTTTACGACACCCCCGATAATATTCCGTCTCGTGAAGCTTTTGACGCGCGTAGCCGACTACACATTCCTCAAGTACTTCCTGTGCGAATTCATGAATCGTCCGCGATGTCTCTTGTACGATAATATTAGTATATATATGTATGGAAAATAAACGTCGAGACAGTGGCAGCCGACATCAAACATTCACCGCCTCCGTATAATACACGGTAGATAGCGCGATGTTTTGTGGATGAATGAATATTCATCATCTTTGCCAAAAACAATAAAAACAGAAGGACTTATGTATCTTCGCGCTATAAACCGCGGAGCTAAGAAATAAAAATTGATAGCAACATTTTTTTACCGTATAAATATTAATTGATGAGTGACTAAAAAAAATAACTAATTATTATAAAATAATAAATAATATAAAATATATATAATAATATAAAATAATTATTTTTTTAATAATATTATTAGTCGTTTTTTAGTCACTCATCAATTAGTATTTATATGATAAAAAAATGTTGCTATCAATTTTTATTTCTATCATTATTGCTATCATTATTTATTTCATATTTTTTAGTCATAGTCATAAAAATAATAATAATAATTATTATTATTATTTATTTATTTATTTATTATCATTATTTTTTTACAATAATAATAATTTTTTTTCACGTTTATATAACAAATATTAAACGAATAGTAAAATAAGTCGTTATTTATATTCATTAAAAAAAGTCGCATATGCCTTGAAAAGACGAGTAAAAAAAATTGTCGACCTGCAATACCGACAGGCTACCGTCACCACTTTTTCGGCAAAAGGGTGAACCGACCCCTTCGCTTTTTGCTTCATATTGGCGCAAAAACGTCGATTCATTCGCTCGACAACAATGTCATTCGTAGTTGGAATTATCATCCCCTATCAAGTTGGGGTGTAGCGATGTTTTATCGCGAAATAACGAATTGATATTGCGTCGCGAGATTTTTTAATCGTATGCTTTATTGACGCTTAATCGTGTCGAAACACTCGGTAATGAGAAGAGGCGAAGCGCAAGTCTCGATAAATATGTTTAAAAAATATATTTTTGAACGATAAAAATCAGATCAGTTATTATATTAGAAATTAGGGTTCAACTTCGAGGTGTTTCGTTATTGCGGCGTTATTATTGTAATACGTATGTATATAGTACGGCAGGATGAAATAAGTCAGTGACGTGTATCAGAGAACCAGCAGACGGTGCGCATGGAGTTTGCGGTCGTAGTTTCTGGAGCCTCTGTAGCGAGCGGTGTACTTCCGAAGTCCAACATCGCACGAGTGAGTCAAGGGTTATGAACGAGAAGGAGATAGAGAAATTTTCATCTACGCGTATATATACATACTCTTTCGCCGTGCAAAAGCCCGAACTGGGCAAATCGAGTGAAACTTTGTGAAATTTCTGCGGATATAATACGCTTCCGTTGCTATAGGGCTGTAGAGATTCGACAGGGTTGCTCGGTGGTTACCGGGCTTGTGGAGCGTTAATCAAGCTTTACCTTCATTAAAAGTCTCGAGCATTGCGCGGCTCCGATCGCAGCGATCGTGCCGGATGTGCGCGGCGTCGACTGGTTTTCCGTCTGAGAGTAGGGAGGGGTTTTCCCGAGGTCGTCGTAGAATCTCCTCTCGTAGTTTCCTCCTGTTCTGACGCGAAAAAAAAAAAAAAAAAAAAAAAAAAAAAAAAAAAAAAAACTCGACGTATTCCCCAAGCGCGATTTCAAAGATTGCAGTTGGCAACGAGATTCGAGTGTCCGCGACACGAGCCAAGTTGCTGCTAACTGACGATCGATAATGTGCCCTCGTCAACAGCACGAGAGATGAAATTCTATCTCAATCCTTCCATTCATCTTTTCGATTTATCTCTATTACTCGTAAACGTTGTTTTCGATCAATTGATCAAAACAATGGAAATGGGAAAAGCAATCATTGCAAATAAAACAAAAAGAAGATCAATCCGTGTTATTAACATCGCATCCATTTTTTCACCTTTTTCATGCCGCACATGGATCTGGAAGACCCGGTGACTAAATCGTTGTGAAATTTTGAAAAAAATCAATATCTTCAAATTTATGTCGTAAAAGTTGTAGAAATTATAGATTTTCAAATGAAACCTAAAATGGCAAATTTCGTAAAATTCGCGATGTTTTTTAAACAACTTGGATTCAGAAGATCCATATTTGGCAATTCAGGGTTAATAAAAACATATGATTTCATCATTTCCCTATCGAAATCGAATCTTATAAAGATCAAAGCCTTTTTTCCCTTTAAAGATTACATATAAAACGGCATCATGCCGCGCAGATTATAATCATATTATCCAATTTCATTTCGGAATCGGTATAAATAGTACACTGTCCTTCCTTTCGCGGTATTCTCCAAGTGGATTACGAATCAACGTAAGCGCGCATTACCTCTTTCTACCATCGAAAAAAAAAAAAAAAAAAAAAAAAAAAAAAAAAATGCTAAAGTTTGATCGCTGTACTTGTCGTGTTGGTGAATCATTGCTCGCGCGTGTTGCTGCACATAGAGCAGAGGGCTTACAATTAGCTTGACGCAGCAACAGTGAGACTTGCAGCGGATGCACGCGCTTCGTACCGGCAGTGGGTTAACAGTGTTTGTTCCCCGCGTATGTAAGTGTATGTGTAATATATTTGCTTCGACGTTGGTGCACACAGATCGAAGTTTAATGCACACGTGTATGACACGAAACTGTGCACCCCGATCGAGTTATATATATATATATATATATCTCGCGCGTTCTCTCGACGTTCTCGACTCTCTCAAAGCATTAACGCCCACCCACCGTTTTGAAATCCTATCGATCTTACACCCACGATTCATCCAGCGAAACGACGACCCAGAGTCACCGTTATTTCCGGACGCGAATGTCGATGATGCTTTCGGCTCGTGGTACACGTACGTAGGTTGGCAATATCATTACTCCGTCCGGCGTGTAACTATATGTATATTATGTTCAAACTATGATATAAACTATATTTATCGCTGCTGTATGTGTCGGGAGGAAAAAAAATGCAACAGGAAATCGAATCATCTGAGTCGATACTTTGCGACGCTTTTTACGAAGGGATACGCGTACTATATCTGTGGATTTTAAAAATTTGCGAGCCTTTGATTTAACCCTTTAATTTTTTTTTTTCGATATACTATCCTTGTAAAACGTATATTTTTAGGAATTAATTTCGTTTGTGTCGCGCTGCCTTTCAGTATTCAATTTTTAAATCGAAATTAATAAAAACGAAAAACACAAAAAATGGCGGAAAAACTTTAATTTTTTTTCTGAACGACACGCACAACACGCGTCGGCGATGTGATTTTTTTAATTAACGGAATTATTTCCGTAACGAATAACGCCGGATAGTTGGAAAATCTCGATTACCGAAATCGTAGGTTAGTGTTATATTTGAGGGAATAGCCGATGGATAGTTGCAGCCATCGCGTATTCCCGCCTTCGATTTACTGCGTTAAATATAAAAAAAAAAAATCATTGAAAAAAAAAAAAAAATCTGAATTTTATAGAAAATTGTGTTAAATTTCAATGTCAAATTAATTAAAAAATAATTAAATTCTGGACATTACAATTGCGATTAAAATGGCGAGTCAATTTTTCGGAAGGTAAAACAACGGATTATAAATGATAAACGATTTCTATGAATCTTTCCGCGTTCCGCGGTTATCAAAATGACTGCTACAGTAGACGGAACACAATAACGATACAACGTTCCATAATGCATATATCAATGGGTTCTCTGGCTGGTTGGTTGCAGACACTCATTTTTCGCCTGGCGCGCGCTTCTTCTTTCTCTCCTTCTTTACCATTTTTTTTATTATCTCTTTCTCCCTTCCACTCTCTCTCGTTCTCTTGACTTCCTTCCCTCTTGTCTCGGGAGCGGTGCACGCGCTTCGGTAGATCATTAAGCTCTCGCGACATTCAACACAGGTATAGCAAAAGTTCGTTCTCTTCGGATACACTGACTACGCGAGAGTGAGGATATACATGCGTGTTACACAACGACGGCAAGCCTCTGTTCTATCTCTCGGTACAGCGTTGCGACCCGCATATACGTATATATGCTTCGTATACATCGCGGAGATTGCTGGTACGTGAGAGCGCGTGCAGACTACCGTGTTGCAGAAGCTCCGGGGCACTCTGCAGTAGCAGGAACGGGAGCCGAGCGCGAGAGAACGAGCGTTGTACGAAGGTAGAGAGAAGCATTGCGGAAAACTCCGAGAGAGAACGAGAGAGAACGAGAGGCCCGAAGAGGGAAGAGAGAAATGTCGCCACCACCACCCCCCCGAGATCCACCGACCTACCACCCTTGACTTTAGAAATCTGCTCGAGGTTCTAGGGTAGCAACCGCGAAGTATATCCACATACCTGGATATGCAACATATATATATCGCACAGGGGTGCATTTCCCATAGTTTACAATACATCCATATTGAAACGCGCGTGTATACGATGGCTACCTGATACTTCTACCGACGTACAGCTCCGAAGATCCTGTATGTAAATCTACACTCCGAAACGATGGAATGCGCCTAACGCGCATGCGCAAATTCTCGCGAGAATTTTCTTCGACCTTTTTTTAGTCTTAAAAATCGGAAATAAAATCGACAGTGTGTTTTTGCGGACGAAAAATGGCAACTTTTTCGGAATAAAAAAAATTTGATTTCGATCGAAATACATCGAAAGTCTGGTGGTTTTTATTTTTACGTAAGTAGATTTGCGCGATACTTAAATTTATGGTTTTTACGATTTTTTTTTTTGGAAATTCCTTTTCGTACTAACTACGTATGCATTCAATGTACAAAAAAATTCAGGTAGGAAATAGTCTGCCGCAGCAACAAATAGTTGGCGCAAGTGCAGACACAGAAGTGCATAGAGTGTATGAAATACATGCAGTCGAGTCATTCGCGAAAGTCTCGACTGGCGTCGGCTGGGCGCGCGCGTTCACCTCGTAATTATATACTCATCTGTGGCGTACCTACCACTCTCGCGCACTGGTGAGAGACCAAAGAAAGACAAGACTCGTATAAGTAACGGAGAAAATGAGAGACGAAGAGAAAAAAAGAATGAAGAGATCGTATAGTACGTACAAACCGGGCGTTCGCGTATATAGCGTATACGCAATTTCTAATACTAGTGGGCGTGCGGTAGAGCTCCCGGACGGGGCGCAGCGCATTAAACGGTTCGCGAGTTTCAATGCCCCGGGAGATAGAGATGATCCCTTTCCTGTATGCATAACTCGCGTTCGCGAGAGAAAAATACGTCTATTTTATTCACGCGACCTGAAAAAATATCATTCGTCGAGTCGTATACGCAATTTTCGATGTTTTCACGAATCGAAAAAATGGCAAAAAATTTCGAAAAAATTCGCACTATATATATTTTTTTTTTTAATCAAAATAATTCGAATTTTAGCATTGAAAAGCTCGTCCTCAGGAGAAATTTGATGATACGTATAGTAATTGCGATTACTTTTTTTTCCGAGCAATACGACGATCGATCTCCGTAAAATTAAGCAGCCATTTTATTTTTCAGCTGTTACACATTTCCGTATCAGCGATGCCCACTGGCGAACTGACAAATACGTTTATTTTTTTCGGGTGGGTGAAAAAAATACAATCCTTTTATCGTATATGCAATTTATCATATATTCCGGACGTCAAAGTACAGCAAAAGGGTTAAACAACAATAATTTCATTCATAGAAATAATTCTCTTCCGGACACCGAAAAGCTTTTTGCACATTTCAATTAAATTAAAATACGGAAATTTTAATAATTTTTTTTGAAATTCCGATATTTTCGATCTGATGCCATACAGTACACAGTTATTCTCATTCATTCTCCTGTTCAATGTAAACGACAAATTTTCGACATTTCAAATTTTTCAGTTGATGAGTTTTGTTTTTCGGATATTCGAAGTGACGTATTAAAAAAAAAAAATGCAAAATAAAGTAATAACGAGGTACGAGGAACGATTGCGAGAATCGTTGAAAAAGTTATTGACTGCGACGAGACACGCTGGATGGGAGGAGGGGGGGGGGGGGGGGGGGAGAGGTTTTGATGAAAAATTCTCTTCCGTCTTCTCGTTGAAGAAACGAAATTTTCCTTTTTCCCGCAGTTCTTTTCTGATAACGGGGACGATGAGGAATGACAGAGAAGGAAAAAGCTGGAAGGGGTCTCGTCGAGTTTTTCTCGCGATAGAAATATATACCGTGGAATTTCCTCACCCCCCGCAAGCCTCCCAACAGTCTCTTCCTTCGCTACACGGTACGAAAAGAATAACAGCTCCTCGTTTCGCCTCCCTCTTCGTCGCCCTGCGAGGCGGAAATATTTAACCCGGAACGTCCCTTACAATAATTACTCTCAATGCGACCGTAGATATAGAAACTTTTTTACTTCGAAACTATGGATAGCCTGCAGGCAACGAGGGAACGAGAAGCCTTTTTTCTGCTCATCCTTTCGCCGAGGCGATTTAGCCGTCGGTCCGATTGAAAAGCGAAATAATTCCAGAATAAGCAAAAACGAGGCAACCGGCATGGGGAACGAATAAAATAATTCGTACTTTTGTCAATATACCTTTTTTATTATGCAAACGATGAAGCAGATTCATTTTTTTTTTTTTTTTCATATGCAAATATTTTCCTTCGAACTCTTTTTTTTTAATTGAATTTCTTTTCTTATAGGTTTTTCACAAATTTAAATTATCGTTCGTAAGAATTTAAAAAAAAATTATTTAATAGCTTCGATACGTATAATTCGTACTTTTGTCAATATACCTTTTTTATTATGCAAACGATGAAGCAGATTCTTTTTTTTTCATATACAAATATTTTCCTTCGAACTCTTTTTTTTTTAATTGAATTTCTTTTTTTATCGGTTTTTCACAAATTTAAATTATCGTTCGTAAGAAATTTAAAAAAAAATTATTTAATAGCTCCGAACTTCGATGTGATAATTTTCGATGCGAAATCTTTAATTATATTTCCATATGATATAAACGAGTGGGAATCAAGTTTGTGATGTTTGCGCGCGATTTAAGTAACGGCGGCCATCAGCCCGATGTAAAAGCGAAATAATTTCACAATAAGCAAAAAGGAGGCAACCGGCATGGGGAACGAATAAAATAATTCATACTTTTGTCAATATACCTTTTTTATTATGCAAACGATGAAGCAGATTTTTTTTTTTATATACAAATCTTTTCCTTCGAACTCTTTTTTTTTTTATTGAATTTCTTTTTTTTTTTATTGGTTTATCACAAATTTAAATTATCGTTCGTAAGAAATAAAAAAAAAAAAATTATTTAATAGCTCCGAACTTCGGTGCGATAATTTGCGATACGAAATCTTTAATTATATCTCTCTATATATATAAAGTTTCCGCCGCTGTCGCCGCCGCCGCCGTCGCCGCCGCCGCCGCCGCCGCCGCCGCCGCCGCCGCCGCCGCCGTGTCAGGAATCGAGGAGAGGGCAAAAATATTCTAAGTCCCTCTAAGGAAGAAAAGAAAAATATTCTAAGTCCCTCTAAGGAGGAAAAGAAAAATATTCTAAGTCCCCCCTTGAAGGACTTAGAATATTTTGACTTTCCCCTCCCACGACCCCCCCCCCCCCTTCAGAAAAATATTCTAAGTCCCTCTAAGGGGGACTTAGAATATTTTAAGAATTTCTAAGTCCCTCTAAGGGGACTTAGAATATTTTAAGAATTTCTAAGTCCCTCTAAGGGGACTTAGAATATTTTCGGTCGAAGGGGGCGGGGGGAATGCCCTTAGAGGGACTTAGAATATTTTTCTGAAGGGGGGGGGGGGGGTGGTGGTGGGAGGGGAAAGTCAAAATATTCTAAGTCCTTCAAGGGGGAACTTAGAATATTTTTGGTCGAAGGAGTAATGGCGAATGGGGGGGAGGGAATAATATTCTAAGTCCCTTTAAGGGGGACTGACTAAGTAAAAATACAAAAAAAAGCGGCGGCGGCCTCCATTGGTGAAAAGTTGCGGCGGTGATTAAACATTATTATAATGTTGATAAAAAAAAAGCGAGCGCGCGTAGCGCGCGAGCCCGGGGAAACTCTAGTTTCTATATGATATAAACGAGTGGGAATCAAGGTTGTGATGTTTGCTCGCGATGTAAGTAACGGCGGCGAGTCTTGTAGAATTATCGAGAGAAGGAGAGGGAGGTGTTCACGTTGTTAGTCGGTAGATATCTCACGTATAACCGTGTGTTGCAGTGAGGGTTACGTCGATCGGAAACCCGGCGAACCCGAAGCTCGGGTTCACTGACTCGTCGAGTGTTCACTTTGATCCCGAAACGAGAGGTTCGCAGCACGGATTCGAAGCTCTCCGCGTTGCCTTCCTTCCCCCTCCTCTCGCTCGCCGGTCCGAGTATATATAACTAACACGTACCCTCAGTACTCGTTCTCCGTACACTGTATCAGCTAACATTAACGAGATTGGACGCATCGACATGGGATCGATAGTGAATTATCGATGACACAGACACTCAATTTTCCTGAGCGCGTTAGTTATAGACTCTTTCAGCTACGAACACGGGGCATCGAACTACATATGAATATATATCTATTATATGTTTCATACGATTACAAGAGATTTTATAACGAAAATTTATCGGTTCCTTCCATAATAATCCCAGGAAAACCAATATTTCATCATTTTTCTTGCCATTAATTATCATTATTTTTTTGATTAAGGGGCAAAAAAAGATCGCGATAAATCGCGGCACGCGAGAAGCCGAGAAAAAAGATTTGTTCGATTTAAATAATTTTTTTTTTTTTTGAAACAAATATTTTATAAAAGTTTTTTATTTTCGCAGATTCTATACTATTTATATTTTTTTCGGATTATTTGTTTTTTTTTTTTTTTTTTTTTTTTTAATGCCAATGCGGAGAAAAATTATGTTTAATGTTTGAAAGAGCCGAAGAGTCGGCAAGACACGGCATGAGGTCGAGTAACCCTCTAATCTCTCAGTCATGCAACGAAAATAATCGTTTTACTCCGCGCAATTGCTGGGGTACAATTACATCCCTGTAAACGCGATCCGCACACAGGAGAGTTTGGTAGCGAATGGATATGGAGACGGTACAATCACCCGCAGAGCTCGAGAACCCGTCCACGTTTTCCGAGTCCTTCTTTGTTTTCTCTTCCACATTCGCTTAAAACGCCGTTATTTCCGTGGCAAATTGTTGTATAAACGGTTCGGACTTTTGGTGTACAACCGCAGGGGAATAGTAAAGTAGGTAAAGCCGGTGGGGGGTTAGACGCGAATTTAACAAGTGGGGGAAGGGTTCAGAGAAGTGGACCGCGTCCGCATACTTAAGGGGAGGTTGGAAATTAATCCTTACTTCGCCGTACTTAGTTGCGAATTTCAACCCTCCGCGCTTTCCGTTATGTGTATTTCGTCGGGGTGAATAGTCGCGCGCAGCCCTCGTAGCTGAGGTTCGAAACGCTTCGATATATTTGCTTGCGGATTTCTCCCGCTGCCCTTTAACTTAAACGTTTTGTCGGGTTGAGTTGCCCGCATAGTTCTATGTAGCGGAGAATCATCCCTTGAAATTTCGACAAGAACGGGGAGTTTACTACCCTTTCATACACGCATCGGTAACTACGAAGTAACAAGAGCAAAGAGAATTCGTGTGAAAAAGGAGAATTCAAGCAGAAGGCATATTCGGCGCTAAGGCCTCTCTCCTCGCTGTCCGGTACCGGAAAGGGTATATCTACGGGTTACGGAGAGTTTGATTGGGTGTATCAGTCCGATGTGGTTGGGTAACGATAACGGTTACCGGTTACGGGCCGTTCGATACCAACGTCTTGAACCGCAGCTATTCTACAACTATACAACTCTGTAAGACTACTATAGTCGATGTGTATTGCGAACTATTCCGGTACACCGTCTTGCCGGCCGCAAGGGAGATGAAGAGATCGAAGCCAAAGATACATCGGAGGAATCGGTATTGAGAATTTCTTTTTCTTCTCCTCCGGTGCGAAGTTTTCGTATGAGATGTTCAGAAAAATAAGTTAAAAATTCACGATAAACGTGGGAAAAAGATATAACCGTAACGAAAAAATGTTTATTCGACTGATTTTCTTTGAAAATTTACGATATTCGGCATTTCTAAACAACGATATCGTACATTTTTTACATGATTACAGAATTCCCGAAGTGTGCTTCGTGTTTCGAAGGAATAAAAAATACACGTAACGGAGTTTTTTGAAAACTTTCGAACTTATTTTCTCAATTTTTCGACGTTAAAAAAATATTTAAAAATGGCGGAAAGTTTCAATTTTTTGCCGAAAAATCGAATTTTTCCAAAAATATTATTGTTTCAAATAATTTAGTGTATTTTTTTGAGATGAACATCAAATTTACGACAATTTTTTCTAATAGTCACGAAGAATATTGGAAATTGCAAAAAAAAAATAACTCCTCCTTTTTTATGGAATTTTTTCATAGCTTCAATTTTATGCGAATTTTTTCTCGATCCGATGTAACAAATTACAATATCGTTATTTATTTTTAATCGTCTTGTATATAATACGAAAACAATCGCGAAAAAGATAAAGAGAACACGTATCGACCTCATTACAGAACCTTTAAGAATTTCCTTCGTCGTTCTAACTGCGCGAAGCAAGAAATTGTCGTTACACGTGTTACGATAATTCTCACCCACCTTCCGCAGCCATCCGTGTTTCGTCGTAATTGCAGGTTTTCCGTAGCTTCGCATTGAAAAGGGAGTGAGTGCACTGACGTATGTACCATCGCCCACTCGCTGTTCTGCGTCACCCGCTTTTATTCCGAAAACTTCGCGTACTATCCACAGAGAGCCTCACGGTTAGTTGTTTCTCCCGCCGTAGCGAGAGTACACTATTTACTTTGGCACACGGAGTTTGTCGTACGTTCGTCTCGTGCCTCTTATACGGGAAGCTCTACCGCGAGAGTGCGCAAAGGGATGAGCGAATGCTCTCGTGACGAAGACTCGAGTGCCTACCGAGAGCCGAGAGATAAGACTCCGAAGAGAAAGATTTTTGGGTCGCTTTTAAGGGAGTAACTAAAATACAGGATTGTCCCAAGTTTACAACGCCTCTTTATCCTTTCTTTTTCACATTTTCTTCCGAAGAAAAACCATGAATTCAAAAAAATAAAAATATATCGCGAATTTTACGAAATACATCGGAAAAATATGTATGTACGCTGAGTTTCGATGTCGGAAGAGTTTCCGGCACAGCTGACGATTCTTTTACGAGGGTTCGAATGTACACGTGAGCCTTGCAAGTGTTCAAAGTACTCGCAGTGTATCAGTCAAGAATTATGGCATTGTACTGTGAGAAAATAAGGGAGTGCAGAAAAAAAGACGTAACGTTCAAGAAAAGAGGGTGTTATTCTATCTATCGGTCAAGAAAGCTTCTTTACGCGTGCGTGTGTCGGTCTTTGTGGAAAGGGGGAAATACTCCGATGCTGCTGTTCTCATATTCCGAAAATAGATTGCTTTTGCGTGCGAGAAATTGCCGTGTCGTGGCCTCTTTACCGTGTTGTATGCCTTAGTTACGCAGCTGGATGCGCGTCGAGCGAAGGAGTTTCTTATTTTTTTTCTTTCTCGTTTCAACCATCTCGCCATGCTGGTAGCACGGTAACTTAATAAAGCTATTAGTATTTTTTTAAATTATCGTACCAAGACGAAGCCTCACGGTAATTGTTTCTCGAGGAGGTAAAATTTGGTTAAAATTCGAAAAATTTATCGTTTATTCAAAGCGCTGCTTATACCCCAATAATTTCATTAAAATACGAATCGATCGCAACGATTTTTAAAAAAATTATTTTTTTTTGCCATTTTGAATTTTTTTTTTTTGCACGAAATTTTTTTCGAAATTTCAAGTTTTTTCGATCGAAATATATTTAAAGTGGAATTTGATAAATATGTATATAGGGGATGACGATTAAAATCTGTTTGAGACGAATGAAAAATGAGCCCTTAAAATGTTGCGTAAACGAGCGATAAAGTGTGGTCGATTTTTTAAAAAATGTTGGTTATAGCAGTTATCTGAATTTTTTTTGCCATTTTGAAAATTTTTTTTTTTGCTCGAAATTTTTTTCGACATTTCAAGTTTTTTCGATCGAAATATATTTAAAGTGGAATTTGATAAATATGTATATGGGGGATGACGATTAAAATCTGTTTGAGACGATTGAAAAATGAGCCCTTAAAATGTTGCGTAAACGAGCGATAAAGTGCGATCGATTTTTAAAAAAATGTTGGTTATAGCAGTTATCTGAATTTTTATAGCCTCGAGGTCGGGACGATGGGGTGACACAGACGCGTCGAGGTCTATCAGGCTTCTCTAGTTCTCATTTTGCGTCCCTTTACACCGTTCCTCTCGACACTCTCTCTCGTTATCCTCTCTCCTCGAGGCATACAGCTCGATTGGTTGGCTTCTCTAAAGCCCTGAGACTGCTATATCCGCTATGAAAAATACCGTCTCTTCTACTCTCTCTTGGCCTTTGCGACCTTTTCCCTCAGAGTCTCGTCTCTTTTAACGATCGATAATTCATTCAAATGAAATTATCGACGATAAACTACTCTTGGAACGCTGTACAACTTATTCGAGAATTTTTTTTTTTACCGATTATACTGTGTTACAAAGATGCGGAGGGATAAATGCTTTACATCGAATGAACCCTCTTCAACCCCCATAGACGTACAGCCAACCCTTCCGCGCGGTCCCTTTGCGCTTTGCTTTAATCAAACTATTGTCAAAGGCCCTCGAACGTCGGAGATTCCCGTTTGAATATTTCAACTTTGAAATCTCATCGTCGTTACCCCTTTCGCACCCCTTTCCTGCATCACGATTCACTCGCGTAACTCAAAGTTTTCCCGAAATTCAAAGACCGAATTCGGAATATCTTTGGACTCTTCTTTGATTGGCCTATTCGTGAAATCGCCTCGAAAACTTCTCGGGCATTAAGTATATACATACATATATATATATATACACAATACATATGTATGTACATAAGAAATGGAATGAGAAAGCGAAGAGACAATGAGAGGGTAAGCAAAGATCGTGCGGAAGAGGGGTTACCCATTTTTTTTTCATCTCGCAAACGAAAGTTCCGGATTATCACAAAGTCCGACAGGAATGATGATATCTTTTTTTTTATGCGTTAACAAACTTTTCGCGATCATCCCTTTCTGTTATTCAGCCCTTCGTGGGTTTCATCGAACTTGTACGTCGGATGGATACGCGTTATATAAGTTTATTAAACTTCACGCAGGGGTTCGTTTCTGTTGGAAGGGAAGAAAAAGTTGACAGTGTCATTACACGAACTGCCGACGAAGAAAAGTTTAACCCACGTCTGTGTTCTCGTTTGCGTCACGCCAATATCTTTATCGGCCGCGCGGATAATCGACTTTTTCTTCTCATTTTTTTAAGGGTAATCTTACGAAAATTTGCTTTTTAATAGCTATTAGCCATTGTATGCGAAATTGCTTACGAAATATTGAGGACAGAAGTATGTTAATAGTTGAGCCTTCAGATGCGAAGGACTTCCGGCCGAAAGAAGTCCGATGTTCTTCTCGTATCCTTAAAAAAAATTCTGTTGTTTTCTATCATTTTTTTTTCTGCTACTGAAGAAAATTCCCGCAAAAGTAACTCGGTACATTTTTTCATAATTTTTTAATGCGATTTTTATTAATATTCTAAATACATCTGATTTTCGTATGCGAAGAATTACGGAACATCTAATTAAAATATGATATTTCGCGGTTAAAATTTCGTTATCGAATTTCTGACGATATCTGAAACCCGGAATATCCTTATTGCGGTGTGTGATGCTGTTAAAAATTATGATTAACCCATTTAAAAAAATAGAAAAAATAAAACATCCAATACTTTTCGTGGGGGAAGAAAATTGCTTTTTTTTGTACCAACAATCGAAACGGAATCGAAAGAAAAGAGTGTAATGAGAAGAGGATTGTCATGCGGGCGTCGAACACCTCTTTCTCTGCGGTTTCTGCACATATCTATAGAACACTATACGCGAAACGAAACGAATCCAGTGGGGAGGTTTCGTATAGATGTATCTACAATATAGCGGGGGTAGGTTTGCGAGTTCAAGCTCCGCAGATTGGCCTCTTTGTTCGAACGGTCTGCCTGCCAACCCATCTTTTCACCCTCGTCGATTTCATCCAACCTTTTCTTATTCCGTACCTCTCGGTTTCGCAACTAACCCCTTTTTTCCTTCTCGTTCTTTTTTTTTTTTTGTATTCTTATATATCCTCTTCGATTTTCCGGCTTTTCTCGTCGTTCGCGATTCCCTCCCGATCTCTTATCGAACATTATCTTGTTCTCTTGTTCTTTGGATTTTCGTTCTCTACCCCTATTCCCCCCCGAAACTCTCTTCACTTCTTCTCGTCCGGTTGAAATTTTAACCCCATCTATATAGGCGGAAGGCGAGGGGTTGCGAAGAGACGACAATCCTGCGGGCGTTGGTCCCCACAGGAGAGCGTATGACCCCCAAAGCTATCTACAGTTTTAGTGCAGATGTGCGACTGTGTTACACTCGGTCTTTCGTCGACTTTATCATCCTTATCCGTTTCATGCGCTCTTATCCGTCTCCTCTACAACCATCAGCTGCTACTGTCACCAAAGTCAGCATATTATCGGGGAGATATGTTTGAAACGGGCGGAGACCAAACGTTCAGTTTGCAAAACCGATTTTTGCACTCACATTTCGCGATTTTATAGTTTTTGATGGAAAAAATAAAAATTTTCAACCCTTAACTCCTAAATTACTTGGAAAATAGTAATTTTTGATTGTCATTGATATTAGTTATTGCAATCATATTCCGCAAAACGACTCCCAAGAGGGCGCTGCAATCTCCATTATCATTGTCTCTGATCATCGAAGTACGCGTTTCAACCCCCGAAAAAAGGCGTTACTGCGGATGCAACTGCAGTTTCCTCATTGTTATTTATATAAAATGCAATTTTCGAGGAAAATGGCAACAAAATGAATTACACGATTTCGCTCGGGGCTGCAAAATTTCTCGTAAAATAATAACCTCTCTTCTGTATTTACGAACGAATCTTCGCGGAACGCAACTCGAGAAAAGCTGCGAAAATTCATGACTGCGATAAAAACAGACGAGGAAAATCGGATCTCTATGCATTCTTTACATTTCATCTCGTCTGTAAAAATCTCATGACTCTCGAATACAACAAAGTAAGTCGAGTGGTACAAGAAGAGTGAGAGTTTCGAGATTTTTCAGTAAGGCGAATGCGCTTGAAGTCTATCCGAAGTGCTACAACGTTCTTGACTCTCGTTGCTCCCCTTATACACATCTGTTTGCCTTTTCTCCGCATAACTGTAGAAACTGTTGGAAACAGTAATGCAGAATCCGGTCGCATATACATAGATACGGATATGTGTATTTTGGAGAGAGGATAGTTCGGCAATAGACTGCATATACTCGAGAAATCGCGGAGGCATATAGAAAAAAGAAGAAGAAATGTTTCTTTATTCCATCCGCGTTGGGCGGATAACACAAAACGAAATTTCCAACTTTATACTGTACCGTGGAGAGAAGTAAATGCGCAGAGGGTACATACTATAAGTATGTATGCGCTTCCCTTACGGATTCGACCCCTATATCCGCCGTATACGAAATTGATCTCGTTTCGCGAACAGATTTTCGCGATGATAAAAAATTGATGAAGTTTCGTCGAGGCTTTCTCGTTGGTCGGCAAAGGGTTTTTTTTTTTTTTTTTTTTTTTTTTCGTGCCGGAAGCAACGGCAATCGAATCGTTTTATTTTTCGGATCGGTCCATACGCGATGCTTTCGTTGCATTCCGCGTGTTCTCTACGTTCCGCTTTCGGCTGATGGTCTTCATGATGCATAGAGTGAATTTCGGCTATGGAAAGCGCTACGTAACCAACGGCAAGATCGGCGAGAGAGAGGATTCTGTTCGTTGCCTATACGTAAAGTGGGTTAACTTCGTACGAAAACTCGCCAATGGGAAATTCGATTGTGAGCTGCTAATTCGGAATTCTCGTTTAAACGTGCCGTACACCGTACGTACGTCGCTTTTGGCCCTATGGTAGTCGCGAGTCAATATTGAAGTCTGGATGAAAGCCAGAGGCCTCCGCTCAATGGACTTTGCTGCACCGGAATTTCCTCGAGTCGTGTCTCCGCGTGAGCGAGAAACTATATTTAAGAACATATATATCTAACTACTAACGGCGCTCGCGTTAAATGACGGCGACGATGGTACTTTGGCATAACATGTGAGACATTACTAATTATTCCTTCCGACTCGGTCCCATTTCGTCGCGACGAAAATTACGAGATAAAGCGTTAATAAGTTAAAAAAAAAAAAAAAAAAAAAAAAAAAACCATTCTGGTGTCGTAAAAATGCTCGACTCGTAAAATGAACCAAGTAATGAATTAAACTTAATTTGTCCAAAAAAAAAAATTTGTTTTATTTTTATACGCGGCGTTAACACGTATACAGATAGTCGCGATAAGTGTGGTTAACCTCAACTTCGTGTCAAGGTGAAAGGCTTAATTTAGGGTTCTCGATCAGTCGGAGCTTAAAATGTTGAAGTAAAGAGAAAGGTTGTCTGGGCGAAATAAAATTACGTAGGGATTTTATTTCCCGAAAATATCTGCGTAACTCCCGCCGAGTGGAAAAAAGCTTTTGATCCTCGTGGGTGTAATCTGATCGCACGGGCACTTCAGGGGTGGCAAAGGCTAAAAGGTACTACGCGGCTTCGTCTGCGAGGGTATAGACCGGATGTGCTACGGGGTGAAGGACTTGCCGACGGTTCCGGGCTATCAGAAATCTGGAATCTCAATCGGTCAGCGAGATGGATGGGGTAACAGGAAAAAGAAAAAAAAATATATATATCGCGCATCTACAATATTAGATCGAGGGGTGCGAAAGATGAATAGAGTTTCGAGAGATTTTATGTTGCAAGTCACTAAAAAAAAATCAATGAATCTTTTTTTTTTTTTTTTTTTTTTTACGCAATTTCGTCCGCGCTCTAACGGCAAACCGGAAGTTCATACTATCTCTTTTATGCAGTAAATCTCTGGCAATAAAATTCTATAAAAAAAAAGGGATGAGATCGCGAGAGTTCATGGGGGTAAAGACAGTTCAACGAAACGATAGAAAGGAGCAGCGAAAAGATATCGAAGCTGTGCAACTATGGTGCTGACCATAGAATTGCCTCGCAGCTCGCTACCAAAAGCATCAAGAGCTCCGTTCGGTGCCGCTGCTCTTCCTCGTTTTCTCGTTTCGGGACTACGGCCGGCCCCGTCGGTGCTTCGCGAACTAAATCGTCCGGAACAAAACACACGCTTCGCGAAATAAAGTGATTTCACCGAACATTTAGTCTCGCGAATCGTCTGCGAATTTCGTTTTACCTTTTCTCTCCCGAGAGCATTCTTCGCCCCGCGACGTCACTGTACTTTCAGCACCCTTTGGAAACGCTCTCGACAATGGAAGCGCTACAAGCGTTTACGAATATACCATTCGCTCGGGCGATAGGGGAAGCCATCGAAGAATTATTTTCGATGCAATGCAATTTCTGTGTTACTATACAGGTGTAACGACGGGGCAAAATGGGATCGGGAATTCCATTGCCAAATGACGTATGCAAAAGGCAATACGCGAAGTATGCGTGCCATTTCGCTCTTCAAATTTGGCATTCGATACCTGGCATTTGGCATGTAGCATTCGATTCGTATACCGGATTTCTGGTACCCATCCATGTGGAACATTGCCTTTCCGGTCCATTTTCCCCCGATCTTTACAAAAACGAAGTTCCAAGTCGACATATATCGAGCGATTGGATCCTCCATCGTATCTTTTACCGTAATTTTTTTTTTTTTCATTTCGTTAAATTTTTTTTTTTCTCCGAAGAAAGTTTACAGCTCGTATTGTACTCCATGGAATTTGTAGATAGAGTGGATAATTTTGTTTTCATTTCCTCACCGTTATCCGTGCATCGATAAGAAAAAAAAGGGTGCGTCCAATTTACTCAGTAGCTGAAGGCGTGAGAGGGGAGGAGGGGGAGGGGGCAGACTGCGCTGAGTGGATTAGTCATTTACGGGAATTAAATTTATTAGCCTTGCCGTCTGGCGGAGAGGGGGCAATTAAGGGCAATTATTGAGCTGCTGCAGCGACAGCGTCTCTACTATCCTTCTCGCTTTGCTGCGGCCCTTCCTTGCGCCAAGGCGAAGCTTAAATTGTGTCTAACGCTGCAGACAAGTCGGTTTCCTGCCGCATTCATTCGACGTCGCTTCTTCCCCCCTCCCCCCCACCCCCACCCCACCTCCGCCTCTTTGTTGCAAGAATGCAACGCGCAGTTGTCGCGATTTTTGGCTCAACTACTAATGGATGATCTGCTTATCTGCGAGTTTTGACGAAACGCCGAGAATAGACGAAAAAAAAAAAAAAACGATCGACAGCTTTTTTTTTTTAATTTTAATCATTTGACGCTAAGTTGAAAAAAAAAATCGAAAAAAATCGAATAGACGAAAAAAAAAAATCGATCGTCAGCGATTTTTTTTTAATTTTAACCATTTGACGGTAAGTTGAAAAATTCTCACGGAAGTGTAATTTTCAAATATTTACAAAAAAAAAAATTTTTTTTTTTTTTCGTTGATCTTTTTTTTTTTAATTTAATCTGTTTGCGATAACAACCGTTGAAAAATTATGAAATATTTCAAACTTGTAAAATTTCGCATACAGGCAAATAAAATTAATGTGTTAATTAGCTATATAAAATGATATGCAACGTATCTACTGAAATGATATCTTATGAGCGCCGATCCTCGTTTATTATATCCTTACGAGTTTCGTAATCCGAGCACATCGCGTTCGTACGAAAAAAAAAAAAAATAAAAAACTGCGAGAGTTCAGCGTGTATAAAGCGTCGAGACTGAGCGTCGCGAATCGCCATATAAACTTTATAGCACCTCGCAACGGCATAGTCAGAGACGAATTTTTGACCACCTCAACGCGAGACTATCTCTCGTTAATCGTGAACGATGAGAATAAAAAGAGAGTAAACAGAGGTATCAAAAACAAAACCAAAAAAAAAAAAAGATCTTCAACTCGGGAATATATCGCATAAAATAGCGTTGCTGCGCGTGTACTTACGCGGATATTACACGATGTCGTCCGTTCGTAACGATCATTAATTCACTCGACTGGATATCCATAAGCGTTTGATATCATGCGATTTTAATTTTCGTCGCGGAGGTCATTAATGACAGTCTTTCGGGTCATTTTTTCGTAATCTTGAAAAATAAATTATCGTTTTAAGCGCAATTTACGCGTAGGGAAACGCGAGATGAATAGTTCTCTTCTGTGATAACAGTTGATAAAAAAAAAAAAAAAAAAATCGATCGCAAGAACGAAACTCTCGAAATGTTTCGAGTCGACAGGCAACTCGTTCAGACGTCTCGTCGCCAATATAAAATCGACATCTCGCGCGATCTTACAATCGTACATATTGAGCAAAAGAAAGACAGCGGAGGGTTCGCGGAAGTGCATCCCGTGCGGCTGTCGAGACCTCGTGTCACACGCGTGAAGGCGCAGAGATATCGAGATAAAAGAAGGAGGAAGAATAAGGTACCAATGCCGAGAGCCTCCATCCGCCCCCCGTTCGCGATTTACAAGACGACGGCGAAACTGCATAAGTGTCGCCTGCAGACATATGACGGAAATGACGTGCTTCGGAAGATCGATAAATAAAAATGCGATTTGCGTAGGAAGATATTCGACGGATATTCGTAGGCGACTTTGAACACATACGCCGTATTATCGAACATTGATAACGCGTAAAAGTGTCGATTTCAAATAACAATAAAAATAAATACATCGTACTATATCTTGAAATCTGAAGGAAACGAAATAACTTATCACATTATAATTTCACGAGTTTCAACTTTCTAGATATCTACATAATAAATAATAAATAGCGAGAACACAAATCTGCATTTCTCGATTTCAAAATCGATCGAAAAAAAAAAAAAATCAGATTGGCGATGTTGATCACCAGCGAGAAATACATCGTAACAACATATATGCGTTCGGAAATATAAAAAATGTTCGAAAAAGCAATTGCCGATGGATAATGTCGATCGGTTCGAGTGCAGAAAGCTAATGGCCTGCCGTTGGACCCGGCGAGTTTCTCCGAGAAGATAAAAATATCGACTGCCGGGTTATTTACGATGTCCCGCGATCGGCTTTATACGGTTGGAGTACATAAAACTCGTATATATATATCTATCTATCTATAAGGTTATAGTATATATATGTGTTATATATACATAAATGTATGCAGAAAGAGGAAACGAACGAACTCGCGACCTGGGAGCGTTCTGTACAACTCGTAGAATATACTTATATTAGTATATCGTAAACTTCTTCGGTTCTCTGCGGTACAGGACCTCTCCGCCATGTAAGCACTATGTGCGCGATGTCTATGACGCGTGTTATACCGCTATATATTCGCACAGCGCAAATAATAATATATAATTTATTCGCGTTGTTCGAACTTCATTCTCGAAGAATATATATATATACATATATTATACATATGTATAGTATATATATAACTCACGATTGGCTTTACATGCGTTCGGAGTTCGGCGTTGAAAACGCTCATCGGTCCCGAGATCCGTGTGCCTAATAATGTACGCATCTCGCAAGGAAAATCGGGAGGTGAGGGGGGAGGGGGGGGGGGGATTCTCGCGTGAATATAACGACCCCGTCTACTCAGTTACAACGTAAGACGATTGTTCGTGATTCACAGCGAAATACTCAACGAGAGAAAAAGATAGACATATATATGTATGTTATTTCAACTGAAATCACTGGTTGCAGTTCGCGCGAATAAAATAAAAAAATATTATCGATGTTTAATCTTCGATTTCGAGTGATTTTCGATTTATATATTTATTTTGATAAATACATTTTTGAAAAAAATTATAGAACGGTATTGTACATTTTTTTTTCTCGATGTTTTATTTATTTAAAGTTTAAAGCTGATATCCTCTATCTGCGAAATTCAATTTCGTCGTTATTACGAATTTTTGCCAAAAATCAATATTGTTGAGGTTAATCATCGTGAAATTGAAATTTCGGGGCGTGAAGAAGCCGTCCGTTGAGGCACACGAGTGACAATAAATATTATCGAAGTTATGGGCTTAAAAATTAACCTAAAAATACGAAATTTAAAAAATTCAATATTTTCGTCAAATACTTCGAGTCTACCAGACCGATGTGTAGTGTTCTATAATTACGATAATATTTCGTGCGATTAAAATTTTTCGTAAATTTATGCACATGTTGTTGCAATATCTATCCATTTTTTTTTTTTTTCGGATTCAAACTTCAGGTCGTAAAGAAGCCGTCCGTTGAGTTACACGATTGACACAGTAAATATTATCGAAGTTATTATCGAAGCTTTAAAAATTAACCTAAAAATACGAAATTTAAAAAATTCAATATTTTCATGAAATACTTCGAGTCTACCAGACCGATGTGTAGTGTTCTATGATTACGATAATATTTCGTGCGATTAAAATTTTTCGTAAATTTATGCACACGTTGTTGCAGTAACTATGCATTTTTTTTTTTTTTTCGCGGAGCTTTCGTAATGTAAAAAGCTTCACAAAACGTACACAGAGCACATTTCGTCGGTATCAAGAAGATTCTCGAGTTTCTCGGTGGAAGCGCCTCCTTACTCTCTCGGAACTGGTTATTGTCGTCGCGAAACGAAGAACAGATACACGAAGAAGAAGAGGGGGGATCGGGGGAGAGGAAGAGGGAGGGACTGCACGCCCGTGACCGTAATTACCGTGGGGGCGAACGAGTGAACTCGAGCCGCTTGTGGATGGAACGGTGCGAGAATAACGAGAATTTTCCACCAACGAGAACACTGAGCGTTCTCCTCTCTGTACCCTACTCCCGTGCGCATCTCTATCCTCTTCTTCTTCGCGGTGGTGGAATAATCGCGAGGTTAGTTGTCTCTCGTCGTCGGCTGCTTCGCGAATGAAAAGCTTCGCCGGGACGGAAAAGTCTTGAGAATACCCCCCGGTAGCGTGAAAAGTGCAATTGCACTATTCTGTACTCTGTATGCATACCGTGCCATGTATAATAATGTGTGAACTGCATAATACGCGTAGTATAACTTTTCTTTCAAGACAGATGCTGAATTTTTTTTTTTCGTAGTTTTTTACGTTTCGTACCCTCATTCCCCGTGTGAAAGAGTGTCTAAGTCTCGTAATTTTTTTTTTTTTTTTTTTTACGCGCGATGTAGTTATTTAAAATTTGTCTCATGAGCTGAAAGTGTCGAAATATATTGCTGATATCGAATTAAAAATTGGTGCAAATAGCATTCGTATTCAAAGGAAAATAATGAATGGAATAAAAATTAAAATTCTTCGACATTTTTTTAAAAATTTTATATGCGGGTCTCCGTGCTGCAGCGCAGCTGTACATCGCGAAAGGGTGCGAAGAATGAAAAAATCGTGTGACGAGTATACCTGAGGGTGGTAATTAAATATGAACTCGTATTTTATTGGTACTCGGAGCTTCTCATGAGACACGCATAGGCTATCATATTTATAGTGCTTTCGTTCTGTTTTACCTTATGCGATAACTACATATCGATCGATAACAATCGTAAGGGCGCATCTGACATTGTTTCGCTTGCGAAGCGATGTTAGTTACGCCTTTATGTTTTTTAACAGTTCAATATAACGATACGAGAATATGTATCACTTGACGCGATACCGTCGCACCCCGTAGTCTTCCGGAAGCCCCGAGCGTAATGTATAGAATGTATACATCGACGCGCCCGACGCTGCAATAAGGGTATATTAAGCGCGTCGCGAGAATACGAGTACTACGCGGCTGCGCCCCGTGTATACGTGAATTTACTTTATATACCGGCAAAATGTAGTTTAGTGTACACGTCAACCAGTCGATGTACGATGGGTTGACGACACAGTGCATGCAGCATATATATAACTATAGCGTGTCCACCGCGCGATGTATTTATGCGCTATATACATCGCGTAACATGCAGTCTGACCGGTAATAAGGAATAACCGCGTTAATTACGCGCGTCTCCCTTAAAAAATATTGAACGATGGCATGTCTATGCGACACAAACTTTCCGATTTTTCGAACGAAAAATTCGAACGATTTTTATATTTTTATACGATTTTTCTTCAAACTTTTCCGAGATTTTTGAAAAAAAATCGATTTTTTTATAATTTGTCGTTTGACGATGCATTAAAAACGTGAATTTAAAAAAAAATTTATTGTATCGATGTTTCGCCTTAACGAAGTATTTTTTTTCGGGTTTTGATTTTTTCATAATTAATTTTGGAAATATTGATTTTTATTAAAGTTTTGCGATTATATGAAGACAACAGGTCATCCGGACACTGAAAAAATATTTATCGTGTTTTAGGGTTATAGTAATAAAGTTCGGTGAAATTTTGTCGAACCGACGGAAATCTAAATAAAATCTCGTCGATGACGAAATTAATGGCGGAACTAAATTTAACCGATAGAATTATCGGATTTTCGCCATGGTACGGTATATCGGAATTAAAAATGTGAAAAAAATAATTTTAGCTACGAAGAAAATTTTAGATAAAATAAAAAAATCGGTTCAGTGAGAAATATTAATCCTCTAATGACGTTACGGAAATTTGGAAATTTTCCATTAAGACTATTCGAAGATAACTAATTTTAACGAATTAGTAGATCTATATATATATATATAAAGTCTTGAGGTGCTAAATTTAATAAAAACGGTAAAAATTTGAGAAAAAAGTTTTTTTTTTATTTGAATTATCGAAAAAAATGAATAATTCGTAAAATTTTTGAGTTAAAATTGATTTTTTTTAACCTCGTAAACAGGTAATTAGTTACTTCAAATTTGGTAAAAGGATAATACGATTTTAAGATGATCGATAAATTTATCATTTCCCCGTTTTTCCGACGCGTGTCGCCGGGATTACAGCGGCATTAAGGTGCGTGTAACATTTATACGATACACACTCCGTACTTTCAACGAAAAACACACAAGTCGTTCGTCAAAATAACACCTCCAGTCCTGTGTCAAGGATATAACGTCATTCTGCAAAGCAGGGTTTGGTGTTCACGGCTGGAAGCCTGCCGGGCCTTTAGCCTTTGCGCAAAGCTCGTCGTGGTTGTATAAATTACGTCGGGGACGTTGGAGACCCCGAGAGAGCGCAAAAGGGTGTTGCGCGTGATAAAGTATACGAACGGCTTTTCCAACGGTATCGTCTGGTTCGCCGGATTTTCGAGGACTCCTTTATTTCCCGTGTTCATTCGGCTCTCCCAACCCCCATATGTAGGTACAACAGTTTTTTTTTATTTTTATTTTTTCGTCTGTATCCACGAATCTGCTGTCCTCTAAATTTCGCGTAACCCTCGTGCGCCGTAACCGTCGTAAGATCGTTAACGCGCTATGGTCAGTTTCGCGAAAATACGAAGTGATAATCGGCAAAGTAGTAGTAATTCAGTCGAAGATTCGGTTATTGGATGTTTCAAGCGCGCGAGTAGAAATAAAAAGCGAAGGTGAAAAAAAAAAATTTTACGAAAATACATCGCGAATCACCAATCACGGTTTTCCGAACTACGTAATTGAGACGATAAATATTGAGATTTTCGGCGGCGATCTTTGCCCGCGTTGAAAGAGAGAGAGAGAGAGAGAACGAATATGAAAGGACTTATCGAGGTTTGCGCTTGAAAAATCGTATTGGATCTCTTTTCCCCGTGCGAAGTGCTCGGAGTGCCTCGCGTACTTACTGCCTAACCTACGACACATACCGTGTGCACTCCTGGCAGCGGCGCTTTCCCAATACTACGGGGAACGACGCCCGACGACGACGCGAAAAATTGTGTAACACTCGCGGGATATTTTCTGCGCAAAGCTGTGAGAATTTCGCGTCAAGAAACTCTGTTCAAAACCGTATGCGTTAAATTCGAGAGAAAAAAAAGCGCGTTGTTCTCTCACCGCCTTGAATCACGCGGTGGGATGTAGGGTGAGAGTTATTCATAACCTAATCTCACAAATTTCTCTATCCCACTCCGCTTTGTTTCGAGATAAACAATTGCGTTGCCGTTTGACCGACTTACGGACAAAGATTACCAACGAAACGGCGCGAGCAATCGAGAATATAATTGAATATAAAAGATATATCGTTATATATTATTACGTACCTTCGAAGTCCCCGCGATGTCTTGACTGCAGCATTATCGAAATGCGGAAGCATCATTGGGCAGACGAAAGAAAAAAAAAATCGTCACAGCAAAGTTTAAGCAGTGCTACACTGTCAAACAGCTGAGCCCCGCGGGCGTAGGCGAGAGAAAAGAGTTTCCAGCGAGTCCACAAAATCCTTCACCGTCGCTCTCTCGGCGATTCCATCCCCGTGGTTATCGTAGGTACGTCGGGGTGGCGAAACACATCGCAGCGGTCGAGTCGTCGCGCATACACAGGTACACACGCGCGCACATACACTGTCCTCAGAATGGTGGGCGACAGTAGTGAAGCGAGGGGGCGCGCGCGCGAGTGTACTAGGCACTCGGGTAGCGAGAGAGTTCGTGAAAACGAGTCGTGCGCGGAGTGGGGGCAGTAAACACGCCGGCGCCTCGGACCTCAGTACGGCCGCGTCCGTCAGCGCGTTCGCGTCG
Source organism: Cryptus viduatorius (assembly GCA_964006125.1). Taxonomy (NCBI): domain Eukaryota; kingdom Metazoa; phylum Arthropoda; class Insecta; order Hymenoptera; family Ichneumonidae; genus Cryptus; species Cryptus viduatorius. The sequence goes on from OZ023223.1 coordinate 6,947,965, forward strand.
GATCGACCATTTTATTTCGTGACGTTCGACACATCGGACGACTCCGATTAACAACAATATAATTCATCGAATAAACAAAATCTTTAAAGAATCCCCATTACTATCATCGAGATCGCGATAGCGAATAATCCCGTCGAAAAGAAAAAAAATTATCGAGACTAATAAAATCGAGTGTTACGATAAAAATAAAATAATGAATCGAAAAAAACCGAACGAAAGGGACGACGGATAAGTCCGCGGAGATAAAAGTTTTCTTATTGCACACATCTTCGTGCACATCTCTCGTTTAGTCTACGAGAGTTAAGACAGATAGAATTAACGATGAGAGAGTGAAGGATACACGTTGCAGTGTGCGCGAAGCCGGTGAAGACGAAACGAGAAAAGTATCGCGAGTGCACGGGTTTTCATCGTTCGTACGTTCCTCTTCTTCTGCTGATTCTCCTGTCCGGTATATTCTTACGAGACTGTTTTTATTTTGTGCGCTCTCTCGCGTTCCGAGTGGCTTCTCTCGCTCACTCGAGTTTAAGTCTCGAAGCGAGTAGACGGCGTTGGCCGGCCGTAGTAGAGAGGTATTATATCTACTCTATTGCGCCTCTTGTGGAAACGGAATCGGGTTTAGGGCTGTTGCTGTTGTTGGACGAACCAGTGCACACGATTATTTCGTTTTCTTCGCGTTTCACGTTCGTTCGGTGTATACGCGTACGCGAGTTGGATGTTCAGTGCATTATTATATACATATATATATACACAGATATATATATATAATATATACAGTGTCCCGGTGTCTCGAGTTCGTTCCGTCGTCGGCCTTCGCACGAGGGAACAAAGGGTCGGAGAAGTGGGAGCCCCCCAGCGAAACGAGCCAACGAGACGAGTGAGACGGAGGGAAAAAGGGACGAGGGAAACGAGAGAGAAGGTATCGATCGAGAGAAGTGGCCAACGCACTCGTAAGTCGATTATATATGTATCCCTTTCATTTTTTTTTCCTCATTATTTATTTTCATCGTTAATACGAGTTGTTTTCAAATGTTCGACAAATTTGACGTATTTGTTTTTCGATAATCGCGGAGTTATACGCAGGTGTTTGTCGCCATATATTTGTTATGTATTAACACTGCAGTTGTTTTGTCGATTTATCGTGTTTGAATAATCACTCGAAACTCCGATTAATTTATCGTCTTCATGAAAATCTCGTTAGAAAAATTGAATCGATGGGAATCTCGATTACGCGATGTTAAATATTACGAAATAATTCGATCGATTTTTTACCGAAGAATTTTGGACATTTAAATTTCGTGTTTCGAGACCTTGCGGTACGCTGGTATATCGATGGGAATAAAGTTGAAGGTTGCCAGATGATTCTTCTCGGTGGAACGTGCGCGACCTTCGATTCGTCTGTTACCTTCTAATATCGTAAATCGATAGGTGTTATGCAATATTCGATGGATGGTATGAAAAGCGTCCATTTCCCGAATATAAACGCGTTCTCCGTATGAATGCGCGTCAGTTTAGGATATATATAGATATAGTAAGTTTCGATACATCCGCATTTCGCGATGTCGCATGCCTCGTAATCTCGTCTAATGGAGATCAGTGTCACGGTCGGGGCACTCGCACGCGAAGTTTCGCGAAATCAAACAAAATTCGATACCGCTATGTTACGTAAAAAAAAAAAAAAAAAAAAAAATTAAGACGAAAAGGGATCAAAATATCGCGGCAGCGCGCGATATTAAAATTTCCCTTTGCGGAAGCAATTACCTCGTCGCGCAAATTATTATAAAATATTCTATTGATTTTTATCATTCCGTGAAAAATCAACAGTGCTCTTTGAAAGATGAGAAAATCCTTGCATGACGCTGCGCACACATAAGCACCTCACGGGTTATCGTAAATTCAATCACCGCAAGTAGGTAGAAACGGTGAGTCAGAAATTCTCACGTCAGCTGTGCGTTGCGATTCGTAATCTCACAAAGCAGTATATTTCTACGTCGCGGTGAGTTGTTTCATTAGAGATGAGAAAATTTCATCGAATAATCTTGTAACTGTTGCGGAAATATCGGATGATATAATAATTCTCGAAGCTCGTTATTCAATTACTACGCGTTGAAAATTAAAGATTCACTTTGCTTCGCCACTTTCTCGATGAGACACCCGAATACATCGAAAAAATTGGATTAAAAAAAAAAAATTTCTTCCGCGATCGCAATCGATTATCGATCTTTGTAATCGCAGTTCACTCGTACTGTACCCGTAGTTTTTTAGATTTGAAATTTTCACTCGTAAAATAATACGATTGCGATGTAACGGAATCGGTCGATCGGAATCGATATATCGCGACGCGAATTCTCCGATTGATTTGCCGATTGAATTCGCGGAATAATAATCGACTTAAAAGCAAACGGTTGTTCGATCGATATTTGCAAGAAACTTCGTCGTGCCATTCGAGAATAATTTTCTATACATATATATACATGTATTTTTATCGATATAGTGAATTAATAATATGAGTTCAAAGTTATTCGAGACAATTAATCTCGAACGGGGAGACATTCAATCGACAAGCGTAACGTGAATTTATCGTCGTGCAATTAGCTATTCCATAAGCGTATTGTTCCGCGTATAATACATTTTAAAACGTTCGAACATACGTTCGGCACGCGTACTTCATCATTATGGCGATTTCCGGCTGCCGGGAGGTAGAATTTCATTTAAATTTCAGAAAAAAAAAACTTTCGTTAATTTTCTTACTCTTTTAGATCGATTTTTTTCGACCGAAAAATGTCGACCTGACATTTCGAGAAGGTCGAATTACATTTAAATTTCGGAGAAAAAATTTTTTTTTTTTAATTTCGTCAATTTTGTTACTCTTTTAAATCGATTTTTTTCGATCGAACAATGTCGATCTGACATTTGTCGATGTTGAATGGATTCATTATCAATTGTATTACAAAAGATGCATTCATATGCCATCTTTCCGTACCGCGATAACGCATATCAGTTGCGCGGTTCTACGGGGGTTATAATATATAGAGATTTTTTTTTTATTTATTTTTTTCATTCCACGGATCGATGGGCGATTGCCTATCGATCGGTCAACTTATTTGCGCTCGAGTCACTCTATACAAATATCTCGTCTTATCGCATACCGCGCCGAGGATCGTACAATAACGTTGAGGTTACGCCGCGCAGTTGTATTACTATTCAACTGTAATACTGCAAGAGAGACAGAAAGCGATGGAGAAAGAGTTACAGGACGCTGAGTACTGTAAGTATACTATTAAAACCTTTTGCCTCCCACGAGGATACCATCCGATGCTACGAAGTTTCTCGCTTATCTTATCTCTCGAAAACTCAGTGTAATACCGACGAAGAGCTTTTCGTTGTGAAATAATCGCTACAGGTATAATCTAAATTGTATCGTTTTGTCGACGTTATTTCTCTTAATGTTGTTTGCGGTACGAAACGATCATTAAAATTTCGCAATAGCAATTTTTTTTTTTTTTCGAAAAAAAAAAAAAAAAAAAAAAAAAAAAAAAATTACGATTTTTTTTTTTACATCACCGACGATTTTTAAAATCATTTTAATAATCGTGTTTTTCGTAAAAAAAATGCTCGTATTTCCCACCAAACGAAACAAATATAACGATTATTCGGATAAAAAAAAAAAGGATCTTCATTCATAAAAATATTGGTTCGACTCGGACTCGCATCACAATGGAAAGATTATTGGGATCGCATCCGGCATACGTGAGCGTTTCCACACGTGAAAAATGAATTTTAACGTTGGTTTTTTGATTTCTGTGTACTGCTCAGTCGGTCCGAATCGACTATTCCATTCGAGAGTCGTCATGCGTAGGTACACCGCGCATCCTTGCCGCGGAATTGCGAACTGAATGCACGTCTCTCGTAATTAAAACGCAGCGGAGGTTTCGATAATAAATCGCCTATATATTCTCGATGCTGCGAGTCAATTTTTTTTTTTTTTTTTTTTCCTTTTTCTGAACGAGTATCACATTTTTTATACATTGTGCTGAAATTTCATTAAATGAAAGAAACATTGTACCATAGATGGAATTTTACTCAGCGACGTTCTCTCGAACGAACGGTATAACTGAAAATTACATTTTTCTCTATATAAAAAATACATCGCAACGAAAAGTGAGACGGACGCGTTGTGTTCTCTATTAATTATAGTTATTCACCGTGAGATACGAATGAAACGTATATTGCTTCTTCGTTGTGTAGAATAAATTGAGTGCACGTTGCGAGTTTTCATTGCACGTACCATATTCGCTTCTTCGAGATCGTCAGCGACTGACCCATACCTCGGGGTGCCACCGAACCTGCAGGACAGGTAGTGACGTCATTCTCGGTTCAGCCGCTTTTTTTCTCTCTCTCACTTGGTCCACATGCACCCATTGCACCGTTATACATACATCGCGTCGCGGTATTTCTGACATTGAAGTCCTTTCGTCGTAATAGAAAACAATTTATTTTTTTTTCACGATATCCACTATGAAATTTATAAAAAAAAACGTATTATTAAGAAAGAAAAAGATATATGAAAAAAAAAAAAAAAAAAAAATTGTATTGTAGAAAAATACTAATTTTTACGTCTACGACGATAATTGCGTAATTAGTATTTATTAATAATTACGAAAATAGAAAAATAAAAAAATAAAAAATCAGTATAAAAATTAAAGTCAAAAATGAAAACTGATGATAAAAAATCTTAAATTTTTTTAATGGTAAAAGAAATTGTTATTATTAGAAAACGACACGTTTCGTAGACGAGATTCACTAAAATTCCGTTTGGGTCGCGTGTTGCACAGGTAGGTAGAGGTATTGGATGAGGTCATCGGTTCAGCTGCTCGTCTTTTGTCTGATTCTCGTATGCAACGCCGCGAGCTTTCGTTTTCACACTGCTACGTTGATCCGAATACCGGTGTGTCTGCCAGTGGTTTACAGGTGGTGTCTCTTGTGACATTAACTGCTACTGGCGGCCTCCGTATACATATATATATCTTTTCCTCGATGTATGTCGTGTGCACACATACGCGTAGCAAAGTTTATCTTTCGGAATCGTTTCAATGTCGTGTAAAAATGGAGCATCGCTTTGGATGCTTGAATCTCAAATCATTCGAGAAACTCTCTGGGAAAACGATACGCGAAAGACGAGGATAGAGAAGCGGCTATTTGGTTTCGTCGTCAGCGTCGTCGGCCTCTTCTCGATCACTTGCAATGGAGTTCTCTCGATCTTCTCGGTTCTCTGGTCGTTTAGATTGAAACACAGCTATTCTATAGCTATAGATCCCTTCGCCTCCTCTTCTATTTAGGTCTCTTATACAGAGGTCTGCATGCATAAAGGTCTTTACTGTAGGAACGTATCGCGGAGTCTGTTCCTCGTCTTCTCGTGGATCAAAGGAATATCCATTGAGCACGTGGTCCGCGAGGGGACACACTGACGAATACCCACCGGTATGCATGAACAGGGATTGCTAGTTTCGTTCGATGAGGTCGGCAGCAACCCAAGAAGAGACTCGGCTCACCGAATTTAATAACATCCCATGTGAGGCTCGTGCACTCCCGTAGGGGACAGCGAAGCCTCGGAGAATCCCTATTCACTTATACTTCGTAGTCTCGCGCATCTTTGACTTAGAAAAAAAAATGAAAAAAAAAAAAAAAGAAAAAAATGATTTAAATTATGATGATTTTTTTTGATGATCAATAATGATTGATTTTTTTTTTTTTTGATGATGAAATAAAATGATTTTTTTTATGCGGGTATTAAAATTTTAGAAATTACGAACGCTGTAATCGTATTTTTGAAAAAATTTAATAGCGGATTAAAATACGAAAAAAAAATAATCATAATTTGATCGATACGCTAAAATTGAGTAGTGGGTGGTCGGTTATACGATCGAATGCGTCGAGGAATTTTCGAAAGGATCGTATCGATCAGATGCTTCGATAAACGGATGCTTTACACCGTATATATACACTCCGCGCCCCCGTTCGGCCATAAATAACTCGTATAAATACGTACGCACGTTCGGCTTCATACACCGCATACTCGTTCTCTAGTCTCCCGCACTTGTTTCATACATACTTTCGACGCTTTCGTGAGGCAAACCCGGCAACCAGCTTTGCGCCTTCGATCCCTAACAGCGAAGCCTATTTCACCGCTCACTGCCCGACGAGACTTTTCTCGACTCGAGTTCTCTCGACACGGTTTAGTATAAATATTTTCCTATTCGCGAATTCCGCAACGCGGTTTCCTTCGATGCTACGTACGAGCGAATTACGAATAGACGGTCTATTTGGACTCTTTTCTTCACTCGATACAAATCGATCTTTTTTTTTTGCGATCTTTGTTTTACTACGCGATTCTGTTGTTTGGACTGCGATGCTTCCTGTTTATCAGATTTCGCATTCCTACGCACTTTTGGAGTCACTGGCGATTTATTGGAGTCGAGATATTTGGCTAAAAGAAAGTTGGCAAATATCGGCCACAGAGTAGAAAATAAAATACAAACATTACGTGTTTACGTGTACACAATATATTTTTTTTTTACACAAAAAGTTGTTATTTCGGAAAAAAATTTATGTTGACTTTAAAAATATTTTTCGCGAAACAAATTTTGTTGAACGAACAAACGGTCAGGTTAATTTTTTTTTTTTCAAACGAAACCTTTCGCGATTCATTTCTTCTATTCAACAAATTTAGACATTTTTTTTTAGCGATTTATAGATTTAGCAGGATTTTTTAATACAAAAAATCCCGAATTTTGAGGAATTAAAATTTGTTATAAAATTTTCCGAAAATAAATTTGAGGAATAAAATTAATAAAGTTTTTCGTTAAGGAACATTTTTCTCTAATACATCGATGAAAAGTCTCTTATCGATTAATCTGCCGAAAAAAATAACTAAAATAAAAGAAAAATGTTCTTTGAACTAAAATTTCCACGATAAATATATTTCAAGATTGCGGCTTCGACTGTCCGTGAAAAACAATTTCATTGTTCCAATCGGCATCGCGTTACAGGTGACTAAATTTGAGCTCTGGACCACCGTTCAGTCAGATTCCTTATCGATGAATCATTCCATCGTTGCTTACCTACTCCCTTCTCTTTTTCTTCCATCCTGTGTCTCCTTTGATTCCAAAGAGCGAGCAATCGATCTCCGGCTATTATTATCATTAAAGATTATTTCTTCAAGTTTCCTCCAGCATCCGTACCGAAAGAATCTCAGATATCGTACATCTGCAAAATTTACATCGTATTTCTGCGCGAATGCGTGGGCATCGGGTGGTCGATCGACTTTACGCTCTCAAATAAATTTTAATAAAAAATTCGAACGATAAAAGGCCTCTCACTTATTTTTTTATTTTTGTTAATTTTTTTTTTCTCCTCGTAACTCTCGTGTAATGCAACGAACGTCGGGCGATTCGTCATCGCCGCGTGGTCGGACTCGTCTATCTGGTAAAGTTATAAGTTTTCAAGAAATCCAAGTGCGGCTTTGTAGGCAGTAGCGGGGAGAAAAGCGAAAGATACATAGAGCAAAGAACCTCTCGGGTTGCGGCGGGCGCTGCTCTGCAACAGCAGCCGCTATACCGAGAGGAGGAAAGAGACCGCGCGGCTTCGCGTTGTCCATATTTATCCGTGGCACGCGGGAGCCCGGAGCTGCGAACCATTAATTTCAGTCCTCCCGCGGTCGGAAACGCGACGACGAGCAAGTAGAGAGTGAAAAAAAAAAAAAAAAAAAAAAAAAAAGTGCGTTAGAACTCTGACCGTGGAACGGAGCGAAACCCTCAGCGCGTTCGACGCGGCTGACGAGAAACGCGAGGCGCAATATATATGTAGAGAGAAAACTCGCGGATAGTGCGTACCGATAATAATTACACCGTCAATCTCTCGTCCTTGATGGATAGCAGTTTTATTTTACATTTTCTTTTCAAACCCGTAATACCATGAATTGAGATACACAACGAATATACATATATATATATGTATAAACGTTAGTGCGCAACTTAAAATCGTACGTTGTTTGCAAAAGCTTTTTTCCGGAAGAGAACATCGCAACGATGAGTTTCCGCGCAACGCTCAAGTGAATGTCTTCGAATAAAACGGAAAGGGAAGTAACGTTAAAAAAAAAAAAAAATCGCGATCTATTTTAACGATTTTTATCGATCGTTTTTATTTTTAATTTTTTTTTTTGAAAAGTCCATTTTGTAAATAAAATAATTTATGTTTGGAGCAATAAAAATTTTACGGTGCCTAAAAATTTGAAAAAATATCGTCCGTTGAAGTTGAAACCAATTATTTTATGACTTTTCTCCATTTTGTGATAAAAAAAAGTACTTTTTTCTGACGAGAACGGAGTCAGAAATTAAGCCATAAAAAATACCGTACAGCACGCGTCTGCTGGTTTGAGCCGCGAATTTATTCTTTGCACACGGGAAATATTTCTTTGCTTTTGCACGCACTGTATTTTTTCCACGATGGCTACAAAGGCCTAACGATGATGAGTTTCCGCGTAAATCCGCGCGTGCGTGCGATTGAGCCATGAAGAGCGGAAAGGGAACCGCAGTGAGAGAAAAAATCATAAAAAAAAAAAAAAAGATACGGGATGAGAAAAAAAATAGTGAATAGCGATAGAAAAAGGATGGAAAAGAAGAATCCATGCGAACGGATGATTTTCAAAGGCTTACGCGCATCCGCACGTATTCCACCTTTCGCGTAGGAAAGGTAGAAATCGATGTATATATCTTCGGCGTATTGTGTATATCGCGGTTATACACGAAGAAATATCTACCTAATACGTACAATTTTGCATTCCCTGTATGAACCGCGGACGTCTGCTGCTGATACGACGAATTTTCCGAAAGCGCCAGCAAAACTACACACACATTCAACGACGTTATTCTACTTTCGTTGGACTGCCGACAGTCGGGCGCCGTGCGATTATCGATTCGCGTATCCACTCCACCGAACTTCTGTCTCATCCTTCTTTCAACTTTTCGTAATATTTCGAACAAACGGCACGCGACTACCGGTAATATTGCCCCATCGCACGGATATAATTTTAAGGAGAAATGTAAATGCAAATACATCGGAAACATAGAATTTTTCGGCGATAAATTATTTCGATAAACTTCTTTCCCGCGTGTGGGATATCTCATCGCTTGGTACCGAATATTCGTTCTCCGCGATCTTTTTATGCCTCCTATGTATCTATTCGTCTCAGACAATTTAGTTTCCAATGTTCGCGTTTTTTTTTTTTTTTTTTACCCCCTTAAGGGAGGAAAATTTTTGTTTTTCCTTTGCCATCGTCTTGGCAGTAAATTTCGGAGAGCGGAGTTACGAGAAAGAGAATTGCGAGTGGTTATTTCATAAGTTAGACGAACCCAAAGAACACTTTGAAGAACGCGGTAGCTAAAGGAAGTAAGGAAGACCCCGACTTTGCGGAGTGCCAAGACCTTTATTCCTTCTTTTGTGGCGAGACAGTTAGGCGCCCCCGCTGTTGGGGAGTATCGATTCCCGTAGCTTCTTCCAAGAACGTCGATAGCACGAGGTTTCTTGGTATCAATCGGCATCGCTCCCCGTAATATCGTCGTGTCTCTGGCGATAAACCTTTGGAAATCAAATGGTTTCTCTGAATTGCTTTTTTCATTAAAAGAAAAAAAAAAAAAAAAAAAAAAAAAAAGAGTATTTCACGCAAATCCACCGATTCCCAAACTTCCATTTATCTCTCGTGCGATAACTTTTTGATTTAACCCTTTCATGATAGTTGCTTTTTTATCTTTCGGGCAATTTGAATAGAAGCGTTGAAAGCTTTCATTTCGATGCCGATTTTACCCGGTGCTTCGGAACTTTGTTCGTTATATCCATTTAACGCTTTAAAACAATTGCCAACAAATTTGCACGGCGCTCCGGATTTAAATAGACGATTAATACGTGAATAGGACAACATTTTTTTTTTTTACCGACTTTCGATAATGCAGAGCTGATTAATTCTACGCGAGAGACCGGCATCCTTCATCCGTCTCGCTACCGGAAAGCTTTGTCGCGGCAAACCATATGCAAAGCCGCTTTTCGCGGACGCTGATGGGGTTCGCACATCGCGCACCCTTACGTGCATTATGCGCGGAACAAACACGTCGAAAAACATCGAAGCCAAACACGCATTTGCGTACATTGACACGTGCACACGGGTCGTTAGACATAATTTAATCATAACAGCGGCACCAATACGTTTACACGCACATTGTATACTTAATTAGCCATTGCCTCGGATATATTCCGAAAGGAAAATCCCTACGGTATTCCTGTAATTCGTTGATTACATTATTGGATTTGAGTTAATTGATTATTCATACGAATTAACTAATAGCTGCGACATCATAGATGTTTTTGCTTCTCGATTTATCCTCTTTTTTTTTTTTCGGATTCGTTTAATTTCCTTTCGACGAATGTTTGTCTCGTTAAAAGTCGTTTCGCAATTCGTCTCGTTTAGTTCTATGCACTTCCGGTTTTTTTTTTTTTTTTTTTTTCGGATTTCATTTGTTTCGGAGTTTCTGTTGAATGAATTAACAGGCGTTCGCTAGGCGAGAAAAGCTCCAGTGAGGACACAGAAAATCGGGACGAACGTTCTGTTAACTCATCAGTGACGTCAGCGTTCTCCGGCCGACATTCCCCAATCGCGTGGGTGTTGAAGTATCGTAACGCGGTAAGTTTAGGCTTAGCTGCTGAATTTCACGCCGCACTGACGACGAGAGTCGCGTGTATAGACGACAATACAGAACACCGGAATTCGACGAGGTTGCGGATGCATTCCTGCGGATGTAAGTGGCGGCGATTCAACGCGAACGAAGCGACGGGAAAATAAAAAGCTTTGTACTGTTTCTATAGATCGTTTTTCATTAAAAGGTCTGTCATACGATTGTTTTTTTTAGGACAGAGATAACTGATTTACAAATCAAATAAATACAATACGTAGAGAAACTTTCGAAATTAGTTATACAAATTAAAAAAAAAATATTTGAATGCTTTGACGTTTAAAAAAATTAAAATGTTGGAAAAAAAAATTAAATTTTTGAACATTTTTCTATAACGGGTCATCGAGTTGCTTCGTAGATGTATTACGCTGTTAAAAATGACTAAATTTAATGGTCTCAAAAAAAAAAAAAAAAAAAAAATCGTAAAAATAAATAGAAAATAAATAAATGCATAACTGCATTTATCACGTGAAGTTATTACGATGACAAATTTTTTCCTTAAATTTTAACATTTCGAAGTGTTGTGTAACGCGCAGCAGATACTCCATATTTGCACCTCAAGTCCAGAAAATCGATGTGACGCCGTTCTCAACATTATTTTGAATGTTTATAAAAGTTCGTAGAGCAATTATGCGGTTACAATACGGTATTCATCTCAGTACAACGAACACAGTAGGTAATGCGCGACACTTGCATCGACTTTGCCGTATAATTATGCAGCAGCCGACTATTCACACGCATTCGGAGTATAATATGTTCAAAGATTGGTAGGAAACTGCATGGTTATGATTGCGCGCCACCGTCGCATTGTACAGCTACGCGAAAGCCCTTTCCCTTCGTTCAATCAAAGTTTCGGTATTATATTCCCCGCCGCAGCGATACGAGAGCGTTATGCCCGCGGAAACTCTATACAAAGTCACTTAATTTTCCATCAAACTCCGCAGTGAAGATTGAGTTCGTAAATTATTGGTATTTTCGATCCGAAAATTGCATAAACGGAAATTCGATATAAAATCGCATCTCGGAAGATCGTATTTTGCTCTCGATCGTTAATAATTTTTTTTTTTATATAATTTTTTTTTTTTTTTTCAATAAAAATAAAAAAATGTTATAAATATTAACAATTGCGCTAAAGATGAACTCAGAAAAAATATTTATTTAATAATAATAATATTACGTAAATCGCGTCGAAATATCGTAAATAGTAAGAAAGAGGGCTGCGAAAATTGCATAAACGGAGATTCGATATAAAACCGCATCTCGGAAGATCGCATTTTGCTCTCGATCGTTAATCCTTGAAACCCGAAATAAAAATTATAAAAAAAGAGGTAAATATTAGAAAATAAAATAGAAAAGGGCAAAAAAAAATACGAGAAAATACTTCGCGTATAAATTTCTCGATGTTTCGAGTTCGGAGTTCAAGTGCATAAATTACCTTTGAATTAAAATAAAAAGTAACATTATATCAGTTGGCAATCGATCTAACGTCGGTGAGCGTGAACTATCGATTTTCGTGGTACGACAAGTAGAATCCTCGTTCGAATGTCCCGAATTTATAAGGTCGTTTCGTCTGGTGTGTGCGTTACCGCGAGGTAAATCCCGAGATACGATTTATGGTTTCACCCGAATGTGTGGTAAACCCGGAATTTCGCGAGACTTTCGGAGAGATAGATAGAACGGGAGAGTTTCTCTCACAGTTGAAATTCGTGGTTTGGACTATCGATCACTATATCGACGATCCGCGATTTCACGACAGTTGTTCGATTCCTCTTCGTTCGCGATGCGCGCGTCAGGGATGAACTTCGTGCGCGAAATTCTAACGCACTGCGTATACACGCGTGTGCGCGATGTTTAGTTCATAAAACAACTGTAGTCTCCTGTTTCGCGATGTCTCGACTGAACGATAGGCGAAACGTACATTTGCATATACCGGGAATTCAATCGGGCGGTCGCCAAACGTGTATTAAATGTCGAATCAGTTTCGCGATCGCAGTTGCAGAACTGAACGTACGAAGCTAAACGCAACACACATACGCGCGCACACAGAGAGAATTCTCTCTCGATCTCCGTGCTCTTGAAATTCTCGTCACTCGTCGAATCAGCCGTACGGCAATTTTATTCAATTTTGCGGCCTCGAAAATTGCCTCTGAATTGAACAATTTATTTCTCTCATATACAATAACGCGCATCGATGTATTATATTTTCATAGAAATGATTTCTTTTTTTTTTCTTTTCGTATTTATTTTCCTGTACTCTTCTGGGACATGGCGCACGGATATTTATTGTAACCCATGGAGACGAAAAAAAAAAAAAAAAAAATTGCATTTGTACCTTCGGATGGAAAATGGAAAATTTGATTGATACAGAGAGAAGCCAGCAAATGAAATTGGTGCAAAGTTTATGTCTGTGTCGCTAACTATATATATATATATTTATGATCTCTCCGCCCGTAACTGCAGGTGTGAAGGCAACTGATATATTTCCCATCTGTTTTCATTTCCGTCTGATTTTCGAACTCGAATGAGAAAACTCGAAACCGGAGAGAGAGAACATCTCTCGCGCGCGCCCTCGGAGATCGAGACGCGAATTTATGGATTGTGTGCCCCGTACACGTTGAATGAGAGAAAGAGAGAAAGAGATATAAAAAGCCACGAGGCTGCTGTACGCTCGAAATCGATTTGAAGCCTCGTAACCCAGTTTCTTCACGGGTAAAATGGGTTTTAACGAGTTAACGGGTAGAGTCCCCCCTCTCCCCTCTGTCCTTCTGCTCCTCTTCCCCGCGACGTTACTCTCTTTTTCGATAAAGGCGCACGCGAGCGAGAGTCCGCGTTCCTAATTCCAACAGCGAGAGAAGCCAATTAAATGATAGAGGACAGCCACTCGTTCTTCCTTTCAGACGGAATCGAAAGAGGGAAGAAGATAAAAATTGCCTCGCATTTTTTTTTTTTTTTTTTCATTCTTTTTTTCTTCCACTTTGAACCGTTGAGATATTGTCAGTATACAAAAGGCACCACTCAAACTCTTACGAATTGACCCATTTTCGATAATAAGGGACGCAAAAAAGAACTCTAAAATAATAATAAAAAAAAAAAAATTATCAATATTTTTTTTTATGTTTAATACGAAAAGCTCATTTACATTCATTTTATTTGGAAGTTATTCCGATTCATATTTTTTTCTCTCCTCCGCTCGATTTTCTATTGTGTTACTGCGCATTTCGAACTTTTTTTTTTTTTTTTTTTTAAGATATTTTTTTACCGATCCGGATGACCACATCCTCCGTACTTCACGAAAAATCCGACGGATGAAACTCGTGAATCTTGTCGCGATAGTATTTACGTCCGTCATACGTATGTATAGCATACAGAATAGGCGCATATCGCATAGGGGTGGAGTACACGTTTAAGACGATTCATAAATCATAAATCCGGTGGTCTCCGCTGCTTACGACATTTCATATACTCGTCCGTCTTCGCTGTCTCCGACAGGCTTTTGTTCGTTCGCTCACTCGCTCGTTCGTGCTGTACACTAAGTATATACAGTATTATATTACTTTAGCTTTTCTTCGGCGATTCATAACTCAAGGATCACGTTTATTCTATCCGAGGATTTTTCTTTTTGCTTTTTCGAAAAGCCGAAAGAATTGCTCCGCTGGTCAGCTCGATAAATTGCAATAGCGGTTTTTTTTTTTTTTTTTTTTTTTTATCGAGAGATTCCATTTTTCGCGATCTTTTTACGATGTCGACCACACGACCATATGATTGAACCAGAATAGGGGATTTCTTTGATTTAAATCAAATTTCTTGAAGCGAATAAAAATACATTAATTCTGAAGAATATTTGAAAAAATAAAATAAAAAATGTAAACTATAGAAATTATAAATATTAAAAATTAAGCGAAAAATGAACGCAGATTTTTTAAAGTACAAATCAAAATACGTGAATCATATAAAAATGTATTAATTTGTTTCAATTTTTTTTTTTTTAATAAAGATAAAAAGATATTATAAATATGAACAATTGCGCTAAAGATGAACACAGAAAAAATATTTATTTAATTTGAATAAAATTACGTAAATCAAATAAAATTTAATTAGTTTGCTCCAAAATTTTTTTTTCCCAATAAAAATAAAAAAAAAATAGAAAAAAAAAACTAAAAATACACTCAGAAAAAATATTTATTAAATTCTACTAAAATTACGTAAATCGCGTCGAAATATCGTAAATAGTAAGAAAGAGGGCTGCGAGATGCTATAACAGTTACGGGCGATTATATATTATCATCACGATATCGGAGCCGTCTGTCGGCAATATTGTCATTGTGCATCTGTGACGAAGAAACCGTTTCACACAATGGTTCGTAACCGGAGCTGCCAGGTGGTGCATTCGTGTCACGTATGGGCCTTCGGCGCTGTTTATCTGACCATATAGAGGTTAAAATTTTACGGAAGGGACCCCCGAAACGCTCCGAAGCGTATAATTACGAGAGGGACTTCGAGATATGTTAAGATGAACGCGTTAACGTCGAAACGACTTGCGTAACACATCGAAGGGTCAGGCGCCGTTGAGCCTTGAGAACCTTTCGACGTTTATGGCAAACGTATCGTTCAACGTATTCCTTCAAGAATTTCATATTATAATAATGATAAGCTACAGGCGCGTAACGTAACATAGACGGCAATTTCCAAGGTCTATTTCTCTATAATAGATAGTAGTAGAGACACGAAGGAGTGAGTTTTCAAACCACTCATCGATTTATAAACCACGCGCATTCGCGTACTAATAATAACATTTAGCTTCCCGTCCGCCTCGATCGCAATCGGTGAAAGTCCCGCGAGTGCTGACCGGTAGCCGTTTTAATCGCATAATGCGCATTTTATTGCCAACCATTGCAATGCGACATTACACGTGCAGTTGTCGAATGTTATATGCACAACATTCGAATTTAATTCACACAACGATTCTAATTGACTTTTTCCTTATTTGGCGATTGTCACCAGAGACTCCGAAAAATGTCCGTTTCGAGTCTTTCGTCTTTAATTTTTCGATGAATCTCTATTTTTTTTACGAGTAGAAAATAGTAAAAAAAAAAAATTATTTTTGCGATCTTTCATATGATTACAACTATAAAATACGCGCTTTCGGAAAATTTATGAAAATTAAAAAATTTATTTAATATCATTAACCTCGAAGTTTAACGGATATGAAAATTCGGAAAAAATTGTTTGTTTGTATCTAATTGATTTTTTTTAATTGAACAATTTTTTTTATCCGGCAAGTCGTATCGCTTGGCACGTGCTGTATAGTGGGGACGCGTGCGCTTTTGTTTCGCACCATGAGGAATAGAAGAGATCGTCAATGGTTGATAGAAACAGTGGAGAACTGGGTTAAGCAAATACCCTACGTTCAGTTCTCCACGGCCTCTTCTCGGGGCTCTAACTCGCTTGGATATCTCCCTTTATTCACAGTTTCTCATTGTTTGACTCCCGGGGTGGGTGGACAAGCGCGCCGCGAGTGTACTGAGATATCGAACGCGTCTCACATTTCTCACCCCCCTTAACGATATCGATTTTCGACCTGACAATTTCACGCAGCGTCTATTGTACAACGAGAGTCTCTCCCTCTTTGGCGCGCCACCCTCTCCCTCTCCCCCCAGAAAAGTGGAGCGTCCTCGTGCCGCGCGACGCCACTCGACTCCTGTTTATCGGGTCATCCATTAGTTTCTATTATGACGATAGTTTCGACAACTACGACAGAGAATCCAACATTTCTTAGAGATTTCTTTTCGTTTCCTATTAAATTTTGGTGTCTTTAGATTCATCTATATAATGTATTGATCCTTTCGAATTTTGATTAATACGATTTGTTAATCGTATTAATAAAAATTTTGATTAATACGATTTGTTAATCGTATTAATAAAAATTTTGATTAATACGATTTGTTAATCGTATTAATAAAAATTTTGATTAATACGATTTGTTAATCGTATTAATAAAAATTCGAAAGGATCAATACATTATATAGATGAATCTATCTTTCTATACGATTTGTTAATCGTATTAATAAAAATTCGAAAGGGTGATTGGGGAGCTGAAACGCCGTAAAAAAAAAAAAAAAAAAAAAAAAGATCGAAGATTTTACGCAGGGAGTATGGGACTTTATGTAAATAGATTGCTATGGTACGTAATTCGTGATGGCACCATACGCATTGCGCAAAATCGTACATTTTTTTTTTTTTTTCAACACCCTTTTTTCAGGGTTTTTCAACCCCCTCCCCCCTCTCCCTACCGTGATATTGTTTTGTTTGACAATCATTTTTCTCATTGTACCTTTGGGTACAAAAATGGATCGATGAAATCCTTTGAATGCTTCATCACAATGTAAAATGATATTTATCCATCGGAACCCGAAATTTGGAATTGTTGCTACTGCTGCCGCTCCAACAATTGACCAGTTTTCTATAACGAAGTTTTGCTGTCTGAACCAAAATGTTTCGGTACATTCAAGTCGAAATTTCCATGCTACAGAACTGTAGAACGTTGATTTCGTAGGGCAGCAAACTTCCGGGGCTTCCAGATTAGAGATTCAGAATTCGCGATATGTAGGTCAACCCAATTTCAACCCCATTTTGCTTCCAGTCGATGAAGCCGCGTTTATAGCAGCTTTCAAGGGCCCCACAGGGGACAAAATTCACCCAGATACGTTATCGCAGAAGTAAAAAAAAAAAAAAAAAAAAAAAAAAAAAAAAAAAAATTAACTGTGATAGTTTAGCCTCAGGGTAAGAAGGAACATTCGCTTGTCACATCAATCGTAAAGTCTTTTTGCACATAGCCTCCTCTCTCTCTCTCTCTCTCTCTCTTTCTGTACTGCACTCATCGGTGCACACGTTCCAGTTAAGTCAGTATATGGGCCGATCTCTCGTAATCCACGCTGTAGTATGGCGAAACTCGTCATTCCCTGGGGGAAGTTTTTCACGAGAGCCCATCACCCGTTCGTCGTACCGTCCGGTAAAATGAAAATGGTGTAGACTCGGTGTTATACTCCGTTGAACTCGTTCAATTTTTTATTTTTACCGTGTTTCTTTTATACGCTTGTTTAACGCGTGTAAAAAAAAGACTTGTTAACCGCAAGTAGGGAGAGGGACTATGAATATTCGCGGTTGTAAAAGTATCATTGCGTTTTTAAACTCTGATCCGCCAAGTCGCAAAAAATTCATTTCATTTCTTTTTACTGCGGCAAGTATTTCGAACGAACGTAAAAAAAAAAAAAAATTTTACGTATAGAGGTTGTAATTAACACCCCTTTGACCATTTTTCTCTTCGATTTCGTTGTGTTTTAAAGGGAAAAAAAAATTATTATCAATAATTATCGTAAAAATAATTATAAATAATGCAATAAAACGATAGCTGAAAAAATAATAATATAATAATAAACATAAATAAATAAATGTAATGTAATATATTTAAATAATTTTTTTTTATATGATTGATTCACATATCACACGCGCGTAACGCTGGAATAACATTTTTCGAACGTGTCAAGCCGCCAAACCCTCTCGTAATTTAAAAACTGAATGTCGCAAGCGACGCCTGCGACGAACGTGCAACTGACGTATTCGTTCCGCTGTAAAAAAAAAAGTAACTACGCATACTTTCAATTCTGGATATTCATTTATAAATATATAGTTCAGCTGTTTTGAAGCGACGGGAACGTTTCGCGAAATGAAAAAAAAAAAAAAAAAAAAAAATTACATTTCTGATCGACGTGAGCGGATTCTCGATTTTGCGGTATCATTGCGAAGCGAAAAAAAGGTTAAAAAACAACTACACGCCAAGCTCGTTGGAAAAGTTGTTCGTCATTCAACTCGTTCGTCTGATTTTTCGAGAGCATTATAGAGCAATCAATGTTCTTTTAATTTTTTTCATCCGATTCTTCTACCGTACGTTACCCATTATAAGCTCTCCACGTCTCGAAACGATAAATAAAAAAAATCATTTTCCAATACTTCCTGGCAGACGGCTGCATGAACCCTCGTCGTATGGCAGACGAACGAAAGAAAGAAATAAAAAAAAAATGAAAATAAAAAAAAAATACGGAAAAAAAATCAAGCAATTAATTCTCGGCTCGATCTTTTTCGACCAGTCGGCGTTTATTTCTCTGTACAGTTCGTTCTTGTGCCTCTCGGTATCGTTTCCGTGTCCGACAGCTAAAACCCGGAAAACAGGAAGATTAATCGGTTCAACGCGCGTAGAGATGTACGTGGATGTCGTAAACAAGGGGATGAGGTGAATACGGAAGGGTCAGTGGTGGTGGTAAAGCTTCGTACAGAGGCGAGACGAGGTAACGGATCCGATAGAGCCCAAGGGGGCTTTGTCGGATTAGCCATTGAGGAAGATCTTAGTTTGTTGAAAAACTCCGAACAGAATGTTTCGGGATGTTTTCAGACGCCCCTAAAGCCTGAAAAGACTTCAAAGTTTCCACGGAATTCAATTTCTACATTTTTCAACATCGCGAAGTTTTCACAAAAAAAAAAAAATTTAATTGGTTAATTGTCGTAACTCATTACCGATGACTCTATTGAGTCAATGTAGAAATTCAGTCGTCTCGGACTTGTTGGACTCGCGATGAAGACCTCCCACAAGCCGCAGGCCTCGCGTGTGACCGGAGTCGAACTTATAGATATAAATAACTGGGTGAGGGCTTTCCGCTGTTGATGCTTAGTTGCGACTCTGCTAGAGAAACATCTCTTACGACTGGAATAGTGACACCAGACGGGCATGAAACTCGCCTGTAGATTCTCTTGATGATGCAAGACACGGGCGACAGTGATCTGTTTAACAGCCTATAAGACCCATCAGCTGCGCGGTTCAAAGGTCTTTCTATCAATTACAAAGAAAAACACCATTCGAACTCAAGTTTGTCAGTAATAAGTCATTTTTCAAGATGATTATTACAATATTTGTCTACAATCTGAAGTCCACTATGATTTTTTTCGATCCTCAATTGGGCCGAATTTATAGTTGTCGGAAGTTTCAACTTGAGTTTCAAATTAAGTTGGCAACTCATTTTCTGGTTAAGGTTCGACCTTAAACTGCTTTTTTCAAAATATAGAACGCGTATGTCAACTTCCAATGATTAGCAATGACCTTTTGGTACTTTTGGTCATTCAAAGCTCCTAACGCAGTCGATGATAATGCTTTGGGCATTGTACTTGAATTCGTATTCAAATGCATGCATAGCGTTTAGCATGATGACCTTCGGACGTCAATGAATGTATTGATTGTACTCTTGATGTCCGCGTCATCAAGGGTTGAAATACGAAAAACGCTATGAATTTATAGGTTAACAGCGTTTTTTTCATTGCCGTTTCCATTTTTTTGTATTCATCCCCTAGATATGGGGGCTATTGAGGGCGTAATTATGATCGACAATATGCATTCGTCTAGACACGAGTGCAGGCGGACTGCCCAAAGAATTGCAATTGTTTACATTGCCAACATTTCGAAGTTAATAATACCCATTCTACAGAAAGACGCAGTTAAAGATTGAAGTGAAATTTACTGTTACGTTTTAGCTACAAATTTAATTCGAACTATAAATAGGGTAGAGGTACCGTTTTTGGCCATTTTAAGTCCGATTGTGGCCATCACATTCGAAGCAAAAAAAAAAAATATATAATTGAGTTAGAAAAAAAACTTCGAATAGATTCGGTGAATTTATATGCGAATTTTTGAAGAATCAATATACGGTTTTGAATAAAAAATGATTCGATGAATATAATAATAAAAATGGCCACAAATGCTACAGTGGCCTCTAACTCTCTTTACTTCTCTCAAATTCTCTTTACTTGCGATTGGAATTCAAAAATTTTAATTTTTAAAAATTTTTATTGATTCTGTTGATTTTTTATTCAAAGTCACATATTCCGTCTCCAATCAGAAATCAATATTCCGTCTTTGCCATTCGCACCGTCATAATTCGTTCAACGAAGTAACAAATTCTGCCGAAGAGAGTTGCGATATCTCTCTTAACATCACCGGATGTGATATTCCGTAGGAATGAGTCTCACATAAGGGTTTTCCGTAACTCTAGTGACCCGTAGAGAATATTCCGTTGACTAGTCGTAGTTCACCGTAGTTGGTGCAGTTTCCTTTTGCTGGTGCGCCGAATGTTCGTATTGCAGATGGCACCAGAAGGAGATCTCCGCAGGGACGCGTATATATATCCCGACTCGTGGAAATTGTATCCTGAATATACACTCCTACGCCTTAATATACATATATATTACATAGTATGGGATCTTCGTTGGTATATACGTTAGTATCGTCGAGACATTTGAGAGTCTCGCGAGCCAAGTAGAAGTCTCGATGCAGTAGCAACCTGTATTTCTCTCGTCTCCTCGATTCTCTCGCGACAATATGCACTTCCAACAAGGTCCGTATTCCCAAGAGTGCTCTCGAGGCATACTTCGGACAAATCAATTCCAATCAGTAGCGGAGAATCTTACTGTAGGAAACAATGTCTCTGTCCTTCCGAGTGAACTTTCGTCTATACATCGAAGATTCGACTGCCAGATCGTTCACTGGGATTGGATTGTTAACCTAACAACTGACTTCGGAGATTTGATTGATAAGTGGATAGAAAGTTCCGTTCCGCGTAACCCTCGGAATTTTTTTCCCTCCATAAATAAATCCTTTCTTTCATTTAGTTATAACAGTTTCGTACTAAAATAACGAAGCATCCGGTAACGAAATAAAAAAATTAGGTAACGAATTCATAATTCAATTATAACTGCAAAGGTAAAAAGAACATCTGTTCTAATACATTATTCATAACTTTCCCAAGTTAATTTATTTATTTCCACAAATTACCGGTCCAACTTCGTAGCAGGATGGAGCTAAAAATATATCGGATTAAGGAATTAAATTTACATGGAAATAGTGGGATAAAAATTAGTTAATGGATTTGAGAATTAATTTACAACGAATTCAAAAAGTTTGGAAAGATAATTGATTATCTCGTGAACGCGACGTGGCTATTCAATTTTTTATTTTTACGAAACTGTGACGTCAGAAGCTTATGGTATGGACTTAGGACTAAAAATCGAACGAATGAAAAAAAAAAAAAAAAAAATACATCGAATCATTTATAATTATTATAATCGTAAGGAAGGAAGGTAACAAATGAGCGGTGGAATATCGAGATAGAAACGGGGCGAATTTATCGCGAGAGATCGGGGTCGGGCATCCGGCCGGAAATAGAACGCAGTCATATAGCATAGTCGCAGCCTCCGTTTAAACATTTAAATAGATCTATCGTGGATCTGGTCACTGGTCCACAAAATACTTCAAAGTTTCTCTATGTCGCTTTGGCGAATATTAAAAAAAATCAAATCGCTTAATCTTCCGCGATCGGTGTTCGCGATCTCGGCGAACGGTATCGATTGCGGTATCCGGCGCGTTGAGCTTCAATTGCGAATTAAATGAAGCGGAAAAAAAGGAAAGATAAAAATGAAAATCGGCTCAATAAGCGAGTGAATAGCTCGGCTTTTCAACGGCAATTTCATTCTAATGCTTCCTCTTCTTCCCTTTATAACAGTGATAAGTTCAGGAATAAGTGTAGTAGGTACGCGCTAGAGGCGTGTTCGTGCGGTTAATCGATCGATTTCCACACGACCGACTGACCGCCAATACCAGCGGATTGGCATATTTGTACTCGCGCTCGAGGCCTCTGCCAGTTGCTGTACTACCGGCGTGTCTCTTGGATATACGTATACTGTGTATTATACTACCTATAATAGCTCGAGACGCGGTCTGATTATTTCGCAGGAGCGTCCCTCGGAGAATACTCGATTATTGTGCGAACGCTATGAAATACCCGACTCGCGATCCCATTGCTGCTTGGCATTGTTCTCGATCTACACGAACGCAATTGTATATATGTGTCTATAGTTATGGTTCTGCGCGGCATTATTCGACGAGAACTCGATAACGTCAAAGGGGTCAGCGACATTTTGCATTGATCTATACAGGCGTTGTACACACTACGAAATACATCGAACCCAACCAATTTTTCAAACCACTTGATCCGATGATCTTCTTACGAAACTGATAAGATGTTTCCATATGAAAAATAGAAGGATAAATAAATTTTGCGGAATTTTACTTTCTAATTTTATGATTATTCGAAGGAGGAAGGGTCCTCTCACGTCGTTTCAGCGTTAAAGTGCGCTTGAACATCCGAGAGTTTCGCCCGAGATGGGTTGTGTGGTACCTACAACCCGTTTGGATATATTTATAGGAGCGCCTCGAGTGCGCCACCGTTTTCGCTCGTTCTCCTCTCTCAGCTCGTCTTCCCTTCTTTTTTTTTTTTTTCTCTCTCTCTCTTCCATTTCGCACTCTACCTCCAGAAGTTTTATTAACCCGCAGGGAGGCGTTCAAAAAAAAAAAAAAAAGGACGTATACTTTCCCCGGGCATTTGCTTCTCTTTCGTTTTTTTTCTTTTTTTTTCCCTTCTGAATTATAGAAACGTCTTTTCCCGACCCGAAGGTTACGCGTCTTGCATAAGCGACCATTCCGTTAAAGGGGGACACTTGCCGACGGGTTTTTTTTTTTTATTTTTTTTTTTAATGTTCTTACGCGAAAGCGAAAAAACACCGGGTAACCGGGATAAAAGATACTTCATGTGTGAACAACTTTTTTTCTCAACTGCCCCTCGCAAGTTCGTGTATTAATACGCGTTATAATAATAAACTTCGCCCGAGTTTCGTGATGATTAACGATCGAGGGCACGAGACTTTCGTAGGCGACCCTCGCAACCTTGAGAAACCGTTGCGGATGATAAGAACCAATGGGGAAAGTAACATAAGCTGCTGAGCCAACAAAATCGAACAATGACTGAATGCCGCGGAAATGTAGCGTCCGATTCTTTCTTCGATCGTTCGATTTTCATTGTTATCGGTTGATCTCTATCTTACCGTGTGACAACAAAGACCTGCTGCGGCTTACTGTTATCTACGAGGAATCCTTTGATTGAGACGTACGTCTGTTACCAGCGAATCTTTAGTCATCCAAAAGCCACAATTCCAACTCTACTAAATGGTCAATTTTTTTTAATTACTCATTAGTAATTAACACCTTATTCAGCGCCGTTACTTTACCTTTTATTACAACTATTAAATCGTTGCGTAACTTCACCTTCTAAGGTATGTATGCGCATTTCAACCCGATATTGTCTAATTCCCGACCTTTAACAGCCTTAAATCATAACCACATTTCTACGTCTAATAAATCATGAATTTTTTTTTTTTTTTTTGGTATGAATTCGTAATTAAATATTGATCTAACCTTTTGGAAAGTTATTCTTACGAACTCTCGTAGCTACTGAATCGATTCTCTAGCAACGTGCCATAACATGCGCGGGATGCCTACCCTATCGCATAATATGCGAATACGTGGGTGCAATCTGCACACCTGAGTACCCGCAAAAACATCCATACAGCGCAGTCTCCAACATATGCTCATGCATGTCACATTTAATATTCTATATATCTATACAATTCCCTTTCGAAAGTGTATATGTAATATCTACGGGCGTATAATATAACCTTCGAACAATGCGAGGAAATAGAGGCCCATTATAAACCCGAGGGTATTGTACCGGATGTCTAGCACTCGAATGTCCCCGGTGCGTCGTTGGCAGTGCTCGAGCACCAACGTGCGTGCGCTGCCATACCAGGAGATATATCCATAGAAATAAAGTGTCCAGTCATTGGCCATTTTGAAATAAATGTCTTCAGAGAGCCTTTGGAAGGTAAGAGACAAAACTGTGACGACAACCAGTCGTTGGTCGTCTCTTAAACGTTCAATGACTGTAACGCTTAGTTCGCAACTCCATGGGTTTGGTACCCACTGGACTGGCAAGCGAGCGTTATTACGGCTTCAGGCTTACGCAGTGATAGACCTACGAGGCTATGGCTGTTGACGCTGTCGCTATGCCATGTGCGTGCAACATGCGGCCCTTCTATCCGTTGTTGCTTTGCTCGTTGCTCCTCGGCATCATCTTGTCCGCCAGAGAGAGGGAGAGACAGCGCCAAGCTTCTCTTCCCTCTGCTTCCCAACAACATTGGTCCATGTAGCTTAGCTGCTGGAGCTCCTGCCGCTGATCCAAACCCTCAGGACAATAGCCTCACAGCGTAGACGGGAGAACAACGCGTGATGACAGTGATACGGGAGCATTAACATGCTCTCTGCACCACTCGCACCAATGTCAGCCGTGAAGTTGAAAGCTTTGAGATTCTTCCCGAAAGGCTTTTCCTGATTGAGTGTTTTCTGTTGTTCTTTTGTAGCGTAAAGCAAAGGTGGCAAATATTGAACAATGTTCTTGCTGTATGTCTATTCATTTCTAATCGGATTGCCGTATCTGACAACACTTTGGCACTTGAGCACTCAGCACTTTCAGCACTTTTGTTTACTGGGATAACAGAGTTGGGTTTCCTATAGATGTTTAGAACAGCTAAACCCACCGGCGCCGAAGTGGCGGCTGCGTTCATCAACGCTGCATGCATGTCGCCGTGTTTTTTTTTTTTTTTTAAGCGCAAAAATAGTAGATGTTGATCGACTTTTTTGCATATCTTTCAATGCCTAATAGGATTGCCGGATTCTGCACTTCCGCTATACTAGGATCGCGCAGGATGCGGCAGTGTAGGATTTCGTACAGAAGTTTAGAAACATTCTGTCTACTGGTTGCGATATGTTGTCTCTGTACATGAAGTCCACATGTATGTAGGCGCATTTTTGAATTCGCAGAAGTCGCAGTGTTTTTTTTTTTAAAGCGCAAAAATGGTAGATGTTGATCGACTTTTTTGCATATCTTTCAATGCCTAATAGGATTGCCGTATTCTGCACTTCCGCTATACTAGGATCGCGCAGGATGTGGCAGTGCAGGATTTCCTACAGAAGTTTAAAAACATTCTGTGCACCGGTTGCGATATGTTGTCTGTGTACATGAAGTCCACATGTATGTTGGCGCATTTCTGAATTCGCAGAAGTCGCAGTGTTTTTTTTTGTTAAAGCGCAAAAATTGTAGATGTTGATCGACTTTTTCGCATATCTTTAAACGCCTAATAGGATTGCCGTATTCTGCACTTCCGCTATACTAGGATCGCGCAGGATGTGGCAGTGGGGGCGCTGTCATAAGGCCGAACGGTCATAAGACCGAACAGGTCTTAGGCTATGTTCGGTCTTTTGACCGTCCGGCTTTTTCAAATTCGGTCATATGACAGCGCCCCGTGGCAGTGTAGGATTTCCTACAGAAGTTTAGAAACATTCTGTCTACTGGTTGCGATATGTTGTCTCTGTACATGAAGTCCACATGTATGTTGGCGCATTTTTGAATTCGCAGAAGTCGTACTGTTTTTTTTTTAAAGCGCAAAAATGGTAGATGTTGATCGACTTTTTTGCATATCTTTCAATGCCTAATAGGATTGCCGTATTCTGCACTTCCGCTATACTAGGATCGCGCAGGATGTGGCGGTGTAGCATTTCCTACAGAAGTTTAGAAACATTCTGTCTTCTGGTTGCGATATGTTGTCTGTGTACACGAAGTCCACACGTATGTTGGCGCACATTCGTTGTACTAATGCAACATGAGGGTCTGCCGCGCATGTATGTTCAATGTCTATTTGTACTGCGGAAGGATATTCCATATGGGAAGATACAGAGTTCATATGGACTCTGCACGCGTTTGCCTGCGGCTCCGCCGTCTGACTATCAGCGTTGATAAACTTTCGTCGTTTCGCCCGGGAAACTCTGCATGTATTTCTCTACGAATTTTCGTCAAAAGGGGGATATGAGATTGAAAATGGAGAAAGCAGGCAGTGCGCATAGATACCCGTTGTTATTTCCGGTGCGGTAATTGTGGGACGAATGTGCAAATACGATATGCGAGCGGATTTTGAATTTCATCGTCTAAAGTTCAACATACATCGTACGTATTATTGTTATGAATTTTCATCGACGAACAAAGTTTCGAATTTGGGAAAATTCCTTGCTTCGTTATTATTGCGTAACAATGGAATATATTTTCGCTGCGCGAAGTTTGAAGGCGATAAATTTTGCGATGAAATCCAATGAAAATTTGAAGAACTCTCGTCGTAATTGGATTATTTAGGGATCGATGTATAATCAAAAGATACGAACGATTCAGTTTGTTTAGCATTGATGGACGCGAGAAGCTAATTACTTTTTCACGTTTACCATAGTTAGCCGTGAAAACCTTCAATTCAACGGTTGTTACTTAATTTTATTACGTGACGAAGGGTCGAGCGTTTGACCGATGCATGACGAGGGATAGTTTTCGATTTACCTTCGGAGTAACTTACAGCTTTGTCATATGAGAGATATACATATATAACAGTTAGGAATGAAACGTATGCCGTTGAATGCCGCTGGAACAATCCGTAATTGAGTTCGGTACTGTAACGAGCCGAACTGAGCGAACGGCCCAAAGCCTACGAGTGGCCGGAGGTACCGTGTCAACGTCACGAACAGCAGAGAGATAGTAACGAGTCGAACAGACGAGAACTAATTAAAAAGAGTGACTTAACGTCGACGTTCGGCCCTCGCATTGGCTACCGGTCGACGCCCATATATCTCCGGATCTACGGCATGTATGTACCGGACCCTCACGTGAATGTCAAACAATGAGAATCAATAATACCGATGGTAGGCTTTGCATCGGTACCGTCTATAGCGACCGTTGGAAGCTATAAATTTCTCTAATCGACTGTAATAGGCTTTATTCCCTCTAATCCCACTTCCGGGTGGGGACTACGATGGCATCCGACTAATGCTCCGAGACTCCAAAGCCTCAGAACGAAAATATCGGCCGACGAGGAAAAATCGATAAAACGAGTTGCATTATTAGAGTGTAGAGCCTCCGAAGCGACTCGTCTGTAACAGTCGCATACCTTTTTTTTTTTTTTTTTCCTTTGGAATATGTAACTAACGCGAAGTCAGGAAATAAAAAGCTCGAGAACGATAGGAAAATAAAAGTCGCGCATGTCACCCAAGTGACGTGGTTCTCGACCTCAGAAATCGACTTTTATAAATTATTATGTATACAACGTTTAAGAATTTGTTTCTGGATTTCTTTACGTCGAACTTAGGTTAGTTTTTTTCTTTATTCTCGACATTTGCTGACAAATTTTTTCGTTTTTTTTTTTTTTTTTTTTTCGAAAGTTAAGACAGTAGCGAGAGTACCATTCTTTTTTTTTTTTAATTGACGACTAAAGCCCCGACGGTTGAATAATTATCGCGGTAATTAACGCAGACAATTAAAATAATAAATCAGTCCCTAATTGCTTCGAATTCCCACGCCACCAACGGTATTGGATGGGGTTACGATAGCGACGGCCCCTGTAAGCGGAAAACGCACACATTCCTCTAATCTTCGGGAGCATTTCATCGAATACACGTTACCCTCTTTCTGTGTGTGTAGATAGGCATTTTTTTAACGAAATCGATTTAGCGGAAATCGACGTGACGGAGCTTTTTTGTTGAAATTCGACGAGAGATACGGAAGCGAAAAAAATAATGAGAGAATTCAGAAATAAAGTGGAAAAATCGTTGGAAAGAGAACGCGAGAGAGAAGGTAAAGTTTAACATTATTGGACCGGTAATTGGCGAATTTAAGTGATCTTTTTGTTTTTTATTCTCCGATCATTTTTGGGGCAATTCGACACGCCTCGTTAAATCGTCTCATTGGTGCATTTTAAATGCGACATTCATCCCTTTGAAACATTTCTCTCTCAGTGTGACGTATCGCGGAAATCGGGTTGCGATATTGCATAATAAAATACACGCGAATAAACAGGATGACCGAAAAATGTATTGAAAGGCCGGATGGACCGAACTGTTTTTCATCATCTCTACTGACCTGAAAAGCAATACCGATATCGACGGAGAGACAAATTCGATTTGTATTAATACGAATTTCGCGTTTGGAGGGTTTTGGCAATCGGTTACAAAGTTTCATTTTCCGAAAGCTGTTTTCCGGCGGCCATTTTTTTTTAGTTTAAATATTTTTAAAAAATGCAAAATGAATCTTAAAATCTGCATATGGTAATTAGATACAATTTGCTTATCGTAAAAACTAATTGCCGGTGGCGATGTAAAATTAGAAGAAAATTTCGACTGCTAACGAAGCCGTTTCAGCTCTCTAAATGCACCGTAGAAATCGCGTTTTGTTTGTCAAAAGTTGTGTTTCGTTGTAACTGCACGCAATTACATCAATGCTCGTTGTTTCGCGGCAGATAAGTAGACACGCAAACGTGCGAAAACGTGTCATAAGCAGAAGAGCGAAACAGCGACACAGATATATGGCAAAATTCCACGTCCTCTCGGTGAGTGGAATGAGGCAAACGGTGCGGAGGACTAACGACAATGAACCTTGAAACTCGTTCGGTAGAAATTTCAACAACTTTCAAGATGAGTTTCATTTGAACGGACTTTCCTCGGTTGAGCGCGAAGACGACGACGAGCCGTGGAGTTTGGTTAAGGAGACTTAACTAAAAGAGAGTTTTCCGTTCTCTCGAAGTAACTCGATCGCCGCTTCTTCCACTGCTTCTGGCATAATACTCCGAGAAAGGAAGAAAAATGGAAGGAGTAGAGAAACAACTATCGGACGTTCCCGAGTAGATAAACTTGTAGACGACAGAAAAAAAATAGCAAAAAAAAATCCCCGAAAAAAAAAAAAAAAAAAAAAAAATAACTTTGTTCGAACTTTTCGTGAAATATGATTCTTTGCGAAAAAACGAAAGTCTCGCGTTCTGCAAGAGACATAATTAATTAACGGCATTAATCATCCGTAAGTTAATGATTTTTATTCCTCATTACTCCGACGGGTCTTGGGGTCGAATTCGAATTAACATTCAATGGAAACGCAGCTGTTCGCCGTTTCTTCGTAAAACGCTCAGAGCGAAATATGCGACCGATGATAAATCAAACGTATCACTGAATTTATACGTTCGGAGGGTTCGATTGTTTATGGATTCGTTATCGAAAGCGTAAATGCATAACGATTATGAGGCATCAGCGGGTCGGGAAACGGCATAGTGGTTTTTTTTTTTTTTTTTCACATCCGATTTGTCACTATCGCATACCAGAGGTTTTTTTTAAGTCTCCCAACGAGAGCTGATATCTCGAGATGCTGCGAGCTATCGAACTTTCTTTGCGCCCAATTTTTTTCGGCGCGACATTGTCGATCCCAATTAGTTAAATTTTATCGAGAAATTTTTCCTTAAGAGAAATGTAAGAAGAGTTCGTCGACATTTAAAAATGAACTTTTATCGCATCGCCTCACGTTTACTCTCGAGATATTATTGTTACGAGAGCTTTACGATGTCATTGGCCCGAAAGGCTAATGAGCGATCGATTAATCACGATACGAAATCGTTCGATTATAATTCTCATCGCTCGCTTAACCCCTTCGAGATGTTTTTTCGCGCGCATGAATGAAAAATTTATCGAAACAATGCGGTAAATTGCCATTATCGTCTACCTGGTAAATATCGATGTATATAGCGATGTATAGTCAGTATGGATTGCACAACTGAAACAATGAGAGTCTAATTAACGCTGATTGGAAGAGGCAAATGAAACTCTCATGCTGATGGCAGTTTCCTCTTGTACTGACCATTGTTGCAAGTCTCTCGGGGGCGGGGAGCTTCGCTATTCCTGTGCAATGCCATCGGAGCCGTCGGAGGCTACCGTTGTCAATGTACAATGCTAACGATACGATCGATCACGAGGCTCTGCGCGACATGCGAATACAATAGAAACTACTCGATCACCGAATTAGAAGCACCAAGTACCATTTAATTATTGTCGATTGATGCAACGAGCGCACGTTCGCTGCAGAAATGGGTGCAATTGCTCTCCAATTCATTTTCAACCTAATTATTTTAAAATTTATTCAATTGTCGGGTAATTGAGTAAAAATTGATTTCGTCGATGTATTTTCATCGCAAAATCACATTAAAAAATTTTCAAAGGGAATCATCGAAATTTTTTTTTTTTTTGCTTCCGGTGCGAATAATTTTTTTTTTTAACTAAAGCTTATGATTTTATTTTCGTGGAAAGCATTTATTTGGCGAATGGAACAATTACATTGCTCTATATTTTCATTTATTACGTACAATCATTTTTTTTTTTTTTTTTTCGAATGAAATCGCGTGTTTCAAGAGAAATTAGAGTCTTTTCGTAGGCATATTAACCACAAATCCATTGCGAACTTTCTTCGTTCAGAATCTAATTAATCCTAATTGAAAGTTCGTGTCTATCATCATCGTTCTCGAGCTTTTCGTCGTCGTGATATCGAACTCTCTATAGTCACGAAGAGTTCGTTACTATACGTCTCGACTGCGAAACACGCACCGGTTTTCTTTTTTTCTGTAACTACGCTGAGAATTTATGCTAACGGACTATTTTTTCTCCCGTTTGTGCAGATTGACCGGAGAATGAAACATCTGGTCGCCATAATCTGGTGAGTAGTACAATTTTTTTTTTTTATCGATGTATTATATCGTGTAAATTCCAACGATATCACCATTACGCGAGTAGCGAATTTATTCGTATCTCGTATGTGTATATCGTTTGCATATTTCGCAATATCGAGGTTTGCGGTTCGAGAAAAAAAAAAAAAAAAAAAAATGAGAAAAGTTTATCATCGTTGCACCCGCATTCGCGAGTATATATACATCACTCGTGAATTCCAATTTCCTTTGAGAATTCAATTTTCGCTCGAGACCCAACGTCGATAATACAATAAAGTTACCCACCGCGGAGAACCTGTGCCCTGCATTCGCGTCGAGTATTCTTCGACCGGATGACTCGGTGATTATGTCACAGAAATTTGCGACATTCGGCATCGGTTATACACGCCGAGTAGGGGAATGGAGAGGCTGCGCGCGAGAAACGGAACTCAATCAGGAAATGAAGTCTCTTGAACTTCGAAGCACGGAGAACCGCGAAGTGCTGACGCCCTGTTTTATTCGGCGTTTCACCACTTCCGGTTTTCACGGTTTTCACGCTGATGTCT
Source organism: Cryptus viduatorius (assembly GCA_964006125.1). NCBI lineage: Eukaryota > Metazoa > Arthropoda > Insecta > Hymenoptera > Ichneumonidae > Cryptus > Cryptus viduatorius. Next base: position 6,979,844 of record OZ023223.1, read on the forward strand.
CCTCACAGAGCATTAGACAAATATTCAAATTTTCAAGTCGTTTATTAATCATTGAGATGATTTGTAATGATGAAAAGTTCGGACGAATCTCTCACTCACCTTTTAATTTTCAATAAAAAATGCATTTTTTAAATAATTTTTTTTCATCTGAAATATTACTAATAACTCTCCGAAAAGGTCCGCAAAATTTCGTAATCATTCATTAAAGTGTTTGCAATATACATTTTCAAAAGCGACTCCTCTTAATGCTCCCGAAAATATTGAATTTTCTGTAAAAAATAATTACAAATTTAATTCACTGAGAATTAAAAAATTAACAACTATCGTACATCAATAAAAAATTGAAATACCATTGCATATAAATTTACGAAACAATCATAAAATTAAAAAAATTAATTACACAAAAATTCCCAAATTCCTAATTATTTTGCAAAAACTTATTTAAAATTTCAACACACATTTATTTTAAAAGTTTTACACTTTTTATGTCTACCGGTATAAGAAGCAATTTTTTCAGTGCAGATTAATCGAAAATTCAAAAAAATCTTTCGTAAAATTCATTAAAAAAAGTTTGATTAAAATCACTAATTTTTTCGAAAACTTGAAATTGCTTCGTAAAATTACGAGAGATAATCCTTAAAAAAATTAACACACCTTTGACGCATAAACACTTCCGAAACCGTTATACTAATTTTTTATTCGAAATATTGTGCACATTACGGAGCTGTTGTACACTACAGCGCTTTACAGAGTCGGAATCGATGAATAACTACGCTTCAGAGGCTCGAAGTTTAACGATCCGTGCGATTAATAATCTTTTCTTGAAAAATTCGTTTCCTCAATGTGTTAATAACGCGGCAAGAAAAATCTCGCAGAACATTTGATTCCTAATCGATGACGAGAGTATATAATAGGCGGAGCTCTCTGGTCAACGGACCGACAATCGCCGGAACTCTCGTTGAACTCCCGACTTCCGTTACGACGATCGTATATTAATAGCTCCGCCAACGGCAGCAGTGTATACCAAACCACTCGTCGTATTGACAACTCGCAGCTTGACGTTTGTACTCGCGAATGCCACCATAAAGTTCTCTCGCAATTCCGCAGATAATTTCATCTCTTTCGCTCTTTCATCGTCTCTCCCGCTGTCGTTGCATTGTATTTCCTCTTCTTAACGAGCCGCCGCCGCGAAATGCTCATTTTCTCAACACCCTTTTATCGCTACTCTCCGTAATCACTCCTTGCTGAACGCTTAAAACGTTATCTGCAACACCTTTAGCTATTTATATACACATATATATATTTACAGTCGGAATATCGGTGTTCTCGACTATCAAAACATCGAGCGATTTCTCCCTTTGATATTCGCGCCTCTCGCGCGAAGTTTATCGTCACAGTGCCATCTTAACCGCTTCTTTTTTTATGTCATTTTAATAATAAAGGTACGTAAAGTCCCGAGCAAAGATGACTCTCGCGTCGAACTGCACATCGCGGACGCAATTTTATCGGCTTCTCTTAATATTTTTTTCACAGTTCCTTTCCGCTGTTAAACTTTCCGCGATGTATATAAAGCCGAACTTCCGCCTTCGCTTAATTCTATCGTCAATGATGGATCCTCTTAACCACTCATTGCATTTAATATCTTAGCGTGAAATAGAAAGAATATAAAATATAATGAGCTAAAAAAGCTTCCGACGAGACTTCGTCGTGAATCGTCAGCGTTAATATTACGAGGAATTCTCGAGTTCATTTCTCTTTCGTCCCGTCGCGCGTCCACCCTTTTACTTTCCCACCCTTCTGATAGCGTTGGGCGCTTTTCTTTCACTGCGACTTTCTCGAACTCCGACGGTAAATTTCTCGTATGGACAGAGGGAAACGGGGTGGTCGCGTAATATTCGCCTCGGGGAGTGTAAGGCCCTTCGTTCAACTAGCCGGCGGGTGGTTTTCGTTCGCTTCGCGAAAAGTTGGCAAAAGTTTGAAGAACCGGAGAGACCTCGGAGTCCCTTCTTCGTTATCTATATGTTCTCGAAGTGGAAAATTTTCAACACAGAACGCGTATAGACGCGGAAGCGCAGACGGAAAGTACAGGCGAATGCCTCTCAGCCGGAGGGTTGGCGAACGCGCGCGCGTTGCCTCGCGCGACGTCGACGACGACGACGATGCGAGTGTATAGAGAAAACGAGAAAATGGATAGAGAACAGAGCAGAGGCGTTGATAAAACGAGACGAATATATTTTCGCACGGAAAATCCGGCAAGCGTCACGCGTTCACGCCCTCCCGAGCACGTGACTAACCGTACGACGTTCTAACGTTCTCCGCGTGGCCACCAGACGGAACTTCCGGTACCGACGAGAAGCTCTATCGTACCCGGCAAATCCTAGACAACGATATGCAGTTCACACTTTTTGAACTTTAACGACAATTTTACCCGATTTACAGCGGAAAAACGTGAATAAAAAAAAAATCGCTTTTCGCGAATTCTCGAGAGGAAAGTCTTCTTGGAAATCACGAATTTTCTCATGTAACGAAACTCGCGCAATATTTCCGGATTATTCTAGTTTACACTCTCCGACTTTTGCGACAATTTTCTTGCAATTTATAGCGTTGAATTACGAAGAATTTTTATTTCGCAAATAATTCAACAATAAATACGTCGCGAAAAGTGTAACTAATTTTATGAAAAATTTTTCATGACAAACATTTTTTTTGATACTAAAAAAATGAATTTTAATGGCCTTAAGGGCTGTAAACAGGTCTTAAGGACATCTAAGCTTCACAATCTTTCTAAAAAGTCTAATTAAAATTAATTAGATACTTTACAATAGTATAACGATCGCGATAATTAACGCGGTAACGGGTCACGTGTTTCTTTCTCTCGGGGGAGCAATGAAATCGGAAAACGATTAACGAGCATTTGAAAATGAATAAAGATCTTTTGCGTTATGCGAAAAAACGCATAAGCGTTTTTTTATTGCGCTATTGTACAATTTTATTCTGCGATGTAAGGTACGCGATTGGCGCGCGGAGACGTAAGTAGACATATATATTTATCTTCAATCGCGAGAGACGCGAGATGCGGACGAACGTTTGCGGACAAACGAGTAGACGCGGAGCTTCATGCATCTTGGGTTGCAGTCTTACTTGCGTGATAGTTGCACAGGCACGGGCCGTTAATTAGAACTTCTTACAAAGCGAACGACGAAGTGTAGGCGCGGCGAAGGAGGGAGGAATGGGGAGAGAAAGGGGACAAAAGGAGAGGAAAAAAGAGACGGAACGTTGGCTTTACACACGATGAGAGAACGAGTGAACCTCGATATACATGTTCACGATGTACTGTCTATATATATGAACTCCCGCGTACGTAATTGCGCATTCCCCGTTGACTACCGCGCGCAGCGCCGCTCCCGAGACGCTTTGTTTTAAGGGCGTTGCGTCGTCACGTACGTTGACAATAGCGCAATGGCAACAATACACCTTTAACCCCATCGCTATATCGCATATCCCATCGTTTTTACTTGCTTACCGACTCGAGTTTGTATTTTTTTTTTTTTCGCAATACGGCATAAAAATCTCGCAGGACATTATTATAGACGAAGGAAACGATATATGTCGTCAACACGCTTTGCGGAATTCTTTTTTCGATTTCTTTTTTTTTTTTACCGGTACGCGCATTTCCCTTTGTGAAGACAACATTGCGCTCGAACTCCCGAGAAATCCCGACGGCGCAATCGTCGTGCTTCGTAAATTATGGTGGGGTAACGCTTTCAGCGTTAGACAATCGTAGATTATTCGCATAGATATACATATATACGGATTTTTTCGATTTGGAATTCCGATTCGTGAGGTTAATTTACCCGGAGGGTCATTGCACGATCGCCTCGTATCGAGGGGACTTATTTGACGACTCGAAGCTCGAAACTCGCCTTTGACCCGTTTCCGGGTAAACTTCGATTCTATTACAAACTTCGATGTTTGATCAGCGTTATTGGCAATTTAGCTTCTCAATATTCAAACCGTTTTAGTAATAAAAAAATACCGTTTAAAAATCTGGTTGTTTGATTGCGCAGATGCAAATTTATTATGACGATACATATCGTTGGTTGCAACCTAAAAGTTCTACCGACAGTAAAATGCCCCACAGGCAAAAATTAAAAGAATTTTTTTTCGAAAAATCGTAAACATCCGATACACAATAAAAACGAAGAAAATAAGAAGCAAATTAAAAATTTTGCAAAAAATCCCAAACTAAAAAATGGCTAATCGGTCAACAGCTATGAATAATTTTACAAATTTGAAAAATGTCTCCGAATCGAATTCTTTCAAATTATTATATTCGAAATTCCCAACGCTATTGAAAACTTTTTCCCATTTTTGTAAAATTATTTTAAAAATCAGAAGGTTCCAATTTTTATTCGAAGGTTTTTTTTTTACAATATTTTGACTTTTCTTTTATCCCAAAAACCGTACGTTGGTGAAAAAAAAAATGGAAATTATTTATACCATTTCTGTGACTAAGGAAAATGTAAAAACCATAACTACCCAATTTAAAGGTTATCTGGTCCTCGATCTTCAAGAAACTCGTTTTTTAACCCTTTTTACCTTTTTACGATCTTTTTTTATGAAAAAAAAAAAAAAAAAATTAAAATCTGAGTTTTACTCGCGTCATCAAGCGACACGGGGTTAGCCGCGTTCGGGGAAAGAGGTGTGCAAGTGTTATATTATACGTGTTCTCATCAGGAGGTAATTTCCATGCGGGTGTAGGAAACGTGGGCCGTGATGTTGGGGCTAAAAAGAGACGGGATAAAAGGGGTTGAGGCCACGAAGGGAGGGGATGGTAGTGGTGGTGGTGGTGGTGGTGGAGGATGAGAAAGGCTACAGGGGTTCCCGTTGTTCTCACTCACTGTTAACCCACCCTTGCGACTGCTCTTATCGGCATCTGTTTCACAGCGTCGTCGTCGCGGTGGTTTCTGTTGTCGCATACAGCGATGGTGGGTAAAGCGCAATGGCTCACTGGCCGTTTTCTCTCTATACCCCTCTCCTTATTCTATCCTTCCCTCAACCAAACGGGTAGCGAGCGAAAGCCTTATCTCGACGACTGTGAGAAAAGCCCCTCATCGAGCGGCAAGCACCACGCGCAGCATCCACGGCATGCGAAAGATTCGCTCTCTCACCGCATGGCAACAATGCCTGGTAAAAAGGTATCAAACTTTTTAGCGACCGTAGAGGGAGCGACTCCCCCCTTATTTCAAAGACCCGCGCGACACAACGCTCGCGAGCTTTTTTTCTCGATCCTGATTCTCGTTCGTATCCTTTTTGTCGGGTTGCGTGTACGATACGTATGTATAAACGCTTTTATACCCTCTCTCGTTACCCTCTCGAAGTTTTATCCCTTATATACAACTTTGGGAAATCGGGGCATTTACTCGCGATTTATTCTAATTTTGTTATTATTTTTTTTTAATCAAATTTTTTGTATCAGGAATTAATTCTTTAATCAATTAATTTAAAAAAAATAGAATCCACGATCTAAAAAAAAAAAAAAAAAAAAAAAAAAAAAATCGGTGAAACATCGAATTAATCGATTTTTTTATTTTTCAAAATGAAAAAAATACTCAATCATCGACAATGCAGACGATCTATAGAATTCCTGTTGCCAAAATATTTATCGCTGTTTCGGCCCAAAATCATAACTCCGATAAATCCGTGAAAAAAAGAAAGTCTAAAATCACGCAAGTGAATTCGATAGAAGATATCAGGCTGTTCTTTTTTTTTTTCAACGTCGAGCACGTATTTCCCGCTTCCTTGTGAAGCTCGTCTTATTTCACTACCAATGGCCTGGAGTAACGCTTTACGCGCGTAAGCGCCACGTAAGTGCTGCCGGAGTGTACGTAATCGACGTACCGTAGTAATACGTTATCGCGGCAGTATGTGGCTCTCGTTCACGAACGTGATACCCAGTATTCGGAGTCTGTCACGCACGCACGGCTGCGTACTTCAACCACAGGGACTCTCAACTCTTATATTGTATGCGTGCCGTGTATCTCGCGCCTTCCGGGCGTACAAAATTCTCTTCGGTTTACACACGATATTCGATACATTTGTATCGATCAACAAACTATTTTAACGGTACATCGTTATTAACGGAGCTAATGTTAACGTTGCTTCGTAATTTTCTACTTTTTTTTTTTTGAGATTTTTTTTTTTTTTTTATATAATGCGTCCCAATTTTGATTTATTTTCAACTATTCCTGTTATTTCCGCGGCACGATAGGTGTAAAGAACAGTTTAAATATCCTCGAGCTATTTGCTGCGAGAGGATAAATGAGTCGAGATCATCCGAAGCAACTCGAGGCCATCCATGTTTTTTTTTTTTTTTTTTTTTTTTTTTTTTTTTTTTTTTTTTTACAAAACAAGAATCCTTGCGGCGACAGACACTCGGAAAGGCGACGACGAGACCACTTCTCGAGTTTCCATTCCCGAGACATCGCGAACTAAAAACACGTCACGAAGTACGACGCCGTCGTAATATACGAAGTTTCGCGTATTCTTAAGAATGATTTCTTTGCACCGATCGGTATTCCTCGCCGCTGTATCGAATATTTCATATTTTCGTCATTATTTTCCGTTATTCATCGGTACAACTCGAAGGGCTGCCGTGGCGCGCAACGGCAAACGAGTTCATTACACCGCCGACACGAAGATGATGAGTCTATTTCAACAGACTCTTCGTCGAGCCGCTACTGTGCCTCCCTTCTCCTCCCTTTCGTAACGACCTCTCGAGTACCTCTTCTAATTCAAAATTTCATTCGAGTAGCTCCAATTTATTTCGCAGACTATCTCGTTTGAGAGTCGAGAGCGTATAGTTACGCTGGCAAGAGGTATAACCACCTCGCAGAAACTCTCGTAGAATCTATAGAACAGTTCAACCGAATCATTCTACTGCTTGCGCTCACCCTTTCCTCGATTATCCTTTCGGACCGCAACGAATACACACGCAACGAATATGCACAGCTATCGCTCTCCGCTGTGAATTTGCCTACTTGACTTCAACGCTCTAACGATCTTTCGAACTCGAGAAACAACTAAATTACAAACTTTTTTTATTTTTTTATAATTTGATACGCGAAGAACAACGAGTGAAAATAAATGCGTGCTGCGCGCTTTAAATCAGATTTTTTTTTATTTACGATGAATATACCGACAGTAGATAATTTTTTTTTCTTTCGATTTTGAGCAAATATTCGCTTATTAAAAAATATTTTATTTATTAAATAAATTGCAATTCACAATTTTGATTGCTATTGGAGTAAATTATATTTTTTGAATAATTTTTTTTTTATTAAATTTTTTATTTCCCTCAATGCCGGAAATTGAAATTTATTGCCTTTTAGCCGAAAAATTACGTTTTTATTAATTTACTATTTTTTGTTTTTATTCGTATGAATTTTGTGACGTGAATTTGAAATTTGAATAAATTTCGGGAAATGTAGGAATTTTTGACTATACTTACGCGAGGACAGTTCTGCATTTTTTATTATGCGCATCTGATATGCGTTGAACTATTGGTTTGTTAGACCGGATGAGAGCCTTTGGTATCGAGACATTGAGTTGCTTATGCCAGCCTCACCGCCGGAAAACCCGCAGAGAAATTCAGAGTCGATATCGGATTATAGATTATTCGATTCGGAAGGCAGAGCTCGCAAACACGAACGGCTGCTATACTGGCCGCACGAGGTTTTGCCCCCATCGCTCAGACTCTTCCGTCCTCGACTTGTCCTCTCTTTTTCTATATACACTTCCATCCATGTTGCTCTGTTTTCCTCTATATACCGACTGCCGCCAGTGGCAACGCCAATTTTTTTTTTCCCCAAACCGTAATCCTCTTAGCTTCGCAGCTTCGAATGCAAAACTTGTCCGGTATCAAGAGCCCGAATACAGTTAATCCCGAAACTTGCGCGTGGAATTCTCTACGCCGGCAATTTTTTTTTTTTTTTTTTTTTTTTCATATTTTTTTATTATTTGAATTCTTACCTCACTAAACCTTAACAAAAACGTATCTTTCAATTCTTATCCTCCACTTAAAGTTGATTTGTTGCAAAAATTTTCGCGATCTAATCGTCTCATTTTCGTTATCATCCGGTGATCGAAATCGGCAATGAATACTTTAAAAATCCCGTAAAATTCTGAAAAAAAAAAAAAAAATCTGGAAACGAATATTTTCAAAATCCCGTAAAACTCCGAAAAAAAAAAAAAAAAAAAAAAAAAAAAAAAAAAAAAAAAAAACGAATGAGAATAAAGCTCTACCGGACCGAGAGGCATGTAAACGTGTTTATAGACGGTAAAAATAGAGAGCTGACCGAGAGAAGTACACAGCTCTCTGTTATACCGTAGAACTCTCACCCAGAGCTGCTCTCAAGAAGTACTTCGAGAATTCTCATTTATGAATGTAATGCGTTTACCGGCATTTCCGCTCCCTGAGGAACGCGGCGGCAGGCGTCTCCGTGTGGCCGGAGATAGCGAACCCATCGTAGATACCTCATCTCTGTTTCTGCTCTTTCCTCTCTCTCTCTCTCTCTCCCCCACTATATCCCGGAAGTGTGTACGTGACTCGCGTACGTTAAAATTGGAGTCCCTTCGCCCAGGTGGTGTTTGTGGCTCCGCCGATTAAACGGAAGTGCGCAGTACCCGCGTTAACTTGTATTCTATGGTTCGTCCGAAAATCTACAGATTACACGCGAATTTCGAGATAAATGAAAGAATTCGGTAATTATTAAATTTCGTAAAATTAGTCGGGCGCATTTCGGGGAAATACAAAATGGAGCTGTTTGCCGCATGGCTTAGCACACGCGTGGGGAATGAAGTGAGGTTCGCTGCACATTTTTTTTTGCCACAGTTGCTAATTAAAAGTCGTTTCCGGTCGAGTTATTTTCGAGGGTTCAGAGAGAACCCTCTGTTTCGCGATGTTATGAAACAGCAAACCACCGGAAGTGTTATGCATTTTTTTTTCTATCCCGATGGGTGGAAAAGATTTTGAAGAAAAATTCCGGAAAATCTTCATTGTTCCGGGAGGCTGTGTAAGGCGTAAAGATTGCCGTGACGCACGCGGAGAAACTCGACTCCTCCCGCGTACCGCGAGTTAACTGAACCGAGAGCAATAAGCAGGGCGAGAAAACGAGGGAACGATTAGTGTACGAAAGGAAAGGAATGAGGAAAGGGAGAAAAGAGAAGAAAAAAATAAATAAAAATAAAAAAAAAAAAAAAACCTCGACGAGAAACGAGAAAAATTGTGTTCCGTGTATTAATTTGTCTACGCCGCCCGACTGCTCTCTACATCGCTGCGGAGCGGCGCACGGGCCTCTCGACTTTCCGGACTCGCTAACGCGTTTTTATTATTAATTGCACGAGACTTCGGCCGCTAGTGGAAGTGTGATTACTCGAGCGAAAGATGAAAATATGATGAAATGTATGAATGTATTTTTAATGAATATTTATAATATCGAGAAACGAGATTCCCCACATACTTCGCGATTCGACAATCAATAATGACGGATATTTTAATTATCATGTTAAATTATCATTATTAATAAAATTTCCAATTAGCGCGATTAATAATCACTCGATTCGTTAATTTTTTATCTTCGTTCTCCGTTGATTCCTTATTATTAACGAGTTTAAGATACATATATCGTCCACTAAACGAAAGATGAGTGGATTACACGTAATTTATAGTTTCTCATAAATTAATATACATAATTTCATGCTCTTTGAATTTCGCATTAATTCAAAGATGTTTTATCATGAAAATCGTCATATTTAACACAATTTGAAAAAAAAAAAAAAAAAAAAACATCGTAAATATGAAAAAATTACCTTTCGAAGTAAACTTTGCTGAAAAAAAAATCGATGATTCTATTTCTTCAAATTGCTATAAGTCTCTGAAAAAAGTGATGTAATTGACAATTTCCGGACTTTCATTTAATAATCTTCATCGGTCTCACAAATTATGGTACTTTACCGTTGTCAATGGTTTTTGGCTCGCCGCGTAGTCCGACCGTTTGCCAAAACTTCGTTCGCTTATATTGCCACAGTTGCGTATATACGTGTGTAAAGGTTCGCGCTTCTTGCAACGAGGGATGACGAAGGGCACCGGAGCAGAGTTCAGCAACGTCCAAAAGTTTATCTGTTCACGTGTGAGAGTAGGGAATTGCCGTTCCGGGGCGTAGTTTCTCTCCGGAAGTAAGAAACTTCAACGAACGAGCGACCAGAGGGAAGGAGAGGAGAAATAGACGGAGACGAGGAGAAACGAGGAGCGTTAGTGGTTATAGTGGCTCTCCTCGTGGTTCTTCCAGACTCCCGGCGACGTCGTTCTTCTTATACGAGTATAGAGACGGTTGTTAGTTCCCGTAGTGCAATACATCTTTCAGGACGACGTTAACTCCAAAAGAATTGATATTGGCTTCGCGCTACGCGTCTGTATAACTTGCTAAGGTGCCTTCCGGTGTTTCCGTCCCCTGTGTAAATAGTTGATAATTTTCCGACGCCTTAACTTCCCTCGCGCTGAGCTCTGATATATCTCTTCGAACTCTACGGGGTAACTTCCCTTACCGTAAAAAAAAAAAAAAAAAAAAAAAAATTCAACAAATAAACAAAAACCGTAGAAGCAAAGTTTCGAAAATACATTAAGCGACAATCGAAAGAAACGCGACGACTTCTATCCCTCCCGGAGCTGTTACACCGTGTTTACCGGTGAATGACGCAAAGCAAATGCGACTTTAAAAGAAATTGGGGTGAAAAAAAAAAAAATGTATACCGGCGTCCTGAAAAGTAGTTTTGCCGGTCGGAAGAGTAATCAACTCAGAGTTGCGGAGAAAAGAAGGTGAAATGAAGTAAAAAGTTTTCCGTACCAACACACGCGTACACACCGAGTTTTTCGCTTTCTATACGTAACGCTACAATATGCCAAAGTGTATAGTGTACGGAGCGCAAGATGTACGCGCGGGAGCTTCCGGTGCCTCGAGATATCTCGGTCAAAGCTTCGACCCTCTCTTCCGACCGTAGTAAGTCGTGACCTTATTTTTCTTTAATTCTTTTCCGTCTCCGGTGGCATAGTTCTCAGTTTTTTTTTTTTTTTTTCTCAATCCGTTTCATCAACAATGCATAGTTACCCTTTTTCTTCGTTTCCGCATTTTCTTCATACTGTTTTTCTTTCTCTTCCCCTTGTGCTATAATAACTCGCGAATTGCTCGCACGCCTCGGTTCGTCGCGTTGCATAAGAGGCGAGTCATTATTATTATTATGCGCCTTTTGCCGCGAAAGGAAAAAGAAATGAGACATTTTTTGCTCGATCTTTCGACGAATGGCTTCGCAACTCGCTGATACTATTACGCGACTTTTTCGCGATCTTTTTTAGCGTTGCGCATCGATGAAATTAAACGAACTCGGAATATGATTCATTCATTCAGTCAAAGTATATTCGAGGTTTGTGTTTATCAAATGAGTCGAAGTAATTCGCGCGACTGAGAGATGAGTCCATAAACAAGTTGAAACGTCGAGAGATACGGCGGCTGCGCGAAGAACTGCGCGAATGAAACTTTGCCGTAAGATTAACTCGGGAATGTAGAAAAATAAAAAATAAAATAAAATAAACAATAACTTTTTTGCGCCGTTAACAGTAGTAATGAAAGAGGGTACCAAACGAGGTACAGTAAAAGTGAGGAAAAAAAAAGTAGAAAAACGTATAAAATATGAAGGAGAAGAGGACGGCGCTTGCGGTGACGCGGTTTGAAATCCACACTCGGGCGAACCGTGGAACTGCCGGCTCTGCGACCGCAACGAGAGAAGAGAAATGGCTAACGGGAAAGAAAAGGGATAGTATAAGAGAGAAACGAAAAAAAAAAAAAAAAAAGAGGGAACAGCAGCCAACACTACGCTGGCAACGAAGAAGTAAAAACAAAATCCAACGCGAGAGGAATCGCATGTTAAACCGCTCGCGTCACTTTCAAGTGAACGTGGGAAAGGACCCCGCAAAGAAAGACGACGGCAACATGCAGGAGGTAAAGAGAATCGCTCTCTTCGTGCGCCTATCCTCAGTTTTGCGTGAAGCGTTAGAGTTTATCGTTGTAAGCAAATGGGTAGTGAATGCGTTTGACATCGATTCGCTACCCTCCGACTGTGAAATATTAAACACCATTAATTTTATACGCAGAAATCTCCGAAGGTAGGGTTCGGCTTCGTAGTGAAACGCGACGAAACGTAATAAAAGTAACAAAGATACGAATAAAAACACAAAAATCGCTTAAATTTTCCGAAAAAAATTGATAAAATGATGAAAAAAAATATTAAACATTTTTTTCCGCCTCATTTTTAATAATTTTTCGATCGTTAAATTTTTTTTTTATTTCGTATTCTTAAATTACCCAAAAAAATTATAACAACTGCGAAATAAAAAAATACTATTATTGCAATTAATGTTTTGAAATTTCCCGCGAATTTATATCGTACAGCAAACGAGTGCAAAGATATTAGGTATATATAAATAAAAAGAAGAAAAAGGGTGCAGTCGACACGCTGTGTCACGGAGGTGCATCCTCGATGGAAATTAACGTCTCGGGAGAGAAATATACATACGGGACTCGCGTAGATCGTGGAAACATGAAGTGTGTATCCTTTTCTCGAGAGGCGCATACATCGTCCTGACGTCAACGGGGGAATACAAATTTTTTCGCTCCAAAAAAACAAATCATTTTACCGTTTTGCACGCGAAAAGAAAGATTTTCCTGACCAATGTAACGCTTGACTCTCGTCAACAAAGAAATTCCAATAAAAAATTTTTTATAAACTATTCCGTTTCATTTAAATTCGATAAATTAAAGATAAATTCATTAAAAAAATCGAAAAAAAAAATTAAATAATTTTTTAAATTAATTTTGAAAAATTGAATTGAATTTTTTTAAATCGAAAAAAAAATATCAAAATTAATTTGAAAAATTAATTTTGATATTTTTATCGCCGGTATAATTTTTTTGTACCCTTTGCTCGAGAGGCGCATACATCGTCCTGACGTCAACGGAGCAATACAATTTTTTTCGCTCCAAAAACACAAATCATTTTACCGTTTTGCGAGCGAAAAACAAAGAATTTCCTGACCACTGTAACGCTTGACTCTCGTCAACAAAGAAATTCCAATAAAAAAATTTAAATAAATTATTCCGTTTCATTTAAATTCGATAAATTAAAGATGATTTATTAAATATTACTTTGCCGTAATAGCGCTGAGTCGATAGATCGTAAATTCAAATAATTAGCTATCGCCGGTACAATTTTCAGTGTACTGCAATTTCTATGTAAATCGAAGCGGAGAGATCGTAAAACTGTCTCTATATACCTCTTCTATTTTTCTTTCGTTATTACTTTTAATTGCTTCTCGTACGTAGAAATTTATTTTACCGTAGTAAGCGTACATTATCAGTGTACTATAGTAGAGAATCGGTTGGTGTGTTTGCCAAAGTGGTTCGCAATATATCCGACGAATTAGCACTATCCTCGGAATTCAGTTCACACGGATAGATGCAGCGTATGTACGTAACATCTACGCAACCTATAATACTCACGGTTTCGAGTTTCAGCTTCAAGCAATGGACACTCCGTGTCGCATCGGGTAAATACTCGTGTGCATACATATGCATTCGTTCTATTGGTTTGCACACGTTAATGCCGTGTAAACGTTCACCCCCTCCCCTCCGTCCTCCTCTCGCTACCGTATTCTATATCACGACTAAATACACACAGAAATTCTTTACTTTTCGCTGTTTACTATTTTATTGAAAGTTTCACAAGATCTGCAATTGGCTCGACGCAAAAAGCAGCAAATTTTTTATAATTGTACACTATATTTACGTGCATTACGACGATCGATATATCGATAAATCGATACTTTGTAAATTGAGAAAATTACGAAATTTTTTTTTTTTTAACTCAAATATGATGAATGATATCCCTTTTTTTGCGCTTTACGATCATTTTAGGAATTCTAAAAAAAAATGTATCTGCAATTGGCTCGACGCAAAAAGCAGCAAATTTGTTATAATTGTACACTATATTTACGTGCAATCCGATGATCGATATATCGATAAATCGATACTTTGTAAATTGAGAAAATTACGAAATTTTTTTTTTTAACTCAAATATGATGAATGATATCCCTTTTTTTGCGGTTTACGATCATTTTAGGAATTCTAAAAAAAAATGTATCTGCAATTGGCTCGACGCAAAAAGCAGCAAATTTGTTATAATTGTACGCTATATTTATGTGCATTACGACGATCGATATATCGATAAATCGATACTTTGTAAATTGCAAAAATTACGAAAAAAAATTTTTTAACTCGAATATGATGAATAATATCTCTTTTTTTTGCGCTTTACGATCATTTTAGACATTCTAAAAAAAAACATATCTATACGAATCAAATGCTTTTGTAGATCGCGACACGAGCGTCCGAATACGTCGCGCGTGTTTATAGAAAGTCGTGTCTCCGTCCCACGCAAAAACAGGATAAGATTTATATCAACGAAGGTTGTGACTTAAATTTAGAAATCGCGTTGTACACTGTCGCTGGTATGTGGAAATTAGTTCCTAGGAAAATGGCGATCCACGTGTGGTAAAGGGAAAAAATCTAATGGATTCTAAGATATTGTGCGGTATATATCGATGAAAATGGGAGATCCTGTTATAGATCGAGGCTATCATCCGAGTGGTGACATTAGGTTCAACACGGTAGCGGCTTCCGGGCCGCGGAGAGCTCAATTGAAATGTACACGTAATCGCGTGTCGCGTCTAAACGAAACACATATATAGATATTCTCCATCGACCCACACGTTCTATCCATTAACTCGACTGCGGAGAGCCAATTTTATCAGACATACATCTTTCGCTAATGCTATACCTCTTGAAGTATATTTTCCATCAATCGCGCCGAGAGCCGCTCGTATATAAGTAACAACGTTGCGATCTCTGGATGGATCGGCAATTGGAGCAATTGCACGGATCAATCATAAACTAATAGTTCAACTCGTATCTATACCATCGAACATTATGTTTCTTAGCCGTACTACTTAAACTCGCGTTTCCTTGACTCCTTAACCTCGACCTCAATATCTGAATGGTAAATTTAACCCTTTAGATATTCATTGCTTCAATTTAGTCGAACGGCGCGTCCGATACACGTCGCTACGATCGTAAATGGAAGCGAAGTTACGAATTGTTTCGTAAAAAAAAAATTTTTTTTTTACGACGAAGGCGCCCTCTGCCGGAATAAAAAATATGCACTATATCATTTTTCGTTTGCTTAAAAAAAAAAAAAATTCATTTGATACGATTTTCTTTTCTCCGTGGAGAAGAATTACCCGCTTTTCCGGTGTTAACGGAGTGTCTGGTTTTGCTTGGTAGTCAAACGAGAGTGTGAATTTTCGCAACGCTTCAACCACTTTTGGGAAAATTTTCGATGCGGAGAATAAAGTAGTAACCACTGACCTCACTCTCGGCGGAAATGCATCCTCATGCGATACATATATACCGGCAGACAGGTGCTACTACACTGTCTGCGAACCCCCCCTGGAAATTATCCTGAGTAATGCACTTTGCGTACTACGCGCCAGGGCTTTGCCTCCCAATGCCAACGCGGCAACGAGCTACTAGCCAAAGATCAGAGAACCCGCCTTTTAACTCTATGTAATCGAGTTGCAAACAGAGGTGGAAGGAGAGCTTTCCGCCAATTCGCTTTGAAATACGCTTCCCGAGCCCTGCTACCGGTTTTGTCCAAAGGGTTCAACTTCACCATCTATGGTGAGATATTTCAATTAGGGAACACATAATTTTCGATGTCGATAGATAGGTTTCGACGTTCCACAGAAATTTTATACGCGAATTTCGTTATTCATAAGAAATGCATTTCTGTCTCAAGATCCGGCATTTTCGGATATTATTAATTTATTTCATTCAAAAAATCGAAAAAAAAAAAATTAATAAATTTCCAAATTAATTTTGAAAAATTGAAAAAAAAAAAAAATAATTTAATTGATTTTTTTTTAAATTGAAAAATTGAAGAAAAAAATAATTTAATTGATTTTTTTTAAATCGAAAAAAAAAAAAAAAATTCAATAATTTTTCAAATCAATTTTGATAATTTTTTTTTTCCTTTACTGGTATTTCTGAGAGCAACTAAATCCTAAAAGGTACCCGACCCGTTAACAAGTAGAATATTGCTATTATAAATCAACCAACTTTAATAAAACGGAATGAATAAATTTAAATCGCGTAAGAAATTTCTACCAGTCTGCGGCCCCCCACCATTATGCATTGTCTGGAAATTGTGGGTCGAACTCCAGAACCGAGAAAAAAAAAAAGAAAACTCTAATTTCATTCTCTCCGATCTTTAGCTCCGCCATATTTGCCTTTTCGTGAGAGTTTCGCAAAGCTTTCGCTCTCAGACTACACGGCTTCTTACGCGAGCGCTAAGTACGCATAGAGTTTCGCCCACCTAATCCTGCGAATTGTACATTCGCCTCTGCTGGAATTAAACTCAACCTCTATCCATGTGAAGTACACACTTTCATTGCTATTTGCTGCAAATTTTATAAGCGCAAGGATTCGCTTTAGCGAAACTGTTTATTTTCTCCTTTTTCCTGCTTTCGGCTACTCTTTGTCCTCTGCACGTGTTCTATGCTACTTTTAAGCAATTTTTTTTTTTTTTTTGGTCCTTCAACGCTGTTTCGTTTTATTATTCGAGCAAAGAGAAAAAAAAATCTTTCGGCAAAGGTACACAGTGTACTCGGATGCAGGCATTGTCGTCGTTGTTCACGTCGTCGCGAAAACTATCCCCGAGAACTCGATCCCTTCGTGTCCGTGCCGTGTCGTGTCGTCCCCGTTGCTGGGGATGCCGTTTCGAAAAGCGAGTGGCGCGGCACGTGCGGCTACTCGACAAAGAGTATACCGAGATATACAAGGGTTTCGGATTCAAGTAAAGATGTCAGCCCCACGAGTTTATATCCGTCGACGTCGTTGTCTTCTTTGCTCCCTTCTCCTCGAACTATATACGCGTCTCACCTGCGTGTCTTCTTTAACTTCCAAGATGCTCGCGAAACAAAACACCCCACGGTTGGCTCGCACTCCCGTACCGGTCACGTAATACGCGCTCGGATTTCACGCTTCTTCAGCGTGAACGCGACCCCTATCAGCAGCCTCCGTTATCTCGGCACCGACAGAATCAACGATGACAAGTAATAAGCGATACGTTAAAATTGCCGAAAGTTCGTATTTTCCGTTTCGTTTACTTCGAAAAAAAAAAAAAAAAAAAAACAGCTTATTCACGATACCATAAAGACATCACATTAAAAAAAATTATAAAAATTCAAACTCATAAAATGTTAAATTATTACGAAAAAAAAAAAAAAAAAAAAATCGTTTGATATTTTTTTCAATAATTTTGGTAATATATTTCGGACATCAAAGGATATTGAAAAAAAAATTATTTCCGCGATTTTTTTTTTTTTTCAAAATATCATTGGCGTCATTCCAAAGTGAGTTAAAAATGACGCGACATCTGCCGATGTGTTTTTTCGTTAACAGAAATAGGTTCGATTTATGTTTTTTTCAAACTCCATAACCTTCGATTCACATTCGCAGTGAAATACGAAGTTAGTTATCGCGGTCGAGTTGTCGGAGGTGGTAAAACGTGTACGCTGGCAAAAATAAATCCGACGTCGACTAGACGCGATGTGTTATACAGACGGTTCGCGCAATTATTTCAGGTAAAAATGTAGCCACGAAAGACCGCAGACTCGTTGGGTCCCCGGGGCTCGATATAATAGCTATAATAAGGAAGGAATAATAAGGTGGAGAGGCTGTGTGCAGTAGGTACAATAGTATAGTCGTGTGGCGGTTTAACCAGACAGGAAAGCGGAACTCTTCTCCGTGCGCAACGGACTGCTTCTTCTAAATCCTCCCGATCGTATCTTCTATTATACGACTATCTCCTCTCGCTTTCTCAACCGCGAGATCGCGCGCTCTTTAATTCAAGCCATTATCTCTAAAAACTCGCAGACATTCGCTTCATTCTTTCGAAAAAAAAAAAAAAAAAATAGAATTTCCGTCACAAATTCACCCGCAATTTCAACTCGTAAATTCGTTTTCATCCGATAATACGCTAACGCTAAAAAGATTTCGGCTGTTGCGTAAAAATTCAATCCCATTTCCGGCTCCGTAACCACGAGAGAGAAATTTTAATAGGTACAAACGGCAAAACGCGACGAAGCGAATGAAGAGAAAGAAATAAAAAGAAATTGTTCGCGACAGAGTCGCGAATTCCCTCCGCAGTACAGTGTAATGCGCGCCTCGCGCACGGGGGTGTAACGGGGTGAAAAAGCAAAAGCGATTTCGCGCTTTCCCGTTGTCTCTCCCCCTCGAGTCCAGCTTGTCCGCGGCACACGCCAAACTCGCGTTTTCCTACTGGTATTCATATTTCGAAAAAAAAAAAAAAAATCGTGTTTGCCATCGCTGTGCGCTGCGAATTATTCCATCGCGAGCGAAGCTCTCGCGCAGCGGCTCATTGTGTCGCCCCATGGGTCATTAATTATTTTCGAAACGATTACAACCGACCCTTTCAGCTCGGTTTCGCTCACGAGCCAAAACGGGGAATCCCCCGCGTCGACAACCCTCCGGAACATGGATAGCCGAACGCTATATAGAATAAGGTCCGCGCGGAGTAGATTCGCGCGAATGGACAAGCGAACCCCCTATAGCAAACAAATAAGTATGTAGCTAAAGAAAAAAAAAAAAAAAAAAAGTATAACGCAATTGTTGTTTTTTCTCGTCGCTGGTGTGGAAACACCGTCAGTTTATACGGTTGTCTGCTCTCGCGCCAGGATCGCGTTTTACTCCTCCTACGCTCGCGCCATCTCTTTTCCTCCGCTTCGTATCTCTCGCACTCTTTTTTAGAATGGGTGCCCCCGACAAAAAAAAAGCTTCTCTCCTCTCACCCTCGTGGATTCCCGTCTAGACGAACTTTTGTAATATCGAGAGCGAAAGAGCACCCGAACTCCTGTCACCCGACAAACGCGACCGAGCAAACGAATATATATATATGCCGCGAAACTCGCTTCTTCGAATCTGCGTCCGGCAGGAATCGTTGGGAAGAAAAAAAATGTGAAAAAAAGGCATTTTTACGAAAAGAATGTGAAGTTCCCTGAAGAAAATTGATTCCTTTGACTGTGAGTCAACTTTTTAGTTTTTTTTACCCCTTTTTTTAAATCGATTCGATGCTAAAGATAAATTTCCATATCGATTCGGAAGCCGATTTTTTTTTTTTTTTTTTGGGAAATTCAAACGGATTGCAAATCTTAAAGTCGCGGAAGACAAATTTAGGGATCGAATATTACGAATTAATATTATTTGTCGGGAATATTGCGAGTTATAAGTACGATGGAAATTTCGTCGTCTGTCGTTCGACAACGTTTACCGAACGCTCGAGTTTGGACGTCCGTTGTCTTGGGGGCGAAGAGAGGCGGGAAGGGGACCACAGCACACGAGTCTCTGTACCAAATTGTCTAACTTAATTGAGCTGTGCAAACTAAGCGTTTAACTAACTTCAACAAGTGGCATCGCTGGAGAGATAGTCGAGAGGGGCCTTCGCGGTAACCGCGTTACGCAAGTCTCTCGAACGGAAACTCTACGATTTCTCACGTTCATCCAAACGCTGCGGCCTTTTCGCGAGTACTTGAAAATATTCCATTGAACGTTGTTTACAGCCAAAGCTGCGGTTTCGCAAACTGCGTACACGTAAACTATCCATTTGATAACTATATTGTGCGAATAGCCGACCCATAAATTCGTAAACGAAAGAACCAAAAAATTTGGAAAAGATCGCGCGGGGATAAGTGTGTTTTATAGTGATTGCGATAACGAATGGGCAGATTTATCGTTAGTTTATTTCGCGGGTATACGAGAGCTGCCGGAGCTTCGAATATCGGATACACACTAAATTTTCGGTGACCGACGATCGTTGCGCACTCTCGAAGCTTCTCTCGCCGCGCTGTACCGGCGTAACCCGAACTCATCCGCGATTGCGAAGATCTATGGCGAAAGAGCTTCTGCTGGGTAAACAATACATTTGTCGAACCGGTGGACATCAGAGATTGGCTGTTGGCTGTCTACGCGGTAAAAAAAAAATTCATTAGTAACATCGATTATTGCAATGATTACTCCAATTTTGTGATTTATTCGACTATTTTAAAAGGCACAAAAAATTTTAGGATTTACAATCACTAGGATTACGATACCACTTTTTATTTCATCATTAACACTCCATACGTCTTTTCTGATCGTAAAAAAAACGAAAAGAATTTTTTTTTTTTAGAATTTCATGAATAATCAATGACTACGTCTGGTCATTGACCGCATCTAAAAAAAATTCCAATACTTCGATCTTTTTTTTTACACCATCCCTCCTCCCCCCCCCCCCACCCCTTCGAGTGAAATGAACATCCCGCGAAAAAGTCTTAAATCTTCAACTGCAACGTTTAAAAGAACCGGAAGCTAAAGAAAAAGGTTCAATTTCCGCTTGCGATAACTTCGCAGTCTGAACCCTCCGCCGACATTAAGAACCTTCCCACTACTTTTAGTCTCTAATCATCGTCGCTCTCGACTATTTTCTTTCGTGGCAACTTTACTATCGTTCTAACGCCCAGAATTTTTTTGCAACGTCCAACTGCAGCAGCTGGGCGTAGCATTTAAATTTATTTACGCTCTGCGCACCATACGGCAAGTTAAAGAGCGATATTACCGACCGTACCGTACTCTGTACCGAGTTTTTCGCGATTTCGTGTGAAGCTCCTCCTCGTAACCGAAAGCAAGAGTGCGTTTCAAGATTTCTCTAAGGATCGTTGCGAGAGCCTTAAAAATGTACAGAAAAAGTTGCCCCGGAGTTTAGAGTAATAACCATCAGAAGTTTTCATATTGGTCTGGACGAGCGCTGAAAAATCCAAACTTCCATTTTTACCTTTAAATTTCCCGAAAAAAAAAAAAAAAGTATGTAGAGTGTGAATTTCGCGAAAAATAACACGTTCACAGCAGTTTCAAATAACATATTTATTCAAGGAAAAACCGTTGCATTTTTATTTCAATTTTTTTACAAACGCGGCGCGCAGATCTCGTTACATTTTTTTAAATTTTTTGCCGCACCACGTAGACGCGATATTTATTCACGGCATTCAGATATAAATGATCGACAAAAATATGCGTCGCAACGAAACTCCCGATGTTTATGTAACATTTTAAAAAAAATATTAAAAAATTCGGGAAAAGATTGATTAAATAATAACAATATCGGAGCACCCGATAGCCTCCGGCTGTCCAATCGCGTGAGGGTCGAGATAATAAAATTGTCGCGAGCCCCTTATTTCGCGTTCCCTATTTTTATCCTTTTTACATCGCTGCGTTATTTTTATTCCATTCATCGTCCTCGTTGCCTCTCACAGAAGTTGATGGATCGTTCACGAGAAAGTGATACATTAGCGGACGGCGAGGAACGGGCGGTCGAGTTAATTCATTAGTATCCTGTTACGCGATTGCGCACCTCGAATTAATTAACGCTTATAATTGTCAGCCTTTCGAGTGACGAGCGTCAAGCGACTACAGCACAAGAGATGTTCGTCACTATACGAGTTGATAACAATTTTCGTAACAAGTATATGTTTGTCCCAAACGGAGAACGATCCCTCACAAGCCTCGAGGCTGTTACACTTTAACGCGTAAACTTTTACTTTAGATTAATTGCTCGAGGGTCGAGACGATAAGCGATCATTTTCCAAAGTATCTCCGCAGGTATATTCCTAATTAGAGTTCTACGGATAATTATTAAGCAGAGTGCTCTTCGGAGACCCGCTTTCGTAACCCTCTGATAAAAAAAAAAAAAAAAAATGACAAGAAAATATTTTCCTCATTAAAGAAAAGAAAAATAAACTCCCCGACGGCAGAAAGTACGGTTGCGATGAAACTTTTTTGTGATTTTACACTATGATGACCACGTACAGCGAGTCATGGCCGCGAGACGCAAAAAAAAAAAATCTTGAAGTGACGAAGAGAATGAAAATAAGAAGAGAAATTTTGCGCCATTTTTTTTTTTTTTTTTTTTTTCCGCTCCGAGACACGAAGTACACACGTACATTGCTTGAGCACAGAAAACGTGTAGGGCTCGGGTCGCGGGTATACATAGTGGTGCGAAGAAAAATTATCACGAGCGTGAATCTCCCGGCGAAATTACTCGGGTGGCTTGCAATGTATACGATAATACCGCAGGGCGTGCTGAAGCGTGCTTCAGAAGTAGTAGATGCAAGTCCGTGAGGTAGTCACGACGACGAAGACGAAGAAGATGAAGATCCGCTGCTTCGCGTATACCAACACCGACGTTATAGTTGGATTACTTGTCTAAGAGAGTTTCAGACGGCTGTAAACTCTCGTACCCAATCGTAAAGTTGGCTTAGTTGCCGAGCATAAAGCATACCGTGAAGGATGACTTTGTCGCATGACAAGATTTATCTTTGTTTTGCGAAATTGCAATGCGCTTTGACGCAAATAACAGCGAGTTATTTACGATAGCAATCTAATCGACTATTATCGATTTCGCCGTTTACGCGAAAAATCGTCTCGTAAGAAAAATAAGTCGACTGAAAAACGATAGACAATTAATTTTTTTTGTGATTCCGAATGAAAATTTTAAAAAATGCCGTATATTTCAATTATTTACAAAAACAAAAACAAACAAAAAAAAAATCCAACATTTTTTTTTAATTCGCGACTGAAAAACGATAGAATTTTTTTTTTGTGATTCCGAATGAAAAATTTAAAAAATTACGTATATTTCAAGTGCTTACAAAAATTAAAAAAAAAAATCAAAATCCAAATTTTTTGTAAAATTCGCGAATCTTTTGACGCTCCGAATTTCCGGTTTCAAAATGAACACTATCCACATCCGGATGTAATAATTCGTGTCTCGCAAATCAAATTTATCGGTTTATATCAACGATCTCGTAATTGCTATATAATTGATCGAAAAGTGGCAAAAACTTCGACTCCTCTTACACTTTCGATAACTCCGATAACTCGTCCTGATAGAATCGACTAATTGAAGAACAGAATCCATCTTTGATATAATTAACGTCTTTGATTACGCGATTACAATGATTAAACTCAATTCCGAATGAGCGGAAAGAAACTTTGGCAACAATTCTATTCGATGGAAACGGTAGTCGAGGACACAGGAAGGAAGGTTTCCACCATTGAGTGGTTACTTCGTGAAGCGGTTTCGATTAGCCGGCTCGTTGAACCCACCGTAGCGAAGGTGCTCTTTCCGCGTGTGAGGCAGTCGTTCTGGAGTACCAAAGTGAGGTGGAGAGTCCTTCTCGAGGTTGTTCTCGATGTGCCACGACTACGTAGCCGAGAGACTTATCCAGAAGAGGCCGAGAACAAGACCCCGGAGTGTCCGGTTCTCTTGGATTTCTTTCGCGTCGAACACACGAGACCGGCAACGAGAGCGAGAATCTTTTATAACCCGTTTCGGGCCGAGCGATTGCGCGACGACAGCAATTTCTCACGTTCGGATTCCGTTTCTGCACCTCGTCGAACGCCTCTGTAAGATCGAGGAGATTGAACGCTGGTGGCTAATTGGATTTCGTTAAATCCAAGAAACCCATTCGTTTTCGTTGCGCAGGTATACGAGACGAATTGTTCAGCGATAAAACTATACATTTGAGAGGGTTATACGTGTAACTGAAGCGTTTATTGAGGTCAGATGTATGCCTATAGACGCGTCTAGCATCCGGTATGTCTGCCCATACTGTATGAACGTATATATGAACCCTCGAGAAATCGATCGACGGGTGGCAACTTCATTTCTGCATAGTCGTAAGAGGTCGAGAGCCTCGCGCATCGAAGCATCGATTCAATCTGTAGGGAAGAGGGTGAGAGACAGCCGGCTGTACTAAGTACACACAAGTCAACAGCCTCCAGGGAGGGTTACTGACCGAACTTTCTCTGCTTCTTTTGTTTCCAGAGACTCCTAAAGTCCGAACAACCCGGAGTTTGAACTGTGAGCGAATATACGTAAAGAGGGCGTTGTGCGAAAGCTTCAAAGAACACAAGTGACCAAAAAAAATCGCAAGATCGCGGAACTCCATACGGCACTCTCCATCCGACAGGAATACACGAAGAGGTAAGTTATTCGTGTATAAAAAGTTCTGACATTCGCGAAGAATGGATACCGAGAGACTGCAAAGTAGTTTAACGGAGTCTCGTGACGTTGATTTTTTTTTTCTGAGATAACATGTTTGCCAATGGCTAATTCCCATTCTATCCGTATAATACGAAGATTCAGGATGATGCGGGTACAGCTTCCTTCGCAAACACGGACACTCTCTTGAGAAATCCTCCTGACGTTGATGGCCCCATCGTCCCTCTAATTCTCCTCGACCATTCCGCTTCGATGTATTATCCTGTCTTAGGAGCTTCAGAATGTCCCAAAACATCGGCCCTTAGGTACTTTATTCTCTGAGATGAAATGCGCGACTGGAAGAGCTAATGGTTCTTTGAAACAACCCGTTTTTTCTTGAAAATTAATTGGCTGACACGATAATTTTTTTTCTACTTACGTAAAAATCATTCTGATGCCTGAATCGTCATCAGCAAAAATTGAACACACAACTTGGGGCCTCTGATTTAATTTCAGATACTTGCAAACATAGTGCAACTCGTAATCAAATAATTGGGGTGTATAAAAAATACAATTTCCTATGCGCCCTTAAAAATCCATTCTCCCCATGTTTACCTATACATCGTTTACTGTCGGGAAACTTGTTTGCCTTCACTCCGGAACAACATCTTTCCTCTCGCATCTCGAAAAAAGTTGTCGAAAAAAAAAAAAAAAAAAAGGATCCCGAAAAAAAGTGGATATACTTATAGGTAGGAGAGGCCGAGAAAGTATGGTGAGAAAAGTGACAAGTTCTAAGTAACTTTCCAAGTATTATGGCACTCTCGTCTTCAGGAATATCGTAGTAGTTTCGTCCGTCTGCTCACACCGGCGGCATAACTGGAACACGAAGGACTTTGCCTCGTGTCACTTCCATAGAAGCAGCTGACTTCAGCCGAGTCGATATATAATATCTCATTGATGAATTCGCCAGAGCACGCGGAAGCGAGAAGTTTCATTGGAGTTCATTGATTTCTCGAGTTGTGAAATTTCTCGCCGAGTAGTTCGAACGGCAAAGCTGACCGATCAGCTTGGTGATGTGTTCCACAAGCAATATACCAATACAATCGTATCTCCGCGTTCCCATACGGACTCCCTGATTCATATGTTTTCTCAGTTGTAAGCGTTGCGGCACACATAAATTCTATGGTAAAGGGAAACACAAGACCCCCGCATGAAATAACAGATTGTGGTGGCATCGCGCAGCCTCCGTCGTATTCGTGTCATCAGCGATAAGGAAACGTAGCGGAAGCACGTTTCTACCTGTGCATCAGTATCTTCATGCTGTAGTACACATAATGTACCTGTATCTGCCATTCTACACTATGTAGACATTGCCTCAGTGGCGTGCTATTTGCGAAAGAAAAATCGTCGGCGAATACCGAAGGGCAAATGGCAACGGCAATGTGCGAGGCATCAGTTCGCAGATGTTATTTCGTAGCGTAGGTACATAGATATCACGAGGTCACCCGGGGCAAAGGGCGCAGTGATTGGCTATTTTAGAGAATTACGATTCAGTGACCATTAGTATCCAAGCTTTGCTTTCTGTTCGGCAAACTTGCCATATAATGGCCAATAACTAGACGCTTGCGCTGCAGAAACTGATATAGTGTGAATTTCCAAAGCTTAACTGACCGGGGAAAGCCGTTTCGCAATCCAACCTGTAATTTGCCAAACCCACTGTTCCATTTCTGTTTTAACATATTTAAACTTCCCGCCACATTGGTATGATGCCTCAATGAAGATATCGCTTATACGCAGCGGAATTGTTTTCCCCCAAATAAGCAAAGAAAAGGCAATATTACCGGGCAAATCTGCTTGCAAAATCAAGAAACCCGGTATATTCTCGACGCCAAGTATGTTATAAAGAAATAAGTATCCGCAGCAAGCGTAGGCGGGTTGCTTGGGCGCTTATTACAATACAGATACTAAATTTAATGTCCAAATACGAACCGCAGCGCATCCTAACGCGTAGCATGTCTTGTTCGCGCCCTTCCCGAAATTTCTTGATGCCATTCAGTGGTATCAATTTTTGTCAGTACAGTGGAACCCCTCTTTTCTTAACTTCACTTAAGCGGATGAGGTCCAGACTCAGTCGGTAACAAACCGCCTTCCCTATTTTCTCCGAAATGGTTGCTTTGACGACCAAAAGCAAATTAGGTTTTTGTAGTCATTAGACAGACGTATGAAAACCTAATTTGCTTTTGGTCTTCAGAGCAACCATTTCGGAGAAAATAGGGAAGGCGACTTGTTACCATCGGAGCATCTCTCATTACTGTGTCACATCCTTTTAAGTCAACCGCCCGCTTATGTTAACTCGTTACCATGACAACGATTTCGCTTAACTGTACTTTCCCACAGTTCGCACGCCCCACCATACGTGCTGCGCATGCGCAGACTCGGATGCGCATAGCGCTCGTTACCCCCACCGACAGCAATTGACGGAGTGGGGGCTGTAGGAAAAACACAGAATAGCGAATGCCTCCGGTCCCGTCGAGTTAAGAAAAGAGGGGCTGTGCTCTCCGTACATTCGTATTTCGCATTTCAATGACTCCACACGTAAACCAATGAAAATACATGTTAAATTATGAGAAATTTGACTGTACTCCCCTGTAGGGACGTCTGAGGTACACACAAACTTGCTGAATTCGTGACTCGATCCACGGACACACCATCCGCTTATTTCTTAGTATATAAACTCCATTATACATCGTATGTACATGTACCGCGGTGATGCATAGTCCGAATAGTAGCTTCAACATACATGCATCCATGTAACGTCTGGCCAACGTACATAATACCTACGTAATACATACAGCTCCTGCCCCCGCACTCTGTTGCCCACACTATCTCTATCTAATAATATACCGCTTATATCTCTCTCACACTATCCATTGTTGGAAAATGGGTCGAGCATCCCGCAAGATGCATGGGTTTGCAGTACGGAGAGCGAGAGAGCCGGTGTGCCTTCGCCAGGTAGTAGATACGCTCACTAACTGGGCAGACAGACGCCCCGTTACGTAATGCTCGCGTGCACGCGTTACCCGGGTGCATATATGCCTATGCATGCAACTGCTGCTATGTTCCAGGCTTGCGTGACACGTGGCCGTCGACACCGACAACGAGGCAGTCAATGAATGGCTGTCGCAGATCAAGACGCTTTCAAGTTTAAACCTTTCACTCATTTTTCATGTTTTTTTTTTTTTTTTTTTTTTTTTTTTCTGGCACTCTTTTCTTTTAGTTTCTGTTGCTTCGCAATGCACATTCCCAGCCATTATTTCACACGCTGTATGTGCAATTATTGCGGAGCTTGAAAATTTGCAGTTTACGTCCTTCTAACTGATAGTTTGAGAGGACAAGCATTCGAGATTGTGTTTCCCCATCGTTTTACCCCGCTAGATACGATTCGCGTTCTCTCACCGCATTGTTCTACGCTCATAGGCCACAAGCAAACGAGATACGGAGGACACACTAACTGTTATACCGTACATGTACACCATGCTAACTATATACCCTGATTGCCCTTCGAGTGTATGCGTTTCTCCATTTCCTGTCGCTGGTTTACCAAGCTGCCTGTACCCTTTAGCGACTAAAGCCCTCCGCCTCCTCCTCCTCTCCCTTCCTTCGACACAAGTTCCATTTCAGCTTTGGTTTCCGGTTCCACGGGATAACGGGATATGGACGACCCTAATGAAACTATGGCCGCGATTTTGATTCAACCGAAATGTAAAACGGTACATAGTAGCAGATTAGTTGAACGATCGGTTGGTTTGAAGCTTCTGGAATACGAGAAACCGCGCCGTCCGCGCGAATAAGGGAAATCGAGAGAATCGAAAATCGTCGTAAGCGTAAATCGATTATTCTCAAACAAATCAAATTCCTTCGGAAATTATTACTCCCAACGCCGAACCTTTTATTGCTCATAATTTATCTATTGAATTTTCTTCAGCCGTATCTAATCAATGATTCGTTACACCTGTTTATCTCGAATTGCCCGCAGTTTCGAACATTTTTCTTTTTTTTTTTTTTTCTGAATCATTGACCGGTAAAACCAATTTTCGAAGCGCAAAGTCACCGCGACCAAAGCCATTTGTCACGTACGGAAGAACAAACATCCACATGGATAGAAATTCTTTCGTTTCCGCGTTGCAATGACGCGGAAAGAAACGACCGATTAGGCTTACGAGAATGAGATAAGTCAGCGGCTGTTGTTGCCGCTGCCAAGCGCGTTCGTCATGGAAATACCGACAAGGACTTCCGTTGCGATCGACTACCGCCGTGCGTTTCACGGTTTGATTTTTTTTTTTTTTTTTTTCGTAAAACAACCGCTCGGACTTCCTGTCCCTAATAAAGTGGACTTATCGCTACGTTTTCCCAGATATAAATGCATTTCTGATGTTTTTATCGAACACGTGACTTTCTCCGAAAAATCGTATCTCAAAATCTACAAGATATATGTTTTTGCGATTTTATTATTAATTATTAACAATTATTATTTATAATAATTCGTAATTAATACCGAACAGTAAGTACGGGATCGTTAGCAGTTTTTTAATTCGTATTATTATTATTATCATTATTATCATTATTATTATTATTAATAATTTGATTATTATATAAAGTGTAATTTATTTCTGGAAGCTCTTGAGACTTTTTTTCGCGAGTTAATCATTGGATGACGAGTCTTTCTATTACGGAACTCTGAGAATCGTTGATGAGGAGAGAACAGCTCGCAGACTAACAGTCCTTTCGCGCTTTCGAACTGTAATCTAATCGGACAGAGCACAAGGGTCTTCTGAGTAGCTATACGTACATTAACACTGCCAGCGTTCTCCAACGGTGTGAAACGGACCGATACATTATTACGGGTTTATATATAGCGTACCGTGAATCCTTCTTGACTCTCTAACGCTATATATAACAGCTACTATAACGTTGAAGGGCCAAGTGGAGTTTCACACTCTCGAGATTACCTGACTTCCATTAACGCTTAGTTCGGCCAGACGACAATTAGACCGTACTAAGTGGCGGTTTCGGGCGTAAAGTCCACCATATACCTAACTAATAATGCACTCACGTTATCGAGTGTCCATCGCGTCAGGTGCGACTGAACTTACCGACCGAGTCGTCAATTAATCAATGCCTCGTGGGTTTAAACTTTAAATCGCACAACGGAGATCGCAACTACTCGCAATCTTCTAGATATACGAACTTTTCTGAGGTTTTCGATCGAAAAAAAAAAAAAAAAAAATGGAATTTACCTTAAATATAACAGACGATAAATGTACTATACATCTGATATCCAAAATCGAAAAATTCTAACAATGATTTACCGATAATTCTCTATCATCGTAACGATTTTTATATCACCTTTTTTACGGCTCCATTTCGTCTCGATGTCTTCACTTTGGGTGGACACATGCATGCGCTATAATATTCGAACAGCATCAGTGCGCATCCATTTACGAGTGCGAAAGGTCGGAATATATTTTTTCTTTTTTTTTTTTCAACCGCGAACTTGCCTCGTACGTCGTTCTATGGGGGTCCCACTTGGGCGGAAATGAAACGGAGCGTTTGTTGAAAAATTCAGGATATCGCGGGTATATATATATATATATATACTTTAAGGCACACGCGGTGATCGTATATACGTGAAAGTCTATACATGTATACTCCAGGGAAAGATTCTCTTTCCCTGCGTTATCTATACGATGTATATATATATATATATATACATATTTATTTGCATGAGAGGTGTGCCGCGGAGGGGTGAAAGAGGAATCGGAGATACAAGAAAAACTGAAAAAAAAAAAAAAAATTGTACCGAGCGAAAGACAGTGGGAAAAAAGAGAAGAAAAAACGATATCACGTGCGTAAAAAAAAAAAAAAAAGTCTCGCGTAGCCAGGCGTGCGCGGGGTCGTGCGAACGTTCGAGGTGAATCAATAGAACATTAAGCACGAGGCGCGTGCAGATTGAAACGTGAATGTATAATATAGGCCAAAGTTACCAAGCGCCTCTCTTCCTTCGCGAAACGTGCGCGAGAAGCTCCTCCTGGCGCACACGGAATGAATTTCTTTTTCTTGTGCTTTTTTTTCTTTTTCTTCACGTTCTTCTTTCGTTCTTTCCTCTACGTACTGTTCTTACTCTTCTTCTTGCTTTACCCCTGTCGCAGATCTTTTTATTTTCTTCTCTTATGTTCCCTTCTTTCTTGCGCAGTACGAGGAAGAGATCCTTGGTGACACGGGAGCGGAATTTCAATTCGATAGACCCCACTGTCTCGCGGCTCTTAGTGGCTATTCCGACTCGACTTTCTATATAAAATAAATCATTCTCCGATATTTTTTCTATATATTTTTTTTTTTATTATCATCGGTGTGGCAAAAAATTATTTTCCGAAACGGTCGATAACAATTCGATGAAAACGATTTTTATCGTCGTTATCTTTTAAGTACTACTGGAAAATATATTTTTGAATTTTACGAAAGTCGACCTTTTTTACCGACTGTAGATTGCGTATTTTAACATAACTACTGTTGAATTGAAACCGTCGCGTCTAGCAAAATAAATTGCATCGCCCGTTTGTTTCTTAACTACTTTACCGGAGAGCAGAGGCGTTTCTCATTTGAATCACAGAGAAGCGATATAATGGAAGATCTTTCGTAACTCGAAACTTTTACTCCTTTCTCATCTCGTGCGTCGAAGTAACTGAGTTTCAATTTGTTTTTCTTTTTTTTTTTTCGAACTCTATATTGAGTAAAGTGTCTTTCTTCCTTTTTTTTTTATCTATTTATAACGAAACTCGACGTTCTCGTGTAACTTGCCGACGGGAATAATGAAAGGGTGGCAAATTTAATAAATTTTCATTATTAACGTATAAAAAAAAAAAAAAAAAAACAGAAAATCGGCATCGTCAGTAAAGAGCAAACTTTCGGCGAGAGTCCAGAAGTTTTGATAGGGATCGCGATATAATCGAAGCAGAGAGCACATCATCCCTCTTAACCCGAAGAGATGAGACGAAGATAATTATCGTCTCGAAGCGCGTGAATATTAATTACGAAAATTGTGTGCGCGGTGGATTCTCGGCGGGCGTTCGAAGCGTGGGGTGAGGGTTTGGGGGTCTCGATCCGCACGATCTCGCTAATCTCGCGGGTTGGCTAAACGGAAGTCCGACTTAAGTTAATATCCTCGAGGCAGCCGCGGGCGGCGTTCGCAAATTGTAGGAGAAGTTCGGTGTGGAAATAAACGAGAAAGACGGAGAAACAGAGGGTAAAGAAGGGTGCAGCAGCCCGGTGTGTTAGCCGGACGGGAGAAGAGAGCCTCGGAACGGAAGAGGGCGGCGAACGAAAGAGGAACACGAAAGGGTATATGGGAACCGTTGGAAGACCGCGCTTGGGATAGGGATGATTAAAGTCTTGAAGCCCTTTACCTACGTCCCCTTCCACCCCTCGTGTTGGCCGGAAGAGCTGTGGCGCAAAGATTAGCGCCCGGAGAATCAATTAGACGGTCCAGCTAACCGGCTAATTGCTAGACGCGCCCCCCGCCACCCCCGCCACCCTTATATATTTCTCTCTACCTGCGCGCTTCAGGATGAAAAAAGAAAAGTCTAAACTAAAATCTCGAGCCGGCCGCACCCTTTTTTTTTTTATTTCTTGGTAAACAAAACCACCGCTGCGAGGCTTACCCCCCGTCTTCAAATATTGAACATGCATAATCTCGGGTATTATATTGTTCCAGTGGATTTTCATTAAAACATCGAGTAACCCTTAAAAAAAAAAAAAAAAAAAGGTACGAAAGTTATTAGATTATCTCACAATTCCTTATTAATGAATGCCGGCTGACTAATTCATTTCTTTAATCCATTGATACTAATTTCTCAGCGGCAATAGAATTTCAATGAGCCAATCTTTCAACTTTGCCGGTAACTCATGCTATCTTGGAACCCTCTCGCAATTCCAAACTTTGGAAAAAGGCGGAATATAAAGCTAAAACAAACTCCGGAGGCCAACTAATTCTATCGCTTCTACAATGAACTTATATCGAGGATTTGCGGGTGAAATGAAAGTCAAATAAAGGAAAGTTTCCGGTTCTTTTTCAAGTTACGAAGTTCCGGATACTTAATATTCTTATTTATTCGGGGAACTGTTTATTTAGGAATCGCCAGGCAATGTTTATTCATCAACGTTGAATCCCGAAGCCAATATATCGTTCGCCGACTGCTTCATTAAATGAAATGCATGTTTGACGAATCTTATTTATCATCAACCCTTTGAAGAACGTAATGAAATCTACTCGCCTCGCAGCCATTTCGGCAGTTGTAAAAATTCACGTAAATGTTTCCGCTCTTTTCTTTGTTCTTTTATTTTTTATTTTTTTTTTTTATGTCCGATTTCAGGATTCCTTTATCCGTAGAATAGAGATCTCTTTTTCATCTCGGTAGATTTCATTCTTTGTCCCCGAAGCACAGTCGCACAGAGGTTCGATGGGATTAAACGTCTCCTCTCGTCGTTGCTTCGTGCGCTGGCGATGTTACAAAGCGAGAGAGTATCTTTTTTTTTTTTTTTTTTTTTCTACGAGCTTTTTCTCGGTCCTCTCTCTATCCGGTAGCATCGGACGAACGTTTCCTGTTATTGCTCGGTCACGAGAGAAGCTTATTGCCGGTACGAGGAACGCTCTGACCATCGGGCCGATGTCCGTACATTGCTTGCCTCTATCTACTGCCTATACCTCCTCTATACGTTGTATATATATCGGACGAACGCGCTTTCCGGCAGTCGAACAAAAACAGTTTCCTCGGGGCCGTGAGCCGCGCCGATCGCGCGCGGTGGTGCTTCTCTCTCCTCGAGAGCTCGGAATATTGGGCCCTCGAGGCTAAAAAAAAAAAAAAAAAGCGAACACCCAGCCGCAATATCGTTTCTACTGGTGAAATGAAATGAAAAGAAAACAAAAAAGTGAGCATTCGTGGCTTCGATCGGACATCTCTGCGGTACAGAAAAGCAAACTATTTCTTTACGTTTCATTTTTATATACGGAAAATCATTCGATATCCGATCTCGTAAATAAAAATAAACCAAAACGAGATATTCTATCAGCGGATCCAATGCATAGCAAGTAATTCGATGTAATTCGATTTTTCTGTAGCGTCGAATTGTCGCGATTGAAAATTTCGAAATTTAATGGCCTTCGAGAAAATAGCAAATATAATGAATTTTACGAATCCTATTGATAATGAAAAAAATATAAAAATAAAAAAGAGCATCAAAATTGCATTTCGAAATTAATGAAAATTAATTTTGAACTTTTTACCGACACAAACCAAACTTCTACATTACCGATCTATTTTTAGACCACACATCCGATAAGCGAAAAATTACGAATCTATTTAAATTTTCTCATCGTAAAATCGGAATATTTTCATTTTATCTCGATCGTTACCGATAAAATTTATTACACCCTCCATACACCCTGAAAGTAACAGTCATCCTGAAAATCCAAAGAAATCGTTTTTTCGCTCGCCGATCGAAGCAAATCGACAAAAACTATCGACAATAAAAATATTAAAATGAAAAAGAGCATCAACATTGCATTTCGAAATTAATGAAAATTAATTTTGACCTTTTTACCGACACAAACCAAAGTTCTACATTACCGATCAATTTTTAGACCACACATCCGATAAGCGAAAAATTACGAATCTATTTAAATTTTCTCATCGTAAAATCGGAATATTTTCATTTTATCTCGATCGTTACCGATAAAATTTATTACACCCTCCATAGACCCTGAAAGTAACAGGCATCCTGTAAAATCCAAAGAAATCGTTCTTTCGCTCGTCGATCGAAGCAAATCGACAAAAGCATATAATAATCCTCCGGTGGTACGGAGCAATCGGAAAATCGTTTCAAAGTTATAACGCCGCTGCTGCGTTGGCGACCGAGAGCCGTTCTCGTGGAATTCAATTGAAACCCAAGTTATCTGTACAGATAGGGCGCTGAATAGTATAGTTATTATACGTATCGTGCAGTGTAGAGAATAGACGTGGGCGGCCGACAGATTGATATCGGTTCCTAATAATGCGGCAATTGCACGTTGCAACTACGGCTAGTATTGCCATATATACATATATATATGTGTATCTCGTTCCTCGATGTATCTCGTGCGGCGACGAACGCGGAGATTTTATGCACGCGCTTTCAGCGCGCATATACATAACGATCGCGAAACCGCGAGTTGCTTCTGAAACGGGGCATTTGCATGATAACGAGGGAGGTGACCATAACTCAAGCAAAGCCGAAGTGCCGCTACCCTGCGCTCGGAAAACGAGAGAGTGAGAGGGAGAGGGAGAGAAAGATAAAGAGAGAGACATCATTTCTAAATCGGTTTGGACTTCCCATCGAGGATAGATAACCATCGAAAACGCGACTCGTATACCACGTTTAACCCCCGCGTGTTACACATCGTCTATATACATACAATCTGAACAGACATTACATATTCAGAGATAGAGAAGCTTTTACCCGATCTAATATAATACGCCGACTACCGACTAATAAACTCGTAACTAACGCCGACCGGCATCGACAACGAGTTTTCCACGTTGGAAATAAACTCGTATATGCGGCGAAATTATTCATGCAAATTGCATATCGTAACACCGACGATATGTATTGAATGCCTAACTATAGGTTTGTACAATCCGACGCATGCGCACTAATTAAGCTATACCTACGCTACGATGCATGTCTGAGAGCCTATGCTGCAAGGGAAATCGGGTTGGATGATCGAGTGATCAAGCATTGATGATATTGTCATCACTTTGGCGGTCGGAATAGTGCGCACAGCTGCGTGTATACGTAGTTAGCGTCTCCAGTTGATTTATGTTAATCTACGTGTGAATTTGTGTCGCCGCTAAGAGGATTCGATCGACAAGGACATTCAGATACATACGCTACACGCGATGGTGAAGATTTCCGCACCCCCAGTCGCGGGATTACTAATTGGCGACAGTTCGTTGAACGGTTCATCTCGGTGATGCTGCAAATTAGTCAGTTAACTACGTATGTACCGGTAGGGCTAACGGTTGTGGTTTATCAATGCATCTCTTCAATAGACGCTTTCATCGGATTGAATACACGTTTCAAGGCGGTGACTGTTGTCAGATACGAAGGAACTGATGATTCAATTTCTGTATATATAGATATTTGTCACTTTTTTATTACGAAGAACGCCTTAACCCACTGCAAGAAATGAGTGAGAAATGAGGTAAATCGATGTTTTTTGTATTGAAAAAAAAAAAAAAAAATTATCCGTAAATTCTCGGATTGAGGTTAAGTCTGCAAAAAATTTTGAATCGTTTTGCAGATTACGAAAAAAGTCGTCGACGCGGTCGTGGAAATGGAAGTTTAATTATTTTTGTCACGTTACCCAACTGCAGCGCAGACTTTTTCGTCATCTGCGGAATTATTTAGAACTTTTTGCAGACTGACGTCCGTTCGAGATTTTCCGCGCATTTTGTTTTTTTTTTTTGTAGATCGAACTTTATCTATTTTTTTTTTTTTTTTTTTTTTGCGATAAAGATATATTTTTACGAGTCGATCGATCGTTTTTATTTTCGACTCAAATGACCCTCGTATGCAAAATTTCTCGGATTATATTCATACATGCGATATATATTCAATATCCTCGCAGTCTCTGTTGGCATAATAGAAAATATATTCGTTGGAATTTTCTCCTTAAAACTTTAATTCCCATGTGTGCGACATTTCGGGAGACACACCTACCGGCTGCCCGTATCTATACATATGGAGATCGGAGTGTTTCGGAAGCTTCGGGCGAATGGGAAACGAGGCAATAGACCCAAAAGGGTTTTGCCCTCCCGTATCGTTTTTTTTTTTTTTTGCTCTCAGTGAATTCCCGAAGGGACGATGGCGAATGTGCGTAAGAGACAGAAAACGAAAAAAAAAAAAAAAAAGTATTATCCACGGGTAAAGTTTAATATCGAAGCAATAAAGTGCGAGAGAACCCTGAAATATCCGTCGTCTCGACACTTCAATTTCTATTCTTCTATTTTTTCCTATTTTCTTTATTATTTCTACACGAAAAGAACAAAAAAAATTGTAGACGCAACTTTTGGTACGTAACTCGAGCCGACGCTGTAACACGTGCGAAAAATAAAGGCAAAATCGTCAACACGTCGCCGGCAAGTTTACGGAAACATTTTCTTGTATATAAACAGCGACTTCGTCACTTTACGCCGAGAAAACTTTTACGAAATTTATGTATCGAAGACTTTTTTCGTGATTTTTTTTTTTTTCGTTTTTTTTTTTTTGTTTGTTTTTTTTTTTTTTTTTTTTTTTTTCGTATATCGTCGTTGGCAAAAGCTCAGAGAATGGAGAGAAACGTTGGGGAAGAACGTATCAAAAATTCCCGGAAGGTTTTTGTGATGCCGCGAACACATCCTTTGAGGTCGTTTGAAAGCTCCACCACGCCCCGGGAAAAAACGCTGCACCGTCGTACCGACGTAACGTTCCCGTGGCTCTCCGGAACCAGGCAACGAGCTTTTCCAGGGTTTGAAAGTCTTGGAGGGCGGCGGGGGGTTTGCAACGGCAGCAAGTAGTAGCGGCGCTGCAAAGCACGTCGTACGCCGCGGTACCCCTAATAAAGTACGTCCCACGCCAAAGAAACTCGAAGAAATAGTAGTTCAAGCGGCGAAAGAGGGTCTCCTGTATATATAGAGAAAGAGAAAAAGAAGCCAAGAGGTGCAGCTGAGGAAAATTTCCTCTTGACTTTCGTAGAATTTGCTTTATGTGGGTCAAACCTGTTCGTCGAGTGAGCTAACGATTGCTGAAAATTGCGTACACCCCGAAGTATAATAACCATAGCTATGATTTCGTAATTCATTTTTTTCCGCATTTAACAAGCGCTTCGAACAATAATATCGAAATTATCGATGTATTGGCTTAATTTTTTTTTTTTTAATAACAATGGTAAATAAAAAAAGGGGTTAAAAAAATTAAAGGGTTAATTTTTTTTTTAACAATAGTAAATAAAAAAAGGGGTTTAAAAAATTAAAGGGTTAATTTAAAAAAAAGTCGGATTCAAACTCGTCGGTAACGTTGACAAGAACACGTTTCTCGGTCAAGCAGAAGCTCACGATATTTTTCTTGCACCTAAGGCCGTCATCTGCAGTTTCATTTGACAAGATTTTCCATCGTGATGTAGGTCAGCTTTTGCTACCATATATCTACGTAAAACTCCGAGATTTGAAATATGTTACGAGATTCGACACACTCGTAGAAAAACGTGATAGCCTCGGGGGACTTTTCTTCGGCGTTTTTTCGTATATATCTATAGCTATATGCGACGAGAAGCTGAAATTTGTCAGTAGAAATAGCGTTCGATTTATCCCGGATTCGAGCTCTCGTATGAATTGCGGGATTCTTACCGAATATCCTGCTGACTCCGGAACCAAAGTTTGCTAAAACTTTTTTCCATAAAATTCGACCGGAAAAAAAATCTTTCGATAAAATGATTTTTCTTCGTTATTTCAACTGCTCGATGGTTAGTCAGTTGTTCCTATTTCGCGGAAACAATTTTTCAGTAAAAACGTCTATTAAAAAGATCGCTCGCACGCGTACAGCGTTACGTAGGATACAACATTCAGTTCTCTCGCCGTTTTACAGACCCATTTTTTTTTTTTTTTGCGATCCTTTTGTTTCACGACCGCGCTGTACCGCGTCCGATAAATTCCTCGAGTAGATCTCTCGCGCGAACGACCTCGTGCAATTCACAATTACACAAGTGTCTCATTGACTCCAGTCAAGTGAATGACTCACGCTAAGAGTGTTTCGTGTTATCAATTAGCAGACGCCGGTCTCGCGTGGGGGTTTAAATCGTAACCGCGACTGTATTCACGATCTGTTTCTTATTTTACGAACGATGAGCACAAATTCTGACGACAGACTTCGATAAAAAAAAAAAATTTCAACCAGCTGTCGAACGTTTAATAATCGTTAAAAAATGTTTCATTAATAATAAATTTTTATTTTATTTTATTTTTATTAAAATCAATTAAAAAAAAAATTATTTTTATTAAAATTAATTAAAAAAAAATTATTTTTATTAAATTCAATTTAAAAAAAAATCAATTCTCCGTACATTTTTTTTTTTCGCTGATAAATTTAATACGGTGTAAAACAAATCGCATTAGAGTTGTTTGAAATTTTCATCTCGACAATAGATAAATTCTGTCTTCACGAGACAATATAATAATAGTAAATTTCTACGGCATCAGACTTGAAGCGCTGACTAAGACAATGGTTGTCGCACACCTGCCGGTGGTTTTCGCGGTATATCACATCGAAACGAGGATAGGAGGACGCAAAGTTTTCTTGCCTTGTTTCGCGAGAGAGAAATACAGACGCAACGACAATTAAAGATCATTGAAGCGTCTTACAGCGAGCGAAAGCACAGTTTGCGTTTAACGAGCATTTCATGAGAATCGGGTATTACATTCGTCTTTTGCTCGATAGAGTCGCGAAAAGAATCGCGGGATCCCGATGATTTCACTTCGAAAATGCCTGAGGCGATCGAGCAGACGTCTCGACGTAAGACCGGCCGGTGAATCACTCGGAATTGCACCCGGAGGAGCGTATATATTGCTCCGACGTTCTTCGTTTTATATCTTTTCCAAGAAGACTTATCCACGAAAGTCTCGAAATACCAACGATATTTCGACCGCAAATTCTCTACTGCATTAGCAAACAGCTAATATTTTTTTTTTCGTTTTTTTTTACACGAATTTGATTCAAAGAAGAGGCAAAACAAGCAGAAACGGACCTCCCATTGGGTCCATCGAAACTGCCAAGACTCGCGGCCGCATTGCGGATGCACGTGCCACGAGATTCTTTTTATTTCTTTTCGTTACTTCTCCATTTTTCTCTATCTTCCTTGTTGCTTTTCAATTCATTCGCATCGCGTTTCTCGTACACGCTATAGCGCATTGACGACCTCCGATATCAAAAGCCGGTGTCCTGCGGAAAAAAAAAAAAAAAGTTCTGATTTCGAAATGCGTCGATCGTAGAACATCGTAATGAAAAAATGCAAAAATAACCCTAAAAAAGACGAAGTGGTCAATCTCCAAAAAAATAAAAAATAATTTTACAAATAAAAAAAAATGGCGTCGGCGGAACGCCTATAGTACAATTTTATTATTTACGTTCCCCAACTCCATCGATACCCTTTTTCCTTATCGGTAAAATTATTTTTATCTTTTTTCAAATTTACCCCTTTCAATCTTTTCCTTCGATCTCTTGCAAAATTTTTGCTTTTCATTTTTTTTCTCCGATCGTTTCGCCATGCGATACGAATTGCAATGACTCGCCTCGGAGACTTTTTCCCGAAATTTCGAGACGATACTCTCGATACTCAGCAATGCTTTGACCTCTCGTTGTTGAGTCGCGCGACGCCTTTCTTCCATCGCGTCACGCCAGAGTACTGATAAGCCTGCCGCAGCCTCTTTACGTTGCGGTATCACAAAGTGATACTTGGACATCCCTCTTGCGGAGATAGAGCAGCAGGACCTCCGTATATGATATATAGGATCCTCTCGGTGGCTGTGCGCAATGCCACGTGTCCGACCTATCGACCCGCTTTCCCACGACGAGACCGAAGGAGAGAGAAAGACATACGTATAGAGAGAGTGAACCCCGCGAATCATACCGCTATGCCGATGCCCTCCATGCAGCATCACGTCAAAGCGATGTTCTACACCCGATATAATCGACACAGAGAGATACTCATGAAACTCCTCGTAGCCAAAGGCCAACAACTATTCCCTCCATTTCGCATTTCATACTTTGTATTTAACTCGTAAAGCGTTTATACTTTACAGAGATTTCTATAAGTACCTCTAATAAGATGAGAGAAATCATCTTATAGCTGCTGCACATTAAAAAAAAAAAAAAAAAAATCGAACAAAATACAACACGGAATTTCCGATAACTTTTATTTTTCGTTACTCTTCGCTTTTAGGTGCCATTTTCAACCCCTTCCTTTGGTATTCGGATAAAATTTGATATTTCATAATAGCAAAAGATCGCGTAATGGATGCAGCAGTGCACGTCGAACATTAGCAAAATGTCTCGAAACATCGAACGCTTATCTAAATTAAAGAATCGTCACTCTTCGTGATTCTTCCCGAAATGATATTTAAGCAATTCAGCGGGACGTAGAATCGTTACGAGGAAAATGTGAGTGAGTTGCGATCTCGAAGCTCGGAGAATTATTATCGCGCAGTATAGTGACGGGCGGCAAGACCGCGAGGTGGTGGTGGTGCACCCTTTCGCAAGCCGAAGTGACTATATATTATCCGCGATGTATATTATACGCCAGTAAAGCGTTGAGGTGCGCACAGGCGGTAATTAAAATTATGACCTTCGAGAGAGGGTTGGCGGGTTTCAGGCGCCGCGGTGTTCACTCGTGAAAATCGTCTTACAAAGTAAAACAAATGACCGGTACCTATAATACTGACGTATTAACTCTCGTAGCGCCGAGGTTTTCAGGTAATTAAATTTATCGCTGTTTCTGCGTTCCCGAACGACGCGCGCGGCCATTGACACATACATCCACCAACGTGTATATACACACATATATATATATTTGCTGAAGCTATTCTCGCGCAATACCGCGAGATTAAAAGCCAACAGCGAACCAAGGGTAATCGAGTGTGCGGGTGCTGTGCTGCCGGTGGTGCGGTATGCCCGGCGCGTTGCCGACTGCATCGCAATACGGCTCTCGTGATACCCAAGCGTTACCGATGAATATATGCAACGAGACCAATTACCGTTCACTCACGAGTTTAATCGAACGCTGAAGGATTCCCGAAAAAAAAAAAAAAAAAAAAACACAAAAAAAAATATATATATATATAGAATTCTTATTAAACGGAACGAAAAAAATATTCAACCGGTGGGCACCAAAAATGTTGCTTTATTAAGGGTTTATTTAGTCTGACATTTTTTTAATTGCCGCGGAAAAGCGTCGCAATTTATTATCCGACGGAGCGGTGTCAATTACAGTAAAATTTGGAGGGTTGGGGTACAGATGTAAATCTCTGATTCCATAGATATTTTGTACCAAATTCACGTTTTAACGGTTCAATTAGACTTGGTACACAATAATAATAATAAAAAAAAAAAAAAAAAAAAAATTTTAATTTTTCAACTTTAAAAAAATTTTATATCGTTCGTAAAAAAAAAAAATTAGTGAAGATAGAATTTAAAGAAACGATTTTAAAAAATGACGGTGACTATTAATAAGTTGCAGAAAACTTAATAATAGTTTTCAAAGGATTGATTAAGTAGCTTTTCGGAGGATGAGACTATCTATATATGTCTCTCGCGAAGGATAATTCTCAGCCTACGAATACACGTTATATCCTCCGATGGCGTCCGAGAGGCTAGAAAAGCCCACACACGTATGATGCAGCGTATCCTTAAAGCGCAACAGAGTCACGTTTACCATCGTAAGGTCTGTTGCACCAGCAGCGGCAACCTGACCCGGCGACGGCTTCGACTGGTTTCGAAGAACAGCCTTCCTTTGCACAATCCACCAAATACGGTGTAAAGCGAACGATGTACGACTCTGATTATACACGAGGTAACAACTCGTTCTTATGTACAATATATATATCCACGTGGTTTCCCCTCCCACCCCCTCCCCTTGCGCTTGTATCTGTTCTCGCGGCTTAAAAATGCGAAACAACTATATATATATATATATATATATATACATTCCATCGAAGTCCTCTCGATAGGTCGAACGCTCTCAGAGATTAAAACAGCTTCTTCAGGAATTCTATATAAGAACAGATGTCATCGATATGTGGGGAGCGCAAGTATGGAAAAGGCTGCGAAGTGCTTCTATACGTTTATCTGAAGGTTAATCCGTAACGATTCTTACCACTCGTAATTACAGTGGTGTGTACCATCTATCGATAGTATAAACGATCAAAAATCAGAGGGGGTGTATTTCCCGAACCATTTTACGCGTTTGGCGATATGTTCGATACGTTGTTGTCGCCTTTGTCGTCTTTCGAAACAATCGATATATATCGATATATTCGATTAACTTTTAGTCTCGAGAGCGCGAATCTCTCGAGACGCAGGTGCATATACACTATAATAGGTAATCGGTATCTATGAAATCGAATGATTGCATATACATCGACACAAGTGAAAAAAAAAAAAAAATTGTTGTTACGGCTTATATGGTAAATGAGAAAATTTCACCTATATAAACGTATATTGTACGATATAAATCGGTATTTCAACTCTGAGACGATTTCTATTATCGGGAATAATTGATTGAGAATTCTCGATTGGTACTTCCAACTCTCATCTATTCATCGGTCCCGCTGTCTACTTATCTGTCTTCTCCTTTCCGCATTTTCAATCGACATTCGACAGGAGTGCTTCATACAAATTGAGGCATTTTAATTCGCGATCCTTGGAAATTCTCACAGAGTGTCCTCGATAGACGGATCGAGTGGAAGGAGACACTTTATTATATGGAATGGAATTTGCGCGTTCGAGTTGAATCAGACGAGAGTAATAGTCTCGTTCATTGTTAAGAAGCGGAAATCCCGTAAGCTTCGGACGATTAATTTTTTTTTTCGCTCAAAGTTCGCATTGTTCGCATTATTCCAGTTACTTTATTGCCGGTAATCACGAATCGGCGAACCGTTATCACCGATCAGATGATTCGATGTTTTACGAACGCGACTGCCGATAATCTTTTTCCGAAAATTATTGAGGTACGAGAAATAAATTTTTTGGATATAAAGAAAAATACTCGCCGTCGGGATTTCTTGATGCGATAAATTTATCCAGAATATCGAAAAAATGGAACCAAAAAATCGGCACACTTTTAAAAAATGTAAATTCACAGTACCATTTCCGGATGCTGCACATCGCTATTGAAGATAATAAATCGCTATAAACAACACGATTTCATTTTCTTCCCTTCGGATCCTTCGAGCGGAGAAGGGTTTTCGAATTCCCACCTTCGAGAGACGATATAATAAACGCCGCGACATATTTTTATCGTCTTTCGCGGAATCGTACAAATTTATTATACTTTCCAGACATCCCGATGATTTACATCGCGTCGACACGTCGAAATAAAAATGAAAAAAAAAAAAAAAAAAGTCTATCGTACCCTAGAATTCTCGTCTCCGATGAA
The DNA here is from genome assembly GCA_964006125.1 of Cryptus viduatorius. Classification (NCBI taxonomy): domain Eukaryota; kingdom Metazoa; phylum Arthropoda; class Insecta; order Hymenoptera; family Ichneumonidae; genus Cryptus; species Cryptus viduatorius. The sequence continues at coordinate 7,023,381 of OZ023223.1, forward strand.
TAAAAATAATAATTATAGCATCGTATATATATTCCAAGGTGCATTGATGTAGTCACCGGTGAACTCGCGGCTTCCCGTGAATTGACGCGATTCTCGAGCTCTCGCCGAGTGAATTCACACCCCCGCATTACCCTCTATATATATATGTATATATATCGCATCGAACCGAAGTCAGCCGGAAATCGAGAGAGCAAGTGGCGAAGAACCACTACGGCTTTTACACTGCGTATAGTTTCAGAGGCCTGAGAGAGGCCTGGAATCCGCGTAGTTTCAAGTATATGGTTCTCGCGCATGGGACCTCGTTAAAGTCATTAGGGAAATCAAGGGAATGCTTGCGGCAGAACGCTCATTCGTTACGTCGAACATACCGGTCCGTTGCACACTGTCGAACCCCGCAAACCACGTGTGCGTTACCTGTTCAATTCTCTCGATGCAACAAAACTCTGTACGCAAACATCGGGGGGTTCCCCCTATTCCCGTGTAAACGAAAACGTTCCCAACACACGAGACAAGGAGAATTACATGCAGCGACTAGACGAGAGGAGTACACATTGTCGAAGCGAACTAGGAAACCCGGTCGTCGAACAGTAAAAGCTTTCATGTACTTATATATATATACTAGAGTTTCCCCGGGCTCGCGCGCTACGCGCGCTCGCTCGTCAATCGTAAAATATTTTGAGTTAAGACCCATTTGGGGAATATTTTTGCTTTCTCCGCCGCCGACCACCGCGGCTGCCTCCTTCGATTTTTTTCTCCCCGCCACCCTGCTATGGCGACCGTTGCTATGGTGACCGTTGCTGTGAGGACGCTTACTATGACAACGGTTGCTATGGTGAAAGTTGCTATGGCAACCGTTGTTATGGCGACCGTTGCTATGGCGACCGTTGCTATGGTGACCGTTGCTATGGTGACCGTTGTTATGGCGACCGTTGCTATGGTGACCGTTGCTATGGCAACCGTTGCTATGGTGACCGTTGCTATGGCAACCGTTGCTATGATGACCGTTGCTATGGCAACCGTTGCTATGGCAACCGTTGCTATGGCAACCGTTGCTATGGCAACCGTTGCTATGGCAACCGTTGCTATGGCAACCGTTGCTATGGCCGTTGCTAAGGGGATCCCCCCCCTCCACGCAAAAATATTCTAAGTCCCTCTAAGGGGGACTTAGAATATCCCCCTCCCCCGACCGCTTCGACCGAAAATATTCTAAGTCCTGAGCGAGCGGGAGCGGGGCGGCAGGGGAAGGGTCGAGCGGGGCCAGGAGAAGAGAAAATATTCTAAGTCCCCCTTAGACGGACTCAGAATATTTCCCCCTCGACCCCATCGACTGAAAATATTCTAAGTCCCCCTTAGACGGACTTAGAATATTTCCCCCCCGACCCCCTGGACTGAAAATATTCTAAGTCCTGAGCGAGCGGGATCGAGGCGGCAGGGGTCTCGATTCCTGACACGGCGGCGGCGGCGGCGGCGGCGGCGGCGGCGGCGGCGGCGGCGGCGGCGGCGGCGGCGGCGACGGCGGCGGCGGCGACAGCGGCGGAAACTTTATATATATAGAGAGATATATATGTACATATATACTCGTTGTACACGCAAACTCGTTCGTCTGCGCAGCAGCTTACCGCACACCGCGCGATATCCCAATTACTATGAGTCCAATTAATCTCATTCCCCCGATAAACCGCAATCATATTTCTCTTTCTTTTCCGCTATTTCTCTCCGGTAAATTCATCTCACGCTTTGTTTTTTTTTTTTTTAATTTTCTTCACACTCCAGACATTGCGGAAAATCCGTCAGACGGGAAAACGCCCGTTTCGTTGTATAGCGATTCAGTTGATTCATCGATCCCCCCGACCATCGCTCCGCTCGGATTGTTAAATCGCGTGTTGCGCAAACGAAAGATTGATAATACGATGCGATGATATCTTTAAGTTCGTTTTCTCGCTGTGTCAACGATGTGATTAATTGAGTTTCCTGCTAAACCTTTCAAGTTTGTTGTACGATCTCTCGAAGATATGGGCTTTCGATTGAAGTTCTAAAGTGAAACAATTATTCTTTAATTTATAACTTTTGCTAAAAAAAAAAAAAAAAAAAAAATTCATTCATGCGATTATCCAAGTTTTTGATGAAAATATGACGTAATCATTGATACACAATGACAAAAAAAAATTCTGTAAAATATGTGCCTTAAAAGTTAATAAAAATAAAAAAAAAACAAATCGATAAAATATCTCTAAATTTAATTTTTGTAAAATTTTTAATATTTTTCCGCTGATAAAAGGATTAACGTTTAGATAAACCCATATTTTCCGATAACAAATAAACCCTTCGTATGACTTTTGAAAAAAATTCTGTTATACCAATATAATAATACGTGATAAATCACAGGATTTCGTTCGAACGGATTTAAGGGTATTATGCTTCGGGACGGCAAGATATCGCAAAACTAAAGAGAATCGCGACTGACAGTGGGCGGACACGGGATCGTGAGACCCGCTTACCTATACATATATGTATATGTATATATATAGCATGAAACATTTTCCCGAAACGCGTATAGTCGGCAGGGCAGCGCCTGGCGACGAGAGATTACGAAGGGATAGAGACGGGCGCATAGCCCGGTTCGCTATCTACATCAGTCCGCCTCTCATTAGCGGAACTGGTTTATCGTCGTCGTCCTTCCTCCCCCGCTTCGGCCGCGGAATGAGCCTCGTATAATTTCCCGCCTCTCTGGTTCTCCTTCGACCCCCGCGCGCGCGCGCGCGCGCCACATTCCGACTCGGAGCTCGAAAATCGCGCCGGCAGGGGGTTCCCCGGGGCAACCTGAGCCGATTTCGTACCGACGCGAATTTCGGCTCGTCCACCCTTCTCCGAGCTTTATTAGCGATATTTATCGGGACTTAGATGGAAACTACGTCGGATAGATTGCGACTCTCTCGCTTGTTGGAATAACCGAGCGATAGTACCTATAAGCTTCCCGCTGAGGCAGTTATATGAGCGCCGTACAAGCTTTCGAGATTAGATATATATTACCGAGAGCACGTAGCTGCTTCCGATATCGCGGTGGAATGATCTATTGGGGACGAAGCCGGAAAAAAGTGTAAGAGTTGCAATGATCTAAGGATCTGATAGTTTATCGATCGGCTTTTTGTATGCCAATGAGCAGATTTAGTTGGGCGTTTCGGTTATACAAAAAAAAGTAACGTGATTTTTTTTTTAATGTTAATGATATTATACAAAAATACCACAATATTTACGATATCGGTATTGTATTTCGACATGCAGCTTCCGAAAAAAAAAAAAATTGAAAAAATTGACGATTTTTGCCACACTGACGAAATCGGAGCTTCGAGACCACTGTAAGGCGTTAACGGGGGTGCAAAATTGTTTGTAATGTTCTGAGGGTAATCTACCCTCCAATACCAATTTTTGGAAAATACGATTTACGTTTCGGTGTATTTCTTCACCGTATTCATTGGTCTCACGGTACCGATGTCGGCGAACTGATCAATTGAGATCAACCTGAAGCCCCCGAAAGTATCGATCGCAATCGTATATCTTCCTACCCTTTTGTATACTCCTCGCGATATCATTATTTCGATAGCTCCCATAACCCACGAGTGTCTTGCGAGCGAATAGTCTTATTTTATTCTCGTATAAAAATCTCACGAGCCTTGCGAAGTCTCGGAGAGGCCTCGCCGTGGCGCGCGGCAGTAAAGGGGTAAACGGGGCCTCGTCGATTCCCAAGAGTAAAATAAAGATACCGTCCGAGTTCGCCACGGCGAAAAGAATCTTCAATGATCCCGCGTTGCCTATTTGTACCTAAACTACTTTAACTATGTGACTGTAAACCGTGTCGGCGGCAAAAACATATATTTCCACACTTCGCGCGCGTAGTCTCTCGTGTATATGTATACATATATATGTATTTCCAAACGAAGAAAAAGCGTCGGTTCAACGTGCGTCCGTCTCACGAAACGGTAAATAAAGTAGCATCTCTTTTCTATATGTTCGCAGAGACAGAGAAATGCAGAGCCAGAAATCACGCAGGATGCGAGAAACGAGGCGATGAGAGGCCTGAATGGAGGCCGAGGAAGCCGCAGAGCCCCCCGGGGCTCCGATAGACGTTCGCCAAACACCAATCTTCGTACCGACGCCGATGCACCTGCGCCTCTAGCCAATCGTAATACAGAAAAATCTCTTTGGCTTTGTTCCACTTGAGATTCGACACGATTCAACGATCTTCACGAAACGAATTTCAAAGGAAGCAAACATTACGAAAGAAAAAAAAAAAAAAAAAATACTCTTCGTCACGGTTCAGGAAATGAAACACTCCGTGACACTATTATCACGTAAAGATCAATTTATCGATAAGTAGAAAAAAAAAATTCCATGTTTTAGAGTCATTGAACTTTGACGAAAATTAAAAAAAAAATTATATATATAGGACAAGAAATACGAAGATATTAGTGGACCGCGATAAATCGGTTGAATAATTAACAGTCACAATGGCTGCGCCGGTAATAGAGAAAAAGCGGTTTTTCTGCCGGGAATGGGCGTTGATGAAGTTGTCGCATTGCTTGGAGCAGAGACCGGCATCCAAGACTTGCGGTGCTTTGATTGTCGGTGGTCCGGGAAGCGGAAAAACAGCTCTATGCGCGGAACTCGCGTGGCCATCGACCGGCGCGACTTCGAGGCATCAAAGATCGTTAAACAGGCGACTATTGGCGCGACACTTTTGTCAGGCGAGAAGCGAAGCGTCTCTGTCGCCGGCGCAATTCGTGAGATCGCTGGTAGCGCAACTGCTTCAAGCGTCTGCCGACGGTATCCATCTTTCTTCGCCGACGTCGCCAACCGCGAGTACGACTTCCGGTCCCACAACGTCTAAAGAGGCGGTAGCGGAATCGTACGCCGAAAAATTACGTACCGATCCGGAAATTCAGGCGGCACTTCAACCGGATGTGTTGGACAGGGATCCCGACGACGCGCTGAAGAAGGCGCTTCTCTTTCCTCTACTGGAAGTCGAACCACCGAAAAATTGTCTCTTCCTTCTCGTCGACTCAATCGACGAGGGACAATTTCTAAATCCGCCGCAAACCGGTACCAGAGACTCGAGACGCGAAAACGACAACGTCAGTCGCACTATTGCGGAATTATTGGCGAATCATCATCATCTATTTCCGCAATGGTTACTTCTCGTCTGCACAGCACGACGACAGAGCAAAACAATATCGCGGATGTTTACCGGTTTTCGCAAGATATCGTTGGACGATCTGCGGAAGAGTCAAGTGGTCCGCGATGTCCAGCAATACATATTGGCGCGTCTCGATCAGGAAGACGCTCTTCGTCAGCACATCTCGCGAGATACCGCGGAAATGTTGAACCAGTTGCACATCAAGAGCAACGGCTGCTTTCTGTATCTTGAAAAAGTATTGGACGGCGTTGCGGAGAATTTCATCGTATTGAGAGAAATACGCGAAATACCCGGCACTCTGAACGGATTGTATCTTTGGTTATGTCAGAGGCTATTCAGCAGAAAACAATTCGCCAAAGTTCAGCCCCTCTTCAACGTCATACTTGCCGCTAAATTACCGATTACGCAAGAGATTCTATACAAATGCGTCAAAACGGCGAATCCAACTATAACGATGGAGGACTTTAATCGCCGTTTGCATCTCCTCAGGAGAGTCATATCGGTATCGCGCGCCGGTGCGCTGATGCTGTTTCATCACAGTTTCGCCGAGTGGCTGTTGGACGTTAAGCATTGTACGCAGAAGTACTTGTGCTCCGCTACCGAGGGTCACGCAATGCTCGCTGCTTACTATACTCTCTGCGGTACCGATCTGAATCCCGATGAGATTTGCGTTCTCGGACAGCACCTTCAGCGCGCCATGACGAATCCATTGACCACCGGCTGCTCTCTTGACTCTCATACTCTTCAGGTACTGTGGATCATTGGATCGCGAGCTCCCGTCGATGAATGCTATCTTGATAGCTCCGAATGCATACTGTGGCCGCGACAAGACACCAAATTACTTAGGCTACTCGTCGACGCCGGAGCCAAAGCCTCTGAAAAAGTTGTCGAAGATGAGGTCACCAAGGATCCCGTTTCTTCTAGTCAGGTGAGTCAGACACGCGGTCTTCGGAACGAAATAATAGAGACGCTCAGTTTACAATCAGTTTACTTGAAAAAATTAGCCGGTCGCTTCAAAATTTACGGAGATACAGCGTGATGATCATTTCGCATAAGTTCGAGAAATGAGAGAAAATTGCAAACACTTCTCGATAGTATAACATTCTGAAAAAATTCATGCATTTTAAAGGTACGGAAAAGATTAATTTTGCATAATAATAATTTCAAGGGCTGAAGGACTCCGGTCGATGGCCCATAGGCAATATCTATGTAAACGTTGTAACTACAACTGATGTATCAGAAATTGTATAATCTAAGCGGTATTGTCAATAAATGCGTTTTTACTACTACTAATAATTTCAACATTTTTTTAACAAATTTACGAAAAAAAAAACAAATTCAATTAATTTCTGGTGATTTCTGTTTTTTTATGAAAATAATTCGTTAATTTTTCTAATTGTGTATACATTTTTTTAGATTTTAATCTTTACTTTGAATTTTTTTTAACACATTTTTTTCATATAAACAAAAAAATCGATTAAAGATTGAAATCTGAAAAAAAATCCTATGATTTAGAAAAATGAACGAATTATTTTCATAAAAAAATAGTTGTTACCAGAAATTTGTCGAATTATTTTTTTTTCATCGATTTGTTAATAACATTTTGCAATTATTATTATGCAAAATTAATCTTTTCAGTACCTTTAATATGCATGAAAGATATTCAAAGACGTCTTACGGAGAAAAAACCAAACGGTACCCAATGGAATAGCGTTCGGTTTTTAACGACTAATGATTACTAATTATTAAAGTTCCATTTTGACCATTTTGATTAATTAATTTAACGACACGATTAGCAGATATTTAAAATAATTTTTAATTGCTATCCGCGCGAAAGGTTTCGCAAGACGTGAGCCCAATGGACGAGTCACCAGGAGAGCCATTGACCGAATTATTGGGTGAAAGTGGTGACATCAATCAAGCTGATTCATGCGGTCGCACCGTATTGCATACCCTCGCCGCTGATGGTAACGCATCGCTTCTGGAACTCGCGCTCGCTTCCTGTCCTCAGGTTTGCATCGTTGTAAAAAATCGAACGATTCTACGATACAACTGATCTTCGAAATTTAACGGCGTTGTTTATCGCAATCTAATAGGCGAAACTCGAAGCCACTGATCGACACGGTCAGACGCCGCTAAATCTCGCCGCGAGACACGGATATGCGGATGTTGTAAGGGTTTTGTTAGCTGCCGGCGCGAGTGCGGATCACGCCGATTGCGATGGATGGACCGCACTTAGGGCAGCTGCCTGGGGCGGACATACCCAGGTACATTCACAGCGAAACTACTCCTCACGAAACTACGACACTGTTAAAAGTGACTCGACCGTTGTTAGTTTTTGTTTATTATATTTTGTCTTTTTTTTTTAATTGTCGTGACTAATTTGCAATTTACACACATATTCACCATTCTAACTCATCGACAATAGAAAATAACGAAAAAATTTTTTTATTTTTTTTTATTAACACTTAAGGATTCTTCATGCGTACTTTCCCAGCGAAAAATCAGATTTCGCGATAATTACCAATTGTATAAAAATCTGAAAAAAATCAATCGTACTTAAGACATTTGATTTTTCATAATAACAATGCCAAAATGTTGTTAACAAATAAATAGCCATTGAATCTTTGTTTTTGTTTTCAAATGAGTTTTTAATTTTTTTAAAAACCATACGAATTTCTTCCGAATTTTCGTACATTTTTGAAAAACTCGTTTTTGATTTTTTTTTTACGCTATTTTTATGTAAATTTTAGTACATTCGCTTCAAACCTTTGCAAGTGAAATCCAAGTGCAAGTGAAATTTTGAAAAAATTTATATGGTTTTTAAAAAACCAACAAATTAATTTCGAATGAGAAAAAAAACTTTCACTGACTATTTCCTGAACAATTTATTTCTTTACTTATTTGTTAATAACTTTTTGGCGTTATTATTATTCAAAATAAATGTTCTTAACATGTATAATACGTTTGATTTTTTTTTAGATTTTTACTGTGTCACGAAGTATTAAAATTTTGATCGTTTCAAACTTTCCGTTGGAAATGTACGTGTAATAAATCCTTAAACTTCTGTTTTTTTTTTGTTGTACACCAAATTTTTTTTTGTTTCGTTTGGCTTCGTTTGACTCGCATTCATTTTTTACTTATTTTTTAAAAATAATTTCTATGCCTATTCGCGCGATCAATGTGTTCGTTTGTCCTTAAAAATCCTAATTACAACCTGAAGAAGCTGATCTTCAGCGAAGAACCATTTAATACCTAACAACTCAGATACGATGCTTGAAACAAAGTGCAATCAAGTTGGAAGTCTTTGGCTGAAACTATCCCCTCAGTCCGTCCGGTTATGTTGCTCCGCAGGTCGTTGAACAGCTTCTGGAACACGGAGCTATGGTTGATTGCGCGGATTGGGATCAAAGAACAGCGCTTAGAGCGGCGGCATGGGGTGGCCACGAGGACATCGTCAAGGCATTGCTGCAACACGGAGCCGACGTCAATAGAACCGATGACGAGGGCAGAACTGCGTTGATAGCAGCGGCTTACATGGGACACAGCGAAATTGTTGAACACCTGCTGGACTTTGGTGCAAAGATCGATCATGCGGACAGCGATGGTAGAACGGCTCTCAGCGTAGCCGCATTATGCGTTCCGGCTAATCATGGATATGCGAAGGTAAACATTCCGAGAGCTCTATGTCCCATTATCAGGATAATGGGAACCTTTTTCCAAAGATTCGAAAGATTCTTCTCAGTCTGCTGATAAGCGTTCATTCGGAAGATTGAATTTTGCAGATTTGATTCTTATTGCATTTTTGAAGATCTTGAAACTTAACTCGTCGATTTTACGCGATGCAGGTGGTGACTATTCTATTGGAACGCGGAGCTGCAGTTGATCATCAGGACAAAGATGGTATGACACCGTTGTTGGTAGCCGCCTTCGAGGGCCACCGAGATGTTTGCGAGCTGTTACTCGAGTACGAAGCGGACGTTGATCATTGCGACGCAACGGGACGAACTCCCCTGTGGGCTGCGGCCAGCATGGGTCATGGATCGGTTGTGGCTCTACTCTTGTTTTGGGGATGTTACGTCGATAGCATAGACAACGAGGGCAGAACCGTACTGAGCGTTGCAGCTGCACAAGGCGGAACGGATGTGGTGAAGCAACTCCTCGACAGAGGTGAGAAATATGTCGCAATTTTTATAAATTAAATCGGTATGGTTGAGTCAATCGTTTAACCGTTTAAGGAGGGCGTACCGTTACAGTTGCAGCCAAATGGGAGATTCCGAGCGAATTTTGAATACTTTTCAATGGAATAACAATCTGAAAAAAATCAATCTAAGAAAATTAATTTTGCATCATAGTATTGCTTAAAAATGATTGAGAAATTAGTTTGAAAAAAAAAAAAAAATCCAATGAATCATCCGGTAAACCAACTTTTTTTTTGGAATTGATCCGTTGATTTTTTTGAATACATACAATTTTTTTTTTTTTGGAATTTCTTTTAGTTACTCGATTTTTTTATGGATAAAAAGTTGCGAATTTTGGATTCGATCAAAGATTTTTTCTAAAAACGGAATTTTCGAAAATTAGAAAAAATTCTTCAGTATTTCGAAATATTAAGGAAATAACTTTCGCTATAAGAAAAGTCATTTAATTTTTTAACTAATTTGTTAACAATCTTTTGAAATTATTATGATGCGAAGTTAATGTTCTTAGTACCTTTCTATCCCATCGAGAATTGAAAAAAAGATTTGCTTCTCTTTGGTTGAAAAAAATGTTATGCTATCCACAGGTCTCGATGAACAACACCGAGACAATTCCGGTTGGACGCCGTTGCACTACGCTGCGTTCGAGGGTCACATAGACGTTTGCGAAGCATTGCTGGAAGCCGGTGCGAAAGTCGACGAGGCTGACAACGATGGAAAAGGTGCGCTGATGCTTGCAGCACAAGAGGGTCACGTGGCGTTAGTCGAAAGGCTACTGGATCAGCACGCTGCTCCGATCGATCAACACGCACACGATGGAAAAACCGCTCTCAGGTAATAAATTCTTCTTGCGATCCAATTCGCTACAATAATCATAGGAATTTTCACGCTCATTCGGTTTATTCATATCACGCGAATTTGTCACGAATAGATTGGCCGCTCTGGAAGGTCATTACGACACCGTTAAAGTTTTACTGTCGCACAACGCCGACATAAATGCTAAAGACGCCGACGGCAGAAGTACGCTCTACATATTGGCATTGGAAAATAGACTGGCGATGGCAAGATTTTTACTGGAACACGCGCGCGCCGATGTTGAAAGTCGAGACTCGGAGGTAAGTTTGTCGCTTCAGGGGTTTGTCCACCGATTTAGAAACCTCTTGAAGACGATAATTAGCGATAATAGCGCAATGGCGATAGCGAATAATGGTAAAGAATTGAAATTTATCGTTGTTCACAGGGAAGAACGCCTCTGCACGTTAGCGCATGGCAAGGACACGTCGAAATGGTTGCTCTGCTGTTGACCGACGGTACCGCCGGCGTTAACGCTTGCGACAACGAGAATAGAACTCCACTTCATTCGGCAGCGTGGCAAGGACACGCGGCTATTGTAAGACTTCTCCTGGAACACGGCGCAACACCAGATCACACGTGCAATCAGGGAGCGACGGCGCTCGGTAAAAAAAAAAAGCATATTTACCATTTTTCTCTCGATACAAAAATAATTGGACAATGTAACCGATTTTCGTATCCATGGCGTCCAGTGATCCTGGAAGTCCTGGAAATGTTCTTGGATTTTTCCTGTCTTGGAAAAGTACCGGAATATCCTTAAATTTTTCGCTAATATCTCTTAAATATCCTGAAAAAGTTCTGGAAATTTCCTTGAATTTTTTGCGGCTCTTTTACTGGATATCATAGCATCAATTTAGGTGCAATTTTATTTCACAAAAATAATGAAACACGACAACTTGCAGGCATAGCAGCCCAAGAGGGTCACGAGCATTGCGTAAGAGCGCTTCTGAATCACGGCGCTGATCCAAATCACTCGGATCATTGTGGAAGAAATGCGATTAAAGTTGCAGCCAAAAGCGGTCACGATACAGTCGTTAGACTGCTCGAGGAACATTCGGCGAGTCAAAGAAGTCTGAGGCCCGGTGTCAACGGTGGTAAGTGCCCACTGAAAGCTCGTAAACGTTTCCATAGTGAAGTCATTTTTGTGTAAAACATTTATCCGACTGTACGCTCCCGTAAAAAAAAGGTGGAAGCAGCAGCGCGACATCGGTAACATCGAACTCAACAGCAGAAACTAAACCATCATCGGCTATCCTGAATCCTCTATCAACGCAGTACAGTCCTGCGGAATCGCCGGATTCGACAAAACGCCGAAGCTGCGTTTCTTTGGGCAATAATTCCAGTAACAGCAAATCGAGTAGCAATCTTACCGGCAGCACTAAGAGCGATCAGGGAAAATTCGGACAAAATCCTATGGTGAATCAAGTAATCAAAGTAAGTATAGGAGTAGACAATTCGTTTTTAGAGTACAATAGCCTTTTTTAATACATATGCCACTGTATTATATTGATAATAATCTTTTTTCCTATTTATTTCTTTTTTTTTTGTTCTGCAACTTTGTCTTCTTTTGGATTCCATTTTTTTTCTTAAAATCTAAACACGTCAAAGCCAAGTGCTGTGCAACTCGACTCGATTGTGAAAGAGCTGAAAATCGTTTAATACTCTACGACTCGGGACGGTTTTCTTTTTTGTGTGTTTAGAATTCGTAAATTACAACTCTCTGTTATCGTTAATTGAATTACCGTGTTTCAGGCACCGCTGTCCTTCACTCAACAGCTCCAACAATGCTCCCGAGGCGCGAAGAGTCGACCGCTGAGTAAACTATTGTCCCCGTTGAAGAGTGAGCCGCAGAGTCCGATATACGCGTCTCCTCCGCATTCCCCGTTGAGCGACAGTCTGATACCGTATTCGCCGACGAATACCAGTCCGCCGAGTGCCCAAACCGCGGCGAGTGTTATACAGAGTCAACTCGGTGTTTCGCTGCTGACAGGCAATCAGAGTATACAATATAAGCCACAGAGCGGCGGATTCAATAACCCCGGTGTTATATACGAACCGATAGACATCAAAACGGAAATTATAGAGGGCAACAAAGATACACCGAAACCCTTTGAACTCACGAATGAAATGTTGGGATTGAAATTGTCGAGCAAAGATAAGAAGAATGGACACGACGACAAGAGAAACTCAGCGGACACCCATTTCACGCGAGACACACACATGAGAATCATTTTAGGCAATAGCGGCGCGGGAGTCGGACGAAATGTTAAACATACCGAACACAGCGGAAGGTAAATGAATCAATTTAATTTTTTTTTTTTTATAATGAAAATATCTTCTCAATGACCAATCGCGTCACTTATACCACTAAACTCTTTCAGATCGTTGGATAACAATGTATAAAATTTGTGTATCTGTTGATAACAGCAATTTTTTCAGCGCGAGCAATGCAAAGCCAAAACGCAACGGCTTAGTTTCGAATCCTGCGATGAGACTCGTAGCGGGAGTGAGAAATGGGTTTGAAAATGCTACGAACCGAAATAAACCGATTACAACGCGTGTCAATGGATTTCAGTGGAAAGCGGAAACGCGGAAAGAAACGCCGTTGTAGGAACAGGTAATGGCGATTGAATCGATTGAACAAAAAAAAAATTAAAGTACAAAGAAATACAAAAAAATTCAAATAGAAAGAAATACAAAAAAATTAAAATAGAAGGAAATACAAAAAAATTAAAATACAACGAATTTTTTTGATTGGGATAATCATTGAGGATTCTTTTTCTCTGTTTCAGGCAGTTCAGCTCCCATCGTCTCGCAAAAATTTTGCATACCGTTACTGCCGATTGAGAAATTTAATCAGCAAAAAACGAAAGTCAATAAATCGTTTCTTTTACTCCTTTTACTTGAGCCGAATCAAACCGAACCTCAAATGATTAAGGAAATAATAATAAACTTACAACAAAAAAAAAAAACACTACAAAAAAAAACAAAAAAAAAAAGGTGATCATTACGAAGAATAACGAAATTGCATAACACACATAATACCAAATATTAAACTGCATAGGAATGTATGTAGCACATAGGGACGTAAATATTATCGATTACAAGTTTGTATAAATGTAACGTTAATAAAACAAGAAAAAAAAATTCTTTATCGATCTCACTAATAACTACAATTATATCGACGAATAACTATCGGAATCTCGAACAATTGTTTTTCTTATATTTTTTTGTTAGTGTTCTTTGAAAAAAAAAAAAAAAAATGAAAAGAAACCGAGAAACTTAGGCATTGAGATTTTCATCGAGAAGACTGGATGCATACGAAGCGCATTTGTGATGTTTGAGAGAACGAAAAAAATAAAATAAACGTAAGAAAACTTGAAGAATATTTGAGCAAATGTAATGATAATTGTAATATAAAAGTAACAATGTGGAGTGAATGAGAGCCTCGACACGGGGAAAGCCTGATTATTGCAGTTAATTATAAGAAAAATACGTAAAAAAAAAATTATGGCCTGAAAGTGGAGAGCCTTTGTAAATACACCATTTATGTATTGAACTAATCATATTTATTATTATACTGTAGTAGATGACAAATAAATGAGAATAAAATAAATATTGAAACTGTTTATAGATCGTTACTCCTCACACCGTCCAATTTTTCTTTCGGTTTTAAGAACGGGAACTTTGAATAGCCAATAATAGTTTAACTCCTGATGCACGGGAGAATTTTTGCCGACCAAGTAGAACGCTGATTTTGTTTGTAACAACAATACGTAAGAGCGTAAAAGACATTTTCTTGAACCATTGGAAAAACAACACTTCAACGTTATTTTACGATTTTTTTCAAAATTTTTCGCGATTTTTTACAGTTAATCGGTGCAATTAAACGTATCGAACGTTCAAAAAATTCGGATGTATATTTACGTGATTCGCACGTGAGGTGTTAATCTATTTATTTCAGTAAAAAAAAAGTATACGCACTTCATAATCATTCAGCAATTTATTTATTTATCTGCTTTTTTTTTTCTTTTTTTTTTACACAGAGAGAACAACACCGATATACATCCTGAGAATACAGATTGTAACACACAACGATATTGAGAAATTCGTCGTCAACGAAGTGAGTCATTGCGACGTTCGGTACAATCGAAAAAGTTTAGCGTAAATAAACCGAAGATACATCGGTTCAGCGAGTCCTCCAAAACGCCACTGAATCAACATAACTAATAGCTGATTTTTAACAAACGGATACTTTCGTAATTTAATTATGTATTATATTTTTTACTCACACATAAATACAGAATCGACATAAACACATTTACATGAACGTCCCGTCCGCGAGATAGCGGACGAAAGTTCGCAGTTACAAAATAATAAACGTAAAACAATAGTTTTCAGGCCTACGAGCGGCTGGAATGACGAATGGATTTGTAAAGAAGATACAAGTACAGTCGACGCGTCGACCAGCGTTGTTGCGCTGTCGGTATTATCATTTTTTTCTTTTTTTTTTCTTTCGTTTCAATTTTTCAATCAAAGAACAATTAATCATCCCGCGAACAGGCGATTAACTTCGTTTATGCGAATTACATTAAATTAGCATCACGTGCTTTCAAAAGCTTCGCTACATTTGACTAATTAATTATATTTGACTAATCTTCGACTCCCATAAACTCTTATAATATGTTTACGAGGTTTTTCGTGTTTATTGCTATTTCGGTATGAAAGGGTTTCGTCAGCCGAGACAACACTCTCGTTATTCCTCAACGATGAATAGTATGAATTAAAGATGTGACTTTATTTATTGTTTTTTTCTACGGTCAACGAATCCTACGTTACTCTTCTCGACTCTCACAAGCGCGCGATATCGTCGATCGCAAGTATTTCGAAAGCCATAAAGAAGAAGCGAAGTCGACAAGAGATTTTCTTTTTTTTTGTAGAGTTTGCAACTAACTAACGGCACATTCGGGGTCGATATTGCACTTTTTTTATCTTTTCTTTAGGCATCAAATGTAATACGACAGGAACAATTCATTATTTCTCAAATATGTTCCTTTACGAAGGTAATAATCGTTGAATTCCTTCACAATATAACTGTAATAAAATATTGAATGCTCTGCCAATATCTCGAAAAAACGTGTCTCTAACATCATACGCTGTGACTAACGTCGAGATAATTGCATCGTAATAGTGTTTAGTTCTCTTTCTTTTTTTTCTTTCATCAACGATCCGCGAAACGCAAAAGCTTAACTCGAATCCGCGCGATATCGATCCGCGACACTGGACCTGCCGTGCGAATTGACTTCAATAATCTATAACGTTAATCACCCTTTCGAATCACTGCTCTGGTCGAATTTACACGAGACTTTGATATTATTGATATTATTTTTGTTACGGTGCTCTATACTCAATTCTAAGTAATCGCGTTTTCAAATTCTCACCATTCTCGGCGTATTGACTATTGATTATTTTTACTACATAAATAATTACAATAAAATTGTACAAATTTAAGTACCCGACGCGAACCTTTTTTTTTATTACTCGAGACCTCCTTCTTCCTCGAGTTTCGACAGGAATTTCGGTACTCGATAATTTGGTTCTACTTGCCGAGTCATGTCGATGAGACTCAACAGCTTTCTTATGCCAATGAAGACTCTGCAACAAACAACAAATTGGTGAGCAAAATCGAGGATAAGATGCGACGAATATTTACCTAAGGGGTTCTTTAGGTTGTCGTTCGCGCTTCACCCACGAAACGATCCTATTACTGTTCGGATCACTATAGAAAAAAGAGGCCAATGAATGAACACAAGAGCTCCGTGTACTTTACGTCGTTATAAAATTCCCCGCTAAATATATCTCCAAATAAACGCTATCGATTATCATTAAATTTGATTATAAAAATGTAAAAAAAGTTATCAAAATGGTATTTGCGATCGGTCGATCGCAGCTGCGTAAATAATAAAAAAAAATCCGTAGCGTGAAGACTAAACATTGTAAAGTGCAATATGCAAATAATTTACGGAATATCTGCTTTTAAATTCAACAAAATTGCGCCGCGTAATGAATTAACAAGGCTATCGGCGCTTTAATCCGACTATCAGATAAATATTTTTAGATTTATCAAATTTGTGATCTCATTGAATATATTTCTTTCGCGAGATATTTCGAAATTTACTGAGATAACTATATTCATTTTTTTTTTCTAAGAGAGAATATAAAATTTTAGCTGTGTTCATTCATTGGCGCAGTTATTACGCGTTGGAAATAGAAATATTCTACAAACCGTTTTCCCTGGAGACGCGCATGTAGCGATGTCAATTCGTCTTTCGAGAATAAATCCGCGTCTTCCAATACCGCTAGTAGATGATCCGGTGTCGATAGATTGGGTACATGTAAAATTGTCGTAAATGCCGACAGGAGCTCCATATCCTCGAGAACTTGTCTAATAGGATTATCGAACGTATTTAATTATAGACACAACTCTCGAGATGTATTTGTGCGTAAAGTGTTACAGTCGTGTAGCTACTCACCGACGACTCGTTGTGCATAGAATCAATAGTTTCCGACCGCGAGGCGGTTGCTTTTTCAACAGCACCAGCAAAGCTTGAAGCGTTAAGTTTGAATAACGCGGACCGATCGGCCCGTAATCCAAGAGGCGTTCGATGTTATCCACCAAAATGCAACTGAGTTGCGAACGATATGCATCTTCGAAGACCTGCGTAAAAAAAAACGACGTTTATTGTAATTCCAAAATTACTAACTATTACACTGAATTTTTGTATATTTTTTATTACCTTTTTAATCGACAAACATTTAGCGTTTTCCGTGAATCCAACCATATCTTCCGGTGTGCAAACCTTGATAAACGGAAAGTCGGATGCTTTGGCGATTTGGGCTGCGAGAGCCGTCTTTCCACTGTTAGGCGGTCCCTCGAGAAGTACCGAAACGAGTCCCGAGCTTTCGGCGGCTCGAGTTTCTTGGATATACAAATTTCCATCGGCGAGAATTTCCGCCACTGGACGGCCCCAGTTGGTTATGCCGCGAATCAGCAAATGCTCCAGCGCATCGCTGCTTGTGCCGAACGCCTGTGCAATTGATAAAGAATAACATCCGATTTATTTGGGAAATACGAAAAAATCGATAAAAAAATTACGATAAATTAGAAGGATTGACTTACGGGTTTACAATCGTTTTCCAACGCATGCAAAAAGTCAGTTCTGGAAACCATAAGTTTCTCCATCG
Organism: Cryptus viduatorius; assembly: GCA_964006125.1. Taxonomy (NCBI): domain Eukaryota; kingdom Metazoa; phylum Arthropoda; class Insecta; order Hymenoptera; family Ichneumonidae; genus Cryptus; species Cryptus viduatorius. Next base: position 7,040,868 of record OZ023223.1, read on the forward strand.
CCGCGGGGTCCACCTCGACTTTACTTGATGCTTTGATCATCTTATTCATCGCTGTACTCTGAGCAGCGCGAACCAAACCTTCGAGTTCAGCACCACTGAAATTCTTTGTCAGCGCTGCGAGTTCCTTGAGATCAACGTCCGGCGCTATTTTCTTGTGTTCTCTCATACGTCCCGTGTGAATGTTTAGAATTTGGTATCTTCCGAATTCGTCGGGAAGACTAATTTCCATTTGGACCTAAAGAAATAATTGTGGTTATCAGTATTATGGGTTCATTTTTGTTTTTAAGGGTTTTTTCTTTAAGTTTTTTTGCGCGAACCTCCAATCTACCGGGTCGAAGCAACGCCTCGTCTATCATATCCCTTCTGTTAGTCATGCCGATAACGAGAATATTGTTCAACTGCTCCACACCGTCGATTTTCGCGAGCAGTTGATTGACCACAGTATCGTGGACACCGGTATTACCGGCGACACTGCCACGAGATTTGCAAATAGCATCGATCTCGTCGAAGATTATGATGTGAAGACCGCTGTTCGGCCCGAGTTTCTTCTCTTCCTCTTCGGCATCGGCGAATAACCTTCTAACATTGGCTTCGCTCTCGCCGACGAATTTGTCGAGGATTTGTGGTCCGTTGACGATCTTTGGCTCTCGAGCATTTAACATCGTACCGATCTGACGAGCCATCAGAGTTTTTCCGGTACCCGGGGGTCCGTAAAGCAGAATACCGCGAACGTGTTTGCAACCCAATTGCATTACGACTTCCGGTGGAAAGACACGCGACGCAAAGGCACGTCGGAAAATAGCACTGAACTCTTTGTCCAAACCGCCAATTCCCATTTTTGCGAAATCCCAATCGGGATTTATGATCGATTGACGAACAACTTTTCCCTTCGCCTTGCCGATGAGATTAAGACTCGAATTGTCCGCTTTTTCGAACTGTATCACCGTGTCGCCGAGGCAACGGCCCATACGAGTTTTCTTTGGCTTCGTATCTTGACCCGCTTTGATCGCCGATATATCCGCCGCTTCAAGATTCTTCACCACGAGGCCGAGCATTTTTTTGTCGGAGAATTGAAACGCTAATTGCTGACCCACCGTAAACGCTTGACCCGAGAATTGAAGCAGAAACTCCTTCGCCATTTGCTCCGTGTCGTAAGGATCCAAAGTGGTTCTATAATTTTTAAGGACGGCATAGGAATTAATTCATATCATGCGAAATACATCGAAAGCATCGTCTATGATGTGACGCCGATTTCATACATCCGAATGAATAAAAACTCTCAGCTTCATGTGTTTTACTCTCGTTTGCGACCCGCGCTCACCGCGACGGCGCAATGACCGGTAACGTGTGTTCTACTTTTGATACTTTACAAACGGGAAAAAAGTAAAGTAAGTCAACAGATCGGTAATTGACTTCAAAAACGATGCTTATCGACACACGCGACCATCAATAAAAAAATAGGCTGAATGATGTAAAAGAATTTGGTTTTGTTACAAATTCTTACGATCGTAAATGAAAAAAAAAAAAAAAAAAACTTTATATGTTTAAAACGCGATAAATATCTCCAAAAATAATATTTTACTTCGAAAAAATTTGATAAAAAAATTAATTGTTTTTGTTAATTATTATGATACTTTTGTTTTTTTTTCTTTTTTCACGGAAACAAAATGTTGCACGTTGATTTACCGATTAATCGATTTTTGAAAAACTCACTTAGTTTTCTGCAAGAAATCCGCTTCCAGCGAAATGGTGCATAAGAATTCGGAGCTCGAAGTCGGATCGAAATAATAAGGCCGGACGTCGATGTCTTGATTGAGCGACAGAGTCGCCCATTTTCTCTGCGGCAAACTAAAACCGATCGCTCCTCTTGGTATGTCATGATGAGTTCTCACAGTAAATACAAAGTGTTGATTCGGTCCGGTCGTCACCTCGACGTGCCTTTAAAAAATCGCATAAATTAAAAAAAACTGTTTTTCCGGCAAAAATTTTTGTTTTTGACGCCATTTTTAATGTGCGAAAACAAAATTAGCGTCAATCAACAACAGTCACTGAAACATACTTAACGTCATCCGGAAAGTCATTGCCGTTGATCACAGCACAATTGGAGATGCTGAGCTCATCCGTCGGGCACTTGACAGCTTTCATTCTCTGCAGCGTCATAAAAAAAAACATACGAGTGAAAGTTGCCGTCAATAATAGAAGCGTAAAAAAATAAGAATATTTTAAAAACGTGAAACGTAGTTTCGCGCGAAACGTAGTAAATTTTTTGACACGAGTATTGATGTTTGTGTGGGGTGTGTATAGGCGACATGACGTCAAGTGGGGATTTCGAGGGGACCGCACAATACTTCGAAATCGGGAAATAACTGACAAAACTTTGATAATCCATGAAAAGCGATTGATTCGCGACATTGTAAAACGTTGAATTCTCGTAATCGATGACACGGAATAACTCACCTTTTCTGCCATTTCTGTGAACGAAATTAATCGAACGCAGACCTCTTCTCACTGTCACAGCGTATCACGGAACCTGCAATGCAGGAGGCGAGACTGACAAACTGACGCAACTGAACTGAAACCTGACCGAGTTATTTCGTTGCGCGGCGATTGCCAATGTCGAGACTAAAATTTTCCCCATACGCGACCATTCGACGAGCTGTGAATCGCGCCGAAACTTTACATCTGGAGTTGGTGGAATTTGTGAGGGTGGAAAATATCGATTTCACAGATAATTCGGTTGTATGAGTGTCGTGACGACGAATGTGTGTGCTAACTGTCGCGGATCGTGTTGATAATCCACCAGACGTGTTGTAGCTGTCAGCCGTCGTCGGCACAAGGCGGCAAAGTGTCTATATAGACAGACAGACTCTCCGGTAGAGTTTTAAAAAGTTTTACAACTCTGCAAACAAATATTCGTTGATAAAAATTGTGCTCTCATGAATTCTCGGGACTGTGCATCGACGAGCGCGAATTTACCGAAAAAAAAGTACGATCGAAAAATCACCGATTTGGCGAGACACGTGCTCGACGAATCAGCTGTTGATTTTGCGAGGGAAGGCAAATGTTTGTATTCGTTTCTACACGGTGATTGTTTTCGCAATATTTACGAAATACATTGATGCAAATAATATAAAAATTATTTTCATCTAATTATTGCAGTCTCCGATGCGATTTTGTTGAAACTCTTCAACGTATTCAATGAAGTTTTTGAAAGAGCACTAGTGTTATACGAATCGGGAAAAGTAACGCGTATATCGGTGGCCGAGCCGAATCAGAATAAAGCAGCAGAGGAGCGAAACTCTGCACGTTGGCTTTTAGAAGTTCAGGGTAACTCGAGCGAAGTTTATACGATTTTTCCAGAATTGAATTACTGTCCTTGTCCCGCCTTCAAGTACGAAACAAAATTTCAGTTGACGAAAAAAAAAAAAAAAACGCCATTATAATTATCGGAGTAATTTATAAATACAGGTATCATGTGCTCGGAGAACGATCCGAAATTACGTGTAAACACGTTTTAGCCGCATGGTTATCGACGGTGGATTCTCAAAAATTGTCTATCAGGACGATAACTCCATCTCAATTCCGAAGTTTATTGCTTTATCAAGCTACCAATCAGAATGACTCAGCTCTCGAATGACTATGTCCTCGTTGCGAAACTCGGAAATCTCAAAACTTTTGTTCAACTCCTCAGATCGATAAATTTCCAAGCGGTATGTTTGAATTTTTTTTTCGAAATTTACAAAATATAACATATTGCAATTTTTTCGTATTCTCCTTTTGTCAGAATGCGACATGCTTCGCCAGCGAAAACGGTCTGAAATTCACTGTAGAAGACTCGAAATGTATGCAAGGAAGCTGCTACATTCCTTGCGATGTTTTCGAGGAATATTATCTCAATGACGATGTTATGTTCAGAATTGATTTAACTGTCCTCGTGGGATGCTTAGGCATGTTTTGGAGCAGTATGTCCGGCCAAAGTGGTAACATCGCTTTGCAGCTGTTTTACAAAGTATTACATTTTTTTTCTATAGCATAGCATAAGTAAACGTTTTAGTTATCGATGATATAGACGATAAATTGAAAAAATAAGAATTTTAAAGTGATTACTATCGATTTTTTCTACTTGGTAAATAATTATAATCAATTAGTATTATTATTATTATTATTATTATATAATACGACAATAATGTATTGTTATTATTATTTTTTATTTATTTATTTTATATATCACTGATAAAAACTTCGTAATTAATTTGATTTTTTCGCAAATGAACGATTAATTAATTTCAAATACATCGAAGGGTGTCGGACATCCGCTTTCGGTGCTAATAGAAGAAGACGGTATCATCATCGATTGTTCTCTAAAAACTCAGCAGCCCGTTGAACTTGTAGACTTTCATTTAGATCCGGAAGCAGTGCTAAATAAAATTATACTGCAGTCGGAATTATTGAGAGATTTTCTCAACGAAGTTGATCCCACGAGTGAGTTAATGGAGGTAAAAAAATAATTATTTCGAATTAAAATTTTTTTTTTCATCGAACTCCATTTTTCGATTGTGTAAACGGGTAATCGAATTATTCTCATAATTTCTTTCAGTTACATTTATCTCCCGATCCTCCGTACTTCAGAATAACTACGCAAGGACTTGGAGGACAGTGTAGAATCGAATTGCCGCACGACAGCAATTTGGTCGATAGTTTTCAGTGCAAAGCTCCCGTAACCTTCGGCTATAAATTTGTTCACATTAAACCGACTTTAAAGGCACTTGGATGCGCGAGCAAAGTATCTCTTAGAACCGACGAGAACGGCTTACTTTGCATTCAATTTATGGTTAAATGCGACGAGGGAACGCCTTGTCACATTGAGTATTTTGTAAGATATAAGAAATGCATTTTTTAATTATTTTTTTATTTTTATCAAAAAAAAAAAAAATTTTAATGCTAAAAAAATGTTTAATTTTCGTTTTATTTTTAGAAAAAAAAAATGTTTAATATTTCGTGTTTTATCGCAGATATTGCCAGTTATAGACGAAGACGAGGACGAGTAAAAATTATCGTATTTTTTTTATATATAAAATGGGAAATAAAAAAAAACTTGAGACTGATTTCTTGAGAGCTTATTTTCTTTTTTATTTAGACTAGAGATAGTACTGTACATGAATCCTCACGTATTTTCATTCGGCTTATAACCCACGGAACAACGATACGCCGCACGAGCGCTTCATGGAGAACACATCACGATGGGATCTTTGTTACAATTCAGCGGTTAAGACGATACAAAGCTCGAGTACACTGGTCGGTTTGTTTGTATGTTTTTTTTTTCTTTTTTTTTTCCTTTTTTTTTTACTTCGCTCAGTACACAGGGGACGAACAACAATTATCACGAGTTTTGTGCGACTTACAGGGAAGGGACGAGCTTTCTGTTTTTTTTTTCTCTTTTCTATTTTTAATAGTATAATTATCATTTTCCACAAACGATCGCGGTCCACGCGGTCGTACGAAACAAAAAAGCAAAGCTTTTCTGTTTTTTTTTTCATGCGTGAGATATGTTCTCGCAATTACCGTATTCCTTTCTTTTTTTTTTATTTTTCATCGCACATCGAAAAAGCAACTCGTTTATTCCATCCAACAGTGAATTCTTTTCGGTTAGCCTGCCGGCAGAGTATATTACACAAAATATAAACACGATTTCGCAACGATGATTTTTTCGTTTTTTTTTCTTTTTTTTTTCATTGAGAAGGTATCATCATCCCTTTTTTTTTTTTCTTCCACTAAATCGTACACTCGATTTTATACGTTTTAAACCGTAAAAATATTCGTCGACAATGGAAAAACAAATACGAATTTTTACATAATATATTCTCACACGCATATATTCTCTAAACATAAAAAAAAAAACAAAAAACAAACGAAGATACATAAATTGCAGTATTTACAGATTTAAAAAATGCGGGTCACGCAAAGCTTGAGCTCTAATAACATTTCATGATCGTTTCGGTTATTCGAAAATAAATATGTATAATGCAACGGACGTCGTGGATGAGAAATGCATAGGAAAGTTACGTGTTTAGTTTGAAAAAAAAAAGGCGAAAAAAGGAATAGATCACCCGATTGCCGTACCGCTGAGGACTGCAGCCCTTCGCTAGAACTATAAATGACTAATGAAGAGCCGAAATCTCAGTCTTTCGTTGACTTTTTTTGCGCCTTTCATCTTTCAATTTTTCGTTTTCAAACTTTCGCACGTAACTAAATTCGATAAATCGTTGTTTCAGACTTAAGTACCGTGACGATCGTAACTTGCAAAAAAAAAATGTATAGCGAATCAACCGGGAGTATTGTCAGAATATTTAGAAAAATTAAAGTACCGGCAACGAGCATACATTTTCAGTCTCATTCGCGGGCGGTTGTTTGTATTGTTTTTATTTTTTTTTCTTTAATTAGCACCGAGCTTCAGAGAAAAAAAATCGAAAAAAAAAAACGCAGCTAGTACTTCATTTGTTTTACCAAAAAAACATATTGGTAGAGTAGTTACGAGTCTATGACAGAGTTGCAAACCCGAAAAAAGAGGGGTTGCGCCAGTCTTATGGAAACGCAAGAGGTTTAGCGTTTTTTTATTTTTTTCTAACGAATAGACGATATCTCTGCCTCTTCGCCGAATCGTGAAGCGCAAAAACTTTCCTCAAGCGTTCAGGGAAAATTCGAATAAAACGATAGAGAACGTCTTTCTTATTTTTTGTTTCTTTTTTTCGCGAACCGCGACGCGAGTTTCTTCTTAAAAAAGAAAGAAGAAATCTCGCGCAGCTATCGTCGTCGATTAATCATCGTATCGTTGTAGTATTTTCTACTTGTAAAAGTATAATATTTACAAGTATCCACGACATTTTGCTACACAGGTCGTGGAAAAAATATCTATTTTTGTGCAATATCCGGATATTTCGTATTTAAATACGCGACGTTATTCAATTGGATTCGCATACCTTGCATAATACATTAAATAATTAATTTATCTCTTTTTTTTCTTCTCATTCTTATGCAAAGTATCGAGACGATTTTTTTTTTCGAGAATGATAGAGAGATAGAGAGAGTAGAATTGCTCGAAAATAACAAACCTTACCAAGTAAATTGGGTTCGTATACGATTATAAAGCTTCGGGTATGCGAGGGGGTCAAACCACCATTCATTTTTTTTTTAGTACCGATATCGAGTGAACGAACTTATCAGATCCAAGCACTGCGAGTTTTACTTATTTCATTTTCTTCTTCTTTTTTTTTTAACGGCAAATAGTTGCGTGCGATTTCCTTGTAGAGATAGAGAATTGGAAGACTCGCACTTGAGTGGACGCGCGCGCGTGTGTGTGAGACGCAAAGCTCAATCCGGCGGACTGACCAGTCGATAGCCCGACGGTATAGTGCTGCGAATCCAGCGTCAGAGAAAACTGTAAGCGTTTTGTACCGCCCTACCGCTGGACGAGGCAGAAGCTGGCTGAGCATCTGCGTTGGCGTTTTGTTGTTCAAGTCGCTCCAACGACTCGGCCCGCGTTCTTATCGACCCTCCGTACGTGTGCACCTGCATCATTCGCGAGGATACACTTTCTATTCCGCTTCATTAAACCGCCAGTGGTCCGGCAACAAAAATAAAACAACTACTCTACAAACTCTTCGATTATCTTCGATAGACTAACGAACAACTGGTGAAAAGAAAAAATGTGCAAAAAAAAAATAACTATATCGTAATATATCAATCGTCTAATAACTCCGGACCACTGAATACTTAAAAGTAACGATAGAAGACTTTCGAATCGCTTGGATTCCTCTGTAAGGTGTGAAAACAAAAAGCAATGAAACATCGAGAATTGAAATTAAAAGAATTGCCGAAGAAAAAAAAATGTGAGAAATTGTCATCAGAAAAATTGAAGGGAACGTTTGTGTGACAGCGAGCCCCTTCACCCACGGTCCATCGTTTCATAATTCAATAACTTTGAGGCTAAAGTATCTCGACGCGCTAATTCTATTTTTTTTTTCTTTTTTTCTTAGCCGATTATTCGCAACTCGCAAACTCTAACGTTGTTACGGGGATTTATCGATTTGTTTTTATTTATTTTTTTTTTTATACGAAATTCTCGCTTTTCTCAAAAGGGGATCATCGCTTTAGCTTGTTTTTTTTTTTATTTATCTACTCACTGTCTGTAGTTCAGACTTCAGACTGTGGGAGTCGGCCACTCGCGCTCACTCGAGAGGAGTGAGACTTCCGCTGCTGACTCTTACTTCTCTGGGCTCCGGGGCTGCTGCAGGCCTCCTCTCCTGCAGCTGTTGAGGATTCGCACTCGCTACCGTGTGATGTGTCGTACGCATGTTCTGATTAGCAACTACGAATTCCGTTAACATTACGTCCGCAGTACCACCCGATTCGAGAGGTATCGCGTTCTGACGAAAGTGGTCGAGCATATCGAGAATCGCTGGAAAACAGAGATGCTGCACTCGACAGTGTCCCTGATCGTTCAACGTCATTCTCAGATGCTGAAACGATTAAAAATAACGTTAACGAGATTTTGTATAAAAATCGAAAAAAAAAAAAAATTATACCGACGAAATTGATCGAAGAGTAGATGCACCGGTTGTGTTACATCCACTCTGCGTTTCGGAGTTTTAGTATCGATAATTTCCTTTACCTTGGCTCTTCCTTGAAAATTAAACGTAAGAACGAATTCTCCTTTTCTCGTTTCGCTCTGCCGTACGAGAAAAACTCCGTGACCGTTTGCGGCATTATGCAAAACAAGTTGTGCCGCGTCAGATCGTGGTAGCGTGCCGTGAAACCACGCGTACTCTCTTAAACTAATCGATAGATCCAACTCTCCCTCGTTTGCCGCTACTGCAAGTGAAATATATATTTATAACGCAATATATTTATAATTACGCAACGTGACGAGAGATACGTGAAAAAAAAAAAATTATCTTAACGGATAATAGCGAAATAAAAGTGTTTTTAATTCGACAAAACAACTCGATTGAGAGGAAAATATTTTTTTTTATGATGTTTTAATGATTCGAAATTCATTTTTATTTAGTTTCTCGGACTTTTGCGTGATTGCCGGTTCTTTCGGGATAAAAAAAAAAAGTTACTTACACTGCTCGATCTCTTGTTGCGAAGAACAAAGTTCGAGATTACTGTTGCTTCGCGTACGAAGTCTCGGTGGTAATTCCGGCGGATTGCCCTGTTCGTCGACGTGATCGTGACCCGTTCGCGAACTTTTGCTCGCCGAATTGGCACGCAAACGATCGTTGTCTCCGGCGCCGGTTGTCCCGTGCGCCATACCGTCCGCCGACGCGTCGTTATTCGCTGAACCGGAATTCATCGAGTTTTGATGGACAGTTCTCATGCAATATTTTATCGTCGCCAGCCACGATCTCATGTCGTTCGAGTCGTGTGCTTCGATCACGAATTCGGCGTTTTGCGTTTTCAACACAAACGTATTTTCGTGATCGGGCATCTCGAGTGCCGTTGTTTCTCGCGCCTCCGTTATCGCCGAGCAAAATACACCGTCCCGCGGCTTCACGGCTTTGGGGGGCGAATAAAATTCCAGCATATAACCGCCTATGGCTTTTATCAATGCCAATCGCGATTTTTCCCATTTTTGCGTACCGTCGACGTTCTCTCCCATTAAAGAATTAACGATACCCTCCTTTCTGCACTCGACAACAATTTTCGATAATTTTGCTTTTGAGTGCTTATCCCTGCGATGTTCGCTGTGCGACAACTCCACCTCATCGCTTTGCTGTTTGTGAAAGAAACCTTTGCCTTTTTTGAGTCCCTTGAAAGACAAACGTCGGAAAAATGGCTTGTGCACCGGCTTTGGCGACACCGTTTCTCCATCCTGTTCTGAATAGTCGCTAAACTCTTCGTGAGACAAAGCTCTCACGGGCACTCGATTATTCTGCCCGGTGGAATTTTCTCTATCGTTGGTTGACGGATGTCGAGTATCGTGAAACGATGGAGATCTGTAAAAAATAAAAATAAAAAAATACATTCAAAAACGGAAAAAAATACAAAAAATTTGTAACCGAACTCCAATTTTGTATTTACGAACGGATCGGACAAAATTTTTTTTCATGCAACTTAACATTATTTTTTAAGAATAAAAAAAAATCTGTAATATTAATTAACGAAACTAAAACGCTAAAAAAAACGCGCAAATATGAGACGCGTGTCTATCATGCGGATTTCATGTCTCAAAAATATTATTAAGAGAGATTTTCTGCGACACAGTCATCAAGGTGCCTGAGAAAAATTGATCCTCGATGACGTCGTGACTATAGCAAGGGGTAAGTTCTGTGATAAAAATGATTTTCAAGCCGAAAATCGGGAAAACAGATGAAAAAACGTGAGGGGGTAAAGGTTTGACGGGGGTGGGGGGTGACAAGTCATAACAGACCTCGCGCTTCGTCTGAGGTATTCGCTTTCGAAATGTTCGCAAAATGTATCGATGAATTTTCGCAGAAAGTCACGATGTGACAGTGTGGCCCTTGCGCTCTCGGGTAGATTAAGACTGACGTATGTACAGAAGGCCTTGGCAAAGTCGGAGGCGGAGGCGCGGGCGTGTCTGTCGCAGAACTCGACCCAGTCGTCGGCACCCTCGGGCGTCCCGGCGGCTGCGGCTGCCGACGCCGCGTTGTAAACACTCATATCCACACTCCGGGGACACTTTCGACGTATCAATCCCGTTTTATTCCGCGTTATTGTTACCGTTTAAAAAGGTAAAATTGTGAAAAAAAAAAGTCACGAGGAATAAGTCGGGTGATCCTCGAGAGAGGCGTTTTAACGCGCGACGATGATTTTATACAGCGGGGGATTATTAAACGTACGGTCGCGTTGCGGCTAACGTGCGGCTCAACATCGCGGCGCGCACGAGCACACACGTCGGTTTACATTCGACACGCGTAGGCAGCACCAACAACGCCAACTAATCGGCGTCCAATCGAAATGCACCTGTTTACGAGGATCAATCACTGTGCGACGGGGGAGCGCACAGCAGAGAATCGCGGCGCGGCTTCCTCGGTATGGTAGAGAATCTCTCATGAGATGACTGACTGATCTTCGGATACACACAAAAATATTGATCATTAACGATGAATTATCTAGTACCCGTTAACCGCGCTCGATGGCGTTAGCGATAAATTCTACGATCGATTTATCGACACCGCGATAAATCCTGTTTAAACACGTCTACCGGCTATTCGGCGGCGTTTTCTGTTATTTGTTGTTTTGTTCGTCAGTGTTTGTCCGTTCAAAATTTTTTATTGTTAAAGCATAGAATAATTGTTCCTACAACGATGTCGGATGACGATCGCGAAGAAACTCCCGTTGCAAGAATGGAGGAAGATACGATGAAAATTCTACTTGCCACTGATTGTCACTTGGGTTATGAACAGAGCACAAAGCGCCGTAAAGATATAACACTATTTTATTCCATTGTTTCTCGTTCTCTATTTTGTTATTTTTTAAAATGAATTTTAAATATTTTAACGATTTATTTCGCAGTTCAGGAAAACGACAGTTTTATAACATTCGAGGAAATACTTCAAATTGCCAATGAGAAAGAAGTCGATTTTATACTGCTTGGCGGTGATTTGTTTCATGACTGCAAACCACCGCAGAAAGTCATTTTGCAGTGTATGGAACTGCTGAAAAAATATGCACTGGGCGATCGGTTAGTGCGCAAATTCAATGAATTGCGATTGATTCTCCGTCATTGATTTTTTATTGAAAAAAAAAAAAAAAAAAAACAATTATTTTTACAGTGAAATTAAGATCCAATTCTTAAGCAATCCGGAAATAATATTTTCGCACTCGTCGCAGAAACTAGTAAACTATGAAGATCCAAATATGAACATCTCGATGCCTATTTTTTCAATTCATGGAAATCATGATAATCCAAGTATGCTACTAATATTTAAAATTTTTGTTTTTTCTTTACTAAAAAAAAATAATAAAAAAATAAAAGAAAAGAAAAATCTTATTAAAAAAAAAATAATTTAAAAATATTAATTATTAAAAATAAACGCTTTAAAAAAAATTATTATAAAAAAAAAAATTATGAATAAAGAAAAAATTAATAAACTTGTTTTCATATGCAATATTTAATGTTGATTTTTGCTACAGGTTTCGCGTCCACAGGATCAATGGATTTACTCGGAGCCTCCGGTCTCATAAACTACTTTGGCAAATGGTCTGATTTGACTCATGTAACTGTTCCTCCTATGGTGATAAAAAAAGGCAAAACTTATGTCTCTATCTATGGATTGAGTTACATAAACGATCAGAGGCTTTCCAGACTGCTGAGAGACGAAAAGGTTTTCTAATACAAAAATAACGTAATCAGCATTCGCAACAAGAAAACTAAGAAAAAAAAATTATTATTTCAGCTCACACTGCTTCGTCCGGATACGCCGACTGACCCTTTCAACATAATGATACTTCATCAAAATCGCGCACGGCATACGGAAAACGGTTATATCGATCAACACAAATTGCCCGATATGTTGGATCTCATTTTTTGGGGACACGAACACGAGTGCCGCGTGGAGCCCGAAGAAGTCGTTAATCCCGATAATTCTTTGAAATTCAAAATTTGCCAACCAGGTCTGCAAACATCGATGACATTTGCGTCGCAATTAATAAAATAACGTGCATATAACGACGAAATAACATCGGCGGAATAATTTTTCTTATAGGAAGTTCCGTCGCAACTTCTCTGTGCGAAGGTGAAGCAGTTAAGAAACAAATTGGACTCCTGAAAATAAACAATGGAAGCTACAAAATTCAACCGATTAAGCTGAGAACCGTACGACCGTTTATCTTTGATAGTATAACGCTTCGTGAAATGGATATTAAACCGGATTTCACGAGGCAGCGTTCCGACGTCGTTTGCGACTTCGTCGACGATTACATCGAAAAAGTTCTACTGGCGAAAGCTCAACTGAGATTAACCGGTTATTTTTAACAGTTCTCTCATAATTCGATAGTGTAACATTCGTTTCATTCGTTATATTTGTTTTATTCGTAATATTCAGGCCATCCGAAACAACCAACGAAACCTTTGATTCGCCTAAGAATATTCTACAGCGAGGAGGCTGAGATTTTCGACTTAATGAGGTTCGAAGCAAACGTGAATCATCAAACTGAAAAATCTTGTAGTAAATCGTAATGTGAAGTAAAAAAAAAATTCTGCAACGTTTGTTGTAAAGATTTACTGCAACATTTTTCTTCTTTATCCAAAGTCGTCAAATTATATGCGTTTGCGGCACTTCATGATTCTTTTTTTTCAGAGTAACGCGGAAGTACAGCGAAAGAATAGCGAATCCTCGTGATATGATTATATTTCGAAAGGAAAAGAGCGTAGTACAAAATTCAAGAAAGAAGTCAGAAGAATTCTCTCGTGATGACGGAGATTTTAACGAATGTTTCCGCACCGATGATGTGATTATTCATTTCTTTAATTGTTATTCAGGACTGAAAGAAAAATTTGTTGAAAAATCAATGAATTCAATTTAATGGAAACTCATTAAATTTGATGAGCAGTTACGATGGAAAATGAATTTACAGTATATTTAATATTGTCGATACTGTCCTTTTAATAATTTACTCCAATTTCACTGCCCAAAAGTACATTTATTTTTCATCGCCACTGTAAATTAAATTTAGTTACCTGTTGATTCATAAAGACGTCGAATTCTTTTTAAGAGTGAACAGCTGCATTTCGAAAATTGTATGAAATTAATATAAAAAGTTATTACAATAGGATGACGCGAATTGGAATAGAACGGTTCAGGGACAGATACAAAAATTCTTCGAGCGCAACGACAAGAAAAGTCAGTTGACGGTACTCTCGGTTGCCGGACTGAATCAAGCGCTCAAGCAATTCGTCGAGGCGGGGGACGACGATGCGTTCAAAGATGTTGTGAAGTAAGTCAATGTATCGCCGAACCTTCCAAATCTTTCAAACTACGCGGTGATTAATTTTCAAAGCTTTTTACTCTCTGGAGTGACGATCACCAATTGATATTCTTTTTTTTTATACTTCAGTCACCAACTCGGAAAAAGCTTCGACTACGTGAAAAAATTTGATATCGACGATGAAAACGCAATTATCGATCAATTGAAGATCTTCCGAGATAAGAGAATGGCCGACTCAGGATCCGGAAACGAAGAAAAAGACGTTAGTAGCCTCGGATACTTCTTGGAACATTTAATCTCTCGATTTCTATGGCGGCGAAAATATTAATTCACGTCTCGCAGGTCCAGCGACTTTTGGACTCAGCCTCCCGAAAAACTACTAGGCGTCCGCCTACGGTGAGGGAACACGTAGGCAATAGTTCGGACAGTGACGCTACTGAAGACGTCCAGGAAGTGATACCACAGTCGACTCGAGGACGTGGCAGAGGTTCGCGGGGTGGAGGCAGAGCCGCGAGGGCGGCTTCGGCGAGAGGAAGAGGCGGTACTCGAGGTCGAGGAAAGGCAGGAACTTCAAAAGCCGAAGTGGATGATTCGGTTTCTTCTTTCACGCCGATCGCCAACTCTTCCGTCAGAGTTACGGTACACAATCCAAAAACACTTTTCTTCGATTTCCTACTTTTTCGATGATTTAATAACAAACAATCCATTTCTCTTTCAGTCTGCTGGATCATCGACTAAAGACGAGGGTACGTCGCTCAGCCAGTTTCGCGCGAAAACGTCGGCACAGTCGCGGAAACGGAACGTATTTGCGAAAGTAAGTGATTCCGACTAAATCTCGGAATCTTTTCTATTTTTAATCAAATAATTTAAAGAAGAAGTGCTATTCAGCAAAGTTCCTCTCAATCATTCCGTTCCGAAGTCAAGAATGGGTGAGGAAAAAAAATAATTATAAGAGATAATATATTTTTGTAAGATGTTTCATTGTACGGGTTTCGTTAATCGACGAAGTCTCGCAATTGCCATTTTAATGATGAACAAACGATAATCTATGAATTTGGACGAATAATTTCCATACTCATCAATTTATTTTCACGTTTATTCCAACGAAAATTTACATGCTTCAGTCGAGGAAGAAATTCGTTTTAATCGGTATACAACTATAAATACAACAGTATCGCGTTACAGAGTCGAAGAATTCATTAGAAAGGAATTAATTCTTCGCGCGTTTTACATCGAAAAGTTTGAAGCTTTGGCGTGGAAAATGGTATATATATTTCTTTATCGTTCGCCTGGAAAGAGTATCTGGTTAACGAAGGGTTGTTCTTCCGGTTGGGCGTATGCCATCAGCCCTCGTGTCTCGCAAGCCATCAATTGCCTTAATTCGGACTGAGAAAATCGATCACAGATATTAAAAATTAGATAACAAAAATCTAATTTGATAATTGATTAGACTCACCATCAGCGTACGGCACATCGTGAATACGGATTTCGTAACAAGTCTGCAATTGTCGTCGTTGAACGCCCGCTTTCCCGGACCCCATCCCTTCGAAAGCGTTACCTGAGTCACAAGAATAAATCGGTAAAAACAAAAATTCACAAAAAGTAATTACAATAGAGAACTTTTTAAATATAAAATACGGAGCGATAGAAGAAACAAAATGGCAAAAGTTACAATACAACAGATAAGTAAATGAAATTTTTATTTTCGATTCGTTCGATAAAAACAAAAGGTCGCAAAAAAAAATTACGATAGAGAACTTTTTTTTATAATTTTTAATTTCAAATATAGAGCGGCAGAAGAAAAAAAAATTACAAAAGTTAGAATACATCAGATAATAAAATTTAATATTCATTTCCGATGTATCAAATTTAAAAAAAGTTCGAAAAAAATAATTACAATATAGAAGTTTTTTTAGCGAAAATACAGAGCGGTAGAAGAAAAAACATTAGAAAAGTTATAATACAACAGAGAATTCATTTAATATTTATTTCCGGTTCATACCTGAGCCGATGTTAGCCCCGTGAGGCATATCAAGAGTCCCGTAACAGCGAGTACTCGAAATACAATCGATTGCATCTTTACGATCGAATTTACTTTAGTTATTTAATTGATAAAATTGAAGAACGTTATCGCGAAACGTTAGTGGAGATCCTAAGCGTTGATCCTTGCGAATTCGTCTGGCAAACCTGTGGAGATACTGAGCTTTATATACCCCGCGTTCTCCGAGATCCCGACACGCATCCTGATTTGACCGAACTGTGCGAAACCCCTCACGCCAACTCCCTCCTCAAGCCAATATTTCCCGATAGAAGATTAACCCGAGGCGAACTTTTGCTACTATTGCGTCACGAATATTCGAGAGATGAATCGAGATTTCCCCGTCGTTAATCCCCGTGTCCGTCGGATATTATATCTCTCGCGACATCCCTTACATATATTTTTTTAATCATTGATCGACTAAAGGGGGTAAATTGAATCGAAGCTTTGACGGTTCTTTGATAAATTGATATTAATGAAAAATAATACTATTCGATTTAGAAACCGAAAACACTTGAAGCGTCTCTTTCATTACCGTTTTCCGATACGCGTTCGTAACTTTCTCATCCGTAACGCGTGGGATGTTCGTATTTCAATTCTTCTTAAGCTATTGATACCCGGTAAGGCGCTACGAGGTTTTATTAAATATAACTATTTGTACGCAAAAATATCCGCATTCGTGAATTTCTCTCAATGAAATATCGTTTAAAATTTAATACTTAATAATAAAAGTAAACTAACAATGAATTTCAATGCGTGGGTCACGCAGAACTCTTATGAAATATCAATCTCTATCTCCGATGCATATAATGTTTGAATTTGTCTGCAAAGCTTCGCAATTTGCCTCTATGAATGGTGTTGATTCTTCCCTCGCAAAGCATCGGTGGATTTTAACTTCGTCTACCGCTAACGTTTAGTAAAAGTTTGTTCTGTAGTCAAACTTTGCGTATATGAGAAATGCTTGTTTTATCGTCAAAGCAATTGGTACTTTGAGATTTAAAGATAGTAATGCGCGATATCGTTCGACGTAGAATTCGAAAATCGGGAGTCAGACAGTTTATTAAAAAAATTATTGGATATCGTAATTACGATTCGTAAAGGGAGCAAAGGAAATTAAAACACCGTTAGGATTTACTAAAAAAAACCTTCGAATATCGAAATTACGGTTCGTAACGGGAATAAAGGAAAAAGGAATAAAAACCACAAGTAAAATTTTCATTTTGTTTTCGTTTATTTGAAAAATTCTACGACTGAATAAACTCACTATTTAAACTCCAATGACTTAGTCAACACCGTGAGTGCGAGTACAGTGAGCATAACAATTAGGCATTTGTCAATTGTATATATCGAACTCTATGAAATTTTTTTCTTTTTTTTTCCGCATCAATATACATTATACATTTTTTTTAAATAGGATCGTATCTCCTGATAATTGATTACTTCAGGATAACTAAACTAATCTCTCGTTTATTTATTTATTTTTCATATCGTATCTTATAAATTTGTTGCGTTGTTCGTGTCTCGTTTCTGGTACTGCAGTTCTTTCAATGAGATTTTTCCACGGATTTTCGTCGACTATTTCTCTGTCTCCGTTTGAATTACCCAAAGTCATTATTTTGCTTTTTTTTTTTGCTTGGAAAGATTTTTAATTCGTAAATCTAAGAATTATTTCTACACGGTAACCCCAACTTCTCCGAGAATTTCCGATAATTTTTCCAGATGTTTGCTAATAGAAGAATACTGCTGTTGACTCCGTGCGATCAGCTGAAAAGCGTTCATGTATTCGAGTTCGGAAAATTGTGCGCCGTTCTCTAACACGCTGTTGAGAATTCCTTCGGGGGTTTCGTAGAAAAGTTCGAAGTATTGACGCGCGTAATCGAGTGCGAGTTCTCGGGCCATTGTGATATTTGTCAAAGTCTGCTGCAGCGTAAATACGTTTCGGCACATTCGCTGTATACCGCTCTCGTCTATCTTGCCGATGTATTGAGCGGAAGTGATGAGAATCTTCGCGATCAGATGTCCCAAACCCTCAAAGATATACTGAAAGACATTTTTTTTTAATTTTAAAAATCAAATCTCAGAGATTTGAATTTTAGAGCATTAATAGTATAGTTAGTTATCTCACTTTCGTTTTTTTCGGATGCAAAGTCGATTGCAAAGCTTCGTCGATGTTTTGCAAAACTCTGCTGAGCTCCTCGACTCGAGGATCGGCTTCTTGAGGATCTTTAACTCCACCGCACAAATGGCTGTATTCTCCTTTTGGCAGTAGATAATGGAAGCACTGCACTCTCACCTGCATTTTGAAAGTAAAACAATCTTAAGAGACTATGCTACTGCGTTAACGATGTTTAAGATACATAAATCGCATTCTTCATGATTAAATTTCAATAAAAAACAATAAAAAAATTCACGTTTAAAAAAATTTGTTTAACGAATCTTCCGGTAATGTAACATTTTTTTACCGGAAGCTGATTCATAAATTTTTCAAAATATATACGCGTTTTTTTTTTTTTTCGGAAATCCTGTTTTTAGAAAAATTTGTGATCAATATTTGCAAAAATGTTCGATCGTTTGCCCGGAAATTTTTTGAGAGTAATGCGCAGCGTTTTCCGAAGTCTCCAAGAATCGTGACTTTTCATCCATAAAAAAAAAATTAAATTCGAAAAAGTTTTTCTAAAACTAATTTGTTAATAATTTTTTGGCATTATTATTATGCAAAATGAATCTTTCGGCCGTATAAATTGGTCGGTATTTAACTTTAACTCAATTGAATGCGTAAACGAATGTTACCTCGAGATGCAAGACAAGTATACAAGTATTTGCGAGTTCCTCAAACTCCTCAGCGACTTGTTGCAACGATTCGACGAGAGGATCGGGCATTGGTGGTAAAAGGGTTTGTCCATCGACGTCGGTTCTCGCGTGATGGAGTTCCGCAATCAGTGATCGCGTGGACAGAGCAAACCATTCCATACTTTCTTGAAGCAGCGCGAGGCTTTTTAATTGTCCGACGTCCGACAAAATTTCATTAGCGTTGATGCCACCTTCGCCGAGATTACTCGCGAGAATCTCCGCCTCGCGAAGATTGCGCTGACGAACTTCCTCCGGACTTTCCTCGTCTTGAGTTTCCTGACGACGCATTTGCCATCGTCCCTGTTTTCCGGGTCTCTTGTAAGTTTCGCTCTTTAGATTGTCCCAATTCGGCAGCGATCTGCGAGATAATCAACGGTACGATTTGAAATTTTACGATTTTGTTTCTTTTTTTGCAAATCGCCTCGCAAGTCTTCTCGCGATGTTACGTACTTTATAAACCTACTAATATCATCATCTTTAAGCCAAGCAGCCGAACATATTCGCTTGTCTTCGCTATCAGGTTGAATTATACCGCGATAAGCAGCGTTACAAGTTTCACGATAATTGTGAAGAACGTTCAACGCGAGTGTACAAAAATGTTCGCCCTGCAGGGGCAGAGCTATCATCAGTGAACGTAACTCGGCGACGCATTGTTCGACTTTCACGGTACTCTGAAAAACGCGTTTAGTAACAATTTTGTGGCAAAACAATTGATAGTAAAAATTATGAAAACATCAATCAAAGTAACAGAAATTTAATTCCGAAAATTATGCAACGTCGTACCTGCAGCAGTGGTCTGGATAAACCCAAATCTTTCATGAGTTCGGGTGGTGTCGTCGCTCGCCAAGCTTCCGAACCTTTCGTCGCCGTATCGATAGTCGTCGCTACGATAACGTGGTGTCTTCCTAAAAAGACCTCTTTAACATAGTCAGCTATGAAGCTATTTAAGGTACACGGAGATCTGGAAGATTCACGAAATCGTAATCATCACTATTCGATATGCAAAAAGCAATGAGAAAAGAAATAACAAAAAAAAATTAACGCTCTACCCGGGTTTGCAGTCGAGTGCGCGTTCAATCTCCTCGATAAATTGCATCATAGGCCTGAATATGAAAGTAATGTTCTTGGGATCGGGTTCACAGATGAGTTTCTTGTCACCGATCGTCTGACCGTTTTCCTTTAAAAAAAATTGGAGAAATGTATTATTATTATTATCTCCAAAATATTATAATTTCTCTACAATAGAGTAATTTTTCCAAAAAAGAGTATTTTCTCCAAAACCGAGTAATTTTTCAAAAATAGAGTAATTTCTCCAAAACAGAATAACACACACCACAAGACTGAAGTTACTGTATCGATGTTCTTTGAGATAACTGTTCAACGCTTTGGGATGAGAGGAAGATTCGAATTTAAACAACGGACCGGATTTTTGTCTCTGAGGTTTTCGTCGTGCAAAATACGTATTAATATCGCTGGTAGGTTCGCTAAGCGTAGTCGAGGCGTGGAACGGACCATCGACCATATTTTGTATATCCAGATACTCCGTTAACAATAATTGCAGCTGTAATGAAAAAAAAGAACACAAAAACTTCAGTTGCCGTTCTGTGTATTTTCAGTTCGTGAAAAATATCGATGATATGGCCGATTCTTACCACAGCTTGAATTCTACTCCACACATCCGGCATCTCGTATAGACGTACTTCTAAATTGTATTTACGTATAACATGAGAAAAACTTCGCAGAGCCATCGAATGAGCTCCGGCGACGAGTCGCAGCTGATCGAACACCGTATTCAGTAATTCAAGAAGCAGCGACTGACTCTCTGTCGGATTGTTACCACCGGCAACTCTTATCTCCATGTTTTGCGAAGCTGATGATTTACCGATCAACGCTTGTTTTTCAGGATTTCTCTTTATCTGATCGGAAGTTCGCGCTATTATGTTCAACAGTTCCGTCTGCATTTGAACTTTTATTGCCTGCAAATTTATAAATACGTAATTTATTTATTTATTTTTTCAAAAGACTAATCCAAAGACAATGGCGTCTTTGAATTTTTTTTTTTCAAAATATATATCGATAGCGTTACCTCCACAGCTTCCGGTATTTTGTTGAGCAATGCAAGGCACTCGATTATAATGGCGATAAAATGTTCCGAATTCTCTTCCGGATTAGATGAATTTTCGTCTTCAACTATATTACTTAAATCTTCCAAATTTATATTGGAACTTCGTCTGTTCAAAAACAATATTTGAACATTGATTATTAGCGTTAAATCTTTTCCTTCGAAAGATTTTTTCGTTGTTATTTGGCTTCAGATTCATTTTATGCAAACCTCGGTATCTGTCCCGCGGGATACGCAGGCATTACGTCGAGTAAAGCGCGTTTGACTTTGTTGCCTCTGGAGCTACGGGATTCGTTTCCTCTCTGAAAATCTCTACCAGAGCCTTGTCTTTTCAAAAAAACGTCTCTCGTCGTTTCCACATACAAATGTCTGCTCAACTCTTCCAACAATTTCATGTGCAACTGTTGCTTTCGCGTTTCCAACTCCAGTCTGACTTCTCTCAGCGCTTCGACGCCCTCTAAGCTGCCGTCGCCCATCGACAAGGAAGAAACCAATAATTGTGTCGCGTGAAGGTAAAGCTTTTTATTCAAATAGTGACTCAAACGCGACGGAACATCGCGCAACTGATCTCTGTAAAAGACAAATTCATGAATTAAAAATCGTTTTTTTCATTGAAGTGAATTGACCAGAAATATTCATATGATTATTTATAGATAATAATAATAATAATAAATAATAATAATAGTTAATTAATATTTGTTATTCATTATTATTATATTTTTTCAACATAAAAAAAAAAATTTTATTGAGTCGTAACAGAAAAATGTTAACGTCAGTCGATAAGCAGCCGATTTTTGTCGTCGAACTCACATATCGTTTAAAAGTTGCAAAACGTGTTTGTGCTCTATGCCTTCAAGCCAAAGCTTCATGAGTTCTTCTCTTCTGCATCTCAGCAACTGTTTGCAAGCGTTTAAATTTTCCTTAACTGCGTGAATTTTTTCTCTGGAAGCCGTTACTCTCTCGGAGAGCGTACTGAAGATCTGAAATTGATAATAACGCAAAGGTCGGCACAATTTTTTGTTGCGCAACACCCAAATAATGTCGATTGGCTTATCTACAAACGTACCTTCATAACTTCCGTGAGGTCCTGTTCATGCAGCGAAACCAATTCATCCAGACGCTGATCGCTGCGTTTGTACTCTTTTTCGAGTTTCGCCTTTTCGACCTCTCGCTGTTCGTTTGTTTCACTGGCTGACAAGGCTCTTATCACGGATATCAGCAAACCGCTCTGTGAATATACGAGAAAATTGCATCGATGAACGGGGGAGCGCGGAAAAACGGGGAGGTGTAACCTCGACGAAGATCGCGATTCTTGACACGCGAGAGTTCTTTTTGTGCAGTATGACATTTTTTTGCGTTAATTAATCGACTCACGATCTCTTTGGTAGGCTTGATTCCCCGTGGGGGTTTAACGGGCGGTGCTGTCGACATGTTTTTTTTGTAAACTCGATTGTGTGACAGAAACGTCAAAAAACATTCATTACCGCACATCAACGGACCCAAAACACAGTGAAGACGGAAATCGTCGCGAGAGGCGGTACACGCGAACTCGAACTGGTCACGTGACCGATTGGTTGTATCACTTTTAAATGAATTCCCGTAATCGTCGTGGTGAGACAACAATTGATATTCACATTTGTTTCGTCGAATATTAAAAAAAAAAGGTATGAAGAACAAGAAGAAGGTGGAAGCTGCAGTTGCAATGTGCACAGCCGGTCTTTATATCCCCGAAGGTTCCTCGGTAGACGCGGAAATCCAAAATATTGGATGGCTTCTAGGGATTCAATATCGCGACGAAATGAAGAGCTTCGTTAAAAACGTAAAGTACAACTGGCAAATGAAACGATGCGGCACAAAGAAGGTAACTTTTCTTGTATTTTGTATATCCATCTCATACTTTACTCGTAATATCAATTTATAGCTGAGGATAAAACCGTCTCTATATTTTATTTAATTTTGAGCCAAAGAATTAACGGAACTAATTCAATTTTTGAAGGAAACTCGACCAACATTTTCAAGCCCCATTTTAAACGATCTAAATACTTAAATTAATTTTTTTTACACGAAATAACTTTTTTTTTATTTTTCCAAATAAATAGAAAATTATGGACATATTTTTGTAACATTAACTCCTTACAGAAAAACTCCGGTTTTCGCTGAAAAATGACGTCACCAAACATTTATTTTTTGTATTTTATTTTGAAAAGATTTCAAAAAATGTACTTATAACTTATTACGAAAACTAATGTACGATTCGTAAACGGGAAAAAATACGAATAATTTAGAATATTGTGAGCAGAAAATCATATTTTTTAATATGGACTTCAATGAATGAATGTATCATCTATTGCAGGAACTCGAAGAATCTCAAAGGAACTCAATTAAGTGGCATAGATTGTTACTTGTCTCCGTAATAATAACCGCGATATTCTTTGCATTATTCAATACAACGTTCGTTACTGTGGAGCAACCAAGGACATCAGAGCGCTACTACAGAATTTGCCTAATACTACATCGAAGCGTATATCCCGATAATTACTCTGTACAAATATCGCCGGGAAATTAATCGAGGCCTTCGAACACCGTTATTCAATTTTTAATTATATTAAATTTTCTTAAATAAAACAAATACAGTTGATACTTTCATCTCGAACATTAGTCAAAGTTATAATTATTATAAATACAGATAAATAAAAACAATTACGGTAAATACACAACATATGACAATTGGCAGTTACAGTTATTTGAAGCACATTCATCCACCACGATGCTGGCGCATGCGCTCGAACTCGAAATGATCACGTGACAGCAAAAGAGTTGACGGACGATTAATCAAAATGTGTGATTAATTCACGAAATATTGTTTGTACACTCCGAATATAAACATGAGCAAAAACATGTATGTCATCCCGAATATTCATTGGGGAAATAACGTGTACAATACAGAGGGAAACTCAATAAATAATAAACAAATTTATTTGCCGAAGAAATTATTATAATTATTATTATTTTACTCATTTCGAATAATTGTACCATGGAATGTTATTATTATTTTGAGTAAACATGAAAAAATGGAGTTTGAGAACGTCAGCTGATTGGAAATTGCAACTGATTGTCGGGGGCAGCTGCGGTGTCAGGGAAGGCAGGTGTCCGAAGAGAAAACTACATTACCATACCATCTCACTATTTCAAAAATCCCTGTGCACTGTGTAATTTCTGAGTAAAAACCGCCCATAGTGGTCAGAAGACAAGAAGAACCGCGCAGTGGCGCCTTCGCTGGCCTTCGCGGCCGTTGTTCTCGTGACAAATATATCGCTGTTCCTCGTCTCTCACCACACAACGCGAATGGAGAAAGGAGGGTGGGGGATCGGAGAAATCAACATGGCGGACACTAGCGCGGAGCGTTGTGTTTTGGTCGGGTCGTTAAACCGAGCAGTGCTCGGTGCGGTTGGTGAGATAAAAAATCATGGATAGAAATGGGTAGACGAGGTAACGGTAACGGGACAAGTGAACTGGTGGTTCTATTGCCGCCGGATATATGTGACAGAAACGCGAATATGGATACCCGCTCGCGTAGAACTCGGTTACGCAGTGTAGTTGGTATATGCGTTGTACTCGCGCTAACTGGTATCGTGTATCTCGGTTACTTTTGTCCGGATCACGTTTGCGCCCTTACGAATCGCGATGTCAAGGACACGGCAAGAGGCTCCGAGGGTTCGTCGATCGGCACCGGCTCGTCGGCGCTCATCTCGGCATCTTTGCAAATCGACAAAAATTCTCTCTTGGCCGTTCATCCACCGTTCAAACTTCAAAGTATCCAAGGAAGTCTCGGTTACGACGACGTCTTCGCCAACGACACCTTCCAGTTTGACATCAATGCTCACGACGTCATGGTCTTCCTTCATATACAAAAAACTGGTATGTCCCCGTAATTCAAACGATTTACCATATTGAAATCGAAAAAACGTTGATGGCACAAATGTTTTTTTCTTTTTATCCTCCAATGGATTTCTCCAATTCCAAGCATTTTATAACTCGCAAATTATTTATAACTCTCATTTTTATTCGGCATCAAGCTTTTTTTGGCTTTGCGCCAAAAAGCGTATAGCAATGTGGGGAGAGAAAGAATATATATATATATACATTATCTGCGCAGAAACTTGCCGCTGCGCTATTTGAATTTTCGAAAAATGCGCAAAAGACTTTCAGAAGAGACAATAGTCAAATATCTACCGGTTTGGTATCGTAAAAGTGCCATTTCGGCGATAAAATTAAGTCTGCGCTCAATATTTCTTTTCAATGGCCGTGAGCCATATCTGTTATATAGGAATTTCTGCGCGCCATTCATACATAACTGTGGCGTGCGGAGCTCCTAAAAAAATAAAATAATCGCAAATATTGCCTCATAACTGAGTTTTGAATGTTGCAATTCTAAGGAGGGACATTGTTCGGCAAACACTTGGTACGGGATTTGGATCTCCAACGGCCGTGTTCTTGCCAACGACGTCGCAAGCGATGCTTTTGCTTTCGTCCGAATCGCAACGAGAATTGGTTGTTCTCTCGTTACTCGACGGGATGGAAGTGCGGTTTGCATGCCGACTGGACGGAGCTTACCGGTTGCGTTGACTCGGAGCTCAACAAGATTGAAGGAGAGGGTGTTAAACGAAGATATTTTTACGTAACTATTATAAGGGATCCGGTATCGCGATATTTGTCGGAATTCAGACACGTGCAGCGAGGAGCTACGTGGCGAGGAGCGAGGCACTGGTGTGGAGGAACGCAAGCGACGATTCCGCAATGTTATTCTACTCCCAATTGGAAGGGAGTAACTCTTGAAGAGGTATATTGCATAACGACTCAATGAAATTTTAAAGAAAACGAATTAGAGACATCGGTAATTTTTTTCAATAATTAATTATTTATTTTCAACAGTTCATGGCCTGTCCTTATAATCTCGCGAGCAATCGTCAAACACGAATGCTGGCCGATCTTTCGTTGGTAGGTTGTTACAACTCCTCGTTAACGAGTTCGGACAGAGATCATCTGATGCTGACCAGTGCCAAGAACAATCTCCAGTTTATGCCTTTTTTCATGCTGACCGAGTATCAAAAAGTAAGTAATCAATACGATGTTTCCAGTGCTGTTTCCATTTTCCGTCTTTCCATTATTCAATTTAACGTTGAGACTCATCTTTATCTTTGGACTTGATAAATATTTATGCGATCCCTTTTACGCACCATGTGTTACTCGTGTGTTCAGCTCCACTGGGGAGCGAGTATACCATTGTTTACGCAATCACTTGCGAGGCGTAGTATCGTTTTTTTTTTGTCGAGTGGAAAATGAACCATTGGAAAATGATGAGTTGGAGCGATAATGCCGGCGTCCTTGATCCACGCGCGGAAAGTCCACCCGATCGCCGTAATTATTCTTCAATGATAAATTTCCGTGTGTTTTCTCAGGTGGGACAGTACTCGTTCGAAGAAACTTTCGGTATGCGTTTCGCGGTGGGTTTCGAACAGCACAACGCGACTCTCAGCGCGGCTACAATGGCCACACTGAGTAGCGAACAATTGGAACAAGTTCGACGGCTAAACAGGTTGGATTTGGAGCTTTACGAATACGCGAAGGTTCTCGCGTTGCAAAGATTTCGAAGATTGAGGGATCGCGATCCGTACTTCATTCAACGCTTCCAGCATCTTGGTGAGTTGCCGGTGAGACAGAGCGCGACGGAATTCAATTGGGATTCGGTTATCGAGGATACAACGGACAATGAGTGATGGAACACGTAGAGCGAGGAGTTAATAACAGGCGGAGTTTTACGTGTTCCGAGAGCTTCCCGACGTATCTCGACCGATCGCGCGGATACTTCGGATGGCGCAGATAGGGATACCGTTGTACAGAAAAAAAAAAAAAAACAAACAAACATCAAACAAGGAGAAATCAAGCGCATCTCAGGGAACTGCCCTCGGCTTACCGAAAAAAAACGCTCGTTTGTCATTGTAGCGCGCGGTCCCCTGCGCAGTTATTATAATAATAACCAAAAGCTCTATAGATGTTTCGCTCGAATACGAAAGAAAAGAAGAGAAAACGGCATAAAACAAAAACAAACAAAAAAAAAAACCAAAGAGACTGTCGAGAGAGTACGGTCCGATCCTCGGCACTCTTACAGCAGCCATGCAACTTTATCGGGTGTGAAAGTACTATTATACATGAATTTTCTAACGCTCTCGAAATTCTCGGAGATACTTGAAGAAAAAGTAATCTTCCGTATACGCACGCGTATAGCTTACGTATCCTTGTTTCTAATTGTAGGTATTTATAATCGTAAACGTTAGCTCATTGGAACAAAAACACCGTATATATATATACATAAAATTGGAAAAATCCATCCAACTTGGTGCATCAGTCGGACTTTCTAGTCTTTCAAACGGCAAAAGAACTTTCTTTATCGTCGCAGTTCTGACGCAATCGACCTTTGTTATCGCGGGTCGAAGGTAGAAGAGTCGCGAGTCGATAATTCCTCATATAATTCCGTAAGACGTTAACGCGCGCGCAAGTATTGTTTGAACAATACGCGTTTCTCGTGAGATCTGGATAACTGAACTCTTATCCAATGGATCTTTATTTAAGGATGCATCACACGTACATTCCTAACCAAAAGTGAGATTCAGTGATAATTTCAATACAGTGGTAGAAAAATCTGAAAGCAAATCGCGTCGCATTTCGTCGTCGCGTACGAAACGTGCCAAGAAAATTAATTTTCCATAATAATAATAATATTTAAAAATTATTAACAAAAACAATTTTCTTTTACTTTTCAAATGAATTCGTTGATTTTTTAGAATGCTTATGAATTTTTTTTTTTTTTTTCAATTTTTCGACATTTTTTAAATTTTCTTAACGCTATAACTGTGCAATTGTTGGCGCAATCGCCTCGAAATTGTTTCTGCGTATTGCGGACATTGTGCTAAGAAAATATCTGAAAAATTTGCGGCTCTACATTGATTTTCAAAATTTTTGAAATGTAATAAAATTCAGCACTTTTAAGAACGAAGCAAATCAAAGCAAAGCAACTTTTTGGATAATTTGGTAACGACGTTTTGACGTTATCATTGATATGTTTAATGCGTTTGATGATTTTCAAGTGAAATTTCGATCAAATTTTTTTGGTAATTCTTTTGGTTATTAATGTATGTGTGAAGAATCCTTAAGAATAAAAGATGGAGGAACGGAGAAACGATCGCCGATGAAAAGCGTTGACGTGTAAAAAAAATGACACGTCCGGTATATATGTTACATCACAAGATATTTTTTTTTAAATCCGTGAGCTATCGAATATGACTATTCAACGGAGACACTCATCTCATATCGATCTCTTGTAGGCTTAAGTATATTGCGGAGACACGCGGTCACGAATCAACTGCCAATTCTCTCGACGCCGCGGTCGGAGGCGATATTTTCGTTTGTATCAAAAGCACATTTTTCTTTATCGAAAATGTGTCAAAGTGTTTAACGAAGAAAGGTAGCGGAGGCCATTTTACGGTTCATTAATTATTTTTTTTCGTTGTCTTAGTTGCCCCGCTACTGCTTCGGTGATGTAACAAAACATATTTATTCGCGTCCGAGAGCCGCTCGGGCGCCATTCGATCTTCGAGTATCGAATGAAAGACGAAAAAATACGTATTTTTATTTGATTTTTTTTCTTGTTTAATAATTGCGCTTTGCGTTTTTTTCCGCAACGCGCAAATCGTGTCGAGAGAAGATTGAAAGTAGTCGGCAACGAAGAAACATGTTCTCGAAAGATTTAAAAATTAGTATGGAATGATGGTCGAGGCGTCCATCTCGCGGAAAGCGATGATCGTGAAAAATTTTCATCTAACTCGCAATACCGACGAGACATGGCATAATTTTTATCGAAATTCGGTATAAGTTTGTAAATAACAATTGAGAGGGTATATTTTTGTTGATCGAATGAATTTTTAGATGAGTCCTTGAAACAATGAGTCTCATTCGACTTACGAAAGCGACTCGGGGTTCCCCCGCGCGATAGTTTTTAACTGGTAAAGTGCTCGGGCTGCGTAGATCCGGTACGAGCAATTCGTTATTGTATTGGATAAACGTCTCTGATATAGTTGAATGAATAATCTTGAATTGTTTTAACACCACTCGGCACTCGGCACCGGCCATTCTGAATCAACGTTCCTCGTTGTCTCGTGATACGAGAATTTTTTTATTTTTTCTCTTCGTACAACACACACAGACATATATATATATATATATATAAACTCGGGAAGACTCGTCGACGAAACGAACAAAACGAAAACGAAATTTTACACAAGTCATTGGATGGCAATGAAACGACTATATTGTTGGCGTGTCTGTAGCACTCGGCAAACTTAACAGTGATAGTAAAGTAACGTCCTCGGCAATTGCATAAAGAAAAAATAATCATTGAGTTATGTTGGCTTTTAAATATGTAAAATATCTGTTTTTTATTAATTTTGTTAGCAATTATCATTGTAAGCCGACGACATTAAGGATTTTATGCAAATCAAAGTAAAGCCGAATAACGAGAGAAACAAATAAAAAAAAGCAACAATAACAAGAATAAAAGTCCTCTCGCGTATTAGAATTTAGTGATTGAAATTGTTAGGATTGAAGAATACGAAAAATGTTAAGTGCAATAAGACTCGATGGGTTACCACAATAATTATCTCATATCATCCAGTCATGAAACATAATGTAATATAAAGGCGAAACTAAAAAGGTATTACGAGCCGATCGATCGTCGTTTGTTCGTGTAAAACGAGTTGATTGAATTATCGTACTTTACTCTCTCGCGTATTCGATTAATCGTGCCATTTAGTGCCATCGTCGTCGCGTTTTAGTATGTACTTCAATTTTGTAATTCTCTATACGAAATGCTCTTAAGAAGAGGTGAAATACCACAGTCGGTATCAAAAACTGTAAACAACTTTTTTGGCGCATATTAGCATTTACAGCTAAACGAAAAGTTTCATCCCCTGCTTTGCATATGTCCGCAGGGGATGAAACTTTTTTTTTTTTTTTCGAAAAAGTTGTTTACAGTTTTTGATACCGACTGAGCCCGGGACGGGCGGGAGGGAAGGGATTGCACCTCCTCTTAAGGTGAGGTGATACTACTCGGTCTGTAACAAAAACTGTAATCCAAATTGCTCTGCCTAGAATGGTTTTATGTGTAAAAGACGAGAACGTTGCCCTCCGTAAAGCAATTCTGAAGAGCTACGTTCTCACCTTTTTTCCGTAAGACCAAGCGTAGTCGAGAATTTCAGGATCTAACGAGTAGCTCTGTCTCTCTTGCAATTATACAAGTTTCACATCACCTTAACGAGAATAATGAAAATTCGTTCAATCAACTCGTTTTACGTCCGAACGAACGTCATTGCGAAGCGAAGTTAATGCCAAGTGAGTAGTAATCGTAGTAGTGACATTCATAATAATAATTTTAAGGACCAAAGATACACTACGTTTTTGCAAGCATCCATACAGCTTGCTGCAGCACAAGCAATCATCATAAAAAGTTTTGTACATGTCGCTAAGTAAAAACGCTCACGTTGCACAGAGGGAGAAGGTGAGAAAACGAAACCCCTCCATTGTCGACGAGATTGTGTGCGCTTTTTTTTTTTTTTATACCGGCACAAACGTAACTAGTTTTGTTACAGAATATAACGATTAATATTTTCATTAACTCGATCTTTACCTCGAAGTGTAGAAAAATAAAACACGAGGCCGCTATCCGAAGCTCCTTGGTTTTTCTTTTCTTTTTTCCCCGGCAGCTTGTTAAATCCAACATTTGATTGTGTAAACTCATCTACAGTAGAAGCTCCGTATTCTTAACTCGACGGGACCGAAACGCTCCCTTTTCTGCATTTCCCCTATCGTCCCTTCTTCCGGTCAGTTGCTGCGAGTATTAAGGTGAGGTGATACTACTCGGTCGGTAACGAAAACTGTAATCCAAATTACTCTGCCTGGCATGGTTTTATGCGTAAAAGACGAGAACGTTGCCCTCCGTGAAGCAATTCTGAAGAGCTACGTTCTCACCTTTTTTCCGTAAGACCATGTGTGGCCGAGAATTTCAGGATCTAACGAGTTGCTCTGTCTCTCTCGCACTTATACAAGTTTCACATCACCTTAAGGATAATGAGGGGTATAGGCGTCCGTAGATACCGCTTGAAGTGCGGAGAACGGACTCAGGGGAAATACAGTTAAGGGAAATCGTTGACATGGTAACGAGTTAAAATAAGGCAGCGGTTAAGTTAAGAGGAGTTAAGAATACAGAGCTTGGACTGTACTTCAACGAGTAGACTGATCTCTCTTCCTTGCTGATTTCAACAACAACAATAACAAGTATTGTCAAATTCAACGACTCTCGGTGTTTGGCACACTTTTTTATATATTCTAAAACAGAGAAAAAAAAAGAAAAAAAAAGAACAAACGTTGTTGATTATTTGGATAAAGTATTGATTGTATAGGTGATTAATTGAGAGGATGCGGAAGGGTGATGTATCGATATCTGCCGCATATCGGATGTCGACGATGATGAAATTAGCTTTAATGTCTCGTAGTTGATTTTTTTCTTCATAACAAACGAACGAAGAGAGAAAAAATAAAAGCAAAAGAGATTTTGTCAACGAACAAGCCATGACGCTAGCCTAGTGAAGCGAACGGTTGGCCTAATGCCTTCGGTACCTTGCTTAAGCCAGTGTACATACTATACCATTAGCTGATTAAGTATTAATCAATCATTATAAATACAAGAAGAAGAAAAGTAAATAAATCCGTATATATATATTTAAGATTTAAGACTTAAGACTTAAGAATAAGATATACCGCATACATATATATAAGAAAAATATAGTTATTGTAATATAAATGCAGGAAGCAGTGTTGTACTAATACTTCACAATAATTATGTAAACCTTTTAATAAATCCTGAGAATTCTCAATTATTAAATACAACGGTGATTGGTCTCCGTGAAACAGTGTGTTAATTTAAGTGACACGCTGAGCGCGTGTGCTTTGGGTAGAGATCAAACGATAGAGTTGTTATTTGTACTGAAAGTATTTATTCGTCAACTAGTATCTAGTTAAGGATGCATCGGACGTACATTCCCTGCGAAAAATGAAATTTTCTGATTATTTTTCAGACACTTGGTAATTTCTTTTTTTCTAATTTTTGTACGTTCGATGCGTCGTTAAATTTCTTAAATATGTCTATGCTGTATTATAGTGATCTCGGTTATGCTATTATGCTCTGTTATTTTACAATGAAAAATCCGTTTAAATTAAGTTAGTATTTCGCACAATTCTTTTCTCAACGAGGTTTGCATCGCTATGCATTTTTGATGCGAGTTCTCTTCTCCTTTTTTCCTTCACCAGAAAAAGGAGAAATACAGACAATAAAATGAAGACGCGCTGCCTAACTAGAGAGACAGTCGGCGGACCGTTGTTATAGCAAAGACTGTTCCACCATAATTTTTTCAAAGCCCGCCGGCGGGGGATGAGCGAAGTCTTGTAAAATTAAGTCCAATATGGCTCCGTCGTCGACTGGAAATTAATGAAATTTAATTTTATAGTCGCTACGAGTAAACGACAAGGAAATTGGGTACTTCTTACCATAGAGTACAGGGTACGGCGTTCCTTTGATTCCCGTTATGGGAGCGTCCAGTGGTTTTCCATTAAGATAAAAGTTGAGTTCGATGTGATCGTAAGAAACACCCTGAAATAATAAAAATTTGAAAATTGCGGATCACAAAAAAAAACAGAAAAAAAACGGCATTTACAATAAACTTACAATGACGTCGCCTTCCTGCGCCAAATTTTGGACTTTGTGTAACTCTCGTCGATCGTGACGCGCTATTCCGTCGGAATTTAGAGCCCAACTTTCGGCGTCGTTGCCTCCTATGGCGTTGTCAAGGTCACTGTTTCGAGTTGCCAGTCCCACACCCCAGATACCGTCCTGTCGAATTTTTACCTCAAAGTAACTTTTGCTCTGTGCCAATGGTACGTTCGTGAGAGCGCCTCCCTGACCGCAGACTCGCAATCCGTTCATCACGATGACTACTTCGTGACCTGACGAAAGACGTAAACAAATTTTTTTCACGCTCCGTATTTTTTCGATTTTTCACGGTAGCGTTCGCGATGACGCTAACCTTGACGCGAATCGATAATAACGTTTAACGATAATACAATACGAAATTACCCATGTGATGAGTATCCAGAGCTATGGGATTTGTGACTTTTTGCGGTGTCTGAACGGCTCCGAATCCCAGACCGTCAAAACAATTTCTCAAACAGCAAAACATCATTTTTCAAACGCGGTTTTCTCCTTTCAAAGCGTCATAACTCGCGAACGTTTTGATAAACTATCTACGCGGCGAGGACGACGATGTTTCGTCGAACAATACGCGACAACTGTTGTTACGGTATTTACGGTTAAAAAACCGACGACCGACATCCCATCCGTGACAGAACGGAAAGTTGTGACGCGCAACGCGTGACGCGCAACGCGCTGTTTCTCGATTGGATTTTTGCATCAGAGAAAAAATGGCGCTTTCCTGCGCCCCCGCGCACGTCGTCGTCCTCACATCGATATTAACCACACGAATAGATTCGATCGATTTACCATGTTTTCTCATAATTGCAAACATTATCGTTTTTATTGACGATATAATTTATAGCTTCGAACCATTTTTGAGGTTAAATCGGTAGTCGGTTTTTTTCTTTTATTTCGATTACCGAATTTCCTTATCTACGAATACGAAACTAATCTAATCTCGGAGGAAAATCAATATAGAATAGACGTATAGAGTACAAGGCAATGATTTTGGTACCAAATCGGTATTTATTTCTTTAGCGTACAAGTTTTAGACAAAAGTATTAGACACGGCTGGGGTACAGCATCTGAAAAATAAAAAGTAGCGTTAGACAATCGTTTGGGAAAAAATAAAATTATTTGCGGTTGCAAGAAAAAAAATTTGATGCTTACAATCCTGATACGATGTCCCATAGCCTTGGCAGGGAGATTTCTCTTGAACTTCGCTCTCACGGAGCCGCTGGTACCGTGCGGACGAGTTACTTTTCCCCAGATAGCCCTGACTTTGGTCTTTTTTGTGCTTTTCCCCGGAACGGGAGTCTTGTTTTTTGCCTATGTAAATGTTAAGAATCGTGCAATAAAATTTTCGTCTTTTTTTTTTTTTTTTTTTTTTTTCGCCGTTCGTTTGTTTTCAATGTTGGTAAAATGTTTATCGGCGTACCTTGTAAACATAGACGCAACGCTTGCCAATGTAGAATTCGGAATCATTTTTCACTCTCGTTCCTTCTATCTTGAGTAGAGCGGTGTGTTCATGTTGATTCCGAAGGCCTCGTTTGTATCCGGTGAAAATTGCCTTAGCGTATAGACGACCGTGACGCTTGAACGGCCTCTTCTTCAAAGGAATTGGTTCAGAGGCTTTTTCCACCGCAGGCTTTTTCGACGCCTTGGTAGGCTTGGCTTTTGGTGCTGCGTCTGCCATTCCTGCGAAATAAAAACGGTACTTACTGTAAAATTATCCTTCTCGCACGACGTCTTACACTCTAAATTATTGATTAGGTTACACGAAAAAAACATAAACCCGCGAAATGTTTTTTTTTTTATTATTCTTTCGACATTCATACGACAGAATGAAAATTATCGCAATCAATGTTTTTTCGACGAAACGTCGCTCCTCGACACGATTCGAATGATTATTTAACACAAATCACGATATTGTTGATAATCGCCGCGTTCGCCATACGAGTCGACCACTTTGTAATCCACTTAAATCGTCGAATAATACGTGAAATCTATTCGATAATCCATATAAACAATATACTATGGAATATGTTCAATACGTTAAACCTTTTATTTAAACAATTTGTCAATTACTTCAGTTAAATATTGTTTATTAAATACGAGAATGGCTCAGTAACGAACGTACCGGATGTGTATCACGGGTAAAAAGAAACAGGAAAGACGGAATGACAGGAAACTTGTAGCCCTCTGGTGAGACGTTCGCGAGGTACCGTCGGTACCGTCGTCGCGGAAAACGTCGCTAGTCGCTTTATCAGCGATTGCTTGAGTCGCGGTAGTCGCGCGTACGAGCGGTGCGAGTGTCGCGGCAGTTCGCGGTTGTGTGCTGCTCCCAGTAAGTGGTCGAATTTTCAAGCGCGATTCAACGTTCATCAACGAGTTCCCGACGGCATTGCAGATCACCAAGTAAGATTTATTCATAACTTTATCCTTATCGGCCAGCAGTTGTCTCAAGTTTCCAAAAAAAAAAAAACAGAAAAAACAACGATCGACGCGACTCAATTCAATTTTACACTTTTAACAAAACATTTCGATAAATAGCGCAATACTTGAGAAATTATTAATTTTACAACTCTTTTCTCTCACAACTGTATTCACTTATCAAAATGTGCGATACATATACGTAAAGATTGTTGAACTGAAAAAAAGGTTTTTATCGCGATGGATATTTTATTCAATCGTCACTTTTACTCGTCATTCTGGTATCGCGCGTACAGAAGAGCGCATAACTTACGCGTCGCGATAGTAATAATAATAATACAGATCGATCCGTCTCGGGTTTTCACACACGATACACGCGACCAATGATAGAATTGTGTTTCGTCGAAGGATCAATTGCTTCCGGTAGTTTCCGTAGGATTAAGCGAAATGATTAGAGATAGTCGATACAAACGGTTGCGAACGGGGCGTTTTCCTCCTCGGTGACAGAGTGTCATCGTAGTCATTGTCATCGGTCGTAGTCTCGAGGCTCCGCGAGACAACGGCATCAGTGAGATTTCTCTGAAGGCCGCGATGGGCCGATGGTGCGATGGCAGGGAAGGGAAAGGAGGGTGCGGAGAGCATCGAGATATATATCGCAAATGACGATAGGGCGTACCGGTGGCTTTCGCATCCCGCGTATATCCGAGGAGCAGTGTAAACTCACGAATGTAGGAAACAATGTAATATATCTTCCTGACGTGATCCACGTCCGTAGCGTCGTGGCCCAACGGATCTCGAGCGTTTCTCTCGTTGTCATGTACCATTGAATCATTGTATGTATCTCGTCGCCGTATCGTAGTTGTGCGTCAATGTCTTTGTAACTCCGTCGTGAACGATAGTACGAGAATTTCTGATACAAAAAAATTATTCCGAAACGGTAAGCTCGGGGCTTGTGGGTGGACCGCCGGATATTTTGTCAACAAAGACAATCTTTTCCCGCGTGAATGCCGCGTGTAGGTGAGCGCCATGAAAACTGTCATCGTCGGCAACATTGCGAAACGGTAAGCAAAGTTAGTTGTCGAAATCGTACGGTTCGGAGTTGCAATTAATTTGCAATTTAATATAATATATAATATAATTCTTCGTTGAAATAAGGCGTCAAATTTGCATGTACCAATAATGTATTATTACGCGATGACAATTTACAATGATTATTCCCCGTCGTTTTATTCGAACTTCTCGAGAATCTCCCGCCCCCCGTTCGTTTCTATCCCGTTGAATCTTCATATTTTTTCTCGTCAAATTGTCTCTTTTTTTCTCCGGTTGACTATATTTTTATCGTCGATCGGTCATAGCGCCATCACGACATTGCCACCTCCTTCCGTTTGCAACTTTCGAAAGCTTGACTTTCCCGTTGACTTGTTCTCTTCTTGCTTTGGCTGAAAATTCATTCTCGTAGTTTTGCACTCGGAGATGCAGTTGGAGGCGCGAGACGGCGGCTGTATAAAGCGGCGCCGGAAAAAGCAGCTTGAATTATTCAGGTGTTTCGCGCAACCTGCTATCCTACTGTACGTATAGATATAACAACATATAACGCCGGGAGAGATAGAGCCGAAAGTAGAGAGATCGAAAGTTACATGTACAGCACAGTCCCTCTTTTCTTAACTCGACGAGTCCGGACAGCTTCACTATTTTGTATTTCCCCTGCAGTCCCCACTCCCCGTCAATTGCTGCCGGTAGGGGGCGTGAGGGGTAGACGCGTATGTAGGTACAAAGCCATGGCGAGAGTTTGCGCATGCGCAACGCTCATAGTGGGGCGAGCGGACTCAGGGGAAATTCAGATAACCGAAATCGTTGCCATGGTAACGAGTTAAAGTAAGCGAGCAGTTGAGTCAAGTGAAGTTAAGAAAAGAAGGATTCCACTGTAATATGTACGCGGCAATGAACCGTCTTCGTGGAATATCGGTCTTTAATAATGTTATCCCTGCACTGTAGTTTGCTTCGTAGCTGTTTTTCTCTTCGTTTGTCAACTCTTATTCGATAAACTCAGTTTTTATAGTTACGATTATATAGTTTCGCTAACGTACTTATTGCGAAGAAAAATCACGTTCGCGCACGCGAAGGGTCCGAATTGAAATGACGCGGATCATAGAGTTCCCGGGAGAAGAGACGGGAGTTTTCCACCAATCGGCTCGGATCAATTTTCCCCGCCGATTACAGTGCCGTTGAGTAGAAACGAAGGGGCATCTTCACGGCCAGTGGAGAGAGCAGTCCCCTACCACGGTGCTTATCGGAAATCCTTCATTCGGCTTTCGCTAGAAAACGAGACGGTTTCTCCGAGCGCTATATATTCTCTTCAATCGAGCGAGAAGCAGAGGGATAGGCTATTTCTCCTTCACCGCATATACATATATACTATTTTCCAACTCGATCTCCTTGGACGCTGGGGGGTGGTTCTCATTGAAAAATTTTAACCGTTCGATGTCGAACGACGACGAGAAAATATCGCGAGAATTTTTCTCGCTCGCTTGCGCCGCGTATCAGTGCCAGAGCTGCGCGAACGTATTCTCGGCATCGAGGAAAACGACGATATTCTCTCATCCGGGATGTCGCCGTGGTATTCGAAAAATAGAGGCTTGTCTCGTCAACGCTCTTTTCTATGTACAAGCAATTTCTTACCTGTAAAATACATCATTCTATTCGGAATAAAAAAAATGGCCGCAATCGATCTTTTGCTCTCAAAAATTCGTTTACCGCTCCAAAGTTTTCGATGCCGGATATAAGAAAACGGTAATTGCAAAGTTCGCGGGAAAACTCTCGATGAACCGGATGAATCGGTTTGCCAAGTTTACAATCTTCACGTTAAGGAAAATCTACCGACTAATGAAAAAAAAAAAAAAAAAAACGAGAAGAAAAGTTCAAGATCGCTTATCCTCGTACTTTCGTAACTTTCACGTTAAAACGCTTTACGTAAACTGATCCTGATGCACTTACGGAAATAATGCAATACTTTGAACTGTTAAGATAACGTTTCAAAACGTCTCATAGAACGTTCCAATACATCGCGGATGGATTTCACGGTAGAAACAGGACATCGTTTAAAATTTCAAAGCTTGCAACTTACGCTTGTATCTCTCTAAATGGTTAATATAGGTATATATCAAATGGTTCGAAATATTCCAAGTACCCTTTTTTCGGACCTTTTTTGGACCCTTTTTGGCCAACGACTCCGCGATATAAATCTATACGGCTGCACGGCTGCAATATTGAAGAACCGGTGCAATCCCTTTTTCCCCACCCGTCCCGAGCTCAATCGGTATTAAAAACTGTAATCAACTTTTCTCGCGCATCCTGACACCTACAGTAAAAAAACAGGTGTCAGTAGCCGCGGAAATGATCAAAGCAGCTAATGACACTTTTTTTTTTACTGTCAATGCCACTATACGCGAAAAAAGTTGTTTACAGTTTTTATTATCGACCGCGATATTTCACCTCCTCGTAAGCAATAAATTTAAGGATATTCTCGCAACGGAGAAGTTCGCTAGTTTTGATTTTCGCGAGCAAAACTGAAATATTAAAGTTGGATTTGAAAGGTGCCGGAGGTTCGTAGAAGAAGGGTAGGGTTGGGTCGCTTTTATCGTTCGCTTAGCGCGGAGCATGAAAGATCGCTTCGTCGCCTTCACACGAGAGATTCTCGCTGTGAGCCGAGCGAGAGATCCGCGTGTGCGTGTGGCTTTCGGAGGGCTTCAGTCGCGAACTTGCGACCGCGGGTGCGATGCGCTCAGGCGTGAAGGTACGGAAAGGAGATCGCAAGAGAGCGAGGATCGAGTCGAAACTCCTTTACTTTTGGCTATCGGATAAAGATCGAGTCGTCGATAGAGTGAAAGAATAGGCGAATGTATGTGTATATAGGATATACCTATATATACATACATAGCGTCTATACATAGGGCTTAAAAACCGGGGGTTGGAAACTCGAAGAAACGCTCACAGCGGCCCGCGCGCTAACTGATGCACTTCGAGCTCTTAATTAATTGCTCGTTCTACCGGCTGAGTGAATTATCCGTGCGCGCTGCATCGACCAGTGCGCCGATTGAAGAATCACAGCTCCCACGCGCAGCCAATCCACCAAAGTTCGTATTCTCGCGTGTGCACCACCGGTCTGGAGAGTCTAACAGAGAGGAAGAGAGAACGAGAAGAGAAGCGGAAGATGAGAGTTAGGCAAGTAAACCAAAGCTCGACGTTCCGGTGGCTACCGATACTTCGCTAATACGAGAACTCGCAAATTCGCCCGATAGCTTCCACAGTGGAACGACATCCTTATTGGTTCGATATAATTTCAACACTGTTGGGATATTCTTTATTTTATTTAAATATATTCATCTCCGTGTAATAGGTACTTACTAAAGTAGACGTACCATTAGTGGCCACTGTACCATTTATGGCCATTTTTATTATTATACTCATCGAAAATTTTTTTATTCAAAACTGCATATTGATTCTTCAAAAGTTCGCATAAAAATTAACCGAATCATCTATTCGAAGTTTTTTTTTATTTCGATTATATTTTGTTTTATAGTTTCGAATGTGATGGTCACAATCGGAACTAAAATGGCCAAAAATGGTACCTCTACCCTATTTAGCGGATTTACGCGCATTCGACAGGTTTTTAATTATTGAATAAAAAAGCCAACAAATAAGTCAACAAATATGTAAATAATAATCATCATAATAATAATAAAATAAAAAATGTCCGCCATTTTTAATTGAAAAAAATAAAAAGCCGATTATTGCTATACACCTACTCGTGTGACGGTTCCTAACTTTTTCGTGTCTACGGAGAGGGGTTTCCGTCGTCTTCAAAGTACCGTGGAAGCCCACACCTCTTCCGATTCTCGTGAGAGCGTTAGACGAGGAGCTCATCCTCGAACTATCTAACGCGGGGCTTCCCGGTGGCGGAGAGACCTTGGATTACCCGGTGAATCCTTTTCGTTTTCTCTTTCTCACCTGTCGCGCGCACTCTGTCGGCTACAAATGATTTCCCAAGACTCGCATCCCCCTCCCCATATAAGAGTATCACCGACGAGTACCGCGCACTGCTTTTCATCGCGCGATTGTTACCTTTCCTCCGATGTTATACTCGTTTTTTTCTTTCACTCTCCTGCGAGAGGCGAAGAATATTCTTCGCGTTGATGGCACGTTTTGTCGAGTGACGTGAGAAAATCGTACAAAGAAGATTATCCGTATATGACGCTCTCATCATCGTCGTCGTCGAATCTTTCTTATGGGTAACCGGATGATTTCCTCACAGATCTCTCTGATTAGTTTATTCACGAGATATTCACGAATTCGATAATCGTCATCGGGTCATTCCCGATTCACGTAAAAAGCACTTTGATTTCTTGTAATAAAAATGGTATTGTCAAAAAATGGCTCTTTTTAGAGTTAAATTCGTTTCTTTCTGCTTTCCTTCCTTGGTAAGGTACCATTTTTTGGTCATTTTCGAAATTTTTTTCTCAATCTTATGAGTACTTATGACATCGATGAAAAAAAGTTGGTACCCAAAAATAACTGTAAAAAGGGTTGTTAAGGGTACTGTAGGTTCGGAAATATACGACTTGGAACGAATGGCGAGGGGAAGAGTACGATATTTTGATTAAAAAAAAAAAAGTCGTTCTTCCAAGGAAAGTGGTTCGGAGCATCAGATCGGAAAATCCTGTCGCGCCGACGACGCCGACAACGACGACAACGACGACGGAGACGTTGCCGCAAACGATTCGCGCATACTAGCCGAGTCCGAATAGCCCACCAGTCGCGCGGACTTTCGAAGCATAATTCAAACTTAACTGCCGCACCGTTACCACCGCGTGGCATACCGGAAGTACCTACCTCGTTCGAGTGTGCGTCTCTCGGTGGTAACGCGGCGGTTTCCTATACACCGCATTCTATATGTGTTAACGTTAACAGCG
Source organism: Cryptus viduatorius (assembly GCA_964006125.1). Lineage (NCBI taxonomy): Eukaryota > Metazoa > Arthropoda > Insecta > Hymenoptera > Ichneumonidae > Cryptus > Cryptus viduatorius. Next base: position 7,082,087 of record OZ023223.1, read on the forward strand.
TTGGCCATAGGCATGAACGCTGTGTATAACCCGCGGCCAATCCATCGGTCTATCTCTGTTCTCTGTGTTATTTCCTCATCCTTCGCTCCCGGACGAGCGTACCAACGTTTCCTGAATCCTTGTTTTATCGGTTCGTATGTCGTAACTCCCGGATCATGCAATTTGTTCGAGTCAGAGATGTATAACTGTCGTTTTTATTAGTTTTTTTTCGTTCGTAGCACTTTTTTTTTTTTTTTTAATCCTTCGAATTCTATAAATAACAAGCTATGTTCGATGCCCCTGTGGGGCTGTATAGAGAATAAAAGTTGGTCAGGGTTCGCATCGTTTCGGATGACATATTCCTATTTGACGTCACCGATTGGCTATTTTAATGATTTAATCGACCATTAACGCGAAATCGCCTCGTCTAGAAACGGACATGCACTGGTGAAAATAATAATCCATAAGCGAGAGACGCTGATTTTATTTGTGAAATTCACGGTATTTCCATAGTCCATTTCTGTATTGTATATCGTGTATTTGTCCATTTGCTCAATCTATTTCGCTGTTTCGCCTTGGCGCATGCGCACATGGCACAGAAGCGGAACGGAGAGCCGCGCACGGTGGGTCGTGGTTCACCTCGATGTAGAAAAGGTCATTAGGTTCGGACGTATCGGTTTCCCTTTGACGCTCTGCTACGGTCTGTTTCTCAACGCTGGCAAACCTAAGGGTGCATATTCGTCGCGTCTACGGGGACGCCGTATACGCACATTTTGTAGCTACAGCACAGCCCCTCTTTTCTTAACTCGACGGAACCGGACAGCTTCACTATTCTGTATTTCCCCTGCAGTCCCCACTTCCGGTTAATTGTTGCCGGTAGGGGTCGCGAGCGATCGACGCGTCCGTAGATACAAAGCCATCGCGAGACTATGCGCATGCGCAGCGCTCATAGTGGGGCGAGCGGACTCAGGGGAAATTCAGATAACCGAAATCGTTGCCATGGTAACAGGTTAAAGTAAACGAGCAGTTGAGTCAAGTGAAGTTAAGAAAAGAGGGGTTCCACTGTATTACTGTTTATTACTGTTTGTTGGTAACTGTAATGGGACAACTTTTGCGGGCGTCTTAACAGTATCGCCATGTTGGCTGTTCTCTGGTGTCGTACGCTGCCGCTAGGCGTACGTGGGCGCGATCGTCACAGGGGAGGAGGGATTTTTGAAAGGGGTTCTTCTTTCTCCCTTCTATACGGTGTTATACCGAAATAATTCCGATAGTATGTAGATGTTGCTTTTGTAAATACGCTCGGGCGATTATGCTAAACATGATATCCGCTTTTCCGCTGAGATTCATTATCGCAGCCGAGTTTGCGTAACGATAACATAACATAACGTAACATACAGTATTTTCGGCATACGTTTCGGCTGTATGTAGTTGATGTTACGCATCGCATTGATGCGGCGCAGAACTTAACGAGGCGTTGTGACAGAGCCGAATACACGGGCACGAGTAACCACGGACTCGGTATATAGAATGCGGAGATAGCGAAGCTAAAGGGCAAGAGATATACCGGTCATGGTTGGGAGATGCGCGAAGGGCGGGGTGGGGGGGGGGCGAGAGACGAAATGCCATAGTGGATTGCCGGGCGCCCATGATTGGTGCGATTGTCACTCGAACGAGAACCCTTTGATCCTGTTCGGCCACCTTGACGTCATGCGCGAAACGTTCTCGTAACATCGTTGTCCATTCTGTTGAAGTCGAATCGAATTTATAGGCACGCTTGACCATAGATGTATTTTTGTTTTCGCATATCGAAAATAATTCTTCTTCAAACGCCTGTCAGTCGGGTTACGCGAAAAAAAAGATTAAAAAAAATGATTTTTCGATCGACTCGTCGAAAGGCACAAAAAGTGCCCTTTCGTCCCTTTTACTTTTGCGCATCTAACCCACGTCCAGCCATTTATCAGCTTTGACTCTTTTATCGTCGAACATTCTATAATATAATTTTTATTTTTACACTTTTTTACTTATTAATTTAATTATGTTGTTTTTGCAAAATGCTAATGAAATATATTTTGAATTTATAATGATGTTTTTACTGATAAAGATTTAAATTGGAATGTAAAAGCGTTTTTCCCGTATATCAATAAATAAATAAATAAATACGTAAATACGCACAGGATGACGAAAATTCGATCCAAAGCCCTTGTGAAATTCGACTATATAGTTGCTGGAGGCTGGTAAGGACCTATATGTCCATTCTTAGTAGCTACGTAGTTGCGTAGTTGTACATACCTATGTACCTATATACATTAATAGCTCGAACGGGATCGTGCTTCGAGGTGGCTTCCGCGCGGTTCACTTTCCTTTGATCATGTTCGGGAGGCCGGCAAGCCCATCGAGGGAATAACGCAATAATTCCATTAAAACCGAAAATTCCTCCGATAAAGGACCAAAGGTTGATCGTCCGGCTGTTCGGCTATAACCAGGGGGAGGATAACTCACTTTAATGCAGTATAGTATATTATGCGCTAAAGCTATATACTCTATTATCTATTATCGATGGACGTCATTTATGTTTTGTTTTTTTTTTTTTTTTTTTTTTTTTTTTTTTTTCACCGCGTACACAACGCGTCAGTTTGATGTCAACGGGCCGTTACGCGGATAGTACCTAATTATTGTATAACAACAAAAATTTGCTCCGAAAATTTAGTTTTACATTTACGTGGAGCAAAATACCATCCCGGATGAGTATACATCGGAACAAAAACGCGTGTAGCATCTCCCGTCGGCTTTTTTTTTACCGTGAAAGTTGTGTTACCCCGTTGTTTCAAAGATACGATATGTTTCATGTCCTCTACACGATCTCACGTTTCACCCCTTTTTTTTTGCTTATATCACGAGTTTTCCCGGTTGGCATCAACGCTCCCGGAGACTCGGCTTGTATAAAGTTCAAAACATCGCAGTGAGTTTGCGCGAAAGTCGATGCATTCGTCGTATAATATCGTACGTATTACGTTTCCTGGCAAAGAGGGCGAAAAGTCTCCGAGTTTTTCTCCGAGTATTATCGATCGTATAAAATAATGTATCATATTGAAAATCGTACGATATTCACTTATATTTGCCTCGTATTGGCTTGAGATTGAACACTTCTTGGATGCTGATTGATTGCTTCGATTATTTGAAAAATATTAATTCGACGGTGATAGACATCGTGCAGATTGGGGCAAAGCGGACACACAGAAGCGGAAAGGAGTGAAAAATAAATTACTTGTAAATAGAAAAATAAAGAACAGCACTTCGATTTACATTAATGAAAAATATATTTTCATATTTAATACTAATTTTAATTCGAAGTCCAATTTTTAAAATTCTTTTTGAAAAAAAAAAAAAAAAACGTCACATCCGGTTTTTCGCAGAACTGAGTGCGGTAAAATATGAATGAATTATCGTATCGTATCATCGAGTCACACGCAATCGCATCGATTAATCGATATTTTTTAATCTCTTAATAACCATTTCGGAGAAAAAAAGAGTAATAATGGAAGCGTGCGGAACGTGTTCCGAGATGATAAAAAAAAAAACGAAAACTAAAGGCAATTCGGGGAATTTTAATCCGGTACCGCGTAGCCACGGCGTTTTATAGGATACTTTTGTCCGTCAAATCTCAACGAACTCGCATCGTCAGATTTGATATTTTACAGCATCGTTATAGGTACTATAGCTATATGTGGTAAAAGCGAGAGAGCGCAACAAGGGCCCAAGAGCCAGAAACGGAAGCACCAAATTATCGATAAAAGACACGCGAGATATAGAGGGGGGGGGGGGGGGGGGGGGGGGGGGGGTAGGAGGCGTAAAGTTATATATATAGGAGAAATCCAACGGTTTATATTCGCGCGAAGCTCCGGAAAAGGGAAAAGCTCGTCCGACGAAAAGGCGTGTGCCGACGTGTGCCTCGTGTTCACGGTGCTGCTAAAACGCCGCGAGTGTCCGAAACGACTACCTGCGCTTTGGATTTAGTGCCTTCGTTTGGCTTTGCAGGGAGGCGTCGACGCCGAACGCTTCTTGACATTGATTAATGGGAAATGAGAAGCGCAGAGGCGCAAAACTGGATCGGGTGAAGCTTTTGTTGCCTCAAGAAAGCTTCGAATCGCAGCATTCCCGTCGGAATATTGTCCTATATATACTGTGAGACTATACCTTCCACTTGGACCGTTCATTTTTGAACCTCGTTGACCCATCGCGTTGAACTTTATTTCTCGTTTATCTCGAGCGTCCAAGAGTATCGAATAACAAGCAAGAGACGATAATTTATCAAATACTTTTATAATAATTTAAACTTCGTAAAGAATCTCAAGTTTCGTCTTCGTTCGTTCCTTTCATAGACGTTTCTCAATTGCGACGTTAAATAACGAAAGGACGAAAAGTTTTCTTCGTCTTATCAGCCCCGCCGAGGAGGGGTGATCGTGTCGAGTATTCCCTCCGTCTTTATTCTCTCGTAAAAAAAAAAAAAAAAAAAAGAAAAAAAATTCTTATCGTTCGAGTGAGCAAAAGCGCGAGTTCGCTTTGCCATTGAAACAAAAGTTTGCCGAACTGTTTCCATTGGATTATCTAAGATCGATCTGTAGTCAATAAAATTTTAGCGCCCTTCCCCCACAAACGAAAGATTTTCTTTCGAGTTTGCGACACTCGCATTTGGGACATTTATGAGGAAATCTCGTGATTATCACGCGTAGCGGAAGTTTTTCGAGAATTAGAGAAGAAACGCCGCGAGGCTTTCGCTGACACCAAACGAACCGCTCTCGTCTACGAATTATAGGAGGTATATCATCCTTGAGAACGTCGTTGCGCGCCATCTGCGCAACGAGATCTGCGCAACGAGTGAGTTACGCAAAAAAGTTTAAAAAATTGCGTATTATGGAGAACTGCGGGATCGCCAATGCGAGTACCGAACTCTCTGCCGTCGTCGGTCCCTAATCGCGCGCTTACCGCGCATGTTACCCGTCATTTCCAACATTAAAGATATTTTAGAAATATAATTAATCACTCGGCTGTTGTTCGATGCGAGAACCTGCACATGGCTCTGCCGGTTTGCCTATGGCGAGAGAGTCTGGCGAGTACTTTACCTCGTCGGATCCGCGCCTCCGATGTGCCGTTGAACTTTCGTAAAATGAGATGGAAGTTATCCTGAAAGCTTTTCACTGGATAAACTCCGCTGGGTAGTGGTGGATCGTAGTTACGGTAGTAGTATTAGTAGCTATGGTCCGCGGAACGACGTATACCAAAGTTGGTGGTCGACAGTGCTGGCGCGTTATTTCGCTTCCACTATATATGTATATAGCGGACCTCCGCTCTTCGTTGCAGCTGCGCGCTACCGGTTCCGATGGTGATTACCAAGAAAATTCAATCTCGTTTGGTGATGCGAAACCATCAACTTTTGATAATTCTTTGTGACCTTTCGAAACATTTATGCATATAATGCTGCGAACCCGCTTTTCTATTATCACGACGTGGCGTCTGCAGTTTCTTCATCGTCATTTGTTAGTGTACATACTACGGAATTACTCGATATAGTATGCGGAAAGTATCGATTTTTTATAAATTATCTTTCGACTTGTCCGACGTTCCAATTAGCACCCCGATCGCCTCTAAATCCTCGGATGAACTTTGACGTTCCGTCAGTAGTTTCGTCGGGATTCGAGGCAAAGAAGCTCCTCTTTCTCTTCTTCTTCTCCACTGCTTTCCAAAGCTTGTGGCATCTCTCCATTGTCGATGTTACGACCGAAATGCTTTGTTAGCTCTTCTCTCACATTTATTTCCTCCTTTATATGGATTATGCGAAATGATGAGAAATTACCGTCATTTTCCAACCGGTCAAATGACCGCTATTTTTTTCGACCGGTCAAATGACGGTCATAGGGCGCCATTTTTTTTTTTTAATTCCATTTCTCTAAATGAAAATGACGGTCATTTTAAATTCCGTCATTTGACGATCACTGTGACGGTTAAATTACCAATTAATACCCCTTAGTTGCAAAATGACCGTAATTTTTTTTTCGTTCACAAATTTTGGTCATTTTCTTCAAACATTTGGACACCGGTCGATAATTTCATTCACTTCACGAACAACCCGACAGACTAAATCAGCTATTGATCGACTGCTCACAGATCTTCGAGAGATTCCACATTTGGAAACTCTTCGACTTCAACGACTTCGTCGACTGGTTCCGAATCGGACAGTTCGGATATTTCGAATTCCGACGCTACATTTTCTTTTTCCGTCAAATGCGAGTAGGAAATCGCTAAAGTAAAAAGTATCGAGATTCGAGATTGCCAAAACGACGCGATGCGCGCGCCACCTGTGGTCCTAAATCGGTCATTTTTTAACTGGTCATCTGACGGTCATGGGACCGTCGCATGAAAAAAAAGAATATTACTAATGATATAAAAAATATATTTTAAAATGTATTTTTGCAAAAAAATAAATTACGCCGAATCTACTATAGTTATATTTAATTGGCATGCGATTGATAATAATTCCGCGGAAATATACGTATTTGACAATTCAATTGAAAAAATGAAAAAAAAAAACTGCAATCGGGATTACGGCGGTGATTGGTAAATTCTACGCATCATCGAGTCCGAAATAGTCCGATCAATGGGCGATGGGCAACGGGCAATGGGCATGAAATGGGCCTTTAGGGATTTATCGAGAAACGTTGCAATTTGCAAACTTACGAGGTATGGGGATTACATAGATCCGTGTATACATCCGTGTATACATCGATCATATAGTGCGGTCGAGCAAAGTTACATCCTAACCCAACCTATCTATACGCAACGCTATATATATATCTAGACGTATACATATATCCGGTGGTAGATGGCAAATAGTGAAGCATTTCGCTCGAAGCTTATGTCTCTCCCGAGTCGCGGTGAATTGGTATTGATAATAACGGCTATAGATTCGCCTTCAGCCGCAGCGGTGCGGATCCGAGATTCGAAATTCCCGAGAGATCGTATACCAGCGGCAATCAAGTCACAGAAATCCCTTGCGGAGAGGAGAGAGTGAGTCTCGGAGAAGGCGGTGAACATAGTAGCGTTGTATCTTTCTTCTCTATCCGCTTTGCCAGTAGCAGTCGAGTGTATATTGTATAGTTGACTCACTGCGTATCGGATAGAAATTTTGAAAGCGGGTAGTGGAGGAAATATCGGGTTTAAATAAATAATAGGGCGCTTGAGAGATTCTGTTTTCGCAGGCGCCTCCGCCGCTCCTCTCTACCGTTCTACTTTGCTTTAACCTCCATACAGCCTCCGCGATCTCGAGAAAGTGGATATATATTTGCGGTTTACGGAGGCAAACGAAGTTGCATATAATATAGGAATTCCTCGCATCACTCCTCCACAGCGATCTCGTTGTTCGTTGGATCGCGATTTTCAAGAATTAAGGGAAATTCATCCCCTTCGCGTAGATTCCCGTCTGCGAGTCCGCTTTCGTGATATACAATGCAGTTCATTATAACTCGACTGCAGAGGCAATACGACGTTATCGTCCGCAAACCAGAGAGAAGAAGGCGCCGGCAAGAAACCCCCAGCAACCCTCCGGGATTCGCGAACTCCATCCCCTCGGCGTTTGTGAGTTCGGTGCTTTCGCGCGAAGTTCTCGTATTTATTCGATGCGTCATTCGCCGATAATTTTACGAGAACATTTAGTCGAAAAAGATATTTAAGATATTTTATTTTTTAAATTCATTTATATATTTACACATTTACGGGGGTGGATTTCTTCAAAGCCAACAATCGACCGCTTTTTTTCTGCAAGTCAACATTTTCCAAGACAATTTTCTCGGAGTTTGTCGAATGAATTTTTCGCCGCCGGAGGGCAAAATATATTTGTCATTCGGGCAAAGGGGAGGAAAAAACGAGTTTCTCCAAACAAACATGTAACTTCGTTATATCAACTTAATATAAGGGAGAAAGCGAATTTTCCTTATTGAGAATTTATCGAATGGTTCGATATATAACTGCCGCGGCGCCGCCGCCTACACAGAGTTCGATAAATGCACGCAGGTATATTACAGGGGTGTTCCTCCCTTACAATACACGCGTGCGTACGTGTGACTCATTCGTTTGATCCATTATTGAAAATTTCAACTATTCCCAATTCCATTACAAAATTCTGCGAATTCCAATTTAGGAACGAATGGATTTTCTATGCCTATATAGGTATATTAATAAATGCGGATACGAAACAGGAAAAAGTTTAATATGGTACCTGTATATATATACCTAAACAAAAATTCACAAAATTCGGAGTCACATAACCAACAGGCGAAATTTATAAAATTTAATAACTTTTTTTTTATTTACATTTCGGATGGCAAAGAGAGCGAAATTCCGCGTTTCACTGCGATCTATTATTCCCATCGCGCGCGCCAAACATCATTTTTATCGATAAAGAAATAATTATATAAATATCTTTTCCGACTGAAATACGCTGCTAATAATAAAATAATTTATTGTTATTCATTAATTTAGTTGTTATTATGTTGGTATTTGGTTTTTCGGACGGAATATTGATAAAAATGTTGTGAAATATTTTTGTTAAATTCTCTATTAATATACGCGACGAGAGTATCGAAATGGCGGGTCCCTATATCGATGCTTCATGGAATACACGATCGATTATTGTCTTTTGCCCGTATTTAGATTCGAAGCTCGTTTTGCTAACCGTTTATGCACCATCATCGATAAGTATACCGTGAAATTTGAATTTAATACCGGATAGAGCGGCGCTCGGAGCTTCGCGATGAAATGCTCTATTTTTCTTCGTGTCGTTACCTCGGGCGATTTTTTCCTTTTATCGAATCTTATTTATCTGTTCAATCTGTCGAATCGGCAACGGAACTCGACGAATATTTTTCTATTTTTTTTTTTCGGTTATATTTAATCGATAATTACGATTTTTCGCACATTTTTTTAGGTTTTGTAGGTATCGCCGGTATACATCGTCGTCACTCGTGCCGCGAGCTAATTGCCGTAGAATTAATATAAAAATGGAAGACATTTTTTTCATTTTCGAATGAAACAACACGAAAAAAAAATGGTTTCCTCAAAATTTTTTTTTCTATCGTCTCAATTTTTTTAGGCTGAAAGACAAAAGGATAGGAGGCGTTCATTTATAGAAAATTAATAAAAAAAAAATAATACGAAAATTGCCGTACGAATTTGCGTTTCGCGAATTTTCGGTGCCTATTTAAGTATTTTCCTGCGGGAAGTCAGCGAAATAGCAAGATCGCGGAATAATACCCATTTGATTTTCAAAGTTTGCAGGCGGCTCGGTACGCTGCACAATTCAATTAACGATACCGCTGACGTAAATCTTGTTTACACGTGTGTCTCGACGACGTGAGATCGTTAGAGTGACGGGCCATTCGCGTGCAGTTAGACAAGAAGCTCACGTATACATTGTAGATATATGGGAATGTTGAGCCAAACGTACGAAAGTTGAAGACGTTGACGAGCCGCGGAACGGGGGAGTCGGGGAGCCGGGGAGGCGGAGAGGTTTCGGAGTTATTCCAGAGTTAAAATATATATGTAGAGCCGGTACAACGTACAACGTTGGATAAACTCGAGTTTAGTTTAGCCGACAGTGTTTGGAACGTTGACTTAGCCTGCCGGTTCGTTTGCTCGGCTGTCCACTTATATCAAAGCCGTGGAGTAAGAGAGCGCATAAGCGTAGCGACGGAGAGGGAGGGTGAATCGGCTTTCGAAACTTTGGCTCTTCAGGCCCGTGAAACGCCGTTGGGTTGCATACTGCACCTCTCTTCCGCTGTCCTTTCTGCAAACCCTTCCACACTAGACACACTAGAACGGAGCTTGCGGTGTTATATCCCCGCAACTAGACTCCTACTGCGACTTCCCTTGGGCAGTAGGAGTAGAAATCGCACGGGTTTAACGCTATTTGCGCCGCACTCGGAGTACCCAAGTCGAGGACGGACCTGGGTAGACACAATATAGAGAAACCGATAGGTCTGTATACAGTGGAATCCCTCTTTTCTTAACTTCACTTGACTCAACTCCTCGCTTACTTTAACCCGTTACCATGGCAACGATTTCGGTTACCTGAATTTCCCCTAAGTCCGCTCGCCTCACTATGAGCGCTGCGCATGCGCAAACTCGCGCCATGGCTTTGTATCTACGGACGTGTCTACCCCTTGTTACCCCTACCGGCAGTTATAGACCGGAAGTGGGCACTGCAAGGGAAATACAGAATAGTGAAGCTGTCCGGTTCCGTCGGATTAAGAAAAGAGGGGATGCGCTGTACGACAGTGGAGCCCCTCTTTTCTCAACTTCACTTGACTCAACTACTCGCTTACTTTAACCTGTTACCATGGCAACGATTTCGGTTACCTGAACTTCCCCTGAGTCCGCTTGCTCCACTATGAGCGCTGCGCATGCGCAAACTCTCCCTATGGCTTTGTATCTACGGACGCGTCTACCCCTTGTTACCCCTACCGGCAGTAATTGACCGGAAGTGGGCACTGCAAGGGAAATACAGAATAGTGAAGCTGTCCGGTTCCGTCGGATTAAGAAAAGAGGGGATGTGCTGTAAGATCATTCGGTGGATTTATATGCGAACTTTTGAAGAATCAATATGCGGTTTTGAATAAAAAATTATTCAATGAGTATAATAATAAAAATGGTCATAAATGGTACAGTGGCCACTAACGGTATGTCTACCCTATTCGTTTATTTTTCCGAAAAAGCTTCCGCGTAAGTTACCCTTTGTTTTCGGGACTTGAAGGCTATTATCCAATGAAACGCGTTTTTTTCTTCTTTATACACGCAACCAAACGTCGCTTCATCATCATCAATCCTGTGCGATTCTTTCTTCCTAATGATTTTTTTACGAATTTTCACCGTATGAAAATATTGCACATTCGTACACGCAAAACAAGGTCGTGTCTTTATTATTTTTCAAACGAAAAAAATTGAAAAAAAAATCGAAAAAAAAAGTAAAACATCTTCAATAAATTCTTATCATCAGATCTGGGGATTTTTTTTGGCTATTATCAAAATGCAATTCCACCGAATCCGATAAACCGTTCGACAGTATATATATATATATATTTTCTTATTCCCGACACGGACAAGGAATAAAACGGATGGATAGCCAACCGAGTGCGATCATCCTTCATCCTTCATCCTTCTCTCATCCTTCTCTCATAGCCGCGAAATCCGCTGCAAATAACCCGTTATTATCATTAGACCGTTGAAATTCTCCGAGAAGTTCGAGTTGCATATATTGCCGGGTGTAATTGAGATTGCGACATATTGACATTTGCATAAAATAACTACTATGTGGAAGGAGGCCCTCTTACGGAGAAACGTGCGAATCGAGCACCGATTTTATGCATCCGACACGAAGCGCAAAAGCACGAGTGCCGGTCGATTTCGACGTTTTCGACATTTTAGACATGGCTCTTGGCGAAGTTTCGATAGCTCGATCGTTCCACGCGTTATAGCGGCATCTCGGTTCAAGCGTTTCGTAGATATACATATAGATATACGTATAATGTACAGCGGAACGTACTGTATAGTACGCGTATATGATCCGGGAGACCGCGTAGTTCCTGAATTATTGATGCCGAGGTGAATCTTCATGCCAAGCCACCAAGTGTGCTTCTAGTATATATAAAACAGAGTTGCGATATCTACTGCGCGTCTCACATGCAAGAAACGTGTGTGTGTGGCGCAGGGGGAGGGGAGGGGGAGGGGGTGTACAGGATCGACGGCACCCCGGAGAGCATGTCGCGTAACATTTCCGTTTGTCCCGACGCGCGAGCCATTGGAAACAAGAAATTCAGATCTTAAAATGTCGATTCTACGAGACTCCGAGAGTAAAATGGCCGTTCTTTCTCTCGTATATATACAGGCGAATGGTTGCTTACTGCAACCTGTGGATGACTGGTGAATAAATTACATTAAAGCTCTCGATAACCGTAAATATATATCTTCGCCGCGAGTTAAAGTGGATGTAGAAACGTTTTCGCGCGTTTTCGCAGAACGCGCAATTTCGATAGTCCCTCGAATAGTCGACGTTATTTTGTAAACGTACGAGAAATCTGCTTCAGACACAGCTTTCTTGAATCTCCATAGGCAAACGATGCAATCCTGAAAATCTATAGTTTTCTCTCTGTGCTCCTTTTTCGCGGGGATAGTCTAACGCTTGCAGAGTGCATACACAGCGAGAAGAGAGGATCGATGTTCTGGAGGATGCTATGCATAGCTGTGGAATAGTAAATTGAAAAAAGGAAAATAGTCCACTTTTGCGCGATCTGTTCCCGTAAAAGATCGTCGATTTCACGAAAGTCGCATGTCATGAAAAAATAAAAATGCAATAAAGCAACGAAATATTTGAAAGTTATACTTTTTTTCGTATTCGTATTCGTCAGTTCTACAATTGAATTTTTATCGATCGTAAACTACACGATTGTAGATTTACCGACAGAGTCGACAAATGCGCCGATCTCTTGTTTAGTCTTCTTGGGAATGCAACGCGAGGGTCTCAGGGCTCATTAATTCTCTTGGGTTTCTCATCTCGCAGCCCTTTGGATTATGTCAATGAAATTAGGTATCCGCATTTCGCATTCCGCACGCAGCCTTTACACAGGCTGAAGCTGTATATCTACAGTACTATTCTGCATGGCATCGTGTCCTGTCGGTACTGCAGGCACTGCCGACACTGCAGACAGTGTCCCATACCCTTGGCAATGGTTTGTGGGTATCATTGGTAACAAGAGTCTCGCGCTCATCCATTTTCTACGCGTTAAGGTGATAAGGGAACCGTGCATTCCCTTTCGCTCGATAAGATTGTCATCGACCTTTGCGCACACATTTCGGTCGTATTAAACTCGTTAAACTGGAAGAGATTAGTCAATGAGTAATGAAAAAAAAAGGTATTAACAAGTATCCCCGTATATATTACCTTCCAGCGGCCATTACCCTCGAGCTTTTTATTATAATGTTTTACAACAATCTGCAAGAGAATGTGTAGCGCTATCGTGTTATAAATTACGCGAGAATGGGTTCATCGCGCCTCCGACAACGGAGACTCCGCAATTATTTTCGGTTGATAAATTACTCCGCATGATTGAATGACAAAAGCTTTTTTGCGAAAAAAATTGCTCGCTGTATCCCAAGGGTCGGCGTGGTGTAAGTTTTACGCGATAGCAGGATGATGGTATCATTTTATCTCTGTGGTTTGCGATAAGTCGGCCGACGTCATCTCCTCGCACCCGATGCGAAAAACTTCGAGAGAATCTTTGAAAAATTTTTTTTGATTCTTATTATTTCCTCGGTTAATGTTTCGTATCGCTCAAGTCAAGTCAAGTTATCGTCAAGTTTAAGTTGAAAAGTATAGCGAAGGTAAAATTGCAAAACAACACGTAATAATGGTAAAAAAAAAATAGGCTTCCCAAGAATCGGCTATCAGCAGCGCGAGATTATAGATTTAAAAAGAAAAAAAATTCCGCACATCGAAAGATAATTGAAATTTCTATTTGTAGGGTAACTACAGTTGCTAATTAATTAAAATACATAATGTCCCAATTGGGAAAATCGCTTACTTAGCGGCGATGTAATGTTGTAAATGTGAAAGGAAATAATATAAAATTGCGATAATATATACATTTTTACGATACTAAAAACAAAAATATGTCTCATCGCTGTAAAATCCGACTTAATCCCGTCAACTAAATACATAAATAAATAAAAAAAAATCCATAAATCAAAATAAAATAATAATAATAACATTGATAATAATTCGATTTCCGACTTGTCCGGTGATAAAAAGACAATAATAATAATAATAATAATAATAATAATAATAATAATAATGACTTGATCGTTATCGCGATATAATCGAATATCGTTATCGGGTGCAAAGTCACGGCTGTCGTTGGTATCTTCAATTCTCTTGATTGCGCAAGAGCCTTGATATTCCCGGCAACCCCGATATCCTCGAGATACAGCGTACAATAACCGCAGGCGGAATCGTCGATGACAAACAGCTTCCCTTGTAAGATCCCTTGTAGAGCAGTGTAAAACGAAAGTATGACAATAGAATATTAAAAGCAGATGCAATCCCTTCCTCCTCACCCGCCGCGAGCTCAATCGGTATCAAAAACTGTAAACAACTTTTCTCGCGCATTCTGGCATTTAAGGTAAAAGAAAAAGTGCCATTAGCTGCGGAAATGATCAAAGCAGCTAATGACACTTTTTTTTTGGCTGTAGGTGGCAGTGTACGCGAAAAAAGGTCTTTACAGTTTTTATTACCGACCGCGATATTTCAGCTCGAAAGTACGTAAACAGCCACCCCACGGACACGATTAATTACGATTACTCGTTGTTTTGTTCTTTTTGTGTTGTTTTATTCCGAAATGAAACAAACGAAAGAAATTATGTGTAAACATTGAGATCGTATTGAGAACAGGTCGTGAGCGCCAAAAAAGGCAGGTAGACGAATTCCTTTGCTGAATAAGACATAGGAGATCGGAGGATCTATCGGAATAATAGGGATTTCGAAAGATTACGAAGTTTAGAGATTCTGACGCGAGGATCACATTGAATCCGACATTTCCGAATTGGCGAATGCTATACACGTTGAAAACAGCTGCGGAGTAGAGATGCATCGCGGCTACTCCGGTAACCCATCTGTTGTGATCCGGCGACGGGGAGTTACAAAGCTTTTGCCGCGAGTCGGACGCGTAGATAAGTCGGACGTGATTAACAAACGCGATATGTCGCAACTATCGACAAAGTACAGATAGATATCGAGTTGCGGAGAGCGAATTGCCGGATGCTGCATGCAAACCTCTGAACCTCTCAATTACCGCTGTCGGGAAATTGCGTCGGTACGATAAAGACTCGCGAGATCGGTAATAATAATACTGTCGCAGCTATAGAAACCGCCGAATTTCTGCGTACAGCAAACGACTGTAACGCTTTTATCGACAGAGTATATTGAAGCTGCGCGGCGAAGATTGTTCGCGTACAATATGTATCTATTTAGTGACGCGTGACGCGCGACGCGTAACCATAAATTTGATAGCATTATTGATAGCTGCCTGACTGGGAGCTCGAGAAGGTCTAATAAAAAAGTAGCGAATTGTTATGAATAATAAAATTTATTTAATAATTTATTAACATAATAATAATAATTTTTGAGTGTACAAGTGGTGAATTAAAGTGAATCATCAGTAAGATAATGCGATGGATTGATGATGAATGATGAAAATGGTCTATGAATCGCGGCGGATAATGACTTAATAAGAGAATTAAGAGGTCATGCCGTTCGTTTTATCGATTTTTCGTTTTTCCGCCCGGAAATTCAATCGCTCCTGAATTTCTTGAAGAGAAAGTTTCTTAGTCTCGGGTACGCAAAAGTAGATGAAGAGAGCGCCAAGAAGAGTCGTCGCAGCGAAAAAATAAAAGGTCCAATGAATTCCGACAGCCGTAACAACGATTTGATAGATTTTTGCAACAAGCGCCCCAACAGCGGAGCCGTAAATGGATAATATCGTTGTCGCGGGGGCTTTGACGTTCGTAGGGAACATTTCACCAATCATCGCCCACGGCGTACTTCCGAGACCGGGCATGAAGACGACATAAAAGCCGATTATAGCTAAAAGCGGTACCCACGTGAATCTTTCGATATTGGTACCGGAATCCTTGAGATGAAAGAATACGGCTTCGCATAAGAGAAACAATGTGGTGAATATCGCGGAGAACATAAGAATGGGACGTCGTCCAGCGATGTCGATAATGAAGAAAACGCTTATGCCGGAAAAAAAAGTGACTACACCCGTTATTATAACGGCTTTGTCGCTCCATCCGACTAATCCGGAATCCTCGAAGATCAAACTTGTGTACGATTGGATAGCTAAGATGCCGCTTAATTGCTGAAAGCTTAAAAGTCCGATGGTTATACCAAGAGCATTGCGATAACTTCTCGTCCGAAAAAGCTCCGTCAGTGCAAATCCATTGTTAGCCTTCTGTTCCTCCATCACGCTAATCTCCAGCGTTGCCAGTTCTTCGCTGACTTCCGCTTTCCGACGGAGCCAAACGAGCGAAGCGCGAGCCCTCTCCTTGTCACCTGTTGACAATGATAATCGATACATCGCAACGAGTTTGCCGATTGGCTTATGACGCGTTTTTCCCGTTTTCGATGAGACTACATATGTATATGATGTTGGTACAGAAGCGATTGCATTATGCTTATCGCCCGCGGCGTGCCGATAAAATCGGCGGACAATTACGCATTCGCGGTTTCGGGCATTTAGTATCGCGACAACGAACGCCTCATTTTGCGAGATAAGGGAGAGACGAGCAACAAAATAGTATAAGAAGACTGCGTCAAGGAAAAAACATCGAACTTGTTCGCGTCTTACCCTTCATCAGCAAGAAGTAAGGCGTTTCCGGCAGCCATTGGAAGAAAATTAGGAAAAGTATCGGCGGAACGGCCGATACGACCGACAGCATCCCTCTTGAAATCCATGGACCCGTGCAGAACGAGTATAACACTCCACCGAAGAGCATCGTACACACAAGAGTTCCGAGAGCCCCGCGGATCTTATCTTCAGCAATTTCGCCTAAATACATCGGCATTAGCGCGTAAACCGAACCTAATGTAAGACCACCCATGAATCTTCCGACGTAAATCATCTCCACGCTGTTTGCGAGACCCAATATTAGCCATGATATCAGCAGAGGAATCATCGCTACATTCAGCGACCACTTTCTACCGATACGATCGGCGAACAAGAGCAATACCAGTGGTCCAAATACGCATCCGATACTAGCGATGCTCACGATCCATGAACTTTCAGCTTCCGTTATTTTTAAATCATTTTCATCTTCCGGAGAAAGCAACTTTGGAAGTGATGGCGATGGCCAACCGAAGATCATTCCGGCGCTAAACATGGCGAGAGTTGCTACGAAATCGAAAAAAAAAAAAAAAAATTTTAAACCAAAATTTCCTTTTAGAAATACGTGACGCATATTATTTTTCGGATTAATTACCGACACTGAGACTCGTATTGACTCACCGATAAAGCCCGCGATACTTTGAGTTACGAGAGGTCCCATTTTCGATCGTTTTGTGCAATTGCCGATATGGAGATTCGAAAGACGAGGAAATATTGGAGCCGTTGAGCCTCGCGAGTTGACGCGACTGTTGAAATACGGCAGCGACAACGAACGATTGTACAGCTTCCGGCAGACATACGCGCTCCGTGGTAATCGAGACCCCAAATCGAGTATCGAGTATCATTAACGAACGTTGTACATCACTTTATATGCTTCGTTCGACTGACAACAGACAGTCAGTGGCTTGGTCAGTGTACCGAGCAGCAATCAGGGATATCGTGGGACGACTGTCGGACAGACGAGTCGGACAGAGATAGTTAATCGCACGCATACTCGCGTAACCTTTCTCGATTGGCGCTACCGCGAGAAGATGGGGCTATTCAAGACTCACGCGTGACACTGATAATAAATGGTACTTGTGCAGAGGAAGTGCACATCAGTACAGAAGTAGAGACGTCGTCAAGACGTACGCAGACGTAGGCGGAAGCTGAGATTAGCGACATAGCGATCGGCAAATGGAACATAGGTACATCGTATTAGTAAATAGTAAAAACATTTTTCTTCAAAAAATGGAAAAAAATACCGCGAAGTAGTTAAAAAAATTAGTTTTAGATAATTTTTTTATTATTTAAAAATTTTTATTATTTATTAAAAAATGCGAATAAAAAATAAAAACTCGTACAATCCAAGTAAAAATAAAAATAAAATAAAAAACTTTGCTCGTCCTTTCTTTCATTGCTACTACATTTATTTGTGTTCTAAGGACTCGCCAAGATTTTTTTATTTTTATTTTTACGTGGCTTGTATGATTTTTAATTTTTTAAATTTTTTATTTGCAAAAAATTATTTAAAAATAATTTTTAAACTACTTGGCGGTGTTTTTTTTTAGATTTTTTTAAGAAAAATGTTTTTACTATTTATTTTATTCTTTTTTTACATTTATTTTTTTAGTATTAATTTGAATTATTTATTATTAAAGAAAACTGTTTTATTTTGCACTATTAAAAATCCGTAAGAAACGATTTTTTTTGTATCACACGCATAATATTTATTAATTAAAATTACCGACACGCCTGCAATTAGTTAATATAATTTTTTCACACACGCATCCCTTTTTTTTACGCCGAGAAAGATTTTTTTTATTAGTAGATTTCGCGACAGTAAAATACCTACTTGGCGTCGAGTGCAGGTGTACTCGCATCAGGTGGCAATGACGATAAATTTTTTTTTCACAATCATTCGAAAATTAATTAAAAAAATTACATAATAAAAATGCATGACTCGACGAAAAGAAAGTCGCAAAAAATGTCCTTCACTTCGCTCAATGTACAATAACGACGCAATCGGAACATTAATTCATACAGATGTAGGTATATATATATATATGCACATCGACACGCCTATATATTTCGATGTATTTCGATCGAATGACGAGCAATAACACGGGTATCGCGTATCTCTTATTTTTCTTCCAACTTCGATTCTCAGTTCTTCTTTTCTTAGCATTTAATCGCATTTTCATGTGATCAACAACGACAAGTTTCCCTTCCGGAAGCGATGATATTGAAAGCTCAATATTCGTCACGATATTGACGAATTATAGCCATTCGCTCGGACACGAAACTTGAGGCGGAATTCGACGAGTCATAACCGATACTGCTGATATCAAAGATATTAGCAAAACGGTGGAAAGGACTCTTCCCTTCCACTCGTCTATCTGGAAATGACGATATTGTTCGCTATTGGTCGCGCGGATTGACGCGATGATCTATACTCGAGTGCCGAGTGTCGCATTCATTGATTCGCAACTATCGCCGTCCATACAATACACACTATTCAGACTATACGAAGACTATACGAAGTGTTTATTCCGTGTTTTTTTTTCATTTTCTCTGCTTTAGCAACAATGGCAATTGTTGATTTTGCCGTTGAGTCGCCGATCTTTCGGACGCGTTTAACGCGTTATTAAGGTATCATCACAGTGTGACGCTCCGAAAAATCGCTGATTTTCGCGATTTTTTTTTTTAAGGTTAGGATAAGCCAATCGGTCTGATTTTTTTTTTACAAATGAAGGCATTGATGAAGAATACAAAATGATTTTTTGTAAGTTGATTTATTTATTGTTTAATATTGTTATAAATTAATTTCCAGAATATCATTTATTTTCGTACTCTATATTACGCTGATACCGGTTACTCGGTATACCGATTGCATCGATTTCTTGCGTCGGCGTTAAATTATAAAATGTATCGTTCGCCCGATCGTAAATTTCGCATAATCATAAATTATAACTATTCGAAACGACGCGTCACATCTTACAATTTTGTTCTGAAAGCTTGAGGCGAATTCGCAATCCGTCGCATACACGGGGAACGTGTATGCGTCGTTCATTCGAAAAGCCGAATAGCTGGCCATACGCAATTACGGCGCATTGAAATGCAGCTGGTAAATTCACGCCGGAAAAGGGGGGTGGATGCTCGTGCGGCTTTCTCCCAGAGTACTACGTGCCAGACGGCCCTTAAATACGTTTCGAAACTTCTCCATTTCTCGTCTCCCCCTCCCTATTGCGCGTAATCCTTTCCCGTGTCAATTTGACATCGTCTCGCGTCTACGCGAGTGAAAAGCGCACAGGGATAGATATATTTTTCCAAATGAGAATTCCCTCGCAGGCCATGAGGTACCTATATATATCAACCCTTATTCATCCCTTTCTCGTTTCTCCGTAATTTTCCGTATCTCAGTTGCGCGTATATTATCGTCCGAATTCTCATTGCAATTCATTTCGCTCTCGTCGATCGCACTTTGAAATTCTCGGCCTTTTTCTCCGCTGTAATCAAACTTTCATCCCCCTTCGATACGTACGAAAATGCATAGACACGACGGGCAAATCTCTTCCTCAATTCTCCGACGCACCGCAACATCGCGCGTAGTAATACGCATATATATATACGCTTTTCACCGTAAGCCTACAGTGCGATTCAAACGCACGTCAGCGATCGACAGTGGAAGCGGCGGGGCGACACTGGCAACTCGAGGCTGGTATTCGTATCCATATTACACGCGAGACAAGCCCGTTGCATGGTTATTCGTATATTTCCCGATCTCTTTGAGCCGTCGCCTCCGCCTCCGTCGTTTCGACGACATCGAGTGACGTTTTAATTACGCGGCAGCGCATTCCTCCCCTCTTTCCTCGGCGATACTTTTGCCGATATTGTAGCAAATGCGACTCGAGAGCCGTGTACCATACAGCATCCAAAGCTCCGCGCAATCTCGTTGCTCTTCTTGTTGCAAATTCTTGACGTCGATATAGATTGACAGAAGAATGCTGTCGCGTGGATATATACGTACCGCCTATACGCATCTTCGCTTTATGTCAGCGAGACGCCATTTTTTCGTCTCAAACAATATTTTTTATTCATCTCAATAACTTTTATATTAAATTCTAAGATCGATAACGCAATATTAGGAAAAGTCGATGTTGGCAGATATTTATCGCACGAATGTTCTTCGGCACATTTCGAGGACTCAAATTTCAAAAATTGTTTCTACACGCGCGCTTTTTGCAACAAAATTCGTCCGTTTCATTACGCATTCGTTAAATTCGTTACTTTTTTACTTTTTCCAAAAATTAACGGAATTCACGCGAATCTATTTACGCCACAGGTAGGTACCGTTGGTTAGCTATTTTTTACGAAAAAAAAAAAAAAAAAAAAAAAAAAATCGTCGTCGACGTCATTGTCGACTCACTCTCACACATTGCCGAGGGAACCTATTCGCTCGTATTCGCAAAGAAAAAAATTTTATTTACACGAAGTTAAATATTTGAAGTACGCAGATTATTATTGTTAATTGTTAAAAATGTAAAAAAAAACGAGTGCCGCGAGATTGATTTTTCGCTCTTCGCTTTTTTTAATGCCTTATAGTGGAAAAACTCCGACTTTTTCGAACGCGGACCGTAAAAAACAATTGAAACAATTATTTCGATATTGTACTCGAAGTACACGCCGAATGCGCGGACGATAATTTGTTATTTAACTTTTATTTGTTAATACAATTTTTTTAGTGCATTCTGTTCTCATTTGGGTGTTTTTTCATTTCCGTTAAATTAATTTTCGGTTAACTTTTACACACGGGGCGTACGCTTTTTATTCCCCAACGGGCATTCGTTGTCGCTGCTCGATCGATAAATGTTTCTGCACCGCGGCATTGATACGAAAAGTTAGTTTAATCGTTCCGTCATTGCGGAATAATCCAACAACGGTGCGTTACGACGCAACGAACAAACAAGTTAAAGTTTCGCATTAGCTTCCGCGTCTATGTAGAAAGGAGATTACGAGACTCGACGAAAATGTATGCATCGGACACTCGGAGTTTCGGTCAGAATTAACAAAGCGCGCAGCTTCTACCTCTCCATTCGCGTGAATCGTTCGGTTAATCGATCCACAATTCCGCGCGAACGGCGAACGATGAAACGGAATATGTAAATCCGTTTTGTCAACAAGGAGAAAATTTGAATATTGTTTTGCAATTTGACGATTGATTTGAATGAAAGTGGGAGTTTCTAACGAGATTTTGGTATACGATGGACATTGGGATTGTATCCGACACGAGAATTTCAAACCCGCGACATAAAACGGAATAATAATGTTCGTACATTTCGCGACGAATTGGAACGGCGTTCGTATTATCTTTTTCGGTATTCTCGACGACGAAAGTGACAAAAAATTACGATGTATTTTTTGAGGAATATATTAGATACATCAGTTCTTCCATCAGCTCCTTCGATGTATTTGGATTGCGCAATAATCGAAGTATCTTTTAAAATTTTCATTTACTGACATCCCGATCTCCGAAAACGGAGTGATCAATCGTTCTCCGCCGGTAAAACAGATGCCTCGATTAGCTCTTAACCACGACGATTTTCCGTGCGTTCGAATTCCGTCGATCGATAAGATCGATAAGACCAATAGCGCAGTATCTCGAGTAAAGTTGACTCGGTATTCTCGACGACGAAAGTGACAAAAAATTACGATGTATTTTTTGAAGATTATATTAGGTACATCAGTTCTTCCATCAGCTCCTTCGATGTATTTGGATTGCGCAATAATCGAAGTATCTTTTAAAATTTTCATTTACTGACATCCCGATCTCCGAAAACGGAGTGATCAACCGTTCTCCGCCGGTAAAACAGATGCCTCGATTAGCTCTTAACCACGACGATTTTCCGTGCGTTCGAATTCCGTCGATCGATAAGATCGATAAGACCGATAGCGCAGTATCTCGAGTAAAGTTGACTCGGCAGCTTGCGGTTTCTTTTGACTGATCGCCGTCAATCTTCCGCTTTCGGATCCGTATCGAAGGATCGAGTAGGCAAATTTTCAAACCGAGATAACGTACCGTAGTGCCGAAGATTTGTGCGCTTGCGTGGAAACGACAGCGGAAGAAGAGACTCGGGATTGCGGTAGCGACGGTAGACACGGTTAGCCGGATCGACCGAGGAACTTGATTAACTGCTTAACCGAGTCAAATTGATGGTCCAATCCGCGTACAGGGGGATGCTGCTGCAACGAGTAAGCGAGCGAGAGAGCGGTTAAGCTCCGGCGTACCCTAACAAAGTTTAACCAGTGTCCCGGTTGTGGAGTTTCGTTAGGCCGGCACTCGTCTTTCTCGTATATCTCGTCGTCGTCGTCGTCGTCGTCGACGTCGTTCTCGACTCTCTCTCACACATTGCCGAGGGAACCTATTCGCTCGTATTCGCGGCGCCCCTTCTCCGCCCCTCCTCCGCCGCACTCTTCACCTGGCAGAATCAACGCCAGACTCGTTATCGGATTAAGTAAACTTGGCAAACTTCGTACGGCTAGGCCAGTGCTAAGGGAGGAGGTCACGTCTGTGCTAACCTCGTGCGACATGAATAATCCACTCGAAATTCTCTCGTAAGAACCTTGCGATCTACGCGGCTTTTTCAAGCGCGATGTATTTTCTATAAGGAAAGTACTATGATTATGAATGTAGCGCGAGTGAAGGCTTCGGAGGTATGGGTTAAGTTAAAAATTCGAGTAATTATCGTGCTGCAGAAACCCTCGTAGCCTTACATCGCAAAGAACCTGTACTCTGGTTGGGAGCTCTAAGCTATAAGCTCCGCGGACCGAGTACCTTTTTCGCGCTTGATGCCCACCGCGAGACTCTACTCGGCTTTATTATACCATTACCGGTCATCGCGTACACTATACCTGTATCCGATTCGGTCCTACTTTGCTTTAATTTTGAACCGAGAGACTTTGTACCCCCCCCCCCTCTGCACCCTTTCTCTTCACACTTTTTACGCAAATCCGTCAAAACTCACGATTCTCTCCGCAGGGATGAAAAAATGAAAAAAAAAAAAGAGAAAAAAATTAATATAAGAGAGATATTTTTTTTTAATTTTTATTTGTATTCGCGGAAATCCCGCGTGTCGTGCTTTGCGGTAAATGCGATTTTTTTTGCATTGTTGAAAAAATTGGATACAATTTTTTTCCACGTTAGCGAAGCATGTTGAAAGAATATTCACGGTTCGGGAATGAAAAATTAAAAAGGATTTCAAATGATGCGGAATTCGTTACACGGTTATAGTTGAATCTTTAATAGAGGGAATTATTCCTGTTGCAATTACCCAGTGGGTAATCGTACGATTTATCACGAATGAGGGAAAAAAAAAAAAAAAAAAACGTTAATTTTTCGGAGCAGTAATAAGCAAGCATCCCCTTAATTTTTTTGCTTCGTCGTTCAACGCGATAATATTGCATTAAGTGGAAAATGTGGCGAATTGAGAAAAATGTATTTCTTTTTTACGTCGTTGCGGAACGAAGTGAATGACGGGAGGGACGCGAGAATTGTCGACGACGATACAGGCGCTTGGCTCTCGTACATCGGACAATTAAAATTTATACGTGTCTAATAATAGAGATTTTAAACTAATAATAGAAATTTCATTATATTATTAATTTTTTTTTAATATCATATTATTATTATTATTAAATTATAGATTATTAAATATATTATAGTTAATATAATTATTATTAAATTATATTATTATTATTATTTAATTATATTATTCCAAATCTTAAAAAATTACAAATAAAGGACTTTATTAGTGTTTTGGGGTCAATTGAGAGTTATTACGCGTAGGTATGTTACCGCATTGTAATAATTTCCCGAATGTAAATTCCATACGTTGTTATGTTACGTACGCGGGATGTACATGACTCATAAATGCTCTAATGCTCCTTGAAACCCAACTGCACTAGAGTCGTTGCCCCTTGGGATAGGGATGTACGCCGGTTAACAAGTACGATATTACATCTATAGCCGTTTTGCGTACTTCCATTCTCGCAATTTCCAGTCCCCTACACCGAGTACCGAGTAGCGTTAGTTTAATCACTCGCCAAGTCGTTAACGACGTGTAGTTTTTCCGACAAAATGAAAATCTTGATGATGATGAAACGTTTTTTTCCGTCTCGATGTTTCGAGATATATATGTCGATGAAATAAAAAATTTTCGCCATTTTTTTTTTCTTTTCTTTTGGTTTATTTGATGGCAGACTTTGATGGTAGAGAATTACAAATAGCATAGTGGATCCACCATTGGCAATAATTAAAGGGTAATAGTCCGCCGGCGAGGAACAGGGAAATGGCCGGTACGCCGGTACGCCGTTGTTGTCGGCCGGGAGTTTCTCTCTCTCTCTCTCTCGCTTTCGAGATTCTGCACCCCTCTGCTTCCCGCACGGGCCGTTCGGACCGTTGGTAGCCCTTGCAGAGTTATTATCGTCATTAATAAGGGCGAAACCGGCTACCCCAGTCGTCTGTCTCGTAGCCGAACCGTCACTAGCAGCGTCGGCAGCCTTTGGCACAGTGACTCGCAAGCGACTCTGTTCGCCATTTTCGACGGTGCTTTCGCCGAGTATTATGCACCAACCGAGAGAGGATAGAGCTTTCCGAAACACGAGGGAATTAAGCTTCCGCAAAGCCAGAGACAAATCGACGATGGGACTTTCATGAATATCCTTTTACATTAATTTATCAAATTAATCAATTCATCGAGTCGTTGCAATTATTTAAGCGTTTCGGTTACGCCGCAAGCTCTCTTCATCGATATATATTCTTATTCATCCAACTTTAAAAAACGATCATTCAAATTTTACGAGTGAATTTCTCGAAGAAATAAGAATAGAAACATAATAATTCTCGTCCGCTTAGTTCAGTTTCGTTCTGTTTCATTTTTTTTCTGCGGTTCGCGCGCATTACCTTGTACGCCGTAAAAGGGATTTCGGCCCAATGGTGTATGCAATGGCGAGAGTTTGCGCGCGCGCAGCGCTCATAGTGGGGCGGGCGGATTCAGGGGAAATTCAGGTACAGTGGAGCCCCTCTTTTCTTAACTTCACTTGACTCAGCTGCTCGTTTACTTTACCCCGTTACCATGGCAACGATTTCGGTTACCTGAATTTCCCCTGAGTCCGCTCGCCCCACTATAAGCGCTGCGCATGCGCAAACTCTCGCTATGGCTTCGTATCTACGAACGCGTCTACCTCTCGTTACCCCTACCGGCAGCAATTGACCGGAAGTGGGGACTGCAGGGAAAATACAGAATAGTGAAGCTGTCCGGTTCTGTCGAGTTAAGAAAAGAGGGGTTGTGGTATAACCGAAGTCGTTGTAACCGAAGTAAGCGAGCAGTTGAGTCATTTGAAGTTAAGAAAAGAGGGACTCCACTGTACTTGGCAAGACCGCGCGAACTCGACTTTTCCGTCGTATCCATTCAAAAGGGGTTAAGGGTGACAAGTTATTTGCCGTGATTGGCTCCCGAGGCATGTACGCGCGCGTTGCCGCATCAGACCCGTCGCCTCGAGACGAGGATACCAACGACACCCTTGGGAATAGACACTTTATCGACTTCATCGAATCTCTACTCGCGCATCGCCTAAAACTCTCAACTTGTCCACGTTCGTGTCTTCATTACATTCTTGAAAAAAAAAAAAAAAAAAAAAACATAAAAAAAACACATCGGACACACAGAGAAGAACAATTTGGTTCCCAACATTTCGTTCGATCGCTCTAGTATTTTGGGTGAAAATTTCACATAAAATCGAAAAGACGTAAAATCCTTGAAAATTAAGAAAAAAAAAAATCGAATTTTTGCCGACACTTTAATTTCGGATTTTCTCGCGACGCTCCGTAAATATCTGTCTGACACTCCAACGTACATGGACTTTATCATCGTGTACATTTTTTCCGCGTCTTTTTTCGTGATTCCTCATCATTAAATTGTCATCGCAATGATTTTTTCGAGCGCCCGAAGAAAATCGGTGGAATTGTACGCTACGGTGCACAGGGTAGGTACACACGGTTGGACGTCGCGGCACTTGCTTAATCAACATGCGATTACACAAGCGCCGCGGGGGGTATACCATCGTTGGCTCTCTCCCGCCGCACATCCGTACTTCATTATCCGAACGTCATATTACCGCATCACTTGTGTACTTCATTATCGTTACCGGTTTATTGTAAAAGCTCTCGCATGCATATAATTTCATCGCGAATGATTCATCAACATAAATTACCTGCGTTTTCCTGACGAAGGGACTCGGAGAGATTCGTATTTCAAAATTTTCGCAGATGAAACTCATCCGTAACAATCGCGGTATCATCGTACATGAAATTGCTCGATAAACGTATACAAACGCGAGTATTCGGCCATCTGTCGTCATTCGACACCGATCTGCCATCGATGAATTTTAAACGAACCGTTCAAACTCATTCGTTCGTAACTCGAAGCCATCGGGTGCTTTAGTATTGCACACGGTGGGATATCGTTCTCTCGGTCCCCGAAAACTCGATTACAAAGAGTCGCATCAATGACATCAGCGGCAATAGCTGGAACGATGCGAAGCCATACCGACGAATAAATAGAGCGAAGCGCGATCGATGAATTTTCTATCGCTCGGCGTTACGGTTAACTTAATTAAAAAAAAAAAAAAAAAAAAAAAAAAAAAAATAGGATAATACGTATAAATGCGCAAGCAAGTTGGGGTGAATTACCGATACTACGTACCGAGATTTCGCCCGTTCTACCCTGTCGAACGCTGTACCAACCCCGCGTGGCCAAGCATCCAGAATCGAGCGATAACCAAATTACGTCTGGTAGCAACGATCGAATTCGCTCCGTGGTTCGGTATCCAATGGCCAGCCATATACCCACTCTCTTGCGTGCTCTGTATGTAATCGCAACGATGACGGGACGGTTTGTAACGCTCAGCTTACCGCGGTAATTTGCAGGATGCGGGATGCATCGTGACTCCATACCATCCGCACAATTTCTACATAACGTACTCTCTCACTGTATGTCATTAAATCCGGCTAATGGCAAATGCTCGGTAATACGCTAAGTGAAACATATCGGTCTCTGGGCAAACTTTGAATTGCCAACCGGTAACGAGTTGCATCGAATCTTCCACAATAGCGATTGCACGCCATCCGTTACAGCGGTGACCGATCTGTACGACCGACGTGCGTGTCTCTAATTCATTAAATAATAAAGCGGATAACCCAATTAAACGTTGAAGCGCGGGAGAGTAGCGAGAGTAGGTGGACGACGAGAATTAGCCAACTCCGCATATCGATTATCGAGGAAACGAGAAATTTCCGGTTGTGTTTCTAACCCACTGAATTCATCGCTCATCGCTGCGAACGTTTCATTTGATCGCATTAGAATTATTTATTAATTCTCACATTTCGATAATGCGGTTTCTTTGAACGCGTGAAAAAAAAAAAAAAAAAAAAAAAAAAGCGAACCGATTTTTTTTTTTTTTTTCATTAATAAACGGAAGCCGTATCTCTGCCGCAATTTTTCCGTAAGACGAAACTGTTTTTCTCTCGCCGCACGACAATGTCGCTTTTTATTGCCACAAAGTTCAAAATCCTCGGAGAGTCGAGGTGAAGGTGAAAGGAAAAGAAAAAACTTACGCGCGAAAAATATCTGCGATACATTCGCAGCGACAAGAATGACGAAGAACAATGATGTTGTTGGAGGGGAGGAAGAATGAGGACAGGGCGAAGCTGGCGCCTCGTTAGACGTGTAGAACGGCGAGTCATTAGACGAGTTAATGCGACGCATGAATTTTGATCACCGTCGGCCCCGACAGCTGCTGTTTACCGCTGTGACGTTGTGTCACTGAGCAAACGAGGGAACCAAGGAAGAGATTTCGTCCGACAGTACTAAAAGCGCCTTGATAACGCAGACCCGTCGAGTCGCGTTAATATCTTTAGATCTGAAGCTTTCAGGACATTCGCGGATATGCGAAGGAGGCGATGGTACCATTTTTGGCCACTTTAGGTCCGATTGTGACCATCACATTCGAAGCAATAAAAAAAAAATCGAATAACAAAATACTTCGAACAGATAATTCGGTGAATTTATATACAAACTTTTAAAGAATCAACATGCGGTTTTGAATAAAAAATTATTCGATGAGTATAATAATAAAAATGGCCATAAATGGTACAGTGGCCACTAACGCTACGTCTACTCTATGTCTGTAAACTTAATAGAATATCCAACGAGCGGAGCCGCCGTGGCAAATATCCGAACTAATTACTCAAGCGTTCTCTCGAAGGTAATCCATCGGAAGCTTACGAAGTTTCGAGCCAAACTCACCCCTTAAGCCTATTAATTTCGATAAATCGACTTTGACAAATGCGTACGCGTATTCTCGCGATCATCCAAAAGCTCCAAACATCGCGAGTTTAAAAATGTCTGACATTCCACGAGCAGTAGGGTGCCGGAATAATGAAATGCTCGGAGTGTACGATTGCAGAACAGTTCGCAACCCCATTTTCGTTGGGCCTTTGGCGACTACACTGCTGGACATGCTTGTTGCACTTGACCGATTCCAGCTATATATGCCTCCATTCCATCCCCCTCCCTCCCTTCTATCCCATCCCTCCCCCGACAGCATTTACTCGGTCATTTAATCCAACTGATGATGCATACCTTGGTCACTTGGACCATTACAAATTGGCTGTTTCGTCCTGTATACCGCTGCATTCGAGTTTATTCACATATACGTATTTACCGTGTACATCGCGTATATAGCGAATGCCCCAACGCGTCAACTGTGTGCTTTACGAGTATCCATCTACGCGCAGCGCGTCGTGTTGCTGGCATAGGAACATAGGAACAGCAACAGTAACAACACCAGCGGCCGGCAGATCCTCGGGATGCATAATGCTACCTAGGATCGCAAACCCGTGCGAACTCCGTTCCAGAAGCATACCCGAGTGAACGAGGTGAAGGGTGAACGAAGCACCCGCGCGATCTGCATAGAGAATTCCCCGGGTAGTACATACGTACGCTTGTGCGATAGTGTGCGAGGCTTGACGCGAGATCGACGCGAGATCGTCGCGAACGCGCAAATGTGTGTTTGGTTTAGTCGCCGACGTTATGTGCAGCATCGAAGCGCGAACTAGCAAGCCGGATGAGAGATAGAGAGTCGGCGAAGGACGCGGAGGATGCGCGAGACGTGCCAAACGACCGGGATGGCCTTTGAATAATTCTGTGTACACCGACCAAACATGACCCCGGTGTACACGGAGCTTGTCTATATCCTCGGACGAGCAGATTAAGAGGGATGACAGTTCCAAAAGCGCTTTACGGAAGTTATCCGAAGACTTAATGAGGAGAAGGAGACGTCGTGCATCGATTTTCGTAGATTTTCATTCATTCTTCAGGCTACTTAAGAGGAGATGCAATCCCTTCCCTCCCGCCCATCCCGGACTCAGTCGGTATCAAAAACTGTAAGCAACTTTTTGGCACATAAAGCACAGCTCCTCTTTTCTTAACTCAACGGGACTGGACAGCTTTACTATTCTGTATTTCCCCGGCAGTCCCCACTCCCGGTTAATTTCTGCCGGTAGGGGTAACGAGGTGTAGACGTATCCGTAGATACAAAGCCATGGCGAGAGTTTGCGCATGCGCAGCGCTCATAGTGGGGTGAGCGGACTCAGGGGGAATTCAGGTAACCGAAACCATTGCCATGGTAACGGGTTAAAGTAAGCGAGCAGTTGAGTTAAGTGAAGTTAAGAAAAGAGGGGCTCCACTGTATCAGCATTTACAGCCAAAAAAAAAGTTTCATCCCCTACGGACATAACCAAAAGAGGGGATGAAACATTTCGTTCAGCTGTAAATGATCATATGTCTGAAAAAAGTTGTTTACAGTTTTTGATACCGACTGTGGTATTTCCCCTCTTCTTAACGTCATATTTTCTTATCTGGCATAGTATCGCCATTTTAAAGCTCTGTTATAACACGCGGTATTAATTCATAAGATTCGTTGCTCAGGGGCATTTCTCAAGGTAGTCCGACAATGTGAAACTCTGAATGTTAAGCTCCATCTTAGGAAGCTGTACAGACAGAATTTAAACCTCGACTATGCTCGTTGTTTCATTTGGGAGCTTTGTTTCGCGATGCGAAGCTAAATTTCAACGTGTTCGATTTTTTCATTTTTAAATAGCTTCGTCAAGTGCCGAAATCGACATTTTTCGGCTTTTTTCGTTTAGCTGAAAAGTCCATGCGAAAAGTGCTCTTCTAGGATGACATCGGGTAAACTGAGTCTTTTTCATATTTATTATTATTATTATTATTTTTTTAATAATTTATTTAGATTATGTCAGATTTATGTGCTTTTTATGTGCTTCTCACGGATACACATTTCAATCGCGATTTCTTTATTTTTTTTTTTTATGATCGAGTAGATGAAATTTCAGAGGAGCCGAAACTTTTAACACGGTTGCGGATATGTTCGGAAATACATTTTCTACGAACCGAACTTAGGCCCGAAAAGTCCAATTGAATATATGGATGAAAATAATTTTGTAAAAATGAAAAAAAGAATGAACGGGAGATTACCACATCCAATAATGAATAAATTTCCCGACTACAATACGCGAATAAATATTGGTCATTTTTTTTTTTTATCAATGATCCGTCTTCGTTAGCATCCACTATCCATCGGGAGTTTTTCAATTTGCGTACACGGAAAAAAAAGTTGCTTCTGCGCATACAAAAAGTAGTGGCAGCGACCATTTTCGAAGATAAATGGGTTACTGCAACTACTTTTTGTTTGCGCCCAACTAATTTTTTTTTTTCCGTGTACAATTATTTGACCAATTTAGCGATCGGTATATTCGCTGAAGCTACTTGTCTGCTATTGGCTCCCTCTGTATCAAAGCCTTGCGTAATACATCGAACAAAGGATAGAGCTGCGATGCCGAATAGCTCGTGGCTGATCATAGTCTCGAAGAAGCGCAATCACCGCATCAACTGTGCACCGCCCGGGTCCTGACACTCTGTATCTCCGTCGACGCTTTGTCAATTCCATGCACACTGTTGCGAACTCTTAATAAAGATCTCGTCGCGGTAGTCTTCGTAATTCGAAGCCAACAATGCGAATGAATTCAGCTCATCGCTGGTCTGATTCTGTTCGGTGTATCCTTCCGCGTTTGTCCGTAATCGAGTTTTGCGACGCATGCGCATAAAGAGGAGAAACGCGCAAAGTTTACACACGAACGTGTATTCGCATTGTATACCAACGCACAACATTTCGCTTGCGTATACCCGAGATATATGCATAATACGACGCATTATATCCGTATTCCAAACCCGCCTTCCATTCTCTTGCGCATCGAGGCCTCTCCCGACATTCTGTCGACGATCGTAGTGCTCGGCCGTTGCTTTCGTTTTGCAAAGCTGATCGACTTGACGCACAGTTTCTCGCCGTCAGTAAGCTTCACTTTGCAAATTAGATATGCATGAGATACGACTACAGCGCGTTTCAATAATACAGTGATAAGACGACGACGCGTCGAAGTCCTTGTTGATACGGTTAACTTGTTCGTCAGATTTGGATTTGTCTTACATCGCTTGGAAACTCTATCCGAAGCTCAACGCGAATTACTATGATTTTTCACGTTAATTATAATGCGAGAAGGAAGTTCGAGGAGTTGTGTTTCTCGGAGTATCTTGTATACCACCGGTTTTCACTTAGTATCCGTTGTTTGCACACTTTCGCTCGGTTTTATCGACGTGTTTGAAGCTTCTTTTGATCGCCGATGGGATTGATATCCTCCTTCTCCTTCTTCTCCTCCTCCTCTTCCTCCTTCTCTTCTGTTGCAATCATTAATGGTTGCATGCCTGCAGGCAACCCAATAGAGAAGCTTTCGCAGAATCTCAAGTTTCGTTTTCATTTCCGCATGCAAATATGCGGCTAGGTATATATTGACATAGGGAAAAAGACTCGACGTCGATCTCGTTCAATGATGCATAGATTTCTTCCGCGTAGTATGCGTAAAATTCATTTTTTTTTTGGAAAGCAGCTTCGTGCGACGACGTATGATAATATCTGTTATCGTTGACGCGTTTTCCCAAAAAAGTGCAGATCAGTCGTATGTACGAAAAAGAAAAAAAAATTCCAAAAAAAAAAATGCGCAGTCGGTAAGTCGGTAAGTCGGTAATAAAAATTAGAAATAATTGCATAGGTTGGAAAAAATTATTCATATACAAAATTTCCGATTCTGAAAGCAAAAAAAAAGTATCGTTCTCAATTCATCTCCCGAAATGATTCTGAACCACTAGGCGCGTCGAAGTCCCTAGTGGTATTAAATTTCTGCCGTTTGCAGAGTTAGCGCGTCGTCAACGAGACGACTGCAAACACTTTTCCTATCGTTAGGCTGACAGACCGTATTTTCACGACCATTGGCAACATCAACACCTACAGGAAGCTATACATTTTGCTCATGGATGAACCCCCTTGTCAGGCATTTTGTCTCTATTTGTCTTCGGGCGTTTTATATCGTTCGAAACGCCCCAGCGAGCGCGAACGAATAGAAAAAGGGGACAAGGCGACGTGAAAAATATAGTTACAAAAAAAAAAAAGAAATGTTTATATGAAATATTTCCGACGCGCTGTCTATCTCGCGTGCTTTACAATGACGAGGGGTTGGTTTTCACGCGAAGCGTATCCGTTGGAAAAAAATAACTGTGAAGCGGCTGGATTTACCTACCAGATCCGGAGCTTACACTCTGCGAGTGATCTCACATTTGGATTCACAGACAGCTCTGCCAGTTACAAAATTGTTTCTCTTTTTGCACCGGCCATTTTTTTTTCGCTCCATTGGACGTTGACGATTTTTTAAAGCATAAACCCATCTATAGTATGATGCAGTAATACGGACAAAGAAACGAAGCCCGACGTAGTCGCCGGGTTTTTAGCCATCAGGCGGAAACCTCGTTTCACGTTCGCGAACTTTCCTCTCAAGGTGGATTATCGTCATAACGGCTTTACATTGTCACCGAAAGTTTGAGCTGTGACGAGGGAGTGCGGGGTGGGGAATGTGGAAGGAACGTGAAGAGAGGTGAACCGAAGATGAGATGGGTACACTCTTGAGAGACCAGCCATGGTGTATGGAAGTGTCGATAGAGATGTCGAGGTCGATCGTGCATTCCGAAGCCAAACTTAGCACAAGAACGTCACACGCACACGCACACGCACACGCACACGCACACGCACACGCACACGCACACGCACACGCACACGCACACGCACACGCACACGCACACGCACACGCACACGCACACGCACACGCACACGCACACGCACACGCACACGCACACGCACACGCACACGCACACGCACACGCACACGCACACGCACACGCACACGCACACGCACACGCACACGCACACGCACACGCACACGCACACGCACACGCACACGCACACGCAATCGCGCACGCGCACGCGCACGCGCACGCACACGCACACGCAATCGCGCACGCGCACGCGCACGCGCACGCACACGCACACGCACACGCGCACGCGCACACGCACACGCACACGCGCACATATATGTATATGAACCTTTGGGTCTAAGAGATCGATGAGGTATAACTATCGTTAGCGTTATCTAAAGTTATCGCGAAAAAGTAGTAATGATGAAGTGCAAGAATGCTGGAGACAGATAAAATTAAGATCCTTTAAGTGCGAGAGGGTATTGTATAGTGAGCAGATACATAGAGAATAGAGAAACTAGACGAGAAATGCATGAAAATAGTGTAAATGATGAAGTGAGCCAAAGCCGGAAGGAGATCGCGACTTGGGGAGGATACGATGAAGGCTACGTCCGCTGTCGCTGCCGTTCTGACGGTAGTAGCTCGCGGCAAGCGAACGATCCTAATTCTATATTCAAATTCAATCGAGAGGAAAGGAAGGAGAGAGATCGCGGTGCACTAACCGATACCCGAGGGAAAGACCCCGAGCCAGGAGCAGCAGCAGCGTAACTCTCACTACCGGCTCCTCGGTTACTCCTATACCGATGGTGATGGTGGGGTAAAGGGTCGTTTGCCAGAAACGCAGTCGCGGCAACGACCGGAAGTGAAAGATCGTAGAGGCGAGGCGAGGCAAAGAGCGGGAATCGAAGTCTCGGAGCTTTGCTGCTGTATATATATCGATGGAAAAGGTTAGAACCTGCGGTCTCACTTCTCGAATGACTGCTGTTTTTCGCTATACGCGCTCCCCTCAACCTTCTTGGTCTTTTATAACACCCACACCGCTGCAGGTATTCGATGCGATAGCTTATTTCGTTTTTTTTTTTTTTCACCTCGCACACCCTCTTCTTCATTCTCGCGCCAACAGTGTTCACGCCGCGTCGCGTTTTCGCAGCCCGTCGTTCTTTCACAACGAGAGAAATAGGCCGTTCGGGCCTTCGGGACTAATGATAGATCGTCACGGTGAAAGGCAACCGTTTCACTCACGCTCTATATTCTATACTCGGTCTCTGTGCTCCGAGCAAAACACAGCCTCTGCACCGAATCGAGATGAAAGAACGTATTTTTTTTATTCCTTTCTTTCTTTTTATTTTTTTTTTTTTTGCTTTTTGCTCCTACAAATCGAAGCCATTCTCCTTTCGCACGTTTATTTTTTCATTGGATTTTTCTCGAGTGCCGCCATTTTTTTTTCTGTATTATCGAGGGATCGAGGAAATTTATATATTTTTCGTGTTTATACTGCGCGAAAATTTAATTTCACCATTCCGCTCTCATTTTTTTCGTACGTTGCATTTTTAAAACGAAAAATCTTTAATAGAAAATTCTGAAAGTTTACCCGCTGTAGCTGGAAATTGCCGGTTGAGAATCTTGTATTAAACTCGGTGAAAAATTTCGAAACAGGAAGAGTAGAGCCGCAAAAAAAGGGTTAAAAAAATTATTAGACGAAGAAGAGTGAGAAGAATAATAGAGAATACAAAGATTGGTATGCATGCATCCGATCGTGAGGTGAACCGGCGAGTAACCGCGAAAAGAGCTCTAACGCTGCCGCCGGTTCGTTAGGGTATGGAAATTCGATCGAAAATTTCCATGCTACGCTGTTTTCTCGATGCAAGTTTGCTCCCACCTTTCTCGCTTTTTTTTGGTCTAAAAAAACATAAAATGGTATATAGAACCGAATGTACCGAATATTGCTAAAGGCTGAATACCGAAGAGAAGAAATGAGAAAAAAAAAGCCCTATGCGCACATTGTCGCAAATGGATTCTTTGTCGGCTTCTCTTTTCCAAAGTTCTTTCGGCGTATTTCGAACATCCGGTAGAGACGCCAACGAAGCGTTGACGAAAGAGGAGAAGAAAAATAAGGCTCGTTGAAAAAATCGATGCAATGCAAAATTCGATTTCATGTAAATTGCGTTGTATGAAAAAGCATCGTACGCCTCCTCCCGCGCATCCCCGCAATTGCTTTAATGGCGAAAACAAACGAACGGCGCGAGGCATCGGCCTCTGGAAATATTGTTCGTTTGTTAAAAATCGCGGGTTTCGTGGAAAAATGAAAAATTAAAAAAGAAAAGTCACGAGTAAATATTCGCCCTCTGTGAAAAAACTCTAAAACGATTTTTCTATTGTCCGCCCCTTTCGCGTATATTTCGAATTCAGACATCGGCAAGACATGCGAGTGTTACCAGTCTCGCGGCTAGACGATGCACGCGAGCTTCCGGTATCGTTATCGCGGTAATATCCCCGTCTGTTCTATTTCGGAACCACTCTCATTTCTCTCTGAGCGGCGTGTCTCTGCCGTCGTCTAACGGCACAATACGCCGTGCGGAGGATGAGACCGGACAATAGAAAACGGCGAAATCGATCGTACGGCAGACAGAAACCCGAAGGAATCGAGACAGTCGATGCACGTTACGAGGAACAACAATGAATCGCGAAGTATCAGCGTTGAATGAGAAATCGAAGAGGCGAAACAGGCGCGAAAGGTCACAGAGAACATTGACGAACAAACGAAGGAAAATTGTGTACGAAGCCTCGTAACGGTTTCATGACGATCGTTATTGGCGCGAAGTTAGCGATGTGTTAATTAAATGAATTTTCTATAAGTTTATTGTTACGCGATGTTTTTGTTTTGTTTTGTTTCCACACAAAGTAGAAACGCTTTGTTTCATGTATAAAACGTAAACATGCAATTTTGAAATTATACTTCGTAGTTATTAAGTATAATTCGAAAATTGTTCGTCGAGGCAATCGGAGGAATCCGAGGACCTTAGTTTCGTCTGTGAAAATTTTCAAGAATGCATCCAATTTCGGATGCATGAATGCGCATTTCCCGGGAGTATTTTTCATTGAGTCTTTTTCTTTGGTAATTCTCACTCTCGGAATTAATCCCGAGAGAACGACGAGCGGGAAGGGGGCGCATGGTAAGAAGTAGAAGAATAAGAGGAGAAAGAAGTCCCTCTAGAAGCGGAGGTCGGAGCGGATGTGGTTGCGAGAGAAAAAAAAGGGTAATGAAAAAAAAAGAAAAAGGTAAAAGATTCGTAGAAAGAGAGTGTCCGGTGATGAGGATCGGACATGGACGCTTCCGGTCGCCGGAGGTGGCAGAGGTTACGCGGCGAAGGAGCAGATGAGAAAACCATCGGCTCTCTCGGCACTCAGCGGTGACGGTAATCCACGTTGGGGTAGAATACCGTTATACTCGCATCCTCCCGCCACCCTCTTCGCGGAAGGGTAGAATACACGGTGGTGATGGTGGTGGTGGTCGCGTGGTTTGGAAACACCGTGTAAACCGGTTTCGGGAACAGCGAAAGCGCGGAGGGGAGGAATTTCGGAACATATTGGCTTTTGTTTCTCGCAAATTCGGATACATCGAGAGCGAGAAAAAGTGTTTGTCTCGTGAAAAAATCGTTAATATCACCTGACGAGTAAAACATAGCGTAGCGATCGGAAAAAAATAATAATAAAGGGTCAACGAGGGTAGAGAAATGGAAAGGCGAGGAAAGGGAGAAACCGAGGAAAATATCGTTCGAAAGAGCGCAAAGCCAACAGCGTCGGAAAAGAGTAGTGCGACGAACAGCAGCGGCTTCCGGTAGTAGCCGCAGAGGGTGAACAGCGAGAGAGAGAAACAGACCGGACGGTCTCTTCGCCTCCCTCTGTATACCCCTTTTCTGTGCTTTGCTTCGCTGTCAGTGGTATAACTCGACGCTGGGTAGCTTTCTCCGCGCGTCTCGCCTCTCGTCCTAATCTACATTCGCTTTGACTTTTAAATTCTGTGGACTGTGGATCTCTCGCTCTCTACGGATCCCGGTTTTGTCGAGGGAAACGGACGACACGAGAAGCTCACGGTAACAGCAACAGCGACGGAAGCACCTACAGCCTTACGCTCCGTCTACCTGCGAGCGCGAGAATCTGTGAGCTTCTTGCTCGTTGTGTATACACTTTTACGGATGTATATGTATAGACCTTCTCTGGTAGCTAAAGTCGCTCTTCGTTCGATGTTCGTTATTTTTTTCTCCATTCTTCGATACGAAGGCTATTGAACAATGCATCGTACCCTCTACAACGATCCCCTTTATTTCGAGGATTCATTTTTTTCTTTCTCCGAGATATTCAAGTAATCGCGAGAAAAAATAGACAAAGTCAAAGCTCTCCGGCTGACGCTTCGATTGCAATAGAGTCTTTTGTGCAATTGTACAAATCCGCCAATTTCCGTAATTTTACCCTTTCATCGTCATTGTCGTTTAGAAGGCCGAAAAGAAAAAAAAATCGAAAATCGAAAGAAAAAAAAAAAAAAAATTCGAAAGGAAAAAAAAAAATAAACATCGAAAATTTCACGCAGTGGCGCTCTACAAAATTACTTGCCATAGGGGGCTTTCCAATTCTATAGAGTGCCGACTTGCAGCGTGAAACGTTCCAATTTTTACCGCTTGTGTTCCAATTAGCACTCCAGTCCTCCAGCGATACATAAAATGTACAGTGCATCTATTAGTTCCGCAGTGATATCGAATTTTTCTTTAAAGGTTAATGTTTCAGCACTCCGGAACGAAAAAAAAAAATTACAGTTCTCATTACCGACCGCGGTATTTGACATATCTTTAAGACTCTTTAGAGGCACAATTTTGCCCGATAAATTGGCTTCTTGTTCCTTTTTAGATACTTTTTTATCCGAAATCCAATAGTCGTTCTCGCAATCGTTGCTTCTCTATATTCACTCGATTTGAGATGAATTCTTATAGAAATTCCGGTCACTCGTAGGGATACAAAAACACCGCATGTAACATGGAGTTGATTGCGAAAAAAAAAAAAAAAATAGTCATTTTTTGCTATGAAAGGACGAGAAGAGAAAATATTAAAATCTGTTCGAGAATCGGAAGATTTGAGAGACGAACACAATTTGCCTGCTGTTGGTAACAATGGCTCTCGATATATTCGAGGAAATTGCGTTTGTGCAATTTTTATCTCGATCTTTCTTTCGATTCTCCACAGGTGTATATAGCGCCGTAGGTGTCGTAGTCAATATATTTGACGTCTCCAAGCGGCGCGATGTTACGCGGAAAAAGTTGCGCGGGAGGTTTTTGATGTCCGTCACATCGCGTATAAGTGTTTCCGCGAGCATCGCAATTTACAGACGCAGATACATGTCGAGAAAAACGGTCGGGGGACCGTTCGAGTCATGTTGAAACGGCGTCGAGTGTACAACAACACTGCTCTGGGAGGGGTAGCATTTTACGTGTATGCCAAGCTATTTTATTACCGGGGTAAACTTCGAAGCGGTAACGTGCATTGGGGACTTGTCGTTTGCGTAACCCTGCATCCGCGTATCGTTCCCCCGCTCTTCGGCTGTGTGACCAACGTGCGTGCGGTCAATATTCACGCCTGCGGTGGATTCCTAGCCGCGTACAAACTAAATTAAAGTCGAAATAACGCAGTCCAGTTGCCGCCAGCGCTAACAGACCACCGGAACCGCATCGCGAATCCTGGGTGTTTCTCTCGTCGACGAGAATTCATTAAATTCGTACCGGGAACGGCCCGTATTTGCCAATGACGATAGTCATCAAGTTTGACGCATGAAAATCTCATATCTATTCCCCATTCGTCGAGCCTTTAACTCCGCTTTATGTAGGAATACGAAGTTCTCTTCGCGCGCGTACGACCGTCTCTATTCGTAAAATATCCGATAAATGGCATAGAAGGATATAAATCGTCGAGGAAACGAAAAATACTTCGATAAACCTGCTGCTAAAATCGACCGCGTTACCCTACCCCCTCGACTAGTGTCCCCTATTCCCTCCCCGTTGCCATTGGCAATTTGCAAATAGCAATTTACTCGACAAATAAACTCAAACGTTCGATGCGATGGAATTCGAAATTATAGCGATATTTGTACACATTACATATCGTAAAAAAAAAAAAAACGATGACGAAATTGGACGTTTGAATGAATCGATAGAATGAAAGAAAAATTTTATCGGTAGAATAAGAAAAAAATTTGGGAAAATGTTTAGCCTCTCGGAGTGTTATACCGGTTGCAGTGTTCACGATTCTCGTCGTTTTCAACGTTAGTCTTCGAAGTTTGAGAAAACCCATCGTCGTCGCGTTTGAGTGTTGTCACGGTGCGCACACTTGTGCACTTTGGTCATCAACCCGCTCACGGTGGCTCGTTACCAGAACGATAACTTCTGGACCCCCTTTAACGATCGTTACACTTAACTTGGCGGTTTCACCGACGTTTCAACGTGCTGGCCAACATTAATGCTCGCTAACGTCTTTTCCTAATCACCTCGTTGCAGGACTTCTTGACCCGATGAAAAGTACATTCGGTACTACATTCGTTTAATTGCGTATAGTTACGCGAGAGTCGCGAATAATTTTTTACCAAAATAAAAACGAAAATGATTCCTCACGAAAATCAAAAACGACAATGATTTCTTACGAAAATCAAAAACGACAATGATTTCTTACGAAAATCAAAAACAACAATGAATTCTTACGAAAATCAAAAACGATAATGATTTCTTACGAAAATCAAAAACGACAATGATTTCTTACGAAAATCAAAAACGATAA
Source organism: Cryptus viduatorius (assembly GCA_964006125.1). NCBI lineage: Eukaryota > Metazoa > Arthropoda > Insecta > Hymenoptera > Ichneumonidae > Cryptus > Cryptus viduatorius. The sequence goes on from OZ023223.1 coordinate 7,122,620, forward strand.
TGATTTCTTACGAAAATCAAAAACGATAATGATTTCTTACGAAAATCAAAAACGATATTGATTTCTTACGAAAATCAAAAACGATATTGATTTCTTACGAAAATCAAAAACGACAATGATTTCTTACGAAAATTAAAAACGATAATGATTTCTTACGAAAATCAAAAACGATAATGATTTCTTACGAAAATCAAAAATGACAATGATTTCTTACGAAAATCAAAAATGACAATGATTTCTTACGAAAATCAAAAACGACAATGATTTCTTACGAAAATCAAAAACGATAATGATTTCTTACGAAAATCAAAAACGATAATGATTTCTTACGAAAATCAAAAACGATAATGATTTGTTACGAAAATCAAAAACCATAATGATTTTTCACGAAAATCAAAAACGATAATGATTTCTTACGAAAGTCAAAAACGATAATGATTTTTTACGAAAATCAAAAACGATAATGATTTCTTACGAAAATCAAAAACGATAATGATTTCTTACGAAAATCAAAAACGATAATGATTTCTTACGAAAATCAAAAACGATAATGATTTCTTACGAAAATCAAAAACGATATTGATTTCTTACGAAAATCAAAAACGATAATGATTTCTTACGAAAATCAAAAACGATAATGATTTCTTACGAAAATCAAAAACGATATTGATTTCTTACGAAAATCAAAAACCATAATGATTTCTTACGAAAATCAAAAACGATAATGATTTCTTATGAAAATCAAATTACAAAATCGAAAATCATATTATTATTGTATTCCCGTAGTATTCTTTCTCGCGATTTTCCAAATGATATATAATAATTCGAAAGGAAATAAGCGAAAAACAAAGAAAAATCTTTCGATACATGTATATAGGTAAAAAAATCTAATGGAAAAGAACGATCGATGTACACCAAAACCAATCGCGATGTTCGCGAAAATAAGGGTTCAAAAGAGCGCAGCGTTGATAAGAATTGCGGCACTTATATTCGAAAAATTGGACGTATCTATATACCCATATGTATATAGGTATATAGATAGAGTACCGAAGAGCCGGTGTCACGAGAGCGGAAGCCACAGGTGCCGAACGGATATCTTGTAACGCGAGCCATTCGTAATCCACGGTACACTGGCGTCGTCGTCGTTCCTTGATGAGGCGCGAGACTTCATTAACCCCGAGGTGACGAAAGCCGTAACCCCCGACGTTTTCGTCGTCGCCGTGCAACCGAGGCCTTCGCTATTATTCATGGAGATTCTTCAAATTCAATCTGTCGAAATTATCACTAGAAATTCATTTGAAGAATCGTCTTTGACGGCGGCTCTTTGCGGCGCGTTGGATAGCGCAATAATAGCGTGCGATGGGAGCAAAAAGCAATAGTCGACGGGGGTATTTTCATTGAAATTCATCAATGCGTTTCATCCGATTAACTCTATCCAACTCTTTGACTCTTACCTAATTACGAGCTTTCAAAGCTCAATGGATAATACTTAAAATTCTTCAATCCTCAGTCGGTAAAGGATTCGTTAAAATTTTTTCGTAATGTCAATTATTATATTCCAATTATTGTATTCTTTGTTTGATTTGTGCGGCAATTCTGTCGGTACAACATCTGAAATTCCGAAACGAATAGAGAATTAATTACCGTTCGATATGACGCAACGATAATTTAAAGGCCATCGGCGTTTGTCGGCCTTTTGGTAAAAGAGAAAAAAATCGTATAGCCGATCTCCCGAAAGTCGCCTTTTTCCGCGGCGCCTCGGCAATTTCCGCGTGTTTTGCATTGCTAAAACGCTCGAGAATGTACAGGGTGCGCGACAGGTGCGCCCCTCACAAGTATAACGCATATTTTCAGTGCCTACGTCGACAAGCCGAGAGCGCGAGGCCTAATGAGGCAAAGCTTCGTTAACCTTAAGGTGACGGGTGCGCTGACTCGAGGGTCGAGGTCCTTCCGAAAGCTCCGGTGCGCCTCTTTAACCACCGCGCGCTCTCTTGCTCTCTCCCTCTCCCGCTGAGAGAAAAACGAGAGTCTAACTTGGACGGTTCTCAAAGTCGGTGGTGGTCACTACCACCACTGGCCGGTTCACCGCAACCTCCCGGTATTTCGCATCCCTACAGACGTATACACCGATTCGAGACCCTTAATACATTCAAGTTTGGAGGCTATGCAAGCCCACTAGTGCGGATGAGAAGGGGTAGGGATAGTGTGGATGAAGGGAGGAAAATACAAGAGTGAGAGGCCGTTGGACGCGACGGGTGGATCGATCCGGGGGCTGCGTCGAGGAGAGCAATCTCTCTCTTTGTCGCTCTGCCTCCCGTGCAGTGGTCCTCAACTTCAGCTGAACACGAAATACAGAGAGAGAGAGGGAGAGAGGCAGAGAGAGGGGAGGTTCGGCGCTGCCTGCTGTTGCTAGCCTCTTGTACTACATTCGTAGAAAGTGTGGATGGACCGAGAGATAAGCTTGGTTTTCAGTAGTAGTGGTAAGTTCAGTGCAGACTGACAAAATTGGGCGAATGTCTGCGTCATTTGCCTATAGATCGCGAAAAAAAGGTCATACTGACGAAAATCAAAGAAATGGCACATTGATGTGTTGTCGAATAGTTGAGATATAGATAAAACGCGCGTATGAGAGAAAGGAAGAGAAGGTTGAGATCAGACAACCGCCGGTTACGAACAATGTCGAGGGACGAGGAAGTCGGCCGTTGGAGAAAGTCATGGAAGCACTGGGCTCTCCGCGCACGTCGCGACGGAGACTTCGGTGGAGGGGGGTTGAACGTTAACGGGTGGGGATGTACCGGACGTCGACGGGGTTGAAACTGGGATGTGCGAGAGAGGGGAAGAGGGGAAGGCGCGCGAGTAGAAACGAGAGTGGGGAGAGATGAATTTGGAGGGGTGGGTGAACGGCGACGAGACGCAAGGATGGCTCCTGCAAAAACAAGCCGACGGGACTACCCCCCAGTAGCCCGGTACGTACCGAGGTAAACGCGTCAACGTGGTCTCACGCAGGGTTATCCGGCATCGTGCGACAAGTAGGCTACTCTCACGATGTGAGGGTTAATAGATTGCGTTAAACATCGCGGCACTGGCTACGTCACTGCTAAACTGGTAGACCAATGTAAATCCGAGATTAAGGGTTGTCATTTTCGCGCTCTCTTGAATTTAACAGTGCAATTATTTTTTGACTGTCGTCTGATTTTTTTTTTTTTCGTCTTCGTCAATCAGTGGAGTTAATTCGGGTAGCAATGTGGAAGGGTTGTAGAAAGGAGTTTGGTGAACGGAAGAGTGCGGAAACTGCGCCCGGGTGCACCGAAGGTTGCCGCTAGTGGAACACGCACGACGGGGTCAGACTTCGCTCGATGACGCGTGTACAACACAGCGCGACGACTGCGTGTCAGAACCCAGTCGCAGTGATACGAGTCGACGTCTGAGTCGCCGACCGGCCGGCAGAGGAAAAAACACCGGTTACGAAAGTACTGATAGCCGTTACTGCCCCATTAAGTGCACACGCTTTTCTTTGTTTGTTTTTTTTTTTTTTTTTCGTGTGTTTTTTTGGCGTTTTATAATTAAGGAACTCGTACGTCTTCGCGAAGGTGCTTATCGGGCGGAAAGGATTTTTTCGTTGTTTTCGACGTTAGTGCAAACGCTCGTAACTTTTGTAGTCGAAAGGGTACTTTAAGGGTCACCCACTCCATCCACTCCGCTCGGCTCGCCTGTGCTTCGGTGCGCCGAGACGAGGAGAGCCTTGATGCGTTGTTAATGCCTCCGAGTGGAAATCGAGATTCACCCACGAGCACTGAGAGTAACGAGAACGAAACTGCCACTGGCAGAAGGGGAGGGGGTAGTAACATTTACGGTATAGTCTACTTGTGAGAGACGTTCGTGTCTCTATGTGTTTGTGTACTCCGTGTGTCTCTGTGATTTCCGTTAACTTGATTGCTAAACTCGAATGAGAATCGTTCCCATGAAGAGGAAATCGTGAAATTCGCCGATTCCGACTTACCTCCGCAATTTTGGTACAAACAACGTCTTAATCGTCGTCGCCGTCGTCGTCGGCCTCGTCGTCGGCGAAACTAAATACCGGTGAGTGGAAGTTTGCGAGAACCGAAGCGAACACTTATCGAGTTCGATTTACGATCCAATTCCCTCTCCATACCGATCATATTTACATTTCGACTTTTTTTTTTAACTGTGTAAATCGATATTTTTGTTGATTGGAAGAAATTCAATTTAATGAAGATAGGGATTAGATTTTTTTTTTTTTTTTTTTTTTTTCGGAGCGAAAAATATTTTTCGTGCCGAGGCAAACGAGGCTACTTTCGAACGGTCATTCGATAGCAACAGAACAAACGTTCCGCTGCTTCGTTCCGCTCTCAACGGAAGAGATAGACGCGGAAGACGACCGTAAGCTATAGGATTGGTCGCGTACTCGCGGACTTAACTTTTAATTGCACTACAGATCCGTAGATACATTGTTTCTCTTTCATTCTCATTTCGTCAATTCGCGCGTTCTCATTCGTCGCATTGATTTGCGAGTCAAAAGTTTCTTCTCGACAGAACGCGCCAAACGCGCGTCGACAATTCGCCGAAATTTTAATCGCCGTCGATCGTCGTCGAAAGAGGGAGAATTTAGGCGAAAATAATAATGATGCGAGTGATTTCACTCGAAAATTCTTCAGGAGCATTCCAAGTCACGATTCATCGAGTCGGAGATATATATTGCTGCAAAAATGATTTTTGCGTTCTCGATGTACAATTTATTCCAATTTTTCGATTTTTATCGATATGTTTCACTTGATAAATATTTTCCCGTAGATAAAAATTTATTACAACAGAATAAAAAAATGTATTAAAATAAATATTTATCCGTAGATAAAAATTTATTAAGTAAAACATATCGATAAAAATAGAAAAATTGCAATAAATTATACACCGAGAATTCAAAAATAATTTTATCAATAATTTTTTTTTTGTTTGGTGGTTTTTTATTTACGGACAAATATTTATTAAGTAGAGCATAGTAAACATAGTAACTGTATCAAGGAAGGGTTTTATCATTATTTTTTTCGTCGTATTGATCGTTTTGTATCGATGTATTGGTACCATTTACTTTAACGATCATATAATGATTACAACTTTAATTTTTATTGATCGTTTTGATCGTATTGATCGAATTGATCGTATTGATCGTTTTGTATCGATGTATTGGTACCATTTATCATTCATTTTGACGATCATATAATGATTACAACTTTAATTTTTAAATTTATGCCCTTTCCTTGTCTTGGGAACGAACCGCATTTGGTTTATAACAGTAACGTCGTATGTACGTATGTATACGTATACGATAGACTCGTAAAAGATAGAGGAGCACGTGCTCAGCTTGAAAGAAGCGTAAATGCTGATGAAGAGTGTGGAAAGAAATTGCACGAGTATACAAGCCGTACGCGACGGCATGTATAAGAGGCTTCGCTGAACGAGGTTCCGTATCATCAGCGACACGACGAAACGAAGAAGCGAAGAAGCGAAAAAGCGAAGAAGCGGGTGCGAAGGTATGAAAAAAAGAAAAAGGTGATGCGCGCAAGCGACTCGGGGATCCCAGAGACAAAAAAAAGCCCTCGACACTTGCATCCATAAGAGTCCTCATCCGCGTTTATTCAGGGGCTGTTCTTTGGCATCGTTCGTCCCTCAGATTTTTCTCATTCTCTCGGCAATTTTTGCTGATTTTCTTCGTTTTACCCGAATGTTCATTGATACGAAAATAAAAACATTCGCTGATAACTCGCGGAAAATATTCGGCTTTTCTATTTTATTTCCGACGAAAAACGATGAAAAGACGAAGAAAGTTGCGTTCCTCGCGAAGCTTTCTTTGCGTCGAGCGCCAGCTGCTTGGCTGTACAAGATGGTACCATCCCCCCCCCCCCCCCCACCCTCCTCACCCCCTTGAAAGTCTTTGGCTCATTCCCTTCGACATTCTCATTTCGGCTCTTTCGTTCATCCCGCGTACCCAACGAGGCGAAGATCGCCCACCGATACGAAGAGACGAAGAGAATGTCATTGAAATATAACGAACAATTTCCGATGTGTTAGTGTATATATTATGCGAAACTCGAAGCTATTCGTAAGTTGATACGCTACGAACGACAAGAAAAGGAGCAAAAAAGGTTTTTTTAACACTTTTAATAGTAAATTCCGGTTTGACTTTAAGCCAAAACTGTTATTGTATTCGTTTTCAGTGCCAAAAAATACATCGAAACGAGTAGTCTAAACTATTATTTTGCATTTAAAAAAATTTTCATCCCCGAATTGCATATCATAACCTGCGAAAGTTGGAAAATACGAAAAATCGTAATTTTTCTCGAAACCGATCGGAGAATAAAAAAAATTGTCTCGAATCGTTTTAACACTGTAGCCGATATTTTTTTTTTTCGGCTTCCGACGAATTTGTCGGTTATTCTAATACAAAATACATTTCACGTTAAAACACTCGAAGATTCCCGTTTTTTGAGAAAATCGGTTAACGATTTTCGGCAATTATACGTAATGCCGCTTAAAAGCGATGCGCCATGTAACGTAAATTAGTTTGCACGGGTCACTGCTCGATGAATATCGGCGGATTTTAAATAACAGGAGTATCGAGGTCTCTGTCATTATCATCATTATTATGCGCGTCACTGCGCGTCAGTATTCTATTGCGCAATATTTTATGTTACGCGCTAATTCCGTTGTGTCATTAAATCGATGAACCGTATGTTTGTATGGAAATAACGGGACAATCATTACGGCAGAAATCATTAGCTATTAAAGACGATCGCGAGAATTCCAGTGAAATCCATTTGCTAATTAACAATTTTCGATAATAGAAACAATAAGCGCAGTTGCGCGTAATATCGACGAGACGGAAAGAGCGATGTCTCGACTGGAGGACCAATGGAATGTTTTTACTTTTGTGTGCTTTGCCTACCGCCGTTTTCTCTCGTTTGGTTCATCCGGTCGTCTCAGCTTCCCGCGATAACCGTTCGATACTTGTATTTTTCTCATTCCGTCGCTCTTTCGCGGCTCTTTCCGCTCGAGAAACGAGGGTACGAAAAAGACAGATTGAAAAAAAAAAAAAAAAAAAAAAAAAAACGGCAAAAATAATGACGAAACGCGGAAAGCATAAGCATAAGCCGCAGCAGACGAAAAAAAAAAAAAAAAACAACGGATACTCCTCAAAGTCGGTACTATTTCCGCGAGTAGTACAGCAGCAGCACGGTATAATGAATTTCATTATCCGCCCGCCAGTGGGCTATAATTACGATGAATAATTTATACGTAATCTCCCGGCTTCTCGTTACGCAAATCCGTGAAAATTATTGGAAAGTTTTATTTATTTTTCTTATTTTTTTTTTTTTCTCAAAATCATCGCTGCGATAATGAGAAGAATGGTACAAAGCAGAAATTTACAATAGTTTGTTAAATTCAGAAAACTCAATCGTTTCATTACGAGTTTGTAGATGAATTTTAAATTCGTTTTTTTTCGATCGCCTCGAGCGCCGCGTGCTCTCGCGAAGATATAAGAAAAGTTAGCGCGAGGGGACAATGATAATTCCCATAGCAATGAGACGTTTTGATAATGGAACCGATAGATCCGCTCGAGGTCCCCCCCCCCCCCCCCCCCCCTCGCCCCCTCTCCCTTCCTTTCGATGCGAGAATGAGAGTGAGAGAGAAAAATAGATAGTCAAGGGATCCGCAATCTGATCGGTGACGATGAAAATAAAATTGTTCAGGGAAGAGGGTTGCGTCTGAAAGTGGGTGAGTCCACGAAGATCCTTCGAGATAAGGGGATCATCCGAAGGCTAGCAGCATCATTGTTCTACCAGCACGAATCGCTTTATTCCATTCTCCGTATTCTCTGTATACATATATCTGCCTCCACCCTTATTTTCCTCATTCCCGATCGTTCCCTGTATATCTTTCTCTACCTCTCTATCTATCTACCGTTCTGTCTGATGCGAGAGCAACATTCGAGATTCGAGGGCAAAATCCGCATTTGAATGCGGATCGATTCTCTTTTCGAGGTGCAAAGGCTTTTTCTCTTTTGTCGTTTATTCGTTTTTTTTTTGTTTTCTCTTCATTTCTTTTCGCCCGATTTTTTTTTTTTTTTTTTTTTTTTTTTTACCACGAGCGTCGAGCACCGAGACTTTTACTCTTTTCTCCCGGTGTCTATCTTCACGGATTAAAGAAGAAGCCCGCGTACTCGGTGGAATGACGATAATCCCCGGTCTTTCCCATTGGAGCGCACAGTGACGTCGGTTCTCGTGGTTTTTTTTTTCTTCGCCTCTTCCGTATATATATATAGTATATATACTCACAGTATATAAACGGACAGTGCAGCTTGGTATTAGCTAGTGGCGTTTGTGATCTTGTGCGCTACGAAGGGGATAAGACAACTGTGCGCGGTAATGCTTCGAGAAATGGCGCTATAGTACACACCCCGGAAAGTGCCGGATATCCGGGTTGAGTCCGAAAGCTTCTTCTCGAGAGTTGCCGGAGTCAGAAGCGCGAATGAAAATGAAAATGAAATTTCATTTCGGATGCTTTCGCGGCGCCGAATCTCGTTGGGGAAAATGCAATTCGCCCGTTTTAGAACTTTACGCAAACGCGTGAGAAAATATTGAAGAGTACAATTGCCGGTTATATTTACATAGTGTTAAAAATTTTATTAATTTATGCTGAAATGTGAATTAAGATTATCGTCTGAGCGCAAAAGTCTCTTTTACTTTTAGATCGAAAAAAAAAAAAAAAAAAAAAAAAAAAAAATGGAGACAAAGCTCTGCTTACTGTCGCTTCACTCATCTCTGCACCCATATCTCGTTACACGCGGAGGCAATTCATCGTATATTATACGAGAGTGATATTTCTTTTTTTCTGCTCTCGTAACGCGACCACGCCCCGAAAAATGTATATACGAAAAAAAAAAAAAAAAAAAAAAAAAAAAAAAAAAAAAAATGGAAAGGACGGTCGGCAAAGAAGATGGAAAGCCGTAGAACGCGCGGCGAGAGAAAGAGTAATGAAAGAATTAAAAAGAGTGCTGAACGTGCTTCTTTTCTTCGTGCGGCGACGAGCCATCGTTGCAGCCGAAACAAGTGCAGCACGCGTTGCCTCTCTCCTTCCTCTCTCCGTCTCTTTCGCCGGCATCGTTTCCTCCCACCGCGACTTTTTCGTCTTATTCTCGCAAAGTGCACTTAGAAAAGTAATTAGCATAATAAATTAGCCAGCAAATAAAAGCGTGTTACGCGGGAGAGTTGAAAACAAAAAAAAGACGATATAAAGGAAGCGAAAGCGAAGCCTTGCGCTCGAAAACACAGCTAACGACGTAGTACGCCTCGTGATTAGGACAACAAAGGCTCTGTACGAGAGAGGCGACGATGACGAGAACGGTGTCTCCCGAGGTGGATGCGCCCCTCCTGTGGATATATAGCGACGAAGAGGCCAAGAGACCGAGAGGCGAAGAGACATCAATTACTACGAAAAATGTCGAGACCTTTTCTGGCAGAGGGAAGAGGGAGAGTACCACTCGTAAGAGCCAAAGGGAAAATTTGAATTCAACCCCTCCGCTCTCTGTACTTTGAACACAGAAAAAACAGCCCCTCCTCCGCACTAACCTCTCGAAAATTTTCCCTTTTCCAGCGTAAAATACATTTATTCAAAGCACGAAAAAAAAATGCCCATCCCGATTAGCAAAATGAGCGATTTTCCTAAAGTGCTCTTGATATATATTTTTGCTTTGTGAATCCGATGCAATCTCTCGCGGTAACATGGCTGACCTAATTAAAAAGAAAATTACCATACTAATTGATATAATAAAAGTCAATTAACCACCGGAAGTCGGTAGCGAACTGTAGACGTGTTAAAAAAATCTTATGGTTCCCGAATCATAATTTCGTAAGATTTTTTTTTTTTTTTTTTTTTTAACGCCATCGTAAGCTACGATTAAAAGACGTACCGGCGAAACGTTGGAAGATTATAAAAATGACGGGAGACAAGAAACGATAATAACTCCGTTAATTGTGGTACCGCTGCATTAATAAAAGTGAAAAGAGGGGTTGCGATGGTTGCGTTGTGACTGCGGGATAATAAAACTTTGACGCTCGACTCCGGGAGTGTAACATCGGGTCTTTATGTACTACCGGTAGATACAGTACCATTGTAACTCGATGTGGAGGCTTGTTGTGGTTTGTACAAAAATGCGATAAACTCCGCGCGGGAAGGTCGAGAATTTTACGGGGAACGACAGTCAGCGGTTTCCGGGCCTCGTAAGTCGCTTAGCTCTTTCGAGTTACAGTACTCACCCCCTCCCCTTCCCTCCGAGATCCTCGTTCCTGTATGTGTTTCACACGACAAGCCGTCATGTTTCGTTTATGTCACCTCCGCGCATGCGCTCTCGACCTATCCTCGCGCACGTATATTTGCCGTAGTATTAGATGCACCGCACTGCGTGTATATTCAACTGCATGCCGGCTGCACACCGCATTGCCTCCATACGTAGCTACCTATATCTGAACCTATTCACTCCTCTCTCATTCTCACCTTCTCTGTACGCGAACGCGACGATAGGGATCCCTCAACGCGCCTGTTTTTGTTCCCGACGCAGCTGCGTCGTCGATGCTACAATGTACCGCCGGAGCGTATATTTTACGCGCGCGACGACTATCTTTATTTTCCGCGCGTTTTTCGTCATTTCGACGACCGACCGACCGTATTTCGCGGTCACAGTTAATCTGTTCGATAATTCGAGGAAACGCCAAACTCCATTATTTTTTCAGTTAATTTTTTTGTTATATCGGAAAAACCGAAATAAAAATGATAAATCGGAAAGAAAGTGAAATTATTTATCTGTTATTGAGTGTAAAAATCTTCCGATTACAATATGCAATAATTTTTTAATTCGCGTTTTTTCGATAAAAAAATTTATTTTCTATACTCCGTTTTTAGCCGGAAGTCTTTAACATTCTTGATATTTTTTTTGTTTGTAATTGAAAAAAAGCGCGATATTCGAGATTATCCGTGAGCGGAAATGCGAAATACTGTGGAAAAATTATTCCAGCAGTCGGGTTTTTTATCTTCGCGTAACTCCGGCACACGGAATGCGTCAAAGGTATTGCCGTTCGTCTCTTTGACGGAAAAATTCTTCGCGTGCGCCTGTTTTCCTTGTACGATTCCTTCTGCGCTCAGTTTACTTACAAATCTTTCCGGTTTGTACGCCGACGAGAACCGAAGTAAGCATACTTTTCAAAGAAAACATCGAGCCGTCGGGCGGCGTTCATGATTTTTCCTTAAGTCCGAAAAACTTCGTAAGACTTTCAATTAATTACGTGTACTTACTTATCGTAACTATTTTTTCGCGTAATACAAATAAATATATTCCGTTACCGGAAGTAACGATAAAATTGACGAGTTTTCGAAAAGAGTTGACATTTACAGACTAAAAAAAAAAAATTTCTGTTTCGCGAAAAATGTTCATTTAACATTCGCGTCGCTCTTTCTCCTTTCGTGTTTCTCCCTCTTAGCTCGTTCCACGTTCAACTTGCCCTACTCTCTCTCTACGGTTTTGCAACTCTCGTTTTATTCCACTTTTAGAGAAATACCCAACGTAGTCGAAAAAAAAAAAAAAAAAAAAAAAAGTGGGCCGTTGCCGCGGGGACCTTTGCCGGCTGCCGCTTGACTTGGTCTTCGCTGCCTTGCATCCCCTCTAATTGACCCAGTTTTACCCATTCCTCTCGCGATACAACCCATCTGCAGATGCACCGCTACATCCGAATTATCCTCCTACAACATACCTATTTTCGTATAACGGAATGCGCAAACATTCCGTAACGTATTTCTTTTGTCTGTTGTTTTTCGCGATTTTTTTCAAATGTTTATTCACGTGTTTACACCGCGTGCCTCGGGTAAACCTCTTGTTCCGTACAATATTTCCGTGCGTTTCGTGCTTCCGATTAATTTCAACAAATTTTTTTTTTCTTTTTCATTCCACGGCTCCGAATCGCGCGTTCGGGATAATTGTGAAAGCGAAGTTTCGCCTCATCGCGTAACTATACCTATGAGATGCCGCGAGTAAAAATTAAATCGCATTGGGTTTGAGCCAAAAAAACCTCTATTATCGGATATGGAAATGCGAACGTAGTGAACGCGGTACACTCCAAACGGCAAAAAAAAAAAAAAAAAAAAAAAAAAAAAGATCGCTCAGTGCCGAGGTGCGAATGTGCAAGGATCTTACGTCTGCGCGCATCAATCCTTCAACCTTTTTTTTTTTTAACGATATTGCATCATCAAAACCGGGAGTGCTGGTGTCGTACCTCTCGCGATATTTTTCTCTATTTTCACGATAAATGAATGCGAAAGGGAGGCGTTGCGCGCGATTACAAGGAGATTTAATTTTGAGTAACGACGGTGACTATTACCGTAGAGGAAGAAACTCGATTACCAAAACGAGCGCAAGGTTGTCATCCGCGGGGTTGAGAAATATACGCGGGAGGGTCACACAGGAGAGATAGGAAAGTTGAGAGAAAGATGGTCCACCGGAGCGTGTGTGCTGACGTAAAAATGTTTTTCCACGGCGCGCGGTTACACTATAGTAGTTAAAGGGTAAAAGAGAGCGGCGGGTAAGAGGGGCGGATTGTATGTCCTTAGGTTAAATCTCGGAATGCTAAAATATAGTAAAAATGTTCGTGAGCCGAAGTAAAGCGCGGGGAGAAAAGAGAAGAAGAGGGGTCGAGGGCTGAAAATGGGATCAGGCCAAGTAGAAAAGTCGGACGAAAAACTAGTGGCCTTCCGGGGGCCGGGCACCCTCTGGCAATCCGTATTTCTTTCCCTTTCTTTTTCCCGCACGGCGCTCCCACGCTTTTTCTTTCGTCTTCTTTACTTTTTGTTTTTATCTTTCCTTTTCATTCTCTTCCAATCTCGTCTTCTCATTCGCTCTCTCTCTCGCTCTCTCTCGCTCTCTCGCTCTCTCTCGCTGGTTTTCTCTCGGTATTATGTACACTCTTTGGCTTATAGATATAGTCGGCCGCACGGGTCAGTAAAATTGGGACCGGGGAAACATCGAGCAACGAGCCGCGAGGCGACCGCACTTTTCCACGGTCCCCGGCACCTCTCTCGCCAAACTTTATCATCGTCCGCGACAAATTTGACGGTCTCGCATTAATCTCAGCTTTATTACCGTCGCTCTCGTTCCACAGTGGCAAAGTACGATGCCGGCAGGGAGAAGTGTCTCTCTTGTTTCCCGGGGATCTCTCGCTACGACGGCAATTCCCTGGTCGAACCCCGTCGCCTCGCGCTTACGAAATTCCCCGGCGAAATTCCGGCAAGTCGCTAACAAACCGGGCGATACGCGATATAGTTGACACAATCTCGAAACTGTAAACCGACTCGATATCCCGTTCTCTCCAAGTTATTCATGATTGTGGCCCTTTTTTTTCGTCTGTTCGGCGAAGAGAACGCGAACGACGGGAGGGCATGTTCGCGCATGCGCTATTATTGACGACTGTTAATCGAGGAAAATATATCGCGCGCGTAACAATTGATGAATTTGGATTGGATTCTGGTTCGTTGCTGTTAAGGCTTCGGGGCACTGAGCAAAGAGCTTGCAGGGCTTCAAAATCGAATAACACTTTGTCACTCTTTTGGCAAAACTTCGAACTAATATATTTGAAGCTTTTCGCTCCGGGAGTACCTTTCCCACCTTTCGAAACGTTCTTGAAAACTAAAGGAGGGTGGTGGGGGTGGAGGGTAGTTCGTTCAACCGGATGTTACAAAGTTTCGCACCTTCGATCTTCAAATTACCCTCGTAAAGTCTCCATTAATTCTTGGTGAACGGCAGCAGCAGCGGTGGTGGCGGCGGCCACATTCGCTGGGGTTGCCTCCCCGTGAGCTCGTAGGTTCTATCGTTTCCGGGGGACAAGGAGAGCGCGGTACTCGCACAGTGCTATAGGTAATTGGCCCGTTGGCTCGTTGGCCCGTCCTTCTACCAATTTCGAACGAGGATTTTCACGACGCGTCCAACCTACGAAGAGCCAACCGAACATCGTTCCAATGGTCCGCTCACCTCGTCGCTGTCCCGTCAATTCTCACCCTATCTTTCGCACTGGCAATTTCTAATAATAAATGCAAACCGGATATTTTCTCGACCAGAAATCGTTTTGTCCTTCAAAAGTCTTTATCGTTGAAGGGGTAGAAAAAGGCGAAAAAAAAAACATCTCGTTTACTCGTATCTAAAAACATCGCGAAATAATCGAAAAAATTCGAGATAAGATACGAAAGAAAAAATTTCCAAAAAATATGAATCGCTGTGAATTTTACGAAACATTCTTGAAAATTTGCATGAATTTTGCTACGTGGACATTTTGTTTAAAAATATACTTACGCCAAGTATCATTACCTATAATTTTAGTTACACTTTACATAAATGCGAAAGGGAGAAAAAGTTGTGGGGAATTTTTGGTTTTTGTTCCGGTTGCGCCGCATGAAGAGTGTCAGTGTTGGTACCTTCATGGAGGGCGGGAATAGCTCGTGTTTCGTGGCCGGTATGAAGAGGCGCTTGCGGTGGATACGTATACTAAAACCGTATACTCGCCCTCGCCAGCCGGTCGCCAGAAACGACAAGGCTGGTAATGGTAATGGTGGTGCAGAAACTGCCCTCAGTCCCGGAGACGACCACAGGCGACTCGTCGTCTCGACTCTGATGAGAAATTAAACTCAGCACACCGGGAATTGCGCGATAATTGAAAGCCCGGCTTGGCTCCCGGACCCTCGAGAGTAGAAGATAGGTAACCTTCGCGGTGTTAGTGCGAATGGGTGAGAAAGCCGAGAAAGCGGAGAGACGATGCATATACGTTGGGAGGGGTCTCTTTCTCTCTGTGCGAAGCGAACCTCTACGATACGACTGACTTGGCTTTGTCTACGCGACTCAACCCCGTGCGGCATCCAACTATGCTATTCGAGGGCACAAATCCACTTTTTCTTTCTTCGTTTCGCGACCCTCCGCTCCCCTCCCATACTACGCTGGTCGGTGTCGACCTACGAAACCGGAAGCGCGTTTCTTCGCTCTCGGAGTTTCGCGTTCGCGGAAAAGAGACGAAGCGCGCTAAGCACGTGTACACGTGAGGCTTTTCACGAGTGCTCAACACGGACATTAATTCCGTTATTTCCCGACCTCGCGGCACTCGCACACCCCTATTCATCCCCAATGTGGTCGGTAACGCATGCGGTACCGGCAAGGCCGGTATTATAGCTTCGCCAAACTACCGTTTTGTTTACACGTTGTCCTCCGGCCGCGGCAAGTAATGGTATCATTATGTTACATGCATATAACGGACGAGAGACGAAAGTTGGCTCAAGAATATCCGCAGCGGAATGCTATACCGCAGCTACGGAAACGTTGGGGCGGAAGGGATTAACTCGGTAATCCCGTTTTTGTTTCTTCGTACTTTCGTCCCGCGTTTTTAGTACAGTGGAACCCCTCTTTTCTTAACTTCACTTGACTCAACTGCTCGCTTACTTTAACCCGTTACCATGGCAACGATTTCGGTTACCTGAAGTTCCCCTGACTCCGCTCGCCCCATTATGAGCGCTGCGCATGCGCAAACTCTCGCCATCGTTTTGTATCTACGGACGCGTCTACCCCTCGTTACCCTTACCGGCAGCAATTGACCGGAAGTGGGGACTGCAGGGGAAATACAGAATAGTGAAGCTGCCGGTCCCGTCGAGTTAAAAAAAGAGGGGCTGTGCGGCAGAACGAAATTTCTACCCCTCTGTACGCGAGTGTCACGTCGCAGCGTCAAAAGCCGCGTCGTTAATAAAGTTCGTCGATTATTTTTCAAATCTTTCTATCCTCCTGGTCTCGAGAGGGAAAGTATGCAGCTTTGTCAGCTTTGCGTAAAAAAACTTTGATTTCTTGTAGTACAAATGATATTTTCAAAAAATGATGTGCTTCTCAGAGTTAAATTACTTCCTTTCGCGTTATCTTCCCTTTTTGCGGTACTTTTCGAAATTTTTTCTGAAAATCGTGAATATGACGATTGACCGAAAAATTTTGGTACCGAAAAATACTCTAAAAAGGTTCGTTCCGTCAGTGTCAGAGTACTGTCAGCGCTGAGGTATACCAAATTTTTATTAATTGAATTTGTAAAAAAATTGCGTATTTGTAAAAATTCGTATAAAAAGTTCGGAGATTGACAGTCGTTTCGGAGAACACCGGATACCGAGAAAAGCTGCGTGGATATGATAATTGACCGAAAAATGTTGGTGCCGAAAAATACTCTAAAAAGGTTCGTTCCGTCAGTGTCAGAGTACTGTCAGCGCTGAGATATATTAAATTTTTATTAATTGAATTCGTAAAAAAATTGCGTATTTGTAAAAATTCGTATAAAACGTTCGGAGATTGACAGTCGTTTCGGAGAACACCGGATACCGAGAAAAGCTGCAAAGTCACGCGTTCACCATAAAGCCCCTACTTCCCGTCTCTTTTTTTCCGAGGGAAGTTTAAAACAAAGAAACGCGCGGGAGTCGTTCGAAAAACTAATACGGGCGTAAAAAATACATCGGTCTCGTTGAGAAGACGATAAAGAGCGCTGCTGTGTTCCGTACAGTATTTCAAAGATTCGTTAAAAACTCGTGTATGAAGGGAGATCCAGCGGAGCTTAGTTACGCCAGCTTACCGTCGCAAGCAAGAAGCTTGCCATCGTTATATGCATTTCCGAGCGGCTCGAGTTTCGAGTATTGTCTACATACGCGCACGCAGCCGCAAGCTGCGCAGGAGCCGCGCAAGCAGCCGCGAGGAAGAGGTCGGTTTTCAAAGTCGGACCTCAAAGGATTACCTACAGTCGAGGAAAGTAGAGGAAACAAAGGAAACGCGAATGGGAGTTGTAGAAGCGAATACGCGAAAGTCTGTAAGTCGCTGGCCGTAGAAACCCTATTCTCCGCCCGGATTCTTCGCCCTTACGGACCCTTCGTTACGTTGTCTATAACAAGCAACGGAAATAAGGGTCCGGTGAAGAACAAAGTCGTTTACAATCGATAAATTAATGGACTGTTCTTGCCAACTTTTTTCGCCTTCGGATTCGACGCTCGGAAGCTCGACGCTCGATTCTTGCCTCCGGGATTGTTAGGGTATATAGTAGTTAGCGAAATAAACGAAAAAATCGAACGTCGAGAAACTGGTAGCGAAAATGTTTCACTAAATCACGTTTCTCGCACGCATTGGCTCTCCGAATATCTCGAATATCTCTACCGTCGATATGGCGCACAATTCTCCGATAACCCTCCGTATGCGCATGCGCGGACGAATGAACGCGGCGTAATAACTTGAAATCTATTTCCGCGCTTATTCTTCTCACTATTCTAACGTTTTTACTAATCGGCGGTGCGCACGAGAGCGTCTCTGACCTCTCTTCGATTCTCTCGTCGATAATCGCTCGAGTACTCGCTGCTCCTCCCGTCCCGCGCACTCCTCCCGCGTCTCTTCGCGGCGCGTCGAGTGATTTCTGAAAACCTGCAACTTAAAAATACTTCCTTTCGGCAGACTTTCGATCGCTATAGTCTCATCTCTTCGATTATCGCTGCGAAATGATTCCGTTCTCGCGCGCCTAGACGCTCGTGCGCGTCACAATATATACCAAAGTTCTACCGCGGTATTTATCACCCGCACTGTTTGTCGGTAATGGAAAAAAGATCAGCGTTCCGGGTTTTGCCGATACCTTTCGCGCTTGTCGAAATCTCGTTCGCGATAAAATCCATTTCTCTGCTCTGTCTCTCGCGTATATTCCCACAAGCAATTTGAAACCGTCAACCGTATATACCAATATATAGATATATATATAACACACCATCAGCCGTCTCCGGCGTTCGACCGTTTCTCTGACTGCCGCTGCGGCATCGTTAAGCTTCGCGTCGTCAAGCGTTGTCGGGCTTTTTCACAGGCGCTTTTTTCTTGTTTTCTTTTTTTTGGTTTTTTTTTTTTTTTTTTTTTTTTTTTCATTTTCTAGTTTCATTCGTCTATTTTTTCGTAGTTGCCGCAGGCGCAACGAACGGTGCTGCTGCGTGTTCTACATCGATAGAGTTTCCCGTTGCGCACAGAGAACGGCTTGCAACAACCCCCGGGGCACTCTTTTCTCATACATAGTATCGCGCAATACACTCGTACAGTTACGCACGTCAGTACGAAATGCATAGAGATACTACTGAAAGCCTGCTGCGGCATATCTGTGGTGGTGAATACGCGCGCGAGTTGTACGCAAAGGGATGAGAATGAGTGCGCAAAGAGCGCCGCGACGGAGGGGGTGGAAGGGTGACCACGTCGACGACACAAGCGTCGAGAGTCGTCGGGCGCTGATGCAAAATTGAATTTTTCCACGTAGCCAGCAGCGTCACGTACGTACGTACTTTAATATACGATCGCGAAAATCTCTCTATATTCGCGAACCGTAATGGTCGAATCGCTCTTCGACTCCGATCGCAACTGCCACTCGTGACGGTGGAGAGCTTATAAAAAAAAAGAAGATTTGGCCGATTACGGCGAAGAGGGGTGCAAAAAAAAAAGAAGGAAGGGGCACACGAGTCCTGAGTCCTGGCGAAAGCTTTACGGAAGTATAACGACGAACTGCTCCGGGAGCTTTTCTTGACACCGTCGGAGTTTCGGTTACAACCGGAAACCATAAAAAAAGAGAATTTTCGATATATTTAGCGACCGATGTAACCACCACATTATATACTAATGGCTTTTACTAATTAGCCTCTTTCGTCATCGCAACGTCTCCCGTAACTCCGCTTGCATCTGCTAATTGCTATGACGTCAGATTTTTTTTTTAATTAATAGTTTATGTTGTTTTTTTGTTTGCATTCGTTTCCGTGGTACCAATTCAGCAGTCAAGCTGATGGTTCGAAATGTAGTAGAAAAAAGAATTTCATTCAGACGTAAAAAAGTTGAAAAAAAAAAGACTCAATTAAAAGGTAATGGTTCGCGACTCGTTTTTAACCGCTCGAACGCTTCATCGTGCGTCCCCCTACTTTACCGACGGTTGTAGTCTAACTAATAAGTAAGAACTGCTCGAGTCAAAACGAAACGTGAGGGAAAAGAACGTGACAGTGCAGCATCGCAAAGCCTTAATGTATGATATATCTATAGTTAATTCTCCACTGTCTATGTCGATGTCTATGTACGCGCGTGCGAAGCTCCGCCGGTAATGGCGCGCGTGTGCTAAACTTGACGATCGTCACATGTCGTCCCTTGAATGTGTGTGTATTTTTTTTTATTCACGTCCAACGAGCACTGTGACAAAAAAAAATACTTCCCAAGGCGAGGGAACTCGACGGAAGTCCTGAAAAAGGCGAAAAAGGTAGACAGCTCTGGTAATTAAGCATTTTCCTCGTGCGGCCTCTGTGCTTCTCTTCCTTTTCGCCTTCCGGCGATGTGTCCGGCACGAGACGGGTCACGTACTTGCTCTCCAAGTGGGTTGAAAAGTCCGTCGTTGGACGTTCTATTTTCGCGATTTTCCGACCTTACCGACCGATCGAAACTTATATTTTCGTTGCTTTTGAAATAATAACAAAAATGTCCACCGTTACTATTTTCCGCGGAAACATCGATACGAAACCCAATTTTAATCGCATCAATATTTGGACAAATTTTTTTTTTTGGACAATGTACGTTCAAGGCGCGGATTTTTTAAAATTTTCGTCATTTCGTCTTTCATTCACGGAATTTGAAATTAAAAATTTGTTTCCTCGCGTTTGTAAATGACGTTACATCTTCGAGTAACCTGCTAAAGACGCATTAACCGAAAGAGTAATTGCGTGCCAACGATGAGAATTTAGGTGAGAGAGCGACGTCGCGGTGATGGTTGAGAGGGACGTGGCGGCGCCGAACGATGAAACTCCGGCGGCGGAATAATGATCGAGCGTCGTCGTGAGAAGGTGCGAGAACGCGACGCGCGTTGAATAATTGTTATAGCTAGTGGTACACGGAAGGATCCGGAAGGGAAGAAATTTATCAAGGAGAGTTGTCGCGTTGCTGGAAAGGAACGGAAAGTGGTACAGGTAGCGAAGCAGAGAGTAGCGGAGCAAACGCGGCGAGTTCCTGCTCTCTTTACTCTCGTAAATAAAATAAAAGGGCAATTTCTCTCTCGGTGGATGTACCGACGTGCAATATAGCTGAAAGAATACGAGCAGCAATGAAATTCATTCGTATCGGGCTATCCGAGAAAGAACGCGTTCTCTCGCATTCTTGAGTCTCACTACAGTGATAAGAAATTCCTTGGATAACCCGATTCTCACCGAGTGCCTTCCGCACAATTCTCAAGACTCTCGAATATCTCGTAAAAACAAGAGCGCTCCTCGAAGGGAAGACGATATTTGTGGAACAAACCTGCGCGATGATGAGAGAAAACGAAGAGGTAAAAGGTACAAGAATAGCGAAGATACGCGCAGCTGTAATTAATAGCTTGTAGGACATTGTTGGCAAATTATTGTTCAAGGACAAATTTTGAAACAAAGCAAGAGGTCGAAAATGGGTTCGTGTAATTATACGTGTGCCCCGTATTTCTCGACGGAGTATCATGAGGAAAATCTGTTGCACGGTAGAGAAGAGGGCGGTTGGCGTTCCGAAATACCGACGAAGCGTAATTTCTCGCAACGGTGAAGTCAACGAAGTAGACATTCTTTGAAGCGGACCAAAAGAACAAACCCTCTCATCTCTCCGTGTCCCAGCAAAGGCGAACGGCATTCTATCCGGTGGAGAAGAATCGTCGGTCCTTTTCGCTCGAAATCCACCGGTGCGGAGAAAGCGAAAAGTCAGGAAACCGAGAAAATGGAAAGGAATTCACGTTCGGAACGACGGATCGCTTGGAATGTTGGATCGTGATTTCGGAGTTTGTCCGATGATTGGGTAAAGTCGGTTGACCCGTTGCGCGACACACCGGGACACACGGGATACGGGCTAAAGTTCATTCCCGGAAAATTCGACAGGATCCACCGATCCGGGCGATGAAACGCGAGCCTCGAATCTGCGTGCTGAATTTCGATTTCCGAAGGTCCGCAGAGTGTTGCGGCTGATTTTTCACCTTGTTAGGTCGATGAGAGTACAATTTCGGAGCCGTTAAATGGGACATTTTCAAAATGGAAGCGCAGTCACGCTTTGCTAACGGGAATTTTGAATACCGAAGGGAGGAGGTAAAGACATGGAGACAAATTGAGCTTTGGGGGAGTTGGATAGAATTATGATGTCCGAATCTCCTTCTCTATCGCCGCTATCGCCGTCGCAACACGGACATTTTTATGAAGGATCATCTATAGAGGGAAATTAAAGGTTCAACTTGGTTGGATTCATGGATGCAAAAAGTAACGCCGCTACGGCTTATGCCGAAGCTGATTCTCTTCCATCACCGGCGCTGGGTAACACGGCCCGCGGCACCTCCGCTTCCTGGACAGCGGTGAGCGGCGGTGGGCGGCGGTAGGTACCCGAGCCACTCCACTAAATTGCTTCGATAAATATGCTCCGCGTGTTCGGCTATAATGCGCTTTACCTTCGAGAGCGCTATTTCTCGAGCCGAGTTGCTGCTCGCTTCGCGTATCGAATTCTCAAAATGTCCCCCTGGCCGCTTTAACCGGAGATAGATATTCCCGAGGTCATCCCAGAATAGACTCTCGGCGTTGGACAATCCGAACTTATGGATGCCGCATAGTGTGGTCGAGCGTCGAGTACCCGCGCCGTAACTAGATTTCATTCTCGGATTCGCCCCTGAGACTGAGTTACCACCGCTATAAGCAAATTATTTGGTACTATATGCGAAAATTCCTTTCGCCAATATATTCCTCTCTGTAGTCCGATGATTCTCAGTAGCAATGGTGGATTTACGATAACCAATAGGATTACGATAAGATCAAAGAGGGCCGGAAGCTAATCGAAGGCTTCTCTAAACTCCGATTGTCGATCCCGTTTCCCGATTGTCGATCGTTTCCCGATCGCACTCGGTCGATCAGGTAGCGTTAGGAGTTCAGGGCGAGCAAAAAATCGTTAGACGTTGTCGATTTGGTAAAATAACAGTTTTTATCTAATCAATAATATAAAATGTGAGATACAATGATTAGATTTCTATTTTATCGACGCTTACCTTAAATTATCGCTTTCTTTGTCAAAAAAAATGTCCATAATAATTAAAGTAAACATCCGAATTCATAATGAAAAAGAACGAAAAAGAATAAGCAATTTACCGACCTTTTTACCGACAGAACTCTACTTCTCGATACGAAATCATAACGAGACGCGTTGGCTGAATTTTGAGGTTATGAATCAAGAAAGAATTTTTTTTTATCTGAACTAAATCACCGAAGGTATTCTGCGGTCCCCACATGGTGATGCAGTGCCCTTGTCAAAGAATTCGGCTTCCACGACATCGGGGTATAAACCATGTCGCTATCGGTCAAACCGCTGCTCGCTTCCGACGCCCTCTCGTCCGGGTTACCTAACCTATCGCGGTGCCCTTATAGCAATAACTGGGACACAGGAGTACGGATAGCTTTGTCGCCGATAGCCATCCGTATCCTGGTTCGGGAGGTTAGGATACTCGAAGAACCAACGTCGCCGAAGGCTCCTCAGACGCGGAGCCGGAGGTATAAGAGGAGAAAACGATCCGCTCGCCGTCGCCGGTAGAACTGATGAAGATTCGCTCCACGGTTGCCTTCTTAACTTTCGCGTTCGAGAAATTATTTCTACTGCGAAATCTAGCGGTCGAAACGTGAATTAACCGCGGATACTTCGTTATCGAGAAAATAATTAAAAAGCGACATCTCACGGTAGTTTCGAGAACGAGCAGTGTCCTCGGGGACCTGAGACACATATTTGTATCTATCTATTTACCAATCGGCATTATTTTCTTTGTGAAATTAAAGACGGGGAAAGGCTTTTATTTTTTCTTATAGGTCAAAAAATTTCATTCGATTGTTCATATGGACGGCGCGAACATGTAAAAAAATGCCATCCGGATCCGGAAACATCGAATACAACAATTGAATGTAATAATGAGTCAAAGGAATACTTTGAAAAATACGATTCAAATTATTTAAAAAAAAAATTTTATGCGGTTTAACCACGAATATTAAATCGGAGGAATACATTGTCGAAGAAATAACATTTTCGACATTCGTAACATCGTGTTAGCGCGGTGCGTAGCATTTTCAAAACTATCCGTAATGCCATATCTCGTTAAACTCTCTACGCGATTGCTCGTTGATGTACCCTAAAATAAACCGCGTCGAAAACTCGTCGACAAATGCTCGTTTGGTATGCGTACTCGATTGCGCTATAACGCTTCGCTATAGGCGCCCTTGAAGCCGAGAGAATCGCGGTACAACGTTGTTATATGCCACTCGACAAGAACCGTTCAGTCGTGCGATATAATAGGAAAAAAAAAAAATAAAAATGCGAACAAAAAAAACGCGTATCGTCCCCGGAGCGTGCGCGAAGTGGCAATGCATTTTGCGGCTGCTACGAGCATTTCAAACCGTGAAAATTGCTTTTATGCAAAAAGATGAAAAAATGTAATAACGCAAACCCTCCGAACAGCAGTCTCGCTTTTGGCATGCCAAACGAGTAACGCAAATATTTTCACATCTCCCAAACAACTCACATCGAACGTTTCGCGGACGTTGCGCATTGTTGTGTTTTTTCAAATTGAAAAATAAAAATCTGTTCGTACATCTGTACGCGGGATAATCGATCGATACGATTGTCGGGATAGATATGTATATATATATTCTTTTTTTTTAACCTTTCCGGAAAACACCGCGACTGCACTTCTCGATCGAAGTAGAGAGGGAGATAGCAGCGATGTAGCAGGGGGGGGGGGGGGGGGGGGATACGTACTTTTGTACCCGGTACCTACATAACGAAAGAGGCACTCCCGGACTTCCGGCGAATCTCGAGCAACAGCGACGGGGGGTACCAACGAGAAAAAACGAGTAAAAAGTCGATAAAGTTTATGACTCCCGGTTTACCAACCGGAACGAGTGAATCGAGGTACGGCGGGGGTGAGGGGGAGGAGAAAGGACATTCGAAGTCTCTATTCGCGAATCCGTAGTACATCGCCCTCGTTTGCTTTTAATATTCTTCCTGCAAACCCATGTGTCTTCCTCCGATTTCGATCGTTTCGCATTTTTACCGATAAAGATTTGTTTTAAAGGCGACCGAAAAATGACGAGTGCTTCGAACGAATAGCACGTACACCACTAACAAGCGTAGAAAGTGAACAATTACGCGCAACATTCCAAAAAAAAAAATGCAATTTTTATTTATTTTTATTTATGATTCGAGAAAAAAAAATACATTTAAATTCGCCATTTCGCGAGATTTGTTCGAAGGTCGAAAGTTCGATTACGTATCCATTATCAAGTTCGGGAGAATAGATCGCCCATGCGGAAAATCGGGTCACCCGGTCATTCGTATGCGTTATATAGATAGATATATATATCTATAGTAACTATATAGTCGGTAAAATCGGTACAAGTCGGTGCGGATGAAGTTTCTTTGAGTTTTTCTTCCCCCGTTGCTGTTTCTGCCACATCGTATAAAGCGAGTCTGTTCTCATCGACAATAGAGCCCATGGACTTTCAACGGAGTAGAAAGTCGAAGAGCTCATCGGCTGTTTTTCAGCCTTTTCCCTATTTCTTCTCTTTGACTATATTCTTCTTGTTTCCGTTGCTGTAACTCTCATCTTTTTAAATGTCTCTATTTCGCGTTCTATTTTTTTTTTCTTTTTCATTCTCTCTTTTACTTCGCATCGAACGGCGGCAGTGAGTGAACTCGTCCGAAGCTCGGAAGAGAAGTGGACAGCAATAGACTGATAGAAGTCTGTATATACGTCTATACATATACATAGACAACAGATAGAGAGTAGAGGAAAAGGCATTATTGGAAAAGAGCTTTGCCGGTTTGTTATGTGACTTCGAGAAAGAGAGCGGCGAATGAACCGATCGTAGTAGAAAAAAAGAAATGTTGCGGTGCAGAAAAATGCAAATGCAAACATTTCAGAAAAGGTATTTTCAGATACTTTCTCATGGATTTTTAGTCATTACAATGTACGATCGATTTGGTACGTTACGCGTTACAATTTGGTACGTTACGCGTTACAATTTGGTACGTTACACGTTACAGTTGGGAACGTTACACGTTACAATTGGGTACGTTACACGTTACAATTGGATACATTACACGTTACAATTTGGTACGTTACACGTTACAATTTGGTACGTTACATATATACTGGGAAAAACACGACGAAATTTCTAAAAGGAATTAGTCGACTCGAGTGAAAATAAAGGTCCGCCCCTACAATTGTCGTCAACTGAGCTTCGAGCAAGAGAATTCTTCGTCTGCCTTCGTGCGATTTATCGGTAGGAGAAGAATTCACACTCGCGAATACATTCGCTTACGCCCACACCGATATAACACACACCGTCAATGAAACAAATCGCCGGCGGTAATTGAAACCGGAGTAATGCGTCACGGGATAAGTAATTACGGTGGGGCGGAAAGCGTTTTGCTCATGCACCCCTCGCATCCTCGGGTGGATTCGCATCCCTCTCGACCTGTGATATATACAGAACGAGGAACGAGTGAATGGAACGCAAACGAAGCGATTCATTAACACAATTCGAGTTATGCCACAGCCGAGTTTAGCTTCTATGGTCAAATTCAAGAAAAGCCGGAAGAGAGGCGATGTTAAGGGGAAAAAAAAGCGTGATGTTGAACTTGGCGCATGCGCCTAATAAAGAATACGTGTATTATCAATTGAATTGAAACTGTTGGAAAACAACAAAGTGAAGAAAAAAATTGCCATTTTTTTATCGCAAGTTACACTTCCGTTTATAACACGAAAAGTTGGTTTCCATTGCACGATTTCAAATGCCCGTAATCTGCTACCGATGGATTTTGCCTTCTCACATCCCTTACGAGTGCTTTGGCATTGATAATATCCGCCAATCGTTCCGAGTGTATCGAATCTCTTGGTATTGACGATTTATCGTTAACCCAATGTATATCCGTGACAGCGCATTTCCTATGCGAGGATTGCCGGTATTGCGCATAGATCATAAGCGAGAGATTACGAGCTCACCGAACTATGAGTAACTATCTCAATCTATGGATTGAACCGAATACCTGCGATCTATTGATTCGCGTAAAGTAGCGAGACATCCCTAGCAATATCACGGTGCGAGCCACGAATTTAATCATCGAATTATGATTCGTCGAACCAAAGGGCTTCGGAATCTGTATCTTCGTTCATTCCGTTCCAAATGCTCATTAGGCGAGAATTGCGAAATTAACCAAACACGAAAAATCGACAAAACTAACTTCCATATCAAAAATATGTGCTTAAAAACAGGTGAAATACCACAGTCGGTATCAAAAACTGTAAACAACTTTTTTGGCGCATATTAGCATTTACAGCTAAACGAAAAGTTCCATCCCCTGTTTTGAGTGTGTCCGCAGGGGATGAACCTTTTTTTTCGGCTGTAAGTGATAATATGCGCCAAAAAAGTTGTTTACAGTTTTTGATACCGACTGAGCCCGGGATGGGCGTGTGGGAAGGAATTGCACCAACTCTTAAGAGGAGGAAGATCGCAGGATTGCACCTACTCTTAGGAGGAGGTGTAATCCCTCCCCCCCCCCCCACCCATCTCGTGCTCGATCGGTATCAAAAACTGTAAAAAACTTTTCTCGCGCATCCTGCCATTTAAAGTTAAAAAAAAGTGTCATTAGCTGCGGTAGTGATCAAAGCACCTAATGACACTTTTTTTTTGGTTGTAGGTGCCAGTATACGCGAAAAAAGTTGTTTACAGTTTTTGTTACCGACCGCGATATACCACCTCTTCTTAATAGGTATATGTACTCTACGAATCGTCGATTCTGTTCGTGTCGAACAATGTGTCGGTGGACAAAGTCAAAGACATATCGAGATCCCTGATTAACCAACTTGAATTGTTATAATTGTTACACGGAATACGACAATCCAAACGCTACGACCAATGAATACTTGCGGCATCGCTGATCCGCATGCGGCACCGGCATACCCAGAGTTCCGCAATGTCGAACTCGAGTATTTAGCCGAAGCGTACACGGTTCTCATTGTCAATCGAACTCGAGGTCGGCTAATATCATTGAACGAATTTCGCCGCGTACATCATGAATTCACTCGTTGCTTCCATTCCCGAACTCGAACTGCTACGATGGCGACAAATAGGTCGCGGTTACCGAATTAATCGTCGGCCAATGTCGAATTGTCCTTTGACGCGCTTCGAGTGAGCCGTGAGCCCGGTTTTCCCATATCATGCATTCCAACCCTTCAATGCCTAAACCATAAACCCTATATAATGTATATAGGTGTATATACATGTATATATATGTATATAACGCTGCCGTTTTCCACTGTATGATCTATGCGCGTTTCGCTACGTTCGAATTGTCGAAATCGTATACCCGTTTCTACGCTTTCGTTCAATCCCCCTATTCGCTTCCGATTTTCCACGATCAATCAAGCATCGAATTATCGAAATTGGAAATTCTCTGTCGATCTGCGGGTGACCCGCGTCATACGATCCTTCATGGATGAATAAGCCAATATTTTCCATCGTACACTACAATCTCCGCGGTATATTTCGTATTTCGATTAAATTTCGATTTTTTTACTCGATATATGTCGGGTACATCGAAACTGAGAAATACATTGGATTTTTTTTTTTTTTAATATTTCGTACGGAAAAGTGGCAGTCTTCCGATTCCGTTCGTCATGCCAGACGCCTGTCTTTTATTGTTGTTTTTTCGTAAAAACGACTAACTATTGGTTGCTATATCGCATCTATGCATCTATGTCGGTATTATAATCAACGAATGTTTTGTATCGCTGGATGTGTAACATAAACAGCTCAATAGCTGTGGGACTGTGGAACGTTTCGTATTTACGCAAGCGATTACTTGACGAGAGAATTGTCCATCGGTATACTCGCGTTTTCGATCGGCTTTTGCGCTTTCACGCTGCCTTCGGAGCCTCGTATACACAGCCGGCGACGGGCTTGTCAACAGGGGGCTATACGTATAATGGTGAAAAATCCGCGATAAAGAAAAAATCTATAAACGTTCCACTCCGCGCGTTCACTGTACGGTACAAGTTCATTGCGTATGTTCACATCGAGAGGAATAAATCGTTGTTCATTGTCGTTGCGTATTTTTTCGAACGTATTTTTTTTATGCTGTTGACGTTGTTTCATCGTGTATGCGAATAATAAATTGGTCAGTGATTTCCCGCGGTTTTTCTTTCCGATCTGATGGATGAGCGTTGATGAATCTTCGTGTTACTCTTTAACATTTTTCAAGGGCGCATTTATCGTATTGAAAAAAAAAAAAAAAATTTCGCCACCATTCTTTTTTTTTCTCGCTTTCCTCAAGGATTCTCGTATGTAAAAAAAAATTGTCTTGGACGATAATTCAATGACAAAAATGGATGTTAGGAGCGGAAGCAAAGGACTCGAAAATCAAAGTAAAACATCGCTGCGGCATGAATCGTACGATAGTTGACAATTCGATTAAATGTGCAATAATTCGTTATTTGCGATGGATATTCTTATTTAACTCGTAATTTTTCGGAAACATCGTGACAACAATTTAATAGCATTATATACTATACTATTTCGAGTAAAAAGAGCGCGTCGTACGCGTCGCTCTGCTTCGATTCGTTTCGATAATCGATCTTCATTATAAGCGCAGAGAATCTCCCGTCGATTCCCATTGGCGAACGTTGGACGCTTTGATTGCATATTCCGTTCGTCGGCCGTATATATATGTACACGCGGCCGATAATATTCACATAGGTATATATAATACTCTGTACGGAAAGGACTTCTACACGAATATACCTACACGAGTCACCGACGCTTCGCAGTTAAGCCTCCAATCCCCCGTTACGATTCCTCAATCCCGACCAATCCATTCGGCGGCAATTCTCCGCGCGCTTCCATCCCCCAATCGGCGCGTACTGCGAAAATCACCCTCCACCCCGCGCGGCCGTCAACTAATCGCGTGATAACCGAAACCCTTCTTCCGGTAAATTCTTGTCACGCTTATCCAAGTACGAACAACGGGACACGAAGCGGTAGGTTGGGAGAATTTGGTAGGATGCCGAATAATGCCGATCCGACGTTCAACCCAAATTGAATTGCAAGGGGATATATGTATATGCGAAGAGGATCAAAGCACTAACGCGTTCAATCCCCCATTAGCCTATTAATTGCCGCGCCCGCCTACAACCCCCATTCCTCCCCTTCGTTCTATTGTTCTATTATTATCGTCCCCAACGTTCAACTATTATTATTATTATTATTAATATAATTTTATTATTATTTTTATTTAAACGAAACTGCATCGGCGGCGAACTAACGAACTGATTTTCGGGAGAATTCATTCCGCGCGAATTCATACGGGAGAACGAGTTACTTCCGGTGCGTAGGTAATAGTCGATGCGCTTTCCCGATCGGTGTATTAAACAAATAGAGCGAACATCTCTTCGGCAACTCGAAAGTCACGAGGACGGTCAACTGTCGTAATAAATGCATTAATACCGATCGTTGCCTCACGGTACGCCGCTTCCCAAGTGCCATTAAACGAGCCTCTCGTCTATATAATACGATACTAATGTATGCAAGAGTGAGTTCGCGTGTTCCGTTGCAAAGCGTTCGGATTAATGTATTATTTTCGGCGGCTTGGAAATTCGATGAAGCGCGGCATCGACCGCTGCGTTCGAAACAATTATTTAACTGCGGATTAACTTTCTTTCGTTTTTTCCGCGATTCGCGATTAATATAACGAATATAATGAATATATATTTCGAAATATGGTGATAACCAATCATATCGGTAATTCATATAATTTTTAAAAAATTATCAATATATATTTTTTTTTTCAAAACATCGAAAAAGGGAACGAAAAATAACGTTTTGCACTATTAATCAGATGCGAAATTATGCGCGAGAAAAAAAAAATTGCTTGGTTCCGGAGCATTTGGCGTGATTTTCGATATACTCTATTTGCCAATACGAGTACCACGAAGCGATAACTTCGAAAGCACACGATCGCTAATTTCGTACTATGCGAGTGCTACAGATATATACCTACTGCAGAGAGGGATATCGAAGACTCGAGTATGTAGGTACGGGAAAGAGAGAATGTATCCTCCAAGAGGGAAAATCATCAATTAATTATACAATCCTCCAAATAATTCCCGGCGTTCGATTGCTCTTCCACATCCTCGATTTTTCCGACACGCAGAGTCTATTTCCGTAATACATCGCTTCACCTCTCTCGCGTACTCTTGAACTTGTAAATAAACTAGAAATTCAACAATGCAAATTGCCATCGATCGATCGGCTTCGCAGAATCTGTACCTCGTGTACGAGATAAAAATTTATTTCGACGAAATTTTCAACATTTCTTCGCGAACTAATAAACAACAAAAAACAAGCGCTACGAGGTTATTTATCCTGTAATTTTGTCAGAATTAGCAGTCGAATATATTTTTAACGTCTTTACAATCGATTATCAAAGTTTTCAATAATTAACGAGAGACTCGACGAGACACTGCGAATTCTCTCGTATTTCGCGCTTCATTCGTTAACTTGAATTATTTAATTTTCTCGTTTTACGTCGGTCAAGTCCGTCGGCGAGTTATTTTATTACTAGAAACGAGTTCTTGAGAGTTTATACCCGCAGTTAGCTGTACGCCAATAAACCTTCCCGCCACGTTGCCAGCTTTGGAAGCGGTGAGATGTACATAGTCGATGGAAGAAACGTGAAATTTCGCGAAACTCCGTGTGCCGAGAGGTACGATCGAGAAAGAGAAGAATGAACGAAAAAAAAATGAAAAAAAAAAAAAAAATACGGAATGCAAATGCAATTAAGTCGCCGAATGCTGGATCTCGCTAGCGACCGAGCATCCGGTTTTTTCTGGTTCTCTCGTATCCATAGCTTTCTCGACGCCTCAACGATTCTTCTCTCGATCTTTTTTTCGAACAGAATTCTTCGCATTCTCTTTCTCACTCTCGCGAAGAGGGTTTTCTCCGCATTTTTCGTATTTTCCTCGAGTCTTTGTTCGACGTTCACGTCGCGGTGGTGCGGCGGTATAGACTCGCGAGAGGCACGTTTTCATCGCTGTTTCCTCGAGTTCTTATAATTGTATTCGTGCCCGAAGCGTTAACTGCAGTTTCGCCTGTTCGCTTTCTTTGTCTCTATTTTCTCTCGCGAACCTTTCTATTTCACACGGCGACAGCGAGTTACCAAACCATTCCTTCCTTAACGACTAACTGTTCCGTGAGGTCTCAAGCAGACCTCTGGGCAACCGGGACAAGTCGCGCATTCTCCTCGTAGCACCTTCGTCGTTGTCGTCCGCGACGTTCTCCCCCTCGTTTCACCCTCGACACGGTCGACCGAATACCCAGAAGGAAAACTCACCCCTATCTTTGACTTGTAAAACAAACGCAATACGAAAGTAGGCGACAGTTTCGAACAACGGGAGGAGAAAGATAGAAAAACGGTGGCGTATACGCGGGCTATGAAAAGCGCTGCGCGTAAATATGCGCAAATGGACCGATTCTCTCCTCGTTATGTACGCGTGTATAAAAAGTTTCGTCTTTGAATAAAATTACAAAAACCTCGTCGTATCCCGTACTTCCGGTATAAATCCCGAAGGTCCGAGCAGACAAGCAAAAAACACGAAAAAAGCCGAAAAAAAAGGACGCGTAAAAAGCATAAAGTGCCGCGGAGAGCGGAGGACCAACGATACTTTTCTCTCTACCAGTATCCATATTCTTTGTCATTCGTCTTTGACGCATATTTTTGTATCGTTCATATATTCGAGTCCCAGTCGATTCTTATAAAACGGATGAATTCTTATATTCATCCTACGCGAGGGTCGAGGGTTTTATGACAAAGATGGAGGATGAGGATACGAAAGAAAGCCGGGGACCGGGATGCGTGGGACGAACGCTTACGCGGCGTCCGACATTTGCCTGTCTTATCGCGCTGCCCCTACGCACCCTACGCATCAATTCGGTACATTTTTTTTTTTTTTCGAAATATATTTGCATTATCGCCGGAAATATAGACGTCAAAGCTTACGCGAGGAATGCCAAGCTACGGATCGATATGTTTCGCGACGCTTCTTCGACAGTCGAAATATTGTCGCGAACGACTGGATGACTTTCCTTTTCCCGAGAATCTCGCATAGGTTTCGCGTTGGTTTACCCGCGGAGCAAAATATAACATCGCGAACGCTTGACAGGCCTATACGACGGACTTACGATCGCATGCGCGCGCATGTCGACGATGTGCGCTTTTACTGTATCGTGTATGAGATACACGCATTGTTTGGAATAAACATCGCGGTGCTTTCACGCGCTCTAGTGTTCCCGACTGTCCTGTTTTTGAATAATGTATGATCGGAAAATGAATTATCCGACATCCGATACAGGAATGGACGAGGGCAGTGTGGCCGACGAGAGTTCAGGTTACCGATTTAAAAAAAATTAAAGCGAAAACAACAAACCAATCCGATAACGCGAATTTGTTTTTCCAACTAAGCCGCAGCAACGAAAGACTGTAACGATGTTTCACGCGTGAAAAAAAAAAAAAAAACCAGAAAAAAGTGTATTTCCGGATTATACGAAAACGGTTTACATTTTTAAACCTTTTTTTCAACTTTTTTTCTAATCTCTCGTCGATCGAACTCTTTCTCTCCGAATCGTTTCGAATGCTACGCATTGCGGGTCACAGGTTCAATAATAGAATAATAGGATAGAATCGAACCGATTGCAAAGCTTTCACGAGTCTTCGTTTCAGCTTCTCGGAACTTTGGACATTGTATCCGAAATTCGATCTTTTTTTTTTTTCAAATAGTACCGCCGGTTTTCACGTCGGATTTACAAAAATATAAATCGAACGAATAAAAATATTCAATCCGACATCGAAAATAATTTTTTAGTAACGTGGATCGGGAATACGCGGATAATTTCGGGACACTTGTTTCACCGTCATTACATCGGACTAATAATGGCGCATTTTTCGAAAATACTCCATTAATTAAAATTACACCGTTTAATTTTCCGATATGAACAATTGCGCGAGGCGCGCGATAAACCAAAATGGTCGATTGTTCCGACATCGTGACATCGTAACAAGCGAATAATACATCGTTCATCCATTCGCGATCCTCGGCGAAATACAAAATTCATAAGTTACAAAATCGTTGAATGCGCCAATAGACTATCGCGCCGATGGTATCCTGGATAAAAAATTTATCAACTCGAGTATGCGATCGGACGAGTTGCACGCGCGGAAGCCTCGAAGCCGACTCTCCATCTCGGCGCTTTAGTCCGAAGCGCTAATCGAAATTTATTAACCGCCGTCGTTCGCCGATTTATCGAACGGCATTCGGGAATCCGCCGGTGGCTTTGCTCCGTTTTAAATTTGGTTTGCGACAGAGAGTTCACGTATATAATTCTGTATACGGGAGGCGAAAGGAATATACATGTATACAAAGGACGCGAGAAAAGCGGCGAGAGGAGCGAAGTGAGGGAGGGATTCGGTACAATGTAGCGACGTCCCTTTGCGTCTCGTTTCTCCGAACCTTATTACGAGTTTCG
This sequence comes from Cryptus viduatorius, assembly GCA_964006125.1. Taxonomy (NCBI): domain Eukaryota; kingdom Metazoa; phylum Arthropoda; class Insecta; order Hymenoptera; family Ichneumonidae; genus Cryptus; species Cryptus viduatorius. The sequence goes on from OZ023223.1 coordinate 7,156,337, forward strand.
CGAGAATTTTAACCGAATTTATTTCGCCCTCTACCCACCCCTCTTCATTCGTTTCTCCCGTCTTCTTGCGCTCCGCAACGGAAACGTAGAATTTCTCGAAGTCGCGAGGGGTGTTTTATCGTGTTTGTCGGTGTTGCAGCACAGCTGCATAACAACCCTCTCAATTCTCGATAATATATCCATTTTCATATTTTAGAAAGCGCGATGTTATCGGCTTCGCAAATTTACCCGACGGCAAGTTTGAGAGTTGCGAGTGGGAAAGGAAGGGCAATTAAAAACTCGCGCATTTTCCGAAGGGGTGTAAAATTTAATTTATCGTATTTATCGATACATCGATATTAACCCCGAGTCTCATTTTGTCGCGCGTAACAAAAATATCGGATAAGTCGAATGAAATCGGTAATAATTTTACACGTTTCATCCCTTAAGGTAGAAAATGAAACTTTCGTTCGATTAAATTTCATACGACTCTATATACAGATTTATCCGATGTAAAATCTCTCCGAACCGAACTTTCCTCGTCTGGACTGTGCTCCGCAAACCCCTATGTCTTTCCGTCCCTTTTGGCCCTTTGGCCCTTTGGCCCTTTGGCATTCATCGTCTGCGCCCTCGAAGTACCGCTGCGCCCCTAGCGGATTTATCGGCGAAGCGTGTGTGCGCACCTTTGCGGCAATTTCAACTGCATGCGCCTTGCGTGTCGATGTTACATGTACGATATATAGACGCGGTGTAGAAGACGCCTTCATATCCGACACCTTGATCATCGCACGGAAGAGTCTGTCTATAACGTTATCCCTCGAATACGAGTACGTCGTACATAGTCTACCCGTGTCTAGTCACTTCGATGCCGCCGCTGCCGCCGCCGCCGCAGCGGTACGTATAATAGATCGGTTCGCATGTGTCTGTCCGCTCGGAAAGGCTGCAGGGACACCTGTGCAAGCGCTCCGTAACGTAGCCTCGGGTCAAACATGTAAAATCCATCGGCACGCGAGATGCATGAGAATATCCAGTGAAGCTATCGAAGTATGCGTCGTACTCCTCGTCACCGTATCTTTCATCTCGTATATCTATATATACCTACTATACGGTAGACTTCCTCGCATCCGGTTTGCTATATATACACATATAGGTATATATATATCATACCCTCGTAACATTTCTGTTGTTGTTCGATGATCCATGCGGGTGAGCTTCGCCCATATTATCCCGATAACGGAGTTCGATTGAACGACGAGAACGAGAAACGAAAAAAAGGCCAATATGGCGCGGAATCGATATGACATTTTTTTTTTTTTTTTTTCGTAATTTACAATGTAAATGGGGCTTCTTATTATCCGATATTTCGAATCCATCAAAAGATCCGCGAAAGAATGTCGCAGCATCCGACAAACGCGGGTCGATGGTACAGCCGGTGCTTTGGTCGCTGCTGCTGCTGCTCCGGCGAGCATTGCGCGTCGACGTCTCAAGATCGATTGTTAATCACAGTTGAAGGGATTGAATGTAACAAGACGAGTATCTCTCGAGGAGAGTTGCATTGTAACAGGCGAATGTCTTGCAAGATTGCGCTCCGTGGTTCTCCCGGAGTGCGAGACGCGCCGATAGCTCGTAACTATGCGCGGCATGTCCATTAATTACGGATCTGCTGTATCTCAATAGACTCGATATATATAGCGCATCTACCGATATTAGTTATATATATATCGATATTTGGAGAAAGTGCAGATTTTCGGTAAAATCTTAAGGTGTTTCGAGATAAGGAGATACGCTACGGTACGTCTCCTCGGGCGCACGAAATGCCGTAGGTATTTCGGCGTAATACGGTGTAATTTCGATGTCTGACATGCGGTCTAATTAACCCTCAGGTTGTGTTTACTTGCGGTTCGCGTATACCGAGTTTACGAACAAACTTCGGCGCGTTTGACCAACTCGGTCAGTACGAAAACTACAAGGTATAACAATTATACCGACGGTAGATACTGCAAATAATTTTCACAGTTATCGGTACGGAGAGCTACTCGAACGTCCGACCATCGCGGCGTTTCTCCACTGCCGCGGTTACCAATATCCGAAATCCGAATGGCGAGAGGCGAATGTTGAAGAATCGATCGGATCGCGAGTCGGATTACGCGTAAATATGTTAATTCTAAAGGATTATTCCAATATTTCGCCCCATAATGTACGTCTATCCGTTTAAAGATAAAATATAATGGAACATTTATGGCGGAAGCGGCGGCCGAACGATTTTCATAGTCGGCCGATTCGTAATAAATATTTATCGCAAATTTAAAAAAAATTCAATCAAAAAGTAATTTCAGAATCATTTTATTGTTCGAAAAAAAAAAAAAAAAAAAATTATAGCCGAAAAAATATTGAAGCGTTTATTGACATGTATTCGATATCCACGTGCGACTGTTTCTCGAATTCTCGTCTTTATCGCGAATAAAACAGTCCTCGATTCGGCGGATCCTTGTGTACCGTCCCTCGGAAGCTCCTCCAATTAACTCGAAACGTTAATTAGAGATTTGGCACGAGGTCCGACTTGCGACGACAGTCTGCAGCGTAGTCGCGTATCGCCGGAGAATCATCACTAAGGGAGAAAGCTTGCGCTCTATTCTCTCAAGAGCTTTCCTCCCCCTCTCCCTCCCCTTCCCTCCCCCTCGACAGAAGGATATCTCGAATTCCAAGAACGCGACTACCAAGTTGAAGCGTCACTCGACAATTTCGTCGGGTCGGATACTCGAATCCGCCCGACGTTACGCGCTTCGCGCGGTATAGCGACTACTGCGGAATTTCCTTTTTCCCTTCCGATTTTCGTCGTTTTTCAACGATAGAGTCACCGTCCACCCTCTCGCAGTTCTAATATCAAAAGAAAGAAAAATAAGTAGGAAAGAGAAACGACAGGATAAAATTGACACCGGATACGAGAGGACTAGCGACGAGGGTTCCGCCCGAACCTTCGCCGAGACAAAACATCGCGCGGAAATATCTTCGCGGAAAAATCGTTTCTTCCAATTTCTTCCAATTCTCGTTCGCTCGGCTTTCGAGAATCTCATTTCGCGCTCCTCGTACGGATGTCTCTCGACGGGAGTATAGAATTTCCCACCGGTGGTGTGAGATTTCGCTGCGCCGGTGCATAACAGTGGCGTGTACCGTGCGTCTCTCGGGTTACCGATCGATGCCGATTCCGGGATGCGTCGTTCGCGAAACTCGTATCTACGGCTGGGGAACAGCAACTGCGGGGTACAAACGCGAGAAGAAGCGCGTGGAAAGCCACGAGAGACGAAAGAGCCGAAGCGTATAGTCGTTCAATGTATATATGTATGTTGGGACACACGGGATCGTTATGCCTCGTGAACGCTTTCGTGAGAAGAATCGATGTATCGGGCTGCCGGATGGATATACCCTTAGCGCACTTTTGCGCCAGCTACGTCCAATCATTTTCAAGTACCGGATAGCCGGGGAGACGTACTTATAGATATATACGATCTTTGAATGCGCACAGTATCGGTACATTGTACGATCCGCGATTCTCGGGGGTGACGCGCGCGCGTTTCGCGCGATAGTGATGAATCTCCGGGGAAGCCGGAGCCCGACAATGGGCAAATCGATTCGAATTAAATTTCGCGATCACCTCTGAAAATTTATCGTATGTACGATACGTACCGCGTACCGCCATTTTGTCTTTGTAATTTCCGCGATCCGGAAAGTGCGCCGGGATATCGCATTATTCTCCGATGAAAAGAAGAGTCAACGAACAATTATCCATTCAAAACAACCCGAGCGAAAAAATGTCCCGCGGGATACACTATTCTCGATCTTTTCGAGAATCTCATTCAATCGCATTCGCGCGAGAAAAATCAATACCTACGAACGAAATTATGAAATTTCCGCGATCGATGCGAAAAACACATCGTGGACCGCGCGTGTTACCTTCCCATCGATGGGAGTAAATACTTCGAACCGCATGAGTGCATCGTCCGCGCCTACCTTATTTATCCTCCATTGTTCTTCGATCGTTGACTCGGCGTGTACCGCGTGGGCGATCTCTTTAGCTGCGAACCCGCCGTCGTTAATCCTCGAAGTACTCTTCTCGTCTCTGTCGACTTTGTCGAGCGAAATCCACTCGAATTAATATAACGCGACGCCAATATTTCCGACTTGCAGAAATCCGCGAATCCGCGAATTAATTTATTTTCGATACTTTTCGATTTACGTTATGTTACGTCTTTCCTAATCCACGCTGCGCACGCGCACGAGAATCTCTCAAAATATATCTCTCGTGTCTCGTCACGCACTTCCGAAACGGGGTCGGGACTATTCGGAAACTCTCGGCGCAATGATCGATCGCCTTCGTCAATTATCGATTTCGTTCGCCATAGTTTCACCCATCGCGCGCTCTTATCGCGCTTCGCTCCTCGGTACGTCGAGTGATCGCCGAAAATCGTAAATTTGCATATTCTCACGGAAGACTCTCCACCGTTGTGTGTTTTACCCGATTATCGCTGAGGAATTATTCTACAACGCGCGCTACTCTATATTCCGCGCGTTATCGCAGTACCTATAGGAATATATCTATATATATATATGTATTCTAACCATCGCGTATTTCGATCTCCGTAACCTCCAAACCTCTCTCTCGTCTATAGTTTCACCGGCGCTACTTGCAAAAAAAAAAAGTTTCATCTTCGCGAGAATAGCTTCAAAATGCCTAAGTTGTGACGCCGGAACATGAAAAATCGTATTTCTCGAACAATTATAAAAAAAAACTGCGATTCTGACTAAACGTTGTCATGAAATTGTATCGTAATATTTTCCAAACACAGTTTACATTCCATTGTGGCGATAAAAATAAAAAAAAAAAAAAGCACACAAAAGAGGGGAAAACTTTAGCACGTCGAGATTTTCGTCACGTCTCACGCCTCAATTACAGAGATTTCGTTGTCGAGCGAAAGTTCGGCAAAACAACTTTTCCCCTCTCAGCCCTCGTCTAGATGTTTTCTCTCGGGTATAACGCCGCTCGGTCTTTTAAGTTGTTGAACCGAAAACAATAAAAGCTCGGTAACTAAAAATGAAAAAAAAAAAAAAAAAGAAACAATCATCTTGGGGGCAATACTTGGAAAGCGGAAGTTGATAATAGCAAAGCGAACGAGGGGTCTAAGAATGGCAAGCGAGAGGGTTCACTTCGGTGTTAATTTAATATTCAAAAGTTTTGAGGGAGTGGAGAATTAAAAAAGTTTAATTCGGCCTTCCGGCGCATGCGCACAAACAATTGCACTTCGAGAGCGATACTCGTAAACTCCGCTTGTAGCCCATTGTCGTTATTTACAATAAAACTTGTATTTTACCACTGAAACCTTTGCAATTCCGTTGAATTTCGTTCGTTCCTATCGAAATACCGAGAAATAAGTTATGACGAGGCGTAAAATACGGGTTTATAGGTCGCATTCGCACTTATAGGTTATAATTCACGAGAGTCTAATAGGCGCGCGACGAGAGTCTTTTCCCAGCGATATTCAGAGAGAAAACGAAAATATAGCGAAATATATACTGCGTTAGGATACTATTGTCGAGTTACAGATCTCGGAGAGCCGTGTCTCTCTCCCCGGAATAGCCGAAAATTCGCGTAACGAGGCGCGAGCGGCTACTCTCGCGTAGACAGCGAAATTAGACAAATGTTAGTGCCGATTATACACGAAAAAAAAAAATGGTTCAGCGCATACAAAAAGTAGTTGCAGCGTCCATTTTCGAAGACAAATAGGTTACGGTAACTACTTTTTGTTTGCGTCCAACTATTTTTTTTTAATGAAAAAAAAAAAAAAAAATTGGAGTGAATTTTAATAAAAAATGTTTTATACTGCGTACGATTTTTTGCATTTTTTTGATTCCCGAACTGCACCCCCTCCCGGCGCGCAACGAGGTTATCGAAAGAGAAAAATAAAGACGAAGAACACCTTCGTCATTATATATTGTCCGGAGAGAGGATTATCGGTGTTCCGAAACCGATAAAAAGCCCGTCAAAAACTATAACAGAGTTTCGCTAATCTTCCGCTGACGAATTATTTTTTCAAAAAATGAAAAAGGCGGCTGCGAACCGAAGCTTTTGCGATAATACCGCCGAGATAACTAGCGCGAGCGCAAAAGATTTTTAAAGTGCGACAAACACTCGGTGGACAGACGCGTTACCTACTATTCTGGTTACCGTATCGTTCCCAATGCGGCGGAACAGAGGGTACAATTTGCTTTGAGGTAAACCGCGGTGCTGCGCTCCGTTTATCCGATTCAATTGCGTTCGCGTTTGGTCCCGACGGTTCTCTTTGCCATCCTTGAATCTCCGAACGAGCGGACGGCAAACGTTTATCCATATACTCGTATCTTGCAACGGGTCCATGCAGCGTTTCGGAAGGCCTCCTTTGCTTAGATTCAATCGTTGGGGCGTCTCTTTTGTTTTTCGTTTTTCGCCTGTATTTTCACATCGCGCGACACCAATAGCGAGAGAGCTTTGCTTCGTCGAGTCGCCTGGTTTCCTTTTCCTTCCGCAAGCTCTCTATATACGCTTCACGACGGCTTTTGTGCTCTCGCGGTCCGTTGAATGAAAACCCGTTGACCGGATAGACCGACTTACCGTGTTCTCAATAGCGAATCGACCGCGTAGCGAACGCTACGTTAAGATATAGGTGACGATGGTCCGAGTGCAACCAATCCGAAGCGCTGGATTTAGGTAGCGAGCGGAGAAAGCGCTCGGAAGCTGCGAGATACTATGCCTTTTTACTTACTGACCGATTGTAAAGAACAAAACAAGTGACGGGGAGCGGAGTTCCATCTTCGCGCAAACGCTATTCCTTCTCTTCGCGATTTTTTTTTTCTCTCGTTCGAGAGCCACGAAACGCACAATGAGAATCGTACGAACTACTGTACGGAAAGTCTAAAGGCTTCAACTTTTCAATGCGCCACACAGTTATCACGACTCTCTCGCTCTCTCTCGCTCTCTCGCGCTCTCTCTCCCTCTCTCGCGCTCTCTCTCCCTCTCTCGCGCTCTCTCTCGCGCTCTCTCGCTCTCTCGCGCTCTCTCTCGCTCTCTCGTGCTCTCTCGCGCTCTCTCGCGCTCCCTCTCTCGCTCTCCCTCTCTCTCTCAGCTCGTCGTCTGGTTGAATCACAGAAAAGCTTTCATTTCCGGCCTCTGACAATTGTCCGACGAGGCAAAGCCCCGCGGAGACGCGAAAATCTTTCATGAAAATCCATACGTCTCTTTCTTCCTCTTGTACTCGAGTTTCTTATTCTTCGCTTATCTTTACTTTAATTTAACTTAGCCTATTCTGGACAACGAAAAAAGCCCTTACAATGAGACTGAAAACGGTTTTGCTGCTCTCTATCGCATGTCTTTCATCGACGTTCTTTTGGCGAAAAAAAAAAAATGGCTCCGTTGCAACGGATATAATAGACTCGTTACTTCGTTTACATACGCTTCGTATATACGATTCTTCGAAAAAGAAACGCAAGAATAAAAATAAATGAAAGTGTAATTAATTTAATGTATTTGCCATAAAATTCAACTCCGTATTCGACGGTCGTCCATTGTACCGACGTATCGTTTGCATTTACGAGACTTCGTAAAAGTGTTATATATACCGAAATGAATATGTGCGATTTTCGTTCCCTCCCGGAGAAGCGTACAACGGGCCGAATTTCATATTAAATATCCAGGAACAACGCGATTTGTGTGCGTTTAACAAAAAGAAGAAATGAAAAAAAAAAAAAAAAAGTTATCGTCACCGTATACGAGGCGAGGCGGGCCTTCGCTATCTCGCTACGTGCTCCGAAAGTCGCAGGTTATCACCAGCCATGAATAATTCAGTACGCTTTTCCAACAAAGTTATAGCTTGTTACACGCGGAGCTCTTCCAGTGAAGCGTGGTTCGCGGACTCGTTGTACCCGCGGCAACACGGCAACCCCCCCGCGCGCGCGCGTATATATAATATTACAATGGGCTTTGGACACTGTGCGCGGATGCATTTCGTGCTGATAACGTTGCCGGGCGCTTCTGCCGCTGGTGATGCCACCGTTGTCGGCAATTCTATATCCGAATAGACGACCGGCGGTAACCAGACGAACGATCGGTCGACTCAGTTGTGACGAGCGATGTACGCGCATTCCGCGAAATGTGTCCGATCAACGCGTCCTTTTTCGATCGAACGGTGACGCAGACAAGAGAGAGAGAGAGCGATGCGTCGAGGATTTTCCGCGTTTCGAATGCAACATTAGCCTTATGCAGACGCAACAGCGAAACAAATCCGTATGTACCATAGAAGGTATATATCGCATATATAGCGTCAAAGAGAGCCGACGAGAGCGAAGCCCATTGATACGGGATAAATTTAATATCGGCGAATAGCTGCGGGAATACTCAATGGATTCGATATACCTGTAGCTATATACGATCAATCGAAAAATTCTTCAACCCCATCGTGACTCGGATCGTTTGTCAATTTTACGAAAAGTCATTGCCATTGATTTTCGGTGCGATGTAAAGCCGTAAAGTATCGAATAATCGCAAAAATCAACGCAAGGGCATAGCCTTGAAATTCGATTTCCACCGCGTAGAAAACACTTTCGATATAAGTCCGAAGAATAATTAACGCGGAATAAAGTACCCGGAGTACCGTACGAGAGAGGAGCCGTGACAAGTACGCAACGAACGAAAAGCGACGAGTGCAATATTGTTCAATTAAATCGGTGATTAAAGCGCAACTTGATTAGACTCGAGTATTCGAGTTTGAAAAGGTCGCGGACGAGGGGAAGCGATACGAAAAAATGCCATTCTCTCGGGTGGTCCGCATAGCGGGATGATGGCGCGACGACGCGGCGACGCGACGACGCGACGACGCGAGAGGAGAAAATTCTGTGAAACATTGTGGTCCGCGGTACCGCGATGGGGGATGCGAAATAAAAGCAAACGTTTTTTTCCTAATTGCGTGAAGCTCTCGCGTCGGGTCCGTGCGCATGCGCAGTTGATGAAAAGATCGAAGCAACGGAGTCTCTCATTGTGACGCATCGCAGATACGTCGAGGAGGAAGGAAACGAGAGAATGGTAAATTGGATATTTTTTCGTCTCCCTCTCTCTTCGTCTCTCTGTTCCGTTTGCACTTTTAACACGCAACGCGCGCCGTTGTCAACAATTGTATTACGGTTCGTGCAAATTGCGGTGTGAATACACCGGTGCTATGGATAGAATAGCCGCATATATATACGAACACAATGTAGCGAACGTTATTTTTGTTCTCCCAGCGTAGACGCGAAGTGCGTGCGCGGGCCGAGGGTTGCTTAACCGGACGTTGGGAACGATGTAGGGGTTGGGGGTTAAGCTTCAGGCACGCAGGAAAATGGGGGTTGGGAGTTCGATGTATGGATGGGCAGTCCTTGGCTCGGTTCACAGCTCCCGCATTAAGCCGCTTAATTCTCGATAAGCCCCCCCCCCCCCCCCCCCCCACCCCGTGTCTAATCTCGATTACTCGAGCTTCGTACTCCGGCCCCAGCATCACCCCGTATACTCTCGCTATCCAACGACCCTTCACCGATCTTTCTCTTCCTCTCGCGCTTTTCACATACTCGCCTTTCATTCTCTTTGCCATTTAACCCACTACGCTGTACGAAATGGCCAACGAGTTGTTTTTATCCCATCCCCCATCCCGAATTAATGATTTTTTTTCCGATTTTTTCACGTACGTTTTTTTTCCCCGATTTTTCGACGTACGTTTTTTTTTCCCCGATTTTTTCACGTACGTTTTTTTTTCCCCGATTTTTTCACGTACGTTTTTTTCCCCCAATTTTTCCACGTACGTTTTTTTTTCCCCGATTTTTTCACGTACGTTTTTTTTTCCCCGATTTTTTCACGTACATTTTTTTTTCCCCGATTTTTTCACGTACGATTTTTTTCCCGATTTTTCGACTATATGTATTACATGGCGTTTTACCTATATATACTACGCGACGCCGGTACCTATTATGTATATATCGGGCATTGCGCGCAAAAACCGACGCCTGCCCTCGAACTTGTTCAAAAGTTACTCCTCGGGCTGTAAACGTTTTAATAATGCTGATATTAACAACCCTCAACGTTACGTGAAATTACAAACCTTCGGCGCACACTCGCGAGGCAACTCGAGCGGATACGTGTTTGGAAATATCAAACGCCCTTTTTCAATGCCGCGATAAATAGTAGCTGTATACTTTCGGGTTACACAATAGCTGTTCGTTTGTACAATCTGCTGGAATTTCTGGGCTGAAAATAAATTCTATTGTACTGTTCGACGTTATCGCGAGGCTCTTTCTCTTTGCGATAGAACATCGAACGTCGTTGCCGAGTTTTAACCTCGAGACTTCTCAATCACAGGGTCGTACACACAAATGTTCTTTTTTGTTTTGTTTTTTTTTTTTTTTTTCGGTTCCCATCCCTCGATCGACCTCTTCGGGGTTGGAAAAGTTTTTCCTCCGTTGTTACCGCTCGTCGATCCGCGAACGCGGTGATAACTCGGTACCGTACACCAACGCGTATTTCTACCCTCTCGTCGCGCAAACCTTTCCGGGATAGTCTAACGATTCTGTTGCACACGGGCAGCGAATATTTGACTTGCCGCTCGGTCGGTCGCGAGATCGTCTCGAAACGAAATAAACTTGCGCTACGGGAACGTCCGGCGAACTCGGAGAACGGAAACGAAGGGGTTGCCGCACGGCGAACGGTTTCGCGAATGACCCGAATCCTCCGGGCGTTTATCGGCTCGATTCGCTTCGCTTTTCCGAACTATACCTTCCGAGTTCCCTTCCCCCATCGAACTCTATATCATTGAGAAGCTTGCAGCGTATTTCTCAAGCTTGTAGGTATAGCCATCGTATATCGAGCTTTGCGCTCTCTTAATGCCGAACTTGTGCATCGCGCACTCCGAACTCCCATCGTTCCGATACTCAATCTTCCGCCGCCGGATTTGTGTTTATCGGATTACGAGATCCGAACGAATTGTTACGGACTATTTTTTTCGAGCTTTGTACGAAATAACTGCGCCAAATAAAATTCAACGAACTGAACGCCATGAGAAATTGGAAATTATTTAAATGGGATTGCAAATGGCATTGTTAGCGCGTGAATTCCATCACCGAAAATGTCTGAAAACACCCCATTCACCCCTATGGAAATGACGTACCTTTATATACGTCGGAAGCCAAACCGTCGGTACACAAAGGATTTGGAGGCTTAAAACTTCCGATTTTCGCGACATCGTCACCGCCATCACGATAATAACGTCACGCGCACAGTTCGGCGAGTGATTTTCAAAAGGTCTTACGATCTATCCGTAGGCAACGCAGCGAACGCAAAGCGTCGAGAGTGACCTGATTTCGCGAACGCGCGCGCGCAACCTCGCTGATGCACAATAATTAACTAAACCGCAAATTAATATTCATCCGATATATCGCTTACTCCCCGAGTATCCGTCAAGTGCACTTCGCTTCGTCTGAGAAGCGCGAACCTCAGACTCACGAAAAGCTCGCCGCAAGCTCTGCGAAGTGCCGCCCGCTAACTCCGCGTTACGTTGATATTCGCGATCTTTTCCGACAATCTCCGCGATCTCTTTTCTGCATCGAATCGAACAGTCTGTCGTGCGGAGCTTTCGATTCAACAAACGATTATCGATTTCCGACTCGGGACTCGAGTATATTATATATTACATATTCATCAATTTTTTCCGTTTTTCTCCGCTCTCTCGTGCGTAAAGGATGGCCTTTGCCTTATATATATATATATGTATGCAGGTACACAGCGATCGATTTTCCGTCTCATAATCCGGTCTCCCCGTTCTCAATTACATTCTCATGTCGCGACGATCTTTACCCATTTTCGCATTTTTTTTTTTTTTTTTTCGTCACAAATACGCGACTTGAACATTCTTCGCTTCGAAATTGATGTCACGATTGCAGATCGTTCTTTCCGACGCGCGTAATCCATGAAACGCTCCCCGTCCCCCGTTCCCGTTGTTCTCTGCCGCAAGAGGGAAAGGGGAGGGTAAAGGGGAAGAAGCAGAGAGACGAAGGAGCAACGTCGAGGCACAATGCCAATCAGCTTTAAGGCAACATAGAGCGATAAAGCCCTCGCTGCTCACCGTGCCGACAAGCTCGCTCGCGGTTTTCGAGCTTTCGAGAGAAAAGCGCGAGCGGCTGGGCCCGGCGCGGGCTTTATATCACCGCCATAAGATGTAATCCCCTTGATTGGTTGAGCGCGTTATTCGAAAGATAAAACCCGCTGGGCCACTGATTGCAACAACCCGTTGTATACGTGCGATTGTTGTTCCCCCCACCCGCCCGCGCGCATGCGCGGCTGTGTACCATCGCGCAATACTATTGCTATTTTACCTATAAATAAACGTCGCTTTTACGATACACTGTACGCAACGCGTTTTTATGAAGCTTGAAAAATTTTACGGATAGAATTTTGCCGGAAGCGCTCATAAACAAAAATGGCGGTGCGAAACATCGAAAAAACAACAAAAAAAAGAGAAACTTACAATTCCTAAAGAAAAAGTCTGTGATCCCGATAGTACTTGAATCTCCGATAACAGATGCGGAAAGCAAGATTTTTCGTTCGATATTCTCGTCGTCTCGGCGTCTAATAAAATTATAACGCGGATTTAAACTTTATTCATTTTATACTTTCGTGTACTCTCGACGAGAGATTGATCTTTTTATTATCTGTTCGCGAACACGCGAAAGGATGCGAAAGGGGGGGGGGGGGCGCAATCTCCGAAGCATCTTTTACTCGCGGCCAGGTTTTTCTTTTGGATATAGTATACACCGCGCGATATGCGGTCCTCTCTTCAATTCTCGTGTGATTTATCATCCGCAAGAGCTTGCGCTCTCTCCTGCGAGCAGAGATGAGAAGATTGGGAGGATTCTTCTCTCTCTCTCTCTCTCGGTTGGGCGGCTTCCGGAAGCAGCTGCGCGGCTTTTCTATAGTCCGTTCTCGTACTCGTGAAGCACGGAAAAAGCGAGGTCCGCGATGCTCGTGAGAGATCGTAAGCGGAATGCACACCCGGCAGTAGCAGCGCCGGATATACCTATACACAGCGGCGAGGAGCGTCTCTCGTGCGCGCACGATGAATATGACCAACTTTGGCCGTCTCTCAATGCGGAGTTTCATTGCCGACGTTGCGGTAATTCTGTCAACTTCAACGAGCGGCGAAACCACCACGCGTACGGGCGTAAGATAAGCTTTGGCTTTCTCGACGACTGGGCGGCGATGGGGCGCGCGGTGGTTGATCTCAAGAACCAGAAGCCTCTTCACTCGCGTCTCTCACGTAGTGGCTATAAATTTACGCGTTTCTTGCACCCGACCACGTAGAGGAAACGGGTTGGTACTCTCGCACCAACCAGCGAAGAGTACGTATATATATATTTCATTACGTTGTATGTGCTTACGAGACCGGCCCTCTGCATGGCGCGCGCGTAACCTACGGAGTATATTCTATACAGTACTCTCATAGAATTGCTCTGCCTCTTGCCGAGCTTGAGAAAGAAATAGGGGCGGCGTAGTAAAATACAAAAACGAGTTACTTCTCGCGATGTATAGCTGTAGCTGTACATCAAAAAGACCGTAGTGAATGAGGTAGGAAGTGCGCAAAAAAATATTCAAGATTCCAGTCACGTTTTCCTCGCACACAGCGAGCCCTTTTGGCATAATCGAGCAACTAATAGCATTCGTTTTATCATTGATAAAATTCAATCTATCTTTCCAACACGACTGATCCGAACCCATTTTTTTTACATGAAAAAGCGTATCAAACGATTTTACAAATTTTTCTCGTGTTTATTTGGAATTTCATTCTCGAACTGTATTTACGAAATACAAAAACCAACGCGGCAGACAATTAGTCGAGTTAAAACGCGCGATAATTTCTCATTTCTCGTTGAAATGAAAAACGGCATGGAATCGAAATGGCATTTCGTAATTTTTCACGTTAACACGGTGCATTCGTCGGACATCAATTCCGCTCGTCGGATAATTTAACTAGCAATTAAAACAGGTATGCGATATATCTTTGATCTTTTTCGAAAAAAAGGGACGGGGAATTTTATAATAAACGAGAAACCGGAAGGCATCGATTGCGCTATTCTTGTCATTAATATTGATGACGATCGACGAGTTTTCCGGGTGTTTTAACGTATACGAGTGCTTTTACGATACAGTAGAAACTCCGTATTCTTAACTCGACGGGACCGGAAACGCTCCCGTTTCTGTATTTCCTCTTTTGTCCCTACTTCCGGTCAGTTGCTGTGAGTAGGGGTAACGAGGGGCATACGCGTTCGTAGATACTGCTTGGAGTGGGGAGAACGGACTCAGGAGAAGTAGAGTTACGAGGATATGGCACAGCAACGAGAGATGCTCCGATGGTAACAACTCGCCTTCCCTATTGTCTCCAAAATGGTTGCTCTGACGACCAAAAGCAAATTAGGTTTTCATACTTCTATCTAATGACTACAAACCCCTAATTTGCTTTTCGTCGTCAGAGCAACCATTTCGGAGAAAATAGGGAAAGCGATTGGTTACCGACTGAGTCTGTACCTCATCCTTTTAAGGGAAATCGGCGCCATGGTGTAACGAGTCAAAATAAGGGAGCGGTTAAGTTATGAGGAGTTAAGAATACGAAGCTTGGACTGTAAGTCTAATTCCGCGAGATCGTGTTCGCGATCCATGAGAGATCGACGAGACGAGAATTCGGTAAGAGGCCTAAAGACGATCGACGCACCTTCCGAACGATGTATTAAGGGATAATAGAATCGCTCAACATTTTATTTCGCGAGTACAAGAAATAAAAATTATTATCCGGTCTCTCATAATTGTTACATACGCCAATATGCCTCCCCAAGCTTCGAGTACCGATATTTTGCGTCGATCGCATTCAAGCTGTATGTTTACTTCATCTGCGCGCTACTTTGCGATATCCTATAATTCTCGTTTGTAGAGTATAATAGAAGTGCGGTATAGTAGAAAATAGGTTCTCTCGACAATTATCGACTGGCCTGAAACAACAAGATACTAAAATTCACCTCTCGAATAGAGGCGCGTACAGGGTACGAGGGCAATGTTGGCTATGCACTCTACATTCCATATAGATCCCCGTATACGTTCGCGGTAACGCTGCGAGGGCGAAGGTACGTTTACCGTAACCCGTACTCGCGAAGCCATTGAGAGTTCACTGCTGCTGACTCTCTCCCCTTTCTCTCTCTCTCTCTTTCTCTCTCGAATATATATGTATGTATATAGATATATGTAATATAGGTATATACATTATATACACATTGTAATGTAGACATATATCGCGTAATACAGCGTAGTATACAGCCACCGTGCGCTGCAGCGCGAGTACATAAATGCTCTCTATCCTCGCGCAACCCTGCCGTGCAAGCCTCTCCGCGTTCGACGATAAAGTACGATAGTTGGAGCCCGTGAAAGAGAGAAAGGTAAGCGGTCGGAACGAGAAGTAAGTTGGGTAGCCGAGAGTTGAGCCCTGAACCCGCGAACACTGGGGTGAAACCAAGTGTGGAGGGAGTGACAGAGAGAGAATAGGGCGCTCGTGCCATGGATATTTTATTATTTCTACCCGCGCGTATGCACGGAGATTTGTACACGTTTCACAAATCTCCTTTTTTACCTCTACACGGAGCGAGTGGGTTGAACAATGATGAAAAAAATTATGGATAAAATCACTGAAAAATACGCGAAGTACGTATAATAAGCTTGATAAACTTTCATTAAGGTAGTCCGAGCGGTACAGTCCGGTCAAACAAGGGATAACGAGGGATTCAACGAAAATTTTCAACACTTCTTAATCGAATAAAAATCTGAAAAAAATCAGGCATATGGAAGGCTATGTAAAGTTTAATTTTGCACAATAATAATATTTAAATGTTATTAATAAATTAGTGAAAAAATAAATTGTTCGACAAATTACCCGGCAACCTAATTTTTTTTGTTTATGAAAATGATTCGTAATTTTTTCGGAATATATATGGGTTTTTTAAGAATTTCGTCAATTTTTAAAAAGTTGATAAAATTCTGAAACATTCATACGGATTAATTCATATACATCTCATTAATTCATATTCATATAATTCAGATTCATACGGAAAAATGTACGGCTCATTTTCATAAACAAAATACAAGTCTGAAATAGAATTTTTTAGGCATTTTATTTTTTTTTATTAATGTATCGAGGAAACAAGCCGAGTAATTCTGCGAAGCGACGGTTACGATTCCGCGAAGAAGCCGCAGTTACAATTTCCGCGAAGAGTCGGAACGTTGTCGGTTCCACGAATTGCTGTAACCGTCGTCCCGAAGAAGGGAGAGAGAGTAGCTCGCTACTCACTAGTCGAAGAGATGCCAACGCGCGAGCACGCATCGAGCGCACAACGAAGTGTTACATTTTTTTTTAATAAATATTTTAAACAAAACGTTCCACATTATAAATAAAAATATTTATCTCTATTTGCTCCTATAAATTCGATACTGAAATTTATCGGGAAATTTCGGCGATTAAAATTCGTGTAAACAACTGTGAGACAAAGGATAAAGAAAAAAAACGTCAAGTACAAAAATACGCCTCTCCGCGTGTCCGAGTACAGGGGGATTATACCGAGCGCAACAACTGTGCGTGCACAAGCGTATGGATAAAACAGTACGCGCGAGAGAATCTCCAAGTTCGTATAGTTAATTTGGATATTCGGAGTTTGCCGCTTGCTCGTTCAGTGGCTCGGAATAATACAGTTGCGCCGCTGACGATGCGCGAAATTATTAAAGACCCACACCTACCGCACACGCCATTGCGTCCGAACGCGTGTGCGTAAGCATATAGGTATACGTATGTATAAACAATATCAAACTGTATCTTGAGCATTCGGTGTGTACGCGTTGCGAATTTAGTTCGGTCTAATTCCTCGAGTCGTTAAGCCGCACACGTTCGAAAGGTGCGAGGCAGAGGAAAGGGATTACTACTATTACAGTTAGCGGATTATACGAAGCTCCAAACACGAGAGAGTTGTTAAGCTCGCTACGATTATATCCTGGTACGGGAGCCCGAAGGGGAGACTAGTTTAATATAGCTACCGATACACGGATGAAGAGTTGGAGCTAAATGAGAGCCGAGAAAAGAACAAAAAGAGCGTCATTCGACGGAGGAGGAAGCGAGGAGAAAGCGAAGAGGTTGCGAAGCCAAAGAGCGCGCGAGAAGGGTGGATGGGAATAAAGTGGATTCCAGTAGCGGCCAGCTTGAGGGTGGCTGCCGAGAGTGTCCGTTGAGCCAAGTACACATTCTTCTGGGAAAGGTAATAAAGCCAGCGGGCTCTGCCGCAGACTCTCTCGTCTCGCCTCTTCTTCTTTCTGTGAAATGTCGACCTGCCCTCCCCCTCCCTCCTTCTCTTTATCCTTGATACAGCTTCTGCCGGAAAAACGCATGGATACAGTAAAAGAGAAAGAAGAGACGAACCTACTGTGTGAACGAATCGGTGTTAGTAGCGAAGCTGAATGCAAAATGGTGTAGCGGACTCTGTTACAATCTTCTTTCGTACACTCCCGCTCAACCCTTGGCCCCTCACGACGGCCCTTTGTGCTCCATCCGCCCGAGTCTCTTCGACTTTTTTACCGCATACATGCGTACTCCCTTCAAACTAAAGCTTGTTCGTGTTCTTTTTTTTTTTCGTTTTTTTTTTGCGTTATTCCCTGAACACGCTTTGTCGACACAAGGATCAGATATTAAAGCTTTCCCCTTTGCGCTCGTTCAAGTTTTGTCTCGTAGTTACTGCACTCCCCTTTCTCCTCCGACGCCTTATCACCGTCGTGTTTAGTACGACATGAGGAAAAGTTTTCGTCGGATAAAAAGCGCTTCGGGCCGATCTGGAATCCGTGCGCAAAGTGGCGAATCGCAAGACTGAGCCAAGTTGAGCCCACTTTCGAAAGTGTTTGGCAACTCTCGCGGAAAAGTGCGAAGTACGAATATGTTAAAATTTTCCGTATCGGCGTGGCAGTGAATACCGGAACTATTTCTACTACACTCACGAGCGTTCGCTCGGATGCTATGCGTCCGTGCATCGATTTATCTATCTACAGTCCACGCTCCGTATTCTTAACTCAACGGGACGAAACCCGCGCCCTTTTCGGTATTTCCCCTATCATGCCTACTTCCGGTCAGTTGCTGCGAGTAGGGGTAGCAAGGGGTATGCGAGTGGGGTTTCCCCCGCTTGGAGTGGGGAAAAGGGGCTGAGGGGAAATACAGTTAAGGGAATTCGTTACCATGGTAACGAGTTAAAATAAGGGACAGTTAAGTTAAGGGGCGTTAAGAATACGAAGCGTGGGCTGTACTTCAAATCGACGAGATTTATCAAATCGAGAGAAGTAGGCCAATCGAACTGAAGATTCAAAAGGTAGGATCCTTCGGCGAGTCTCTTTCGCTGTTTTTTTTTTCTTTCGTCATTATCCCAAGCTTACTATCGGAAACAAGCCCTCCAGAGGCGTTCATTCTCACGGTTGGCTGGTCCAAACAACAAGCCGATAAGTGGCAGACACTAACGGACGTCCGGATTAAACGGGGCGTGTGCCGCCCAACATCTTTCTCTTCAACTACCGTCTCCAGCGTACCATCGCGAAAAAGCCGGAAGCTTCCTGTTTTCCTCCCTCTTCGCAGGCAAGCCAAGTCCCGAGCATCTTCTTGCCATCCCTCTTTCTTCATTCCCCACCGTTATTTTAACGTCTCCGACTCTTGTTCGCCGCTGATTTTTACCCTCTGGGCTCTCGTCAACTGTATTCTACCTTACTAGTTCGGAGGTATAACGGAACCGGAAGCTCATTTTCACTAGCGAGATTTAATGCTGTACAGGCGAAGGTAGAGGAGAAAGCGACCAAAGTGAAATAGCACGGGAAATAGTCGTGCGCTGCGGTCTCGCATGAATTTAGCAGTTCTTCCTGCTTTCGGGGGCCTGTCTCAAGCGCGTTGCCGGAAGTTTCTTACCACCGTGTGGTTTTGGGAACGTTGGAGGATTCCGGATACGAAACGATGCGGAGAAAGTAGCGGAAAGGGAGGAGAGGGTGGGAGCCAAGCAACAGCAGGTGAACGTACACGCTCGGCTAGTTTGCGGCTCGGTGATGCTGGATGCTCCACTGCGGTGGAGACGCGAAACGGTCTTTTACCAATGTCCAAAGCAGGGCAAGCGTGGATACCAAGTCCGAAGTACCGGTACATTCTCAGAGGCCATCCGGGTTAGACGCGGCTTTTCCAAACTGCGTCCCAGCGGGCGATATTAAAGGCGAGACTGCTCGTTGGTCGCCGGATAGAATTTATAGTTCGCCAAACCCAAGGGAGATCCTCTACGGGTCTTTTCCGTAATACCAAAGACAAACTTGTACCCCTCTTAGCTTTAGCCCGGCTTTATATACTTACGTCTCATGGAACCATAACCGTTGTGCGGTTCGTGCGGTGAAACCATTCTTCTCGAACACTGGCGCCCCCAGACTTGTTCTTTGCGCAACCTCTCAAGGATCTTTCTTCGATGCTCCGTATACCATAACTACGAATGCCCACACAAGTGTGTTTCTTTCCTCTATATTGAACGACAAACCGCAATATCGGTTATAAATGCCGTTTTGCAGTTTTGCGGTATCAAAATGTTGGAAAACGGAATCTTTCGTTCCTTGTTTGGACTACCGGATCATCTATAGTTATAACTAGAGCGGTCTTTCGGAAACTATCGCTTGTACCTATGTACATGAAGGATCTCCGCAAGAACTCTGCGCACACTTGGGGAGTGAAACTCGCGCGCGATCACACGAATGCAATTATAAATACTAATTTCCAAGACAAACTCGTTGACGGAACCGAGGAATGAGAGATGGAAATGACTATATTTGCCGTGGTAAGCGGTACGTAGGTATCGTGTTATCTCCGAATTGTCAAAGAAACTCACTGGAAACATTGTGAATTCTCGAAGTAAAATACTAATGGATACCTACCGACGAAGATTTATATTCACCGGAAAGTGAATTACGAAAAAAAAAAAAAGTTAACTTGTTAATACAAGCTGAGAGCCGAAAGCCCGGGTGCTGAAAGCCGACCACGGAAGACTGGAGATACAACCTTCGTATAATAAATGCAGCAACCGGAGTTGCCCAGATTTTTTTTCAGCGGCAAACAAGCGTAATTCATAAAGAAATGAGACAAGTTGAAAGAAAAAAAAAACTCGTAGCGACGTTTGGCGTTGATTCCGCTCCGGTACATTTTATTATGAATCTCGGATCTTCAAGATGCCGAGAGACTTTCCAGACTTTGCTACGAGTACAGTCGATATTTCCGCTCTCGTGGAAATAAAAAAAAAGGTAGAGAAAAAAATGCGATGGTGAGATAGCGAAGAGAAATAACGGAAGAAAGAAAGTAAAAAAAGATAAAAAAGAGCGAAGGTAAAGGAGAGCCCTCCGTCCGCAGAGGTACTTTAAGACATTTAATTGGTTCCAATATAGATATATTGCACCGCACATCTCGCCGTACTTCTCTCTATCTATCCACCACATTTTCCTTGCACCACCACACCAACACCCAGACACGCACCTTTAAGGCAAATTAATTAGATCCCCGGAGAGGCCGTGAGGCGCGCGCGCACTTTAGCGCTGGCGCCGTTGGCCCGTCTCCGTCGGTCGGAATATGTCTGAGTGCTAATCAAAGTTTCGTTTGCCCGAGCAGGAGAGTCTTTGCGCACTGCAAACGTTCGCCTCGAAACACCCGGACAGCTCCAAATGGGTAGTATAGCAACGGCGCGATAGCGTTGACGTAGGAGAATAAGATAACAAACGAAAAAAATAATACGAGAGCCGCTACGCTTGTTTCACCGCGGGTGATGTAGTCGAAGGCCGTGGTGAGTAAAAGAGCGAAGGAAAAAGCGGCGAAGGAAAAATAGCAACGTCCCCCCGTCCCCGTACCGCATAATTCATTGCGCATTGGATAAAAATAATGGTACACATAAAACCTCTTTCGCACACGAGAATGGACGGTCGTAATAGATCTCACCCTCGGCACCCTCTCGCCCTTCTATCCGATGCCGGATCGTCCGGCAACATTTTCGCTTTGTCATGCTAGCTGAGCAAAGTCTCAGAAATGAGTTTTGGATATACCAAAATTAAGTGCTTTATAAGTGTTAATCATATGTCGAAGCCAATATTTTTGGGCTCATTTCGTTTAGCTGAAAAATCGATGCGAAAAGTGCTCCGCTAGCAGGGCATCCCTTGACAAGCCAACCCTTTGTTCATGTTTCCGAAATAAAAAAAAATAAATTTTTTTTTTTCAAGAAATATAAAAAATGTCGCCAAGTAGTTTAAATAGTTTTCAAATAGTTTTGTGTAAATAAAAAAAACTTTTAAAATAATCAAAAATCATATGAGCCAAGTGAAAAAAAAAATTTGCTCATCCTTTCTTTCGATGCAACTACATTTATTTGTATTTTAAGGACGCGCCAAGTTTTTTTTTATTACGGCGCCCTTCTTCCCTTTTCATACCAACCAATAGAATCGTTGCTGCCATTTGTGTAATAGAAAGGGAACGCTTCGGAAAGGGACAGTGGGCAGGTACTCCGGTACTCAGGTATTAGGATATTCAACTTATCTGATGGTGCTTAGGTAATTGGTTGGATTCCCGAATCGTCAACTTATCTGATTGTCTACTGTACGTCAAACTTCGCTGTCCTTTCTTATCACTGCCCGCGGTGTGCCGAAACGGCTTACGAAATACGTGCGCATCGATGATGCAACCCCTAAGGGCAGTTTGCACTATCGACCGCAGTCATCGATTGACGGCGCGGTCGGTAATTTTACCGGCTAATTTACCGAACGATATAAATGACCGATCTTCGATTTTTCATTTACCACAAGAATTTTAATACCGATTTCTTATGTTCTAATTGTTTGTCTCGTCTCTTATAGGAGAATCGAAGGTTTTGCACCCTTTCATGTCATTCAAATTTGTATTTATTTAATTCCTAAAAAAACTGTGTTCTACGAACTGAAAAGTACTAAAAAATATGAAATGCAATTATCGAATTAAATTGCCGATCGATTAAGAGTATTTTACGTGCTTTGCGATTCGCCTAACGACGCATTCGGAACAATCTCAATTGTCTTGCGTTGCAACACGTATTAGTTCCGATCGTGAAAGGATGTAGCGATGGATAGGACGAAGATGGAGAAGAGGAAGGATAACGGGGCGATGTATCTCAGCGTGAATGAAAGGAGCAGAAGCAGGGTTGGCCGATTGGTTGGCAAATAGGATTCGGCAGCCAAATAACTGTCCACCTCTTCGCTTGCCCCTCGCCGCCTCGTCGGTTACGGGAGAATGTCACCGTCGTAAAGCGTGATCCGGGACCTTGCCGACTGGCCAGTGGCCAGAGGGGTGTCGTCCACCTACTCGGAAAGCTAGTTGACTTGGTCTCTCCCTTTCGTGTTTCTCTCCTAAACCGGTATACATCCTGCAAGAACGGCAATGTCCATTCGGCGAACATGTATACTACAGACTGTTATGTCGACATCTTCGCCGTGGATTTCTCGTAATAGGAAAGGCACCGAACCAATACACTCAAAGGAAGAAACATCCGTACGGAGGTATAGCATTAAGGTCTATTACCTTACTCTATATACCTGTATCCGTACCTCGAGGTCATCGCGTACTATTGGCTATCTGATGAAAGGCATACAACAGCCGTACGGATGCACATTTACCCTCGAGACCTTCGTTATTGGTCAGTCGTGAGTTGAACGTTTCAACCCCCACATACTATACGCTCTGAATTCTTCGGCGGCTCAGCGCGAAAACCCAATTGATCTTTGTTCGTCAGTGACGTAAGGTTCGGCTGCATAACACTCATACGTTGCACGCGTAACCGCGTAACATAACCGGAACGTGCGTCTGTTCGTGACATTGAAAGGCGATGTATGAAATTCTATAATTTTCGAGCATTAAAGTCGGTAAACTGAGTCAAAGAGCCGGAAAATTAATTTCAAGAGTCGACACATCGATCTTATATTCGGCGCTTCTGCCGATAATACGTCATTACGAAACCGTGGAGCGAGTAGAAAATACAACCCGTTTTTCTTGCGCGTTACAAGAATTGCGTCATCAGCGGGTTATGGTCTCGTCGAGCACACGTTTTCCCTAACGACAGAGTCCCCAAGCGATCTCAAGGCTTCAAAATTAAGCGAAGCGACAGAAATGATTAATTTCTTTGTTTTTTTATTTATTTATCTTTTACGAACATTACGAGGCGAGTTTCTTCGGCAAGAGATCTACTTTTTTCGCGTCATTATTTTCGAGGCGCAATGAACAGGTGCATTATTTTTTGGACTTACGGTACCGCTACGTGGTCATTGCGTCTTTCAAAATGAAAATTGCGATCGAAACGAATTATTGTGGCCATCGCGGTACCGTTAATTTTCTTGTTAATTTGTTTTTAATTTATTTTGAAACGCGAGGATGCCACTCGCTGTGAATTTCGGTAATAACATATAACTATGCAAATACTAACGATTCGTTGGTTCATTCATGATAATTTCATCGACGCGAGGAAGTTCCTCGGGGACACGCATGCGCGCTTCAACCCTCAACGGTGGGATAATACATCGAAGGCGAAAAAGCCAAGGAACGGCTTGTCGATATCGGATGACGTTCATCCACGACCTCGTTCCTCGCTGCTTTACCTCGATTTATATACAATTTATGTCGAATCTTCACGTTCCCCTTCATTTATCGATAAACTCCCGTGGATTGCAGTTTTCTTTTCGAATTAATTAAACATTTCAGCGTACAACTTTACCAGCGTCGACCGAGTCGATGAAATGATTTTTTAACTGCCGACTGTTTTCACTTCTTTCGATGTGCAATTAATTATTATTTACTAATACTATAATACTATTATTCATTAAAAAAAATCCGTTACTTTCTTTTTGATTGAAAAATACAGAAAGTAATCTCAATGTGATTTCAATGCGCGTCAGTTGATGTAATAAAAAACATCGAGAAAAATCAACAATCGCGCGTCGTGTATATTTTCTCTTTTTTTTTATGACTGCAAGACTCTCAAATCGCCATAATTCTAACGGAAAATAAAAATCATTAATCAAATCGCGTAAAAATGGGGATATGCAATCTGCAGAGAAGGGAATTGTTTCGATGACACGAGAAACTTGAAGACAAGCAATGCATCCGCGACAATGTCATGCCAACAGGGAAGCCTCATGTCTCGTGTCTCGTGTCTTGTGCCTCGTAACCCATTCGAGTATCGGAAGCATCACGAGCTTAATGCGCAATAGAGAATATCTCACGCGAAGGGGTAGTCAGATATTTCTAGATGTTCAATGATGCGAAGTTTACGTATCTATATATATATGTATACAAAAGTGGTATAATGCTGCGGGGGAAACAGCGTAGCGCGGGGAAGTGGAACGAAGAAACGGAACCCGTCGATTGCCGTTTCAGGACTTCTTGCCGGTGTTGAATTGCAAATTGCCACGACCGGACGTAATACAGATACGATTGTCGGTGCCATTGCATTTTCCACGTAAAATCGGGCGCGCGATCTTCTGCCGAACGTTTCGCTGGCAATTCTCTCCACCGTTCCATCTCTCTGCGCCCCTTCCGTTTGCTCGCCATCCGTTTCTCTTCCTCCGTCTATCCTCTCGCCCCTTAGTCAAGTGCCTCGGCAAGTTTGTCCTCTACAGTTTGCTCGAAGCGGTAACAGCTATAGAGATCCGAAAGCGGTAACTCGTCGAGTAGCCCGAATCTTCTTCGACCCTTTTGCAACCATCCCTCCAAAAAACACCCCTTAGTCCTTCGCCTTTTCCCTTAATCTTTTCCATGTTCATCCGCGATGTATATATACGATATATATATATTATGTAACGTGTTTACGAGCTGTAGTATCGCGAAACAGCGCTCACAGAGAATCGAGTAGATGGTTGAGAAATAGAAGATAAAGGGAGCGATAGTTATGCAACAGGAATACGCAAACAGGTATTTTTTATTTTTTCGTTTCAGACACGGGGTATGTTGAGATTATTACATCTACCCTTATAACATGTCGGCTTTGACATCGTCCTTACACGCGAATCTCATCATCTTCTCGTTTCTTTCATACGTTTCACTGCCGCGAGCTCTCTTGCCCTTTGAATGTTAATATCACACGACGAACGAAATATCCCAAAGGTTTCCATGCGCTTTCTCGTGCGCTTACAAAGGCGTTGCCGGTAAATAAAGTTTGGACAGAAGAGAAACTTCTCGGCGCGAAGAAAATTATATTCGCGTTGCGGAAAAACGGAAAGGCATATCGCGTAATATTTTAACGTGTAAAATTATGAGGTTTTCATTCTGTTACCGGCAGTCGATAACAGCCGAGCGGAAGATTTACTCCTGCAATTACTGCACGAAACCCGTTCAACACGACTCGAATCTACACAAATCCGCGGGATTTGTGTACTGGAAGACTCAATAATCGCTAATCACCGCGCAATTATTCTTTTTTTTTTCTTTAATCTACGCGCGGATCGCGATTCTACGACTTTCCTTTCGATCCTACGACTTTCGATCGCCTTCCGCGGCGACGTTATCGACGTTATCGGTTCGCTAGCCGATGCGAGAGCACTCCTCAAAATGGTCGTTACGCGTCTCATCGACACCTCAAAGCTTTTCGTTATTACCTATAGTATCCCAATTCTCAGCAGTCTCTCTCGCTATACTCTATTTTTCTTGGATTGCGGCGACGTACGATTCGACGGCTCGCGCAGCTATCGCGCTCGCAGCTCGAGCGTTCGAGATCCAGCGCCTCGTCGCATTATCCTTATCCCATTTGGCATAATAAATGACGAACACTTGCGCTTTGGAATCGTATATATAATTCCATATAATTTTTTTCTTCGTGTTTTTTTTTTTTCGAAAGTGATAAAGTAATAGAGGATACGAAGAAATGATGAAAAACGCAAAATCGGAGAGAATAAAAATTCTGAAACAATAATGTTCGGTATATCGAACGAAAGCGGCGTCGTCGTCGTCGTCGTCGACGGAGATACGGTGTGATGAAGAACGATGTCGATATATGTATAGTATATATATATATATTGAGGATGAGAAAAGCGGACGATGACGCCAACACACATACGCGTAACAACGATAATATATCACTCCGGTGTGCCGGGTTATGCTTGCCGAGGTTACGTGCGCGCAAACGCCGCGCCTCGGTGCTTTGCAAGAAAGTACGCTATCAATTTTCAGTATATGTGGACGACTACGAGAGATATATAGATATATATGTAAGGACGAGCATCGAGCAGTTTTATTATACACTATTTTTATTCCTGTGCCGCTGTACCGCTGTGCCGCTGTGCTGCCTATGATTAACCGGCGGGTCGTATGGGGTGTGGGAGGGCCGCGCTACGGAGGAAAGAGAAATATCCGGCGTGCACCGGTCTCACCGGCTATCCGTACCGATTTTTCGATAACGTTTGATATTCTCGTTTAATTTACGGTGACGCGGCGACAAAAAACGCGCGTTTCCGTCGTTACTCTCTTGCGTCGTCGCTCTTTTTTTTTCATACTCCTTACCTTCCGCGATTGCAGCTTCGACCGTTTCCGCGCTGCGATAGGGACATTTTTTCGCTCATGGGTACGCGAATTATTTGGCGAAATCTCAACGCGCTTCCTTATTCGCGCATACAACGAATTACGAGAGATGATTAACCGCACTTTGCCAATCTATCCGATATGAACCGACATTACCGACCAATGGTCAAAATTCGTCGTATTATTCTGAAACTCTTTCAATTGCCATAGCTACTCTTTCGATTGCCGAGCATCCATAATTCACGGATTTTCATCATTATTCGGAAGCGCGGTTTCCCATTTAAACTTTTAAACGCTTTTCACCGTTTTCACAGGTGTGCCGAATTCGCATTGGATTCGCGCGGCTAATGACAAAAGAATATCTTTAATGCGAACACAAAACGTCCCCATATAGTTTCACTCGTTAATTCTCCGACGCGCTTTCACAATTATGAGAATTTCACTGCGTAACAATGAGCGACAGGATGTATGTAACGTAATTTTGAAAACATTTGGTTGCTGGAGCTTTAATAATGTCGAATGATTATACGAAAATGCTGTCCGTCGAAAGTTTCGTTAATACGGAACATCGAACCTAATTTCCTCTTGTAATTCGATAACTGCTTTTCATCCCTTTGTGAACAAACGGAACTTTGGAACTTTGTAAATCCCCGGAAAACGTATTTCTCTTTTCGTTCGCAATCCAAACACACGCTATATATAGTATATAATGTGACAAGGACCGGAAGTTGATGATTGAAACGAGTGTCAGATTTGCGAAATCGCAAAAAGAATGTTTCACTCGACTTTGGGTGCAAAATAAGTTGTCACGCTACGGAAAGTAAATTAAAAAAACTAAATTCAAATCTTTGTCTAATTTTTCGAAATATCGAAAATTTTTCGATTTTTTCCCAATTTTAGAAACGGTTTTGCAAGAAATATTTGTTTTCGCTAAAATAAGGTACTCCACAAAATTTCGTCGAATTTCAAGAATTTTCCGATGTGAGTTATGTACCGTTCTACAAAAATAGATCGAAGAGCCGAAAATGATGAAAATTTTATAATTTCAATGACGGCACCGGAAAATCATTGAATAATAAGTGTGAAAATTATAAAGGCAATTTATTAATATCGAAGCTAAGCCTCCATCGCTTGAAATATAACTGTAAGCCGACGGTATACTCCGGTGACTTCCTTACCGATCGAAAGCCACGAGCATTCCGACAAATTCCTCGTCCGTATCCATTCCGCAACTACACTTTCGCGGGACAGTTACACCGGTCGTATATACCGTTGTAACTAACAGAAGCGGAAACGGGCAAACATGCATCGGTCGAAAGTTCGAGACAACGTATGCAGCGCCCGACGAAGACGTACCGGGATGAGGCACTTCCGAATGAGAGAAATATCTACGAATATCGCTATATATATATAGCGCCATACAATGTACCTACGATGTACGGTATGTACATTTAGCCTCTCGGTGGTCTTCGGAGATTCCGGCGTTCACGAGCGAACACTCTAATTGGTTCACTCGAGTATAATAATAGGATTATACGGGTTGCGCACAATACCGACGCGCGCTTCGGCAGTATTCGCGTTCGTAGACGATATCCATTGGTCGTGTGCGGCTATATATATATCGCATATTGCGAAGCGTGTATGTTGCGTGCAATCCTATACTAGCGGCAAGCTTTCTCTTACTTCCTCTCTCGGGGTAGTCTCGGCCGAGGGTAGCCGAGACTAGCGCGAGGAACGGAGTTGGCGGATTGGTGGACATAGCTGCGTCACGGGCGCGAAAGTCCTACGGGCATCTATATACCTACGTATATAGAATGTTGTATATTGTACCTAAGCGTACACCGTACACGGATGCTCGCCGCATACACGGGTACAAGTAAAACGACGCGTGTAATTCTCCGCAGGGGATACAAGGGTTCGCGCGCGTCCTTCGGTTCGACTTCACCACGAAACTCCGATGGTAACGAACCGGCGGAATAATTGCTATTATCTTTATTCGTCGGTTTACGAATTCACAACGTGCCACGTCGCCATTTTAGATGCGTTTTCACATAGGTATACCGATGGTGGGACCTATTAGCTTCCGGTTGTTTGTTAAATTTGTATGTATCGGCCGGTATGGCGGTATGGCGGTATCGGCGGTATGTATCTGTATGGTAAACCGAAGCCGCGGTTGCGGTTGCGCATTTCACTGGGCAATATTTGACTTCCATGGGACCGTCGAAACTCCGTCGTCGTAGCAATGTATCCGCTAATCTCTTACTTTTTTCTCGGATCCGCGATTTCGCCAATTACTTTTCTCATAACAATAAAATATTCTATAAAATGAAAAATTAACGAATAATTCGTTTTTCATAAAATTATTTGCTTTTCGGACTATTTTTTAAATATTTGATTTTTATTCGTTCGGACGTTTGTTATTTCGTAAATAATCTCACGGGAGATAATTTAATAATTAATTAATACAGATTAATGTTTCGCCGACGCGAGCTTTTTCGTTGGAAATGGAAATGCCTTGAGAAGAGCGTTTTTCAAGTCGTTGGTTGCGATTATTCAATGAGGCGAAAGAATGCGAGAAACGAAAGGTGGTATAAAGTATAAGGGAAAAGCGGGGATAGTACGGATAGTACGAATGTATATCTGCGACCTTAACGGAGGCGGCTAAAAGCATACGATTCGGATGGGATATTACGCTTCGAGCGCGAGGGGTGAGATAAAAAGGGGGTGAGAGGCGAGAAGGACGAAAGATGTCGCCATGGGCGACAGCGAGAACGGAGCTTTTCTCTTATTTAAATATTTCATTCGCTCCGGTTATATCTCATTGAGAACATTCGTAATTCTCGGCTCGACAAGGGAGGGGTGAATTTACTTTGCTGCTACAATGTAATGCAGTGTATGAAAGAGTGTATGCATGTTAAAAGAAAACTAAATGAAAAAAAAAAAAAAAAAAAAAAAAAAAAAAAAACATCGCGAAGAATGAGAAACGTCTTCGTTCGATTATCGGTTGAGTTGAGGGAGCGAGAAAATCGTTCGAATCGCAAGTGCAGCTTGAGAATATAGGCACTCTCGAGCCAGTGAGCCGTGACCGAGCGCGAACCCCGGTTCTCGGCTCGCGAGAGAATCGTTTATAAAGTTGAAAACTCGCCGTGAACTACGATAGACGATATCGTCTCTACTGTACCATACATATATAGGTACAGGTAGTATAGTACAAGAGAGTGCGGAACATGGAACTCGAAATGGTCGTGGCCTCCGCGAGTTTTGAATAAAAAATCACCTGTGAATTATTAAACCGATCGAATATCGACTTTCTCACGTCTATTTAACCATAGAATGGAGAAGAAGGTAAACTCGGAATGTTTGAAGGGGGAAGGGGGCGGTTCATTCTCGCGTTCATTCTCGATCACAGCTCGATCACAGATGCCTTTATTACCGACGATAGCAGTTGTCATTCGCTGTCGAAGAAACGCGGAAAACTGCCGAAATTTTTTTCATTTTTCTTCCCAGCGCCATAATAAAAGAATAAAAGAATTCCCGCCGAAAGAAAAATAATCGTACGTATGTTAGTCGGAATGTGGAAGAAAAGTGGAATGTTAAATGGTAAACCGGTTCGGTCGGTAAACCGACGCATCTCTCGAGCCGAGTAACAATCGGGAGAAGCGGCAGTATCGAGCAGTCGCGGTCTCTCGGGAAATTCGGGAAAGAGGAAAAGCTCGCTTCGCGTGGATAGATCGCGCGGGATCCGCGATGAATTAGCGAACTCGCGAAAAGAAATTCGGGGAATTTCGTCAAATGTGCTCTTTCGCTTTTCATCTTCTTTTCTTCCCGCCCGCGGCCGGTCGAAAAGAAGTACACGATTTGTCGCCGAATGGGAGGCGGCAAGACGACTCATCCGCCACCTTTCGAATGATCGTTCGTTTATTCATTACGCGTATAACGCCCTCGCTATACGTATCGACGCCGCTTCGTTTCTCAAAAATATTTGAAAAAAAAAAAATGACTTTTCTTTTAACGATAAAATAACCATTCTGATCTTTGAGATGTTTAAATTTTTAAAATACAATGCGGATTAATCGAATCGTTAAACAGCGAACCGCGCACCCTTCGGCTTTTATTCCCCGAAAACAAAGTTTTCCCTTTGCGCGCTTTGGACCGCTTTTGTTTCCACAAGCAAACACAGAGAACGGAAGTGCCGCATAAATTTATGAATGTCGATGGTATCGGTTGAAAGAATGACGATAAAGAGAACAAGGATCGAATGGAAGGGGTTGTTTTTACGGGCGAAAGGGTCGATAGCTTCATTCTAAAGGTAATTTCGTTCGCTTTTCTTTTTTTTTTTTTTTTTTTTCATTATTATTTTTTCTCCATCGAACTATAATATCGAACGATCGATGACGTAGTATTCTTTCGGTCGTGTGACTTGACCTACATGCACCCTCGCGAGAATCTGTTTGAAATTGTACGTAATACGAGAAGCGAAAAAGTTTATCAAAAGCTTTTATTTTTCTTTTGAGAGTTTTTCTTGCTCGTGTTCGGTATCAACGCCATGATTATTATGCGGTTATAATGCGCCGCATACACAGACTGTGTGAGGGAAAATTGCCGAGGTCAAGCAGCGATGCGAATAATGTTCCGCCGTGTATAAAACTAGCGAAGGGAGCGGAGAACAGAGAGAATAAGTGAGAGAGAAAATTGGAACGGGCCCCGGCGCGGGTCAATATTTACTTGTTGGAAGAACGGCAAATATTCAAGCTCTTGGAAAGTCGTAGAGATCCTGCTGAATGTGCCGTACGTACATAGCGCACCCTCGAGATCGGGAAAGAGAGAAAGCGAGCGAAACGAACCAGAAACGAGTCAGACGGACTTTCGAAGGCTTTCCAGGCTTTCGAGGCTTTACAAGGCTTTCGAGTAGATAAAATAATATATTTCACTCGAATCCTCTCGATGCATCGAAAATATTGCTACATAGAAAAGACTTCGAAGTATTCGCAGTTTAACGGACACTCGCGCATGCGCAGTGCGCAGTGTGAAAAATTTTTCTTCGGACTTTTATTTATCGCGAATCACAATCGAAATGTCGTCATCGAAGATCGTCGTCGGTATAATTTGTCAATAAGATAGCGCAGTTTACGATTTAATTCATGAAATATTTTAGAAATTGACAAATTAAAAAATTGAAGATATGACAAATGAATTTTCAAGTAGACGAAAGTTCGAAGCTTTCAAAAACACTTGTAACGCGTTTTTATAAAAAAAGATAAAAAATAGGATTTATAAACGGTCGTAAAATGGCAATTTAAAAAAAATCGTTCCCTATAATACCGACGAGATTTTACAAATGAGGTGACGAGAGCGATCGCGACTAGTCGTAGCGGCGATCAATCCTTTTCGCAATTAGCAGTGTCGGTTCGAGAATGAAAACAACGAGAGAAGCCCCGACGAGGCTTACCGGGGAAAACGAGATAGAATAAGAGTTCCGATTGGCGGTACGCCAATGACCGAAGGGTCGTCGGTAAAACTCTGTGGCTTCTACCAAATCCGATAGCGGTAGAGGGTCGTAGGTAGCCAACCAGCGGCGGTTAGTACTATAGTCGCGGAATGGGATGGTTGGCTTTCCGTGACTGTCGTTTTGTCATCTCCCGGCGGTGGTGGTTCTCGCGCGATCGAAACCCGAAAGAGGAAGACCGACGCCTAACCGGAAGTGGCTGTGGCGGCAGTCTAAAACCATCCGACCGTTTCCGTATATACATATACCATATACCAGGCCTTTCGCGCGAGAGTCTCCATTCGTTTCTCGCGATAAATCACCGATAAACATTCGCATCCCTTATCCCTCGTCCTCGAAGGGTGGCAGTTACGATCGTCGTATCCGCGTCAAGAATACGTGACAATGCGCGTATATAGGGAAAGATGGAAAAGGCCCTCGAGCCTTACGAATGGGTGGGTACGATAGGTCCCTGTAATTTACCATTTCACCTTTGGTTTCGTTTGGTACCCTTTCACGTTTTCACCCCTTTCACCGCGTCCTTTCGCGTCCGGAGACCCGAACGGCCTCGTTAAAACCGACTCATCCTCGCTATTTTCGTCGTAATAAACGCGCCCCTCGACTCGTTAAATAACTCGTAATAATTCGATTAAAAGGTATCATCATCATTTATCGGATCGGATACATCGATTTATTTTTTATTCATGATGACGAATTAATTATTGTGAGGGTCGAAAAATTCACAAATTTACGCTTGAAATTTCGATAATTTAATGGCGTTACCCGAAAAATGTTGGATAAAATACGATAAAAAAGGTAAAAATGGTCGGCGGTGACTTTTTGCCGCGGCGATGAGAGAGAGAGAGACAGAAGTTGAGTGAATTTTTGCCAAACGTTTATTTCACTTCTCTCCGAGCGCCGAATTTTGCCAGACTGTTGAATTGAGGAATTTAGCGATGCGACGCGAGACTGGGAGACGGGGGTGCGGACGCGCGCCAGAGTGAAAGTATGCGGAAAATCGGACCGGCAGAGCCGAGAAAAAAGAGGTAAAACAACCCTCGAGGGGTGGGAGAGAGAGAGCGAAAGCCGTCGCGGAGTTTCTGCCCGCCGAACGCATCCCATTACCTTCCGCGACGGGGGTGGGTACCGCGCGAACGATCGAGTCGGATTTCCTTTCGCGGCTACGGTGGAGGGCGGTAAATTTGCTTTTTCTATTAGCGCCGGTGGCGAATATACATAAATCTGAAGGATTACCGCGACGGCGACGTCGCGGAGGCGAACATCGCAAAATGTTCTCTCGGCGTCTCTCCCTTCGCTTCGCGTCGTTTGCTACTTTGACGAAGAATTCAAAATAAATACAGAGGCGAAGAATTGTCAATAAAACACATTTCACAGAGGTAATCCGAGTTAAAAATTTAATACATCTCTTTTCCATTACTTACATTGCAATGACGTAATATGTATAATTGTAATAATACTAGTGAACTATTTAACATTAAACGTAATACGAAGCGCGACGTTTTCTCGTCGAAAAAAAAAAAAAAAAAAAAAAAAAAAAAAAAAAAAAAAATCAACTTTCGCTTGTAGTTTCGACGAAGTTTTTTAGGCCCTACGGTACAATTCCAATACGCTAACGCGAAGTCACAATCGGGATAGAGGATCGAGGTGATTATAGTTGGATGTTTATTTATTATTATTTTTTTTTCCGATTTTTAGGGCCGGAAATGTGAAAATGGGGAATACGGGAGAATATCGGGAAATAGGGGATTACGATTTGTGGATTAATCTAATTCGTTCTCAATTGGTAATCACCGTTTTGCGTGATGTAACGAACCCAAGGAAGCGCCTGATAGCCGCTCTTCTCGATGATCTTGAGATACCGAACTTGTATACCGGAAGTCGTAAAGTATGGAATTTCGAATTTTACTTGTATCGGAGGTTTTCCCTCGACGTCCTCGCCGACGACGGACGGCAAACCGAAATGCGCGCGCATCAGATACTCCTTTCCTCCGGGAAAAGATTTAATGGACCACGTAATAGCGCTCTGTTCCGGAGAGTACTTGACGCTGCCGATGGTCGTCTTGAATTTGGGGGAATCGGCATCGTTCGGCACGGGGATAACGATCTCGACGTTGTTCGCCGTGGATCGGCGTTTGAATTGCGAACGCGCTTTTATCATGTACTCGACGCGACTGTGCGCGTGTCTCTCGATAACCGATTCGATCCAAATGAGCGGTTTAACGTGAGTGTTCAGCCGATACGACATGAGTTCAAACTCCCCGTCCGGCGGTATGAAAGATATCGTTCTATCGTTTTCGAACCGCGACAATCTGACGCATTGGTGAAATTTTACGTCTTCCAATTCGACGGATTTCGATTTTCCGCGTCCCGTAGATTCGAACAAAACTTTGTCGTTGAGTCCCAATCGTAATTCCGGCATTCCTGAGAGATAGACTCGCATTTTAATTGCCCCAACGATTTCGGAGCTCAAAACATTGCCGTTGGCGTTCGCCAAAAGATTCACCGATTCTATGACGTCGAGAAAAACTTCGTTTTTTCTGTACTTTATACCCTCCGATCGCCAAGATACCGCATTTGTTACCGCCATCGGTATTCTCGGCTGTATCTCCAATTTGTGTCCCTCCTGCGTTATGTACTCTTGGAGTATTTTGCTGTCCGTCGTCTGCGGATATCCAAAGTCCAATAATTCGTCAAGCAATTCGTAGATAACGACGAAATTGTCTCTTATGCTCTCCTCTTCCAATTCCTTGAAATACTCCGACATAACTTGAACGACTTTGTGAAGAAAAACAAATACCAGCGATATATTTGCGTTTTTCTTTGTCGTCGATACGATGTACAAATTGTTGTATTTTATGTACGCGTATGTGCATTCCGGCGTCTGAATTATCGGCGTTAGATTTCCTTCCTCCTCTCGTTCCATCACCAGCGGCATGAATTTTTCTATAACGCCGGCCTCTATGTCGCCGCGATAGTTGCGCGATATCAAGACCTTCCCCTTGACATCGAGAATGAATATCGCGGAGGTCGACATTTTCGGCCCGAACCCCACTCTGCAACGGACAAAACGATATTATTATTTCGTTACGTTGACGTATCACGACGGACGCGCAACACGAATCGAACCTTCGAAAGAGGTTATGCAAACGAATTTTCAACGGTCGATTAATCCTCGGAAACGTTCGGAAAAAACTATTAAAACACGTAACAACAATTTTCATAGATTTTTTTTCGAAACGAATTGCTTCGATTATTTATTCGATCGTTTATTCTCTCATAGGCATACATAGAATTTGACAAGCGGGTATCGCGTCGCGATATCGAATTTTTTGTGCTTCGCGACGATTTGACATTCTTGCGAGAAAAAACTGTCGGCGCTCGATTCTTCGACTCGTTAATTTTATCGATTGAGTTTATCACTTAGTCAACGTTAGTGTCAATAGCTTTATTTTTTACCTAATCTCTCGTTAGGAAAGCAGTGTAATATGCGACGAGGTGATCTCTCTCGATACGTTGACGGAACTGCCACGGTGGATGATCGTCGCGAACCCACTCGACGAATATCGACACTACGCAACGCGAACAACTGCGCGCGCGCGTTTCGCGAGAAATATCGACCGTGCCTCATCCCTCCGCGCCCCCGCCGCCCCCGCCGGTGTACCACTCCCACGTTCTTCGCGCCGCCGCGGTGCACTTTTGTTTGCCGGTCTTTGAAAATCAAGCGCGCGTCTCTTTCATTTCCGTATCTTCGAAACTTGGAAAAACAAGCGACGCTTCGCTAATTTTTTTTTATTTTTCATCGTAATGTCTCGACGAACAATTGTTACCGCATCTTTGTATGTTTCTCGTAGCATTTCGACAAAACAAATTAAATGAATTATTCGTTCTGTCGGAATGTGATGGAAAAGTATCTTTATGAATTTCGACTATATCCAATGTATGTTATCGTTCGAACTCCAAATCGAGAATGTACGCTTTCGGTTTTAATTAAACTGAAATTTACGCCAAGTTCGTATAGACCATGTGTATCAACGACTGTGGGTAAAAAAATAAACGTTATTTGTTTGTACCATTCGCCCCGCTATGGCGGCATGGTGGCGCGGCACCGCGAAGCGAGGCGTTTTTGATTTTAAAGAATTTATCTATCGCATTGTTGGAAGAGAGGTCGTATCGCAACGGCGAGGCGCCAACAATCGGAAATTCCTGATACAATAAATATTACACGTCGAAATAAACTCGTGCATTTTCCCCATACAGAGATGAGAAGATCGCGAGAGATGCGTCAAATATTTTTCGTTATATTTATTTATTCCACGCGCTTTGTTCGGCAAACGCAGCTTTGCACGATGATATTGTTTTTTTTAATCGACATACACCGAAAGAGTTTTCGAAACGACGTTTTATTCGCGGAGAACTTTACCGACAGTCGCGTTGCAATAAAACACGCGGATAGAGCTTTCGGACGAATTAGCGTAAAGCGCCCGCTGGCGAACGCGCGAATTTGTCGTAACGCGCGGCAATCAGTTTCGTTTCGCGCTAATGGCATTGATCATTCGATAAAAATAATAAAATAAATTCGACGATAGAGAAGCCGCGCGGTTGTTACCTAAGCATTTTGAAGGTATATTACGTACAAAGCTCATATCATGGTAAATCTATGTGAAATACCCGAACGGTAATAGAGTATCGAGAATCTATTTGCGCGAGTTTAACGACGACGCCCTTTCCGCGAGTGGATTTAGGGGGTCCGATGGCTCGTTTTCCTCCTCTGCTCCTTCCGTTCCCATTCCTTTCGCTGTTTGCCAGGATAATAATGTATACCGGTGTAGCAACACCGCCGGAATGAGATATAACTTCTAGCCGTGGTACATGTTATATATACCGCTCGGCCGGCGGAATCTTCGCTGAGAAACTTACCGTTTAAATCGTGAACCCGATTTCCGGTTCCCCGAACTCCGCCAGCCGGTGAGCTTCGACAGCACTCTGCGGCGGTCTTTCCAACTATATACAACGAGAAAATTTCGTTTTCTCGTAATTAACGCCGCGGAAAAAGCGCCGAACTGGCGATTATAAAGTCAAATTTCAATGGAGCTTCGAGAAATTACGGAGCAGGAGATAAAAAGTTTCGACTCCACGAATCCTTGACCCCTTCGAGTCGCAGTTGAGCGTAAAGTTCGAAATAACCACTCGGCTAATATCCCGGAGTAGCGCGCGCGATGTAAAATTTAATATTTATTGCGATAGAGTCAAATATTCGGCCAAAATTCCAGAGAGTTTACCGAGTGACCAATTGAGTAATCAATTAATCGCGAAAAAAATCGCGCGAACGTGATTCGCATTGTTCGCATGTTAATTACCTATTAATCAATGACTCGATCGCAACGAATCGTAACTATAATTTGAATAATAAAAACTTCGATTAATTAGCTCTTGATTAACCAATTATGGATACCGACGAGGACTCTCCGTTAATTAACTGTCCCGTTCGGAGATTGAATTTCGGTGTTTGAACGACGCGGAAGGGCGGGAGGGAGGGGACACTTCGCTCAACAGGGAAATGAGAAAGTTTGGGCTCAATGTGCCGGGATAGCGATATTAATTAAAATCGCTTAATAAAATTCTCGTAAAATCGTTCCAAGTTTCTCAGCAACGAGTCGGAATAGCTTTTTTTTTTCTCCGATTTTTCGATCTTATTTGCGTGTTCGCGGACTGCGAGTATGTTTATCGATGCGATTGGCTCGGAGATTCTTGTGGACAAGAATCGCCGACGAAGCTTTACGAACGAAGGGGT
The DNA here is from genome assembly GCA_964006125.1 of Cryptus viduatorius. Lineage (NCBI taxonomy): Eukaryota > Metazoa > Arthropoda > Insecta > Hymenoptera > Ichneumonidae > Cryptus > Cryptus viduatorius. The sequence continues at coordinate 7,194,309 of OZ023223.1, forward strand.
GCAATTGCGACGAAAGGTCGCTCGAGGGTGGACTCCGCGGAGGGTTCACCCTCCGCGATGGTCGAGACTCGCTACGCTTCGAAAGTTCTTCGGAGGTCCGTCCGGCGGATTGGCACGACCGATAATTGAGCGGCGCGCGGGAACAGGAGGGATAAGAGATTCGAGGGGATGGCTAAAGTCGGGTTTGAATTAAATTAGCCTCGGGAGTTCCGCTTTTCGTCGTCTACCGATATTCGCCAAAGTCGGAGAGAATCGCTTCTCCGCATCTGCGATAGAACGGCGATAGGACGTCGTAATGGCTATACCTTTGCCTATTATTACTATATATACCCGTACTATATGCCGGGAAGATGAAATCTCGGTACCCGCCACCCTCCGCGCGCCATGGACCAAACGAGAAAGTCGAGTGGCGAGAGAAAGAGAGAGCGCGTACGTTAAACTAGATGCCGTTGAAGACGAGTTCCGCTTTCGCGACCTCTACGGAAAATCGTTTTTCCTTTATTTCTCGCCGACTGTACCCATCCCTTTTTTCCCCTCCCGTCGCTCCGGTTCTCGTCGCACCACCCGCTCGAGAAGCGGTAGATATACTTACGTCCGCCTCCTCGCCTCGGGCGTCTTTGCGAGAGAAACTTTCGCAAAGCTTTCTCTACCGGAGATTTGCGAATACACCCTTTCCTGTGTGCCTATGTCTTCTCTAGTATATATATATATATATACCCAATGAGTACACGCATTACCCGCCCGCTAGACCCCGCGTAGGTACAACCGCCTCTGACTTTCCCGAAGCTGAGAAACACGAGAGATTTATGAGCGATGTAACGAGTCGCGAGAAGAAATTTTTTTTTTTTTTTTCAACAATTTCATTTTCTTATTTTTATTATTATATCGCGAAATAAGCGCGAAATGCAACAAAGTCACGTAGAAATATATAACCGGAAAAACAAAGTGGAAGAGTTTGTCTTCGGCTTAATTCTTCTTCTTCTTCTTCGTATATTAGTCTCTCGCATCTCATTTCTTTCGTTTCTCGTCTCCAGCACTTTTTTTTTTTTTTTTTTTTTTTTTTTTTTTCAACGAATATATGACGGACACGTCTATCGCGGCAGAATGAAAAACTTTCCCGATGAATAAAACTACGCGCCAGAACTCGACGCAAATGTACCGCGGTCCATTACAAAGATTCCGGGGATGTGTTTGCGTGTGCAGTACGACCGTACGGCAACCCACCGGAACTTTGAACCCACGAGAACGCCGCCTCTCTCGCGTCTGCATTCTGCTTTTATTATCTCACGCTGAAGGTAAAAATATACATTTCGCGCAATTCCGTATGCAGACGGAGAAAATAAAGAACGAAAAAGAAGAATTAACCGCTAAAGTTTAATACGACTCTTGAAGCAAATCGCGCGACGCGTGACTAAAAATTCCCCGTTCATTCCGGGCATATAAAATTCATCTTTTTTATTTCGACCAACTTGTCGTCACAATATCAAAAAAAGAAGCCGCATCGTTATGTTTCCCGCGAAAAGTGCCATTCGGAACGAATTTCAAATACCTGCCAAATCGTCAATAATTACGACAAATAACAATACGAACGCTTTCGAGAACATTTATTTCAAACGATAATAATGCAAAAAAAAAATTTCGTCGATGAATTTTACATACATTGTCGCTTATCGAAAATATTCGGAAATACCGATTAAACGTTTTTTGGAAAAAAAAAATTCCGATAATTAGAAGAAAATTGTTAAACAAAATTCGCATATTTTCGAAAAACGAACCTACGAATAAATTTTTGAAAAAAAAAAAAAAAAATTTGATGTTTCGAAGATTTGCCTCGATAGCCAAAATTCTACTGTATTACGAATTATTATTTGTTTTAAATCAACTTGTATAATTAACAATGATTTTATTAATCGTATGTTGCAGTTACACGTTCGCCTCGAAAGAAGAATATTCTTCGATGTAAAAAATGCGACGAGTAAAAATAAATTAATTTCAAAACGTTCCAAAATTTCGATAATTTTGGTTTCGCAGTGACGCGCGTCTGTTTCCGGCGGAAATACGAGATAAAAAATCGGTGATAAAAAAGGGGGGAGGAAAAGGGGAGAAGGATAACGAGACGGTATATCGTTTGCGTGTCGCGTAAAGCAGTTTACCCGTTCGTTGTTTCCATTGCACTGCAACTGCAGTTTGTTAGAAATTGTGTGCTCTTCGCGTTGTCTGCATGAGATACGATCGACGCGCTGACCGTGGACTTTGCATTTACGCTCGCGAACAGATAATCGAAGTTATCGAAGTTATCGGAGAAGAAGAAGAAGAAGAAGAAGAAGAGAAGAAGGCGCTCGCCAGGTTGCTGGTGCTGGCAGGATATCGGCGCTCGGTCCGCGCGGCATGGTCGTGGCGGCGTCGGTTCCCGACAAATGCTGCGATGCTCGGACCGTGCCAGCCGGCGGCCTGGACGTGGTCGCTGGCCCGCTCGATGCTGCTCATTCCAAAATACGACGAAAGGAGATCCTCTCTGCGACGAGAAACTCGCCGAATTTCGTCCGCGTCGATATTTGCTATCCTTATTTTACTACTGATTCATTTTGCGTCCGAAACACGCGCGAGTGGAACTCGATACGCCTCGAGAATAGTCGAAACGAAGAGCGGACAGATACAGGGAATATTGCAGGTGAGTTTTTTTTTTTATTTTTCTTTATTCTATAACCATTTTTTGTCAATATTTCGCCATTATTCTTGATGATTCGCTATCGAAAATTTAAACTCGAAAATTATCGAAACGGAAAAAAAAAAAATCGAACTTTTCGCACTCCGATGAACGTTTGGTATTCATCGATGCGTTCGGGTCGTATTATTCCGCGAGGACGCCGAGGAAGAAACGTCTTTATCATTTTCGTATGAATTTTTGGACGAGCCGGCGAACGCGCGTGTATAGATATTACAAAGAGTTATAGATATATAATACGCGGAAAAGCCACGATGCGAGAATGGCGCTCGACGAAGAGTACTCGTACTCCTTCCGTCGAACACGAGAAGAATAACATATATCCCGCGCCGGTGGGAAAACTCCGAGGTTCGGGTGTACCATCGCGGAAAGTTCGATTTCATCGTTTATTCATTCGAATCTTCTTTCATCCGCCTGCCTGCCTGCCTGCCTGCTGCCGCTCACAATCGCTTCGCTCGCGATCTCTGCATGTCTACCCTCCTCTCTTCAATACAAGTACGTCGCGTAGAGATGAACATATATATAGGTACATAGCATACGCCACGATTTCGCCGGTTCTTCTCGGTTCTTTCGACAATACGAATTACGGTCACGTTTGCGCACACCTGATTTCAGAATAAATTTCCCGGTTCTCGTCGTCGGTCGCGGCGGTGGAAATGGACCGAATTCTCTCGCCCTATCTGAATTATAATAATTTTTTTTATCGCTACCGGAGTCACGGCACGTTTAGCCGAACGCGTATGCGCGCGGATTATTTTCATTCTATTTTTAAAAAAAAATTTATTTTTCGCAATCTGTCGTTGAATCTCGCCGCGGGGGAAATTTATCCGACTCGAGTTTCCGCCGTTCGTCGAATTTTTTTTTTTTTTTTCGAAAACATCGAAAAAACAAGATATTCGCGCATCGATACACATTCGAATGACAAATGTGCGCGAATAATGCAACATATCGCGAACGTATTTCCGTGATCGAGAATCGACGCGTCGGTAGTTCTGATGGAAAAAAAAAAAAAAACAAAAAATGAGGTCGCAAAATCGCGTTAACGATTTTTCAACTCGGGATACGAATGACACTCGAAGAACGACGGGATATCCGTTGAAACTCGATGAGAGGAAATTGGTATATATGTATATAAGCGCCGCCGTCGAGCGTCCCGAGTGCCGAGACGCGCGAATGCCGCGATGAACGAGAACAAACGAACAAAGACAATACGAAGTGAGAGAAAGGTAAAGAGAGTTGAAATGCATCGAACGCACTCTCGATTTTATACTCGGAAACGCACAGAGACGCGCGCGATTCTCTCGCGCAACGGAGGGTTGTGGGAGACTCGTAAACGCGGGTGTGAAAAATGAGACCATCATCGCAAGCGCACTCTCGTATATCCGCGTATAGGTGCGATGCCGGATTTTTTTTTTTTTTCACGCTTTTAACCTCGTAACACGAATGGACGAGAAGGACACCGACGCAAAAATAGGCGCAATTTGGCGGATAAAAAGTGCGATTTAAAAATTTGTGCGAAAAAAGAGCAGCAGCATCATCGCTCTCGAAGAGATCGATGATCGATATTTTCGGAACATTTGAAATCGTGACAACGTCGTGCCGCAACCCCGATATATTTCTTCCATTTTTTTTTTTCGCGCGATACGATATCGAAAGAATGAAAAAATCCCCGGCACGCGGATATATAGTGTAACTCGTTAATTTTTAATGCCACCAGCGCGGAAGAGACGAGAGGCGCGACGATTGACCGCAAACTCGTCAGGTATTGCGCATATATACATTAGAGAAACGACCGCAACCTTTGACCCGCGGTGCGCGTGGTATGAAAAAAATAAAAAATTGAAGAAAATCGATGTGGTGAACGAAAAAAAGCAATTCGAAAAAGTACGATGCAACATTCCGGTCTTTTTTCCGTACTATTCCAGTTCACGCTCCGTTTCGCGTGCTCTTCTTCTCGCAATTTATTAGATATATACGAACGCGCGTAATTGATACAGCGCCCGGAAGTTAATGCTGACTTTGTAGTTACAAATGAGTTCTCTCTTTCGTGCATTTCGCTACTTTCGGGAGATCCGAAGCCGCGTTCAACTTTTCCGGTTAATACGCCGGGAGAAATGAATGCAACGGGAATTGCGGCTTCGTGCGATAATTTGTTTAAAAAAGCGGAACGAGTGGACAATTTGACGAATAAAAGCATCGATACTCCGATTGTACGAGGTGCGCGATAAATAATGATTATTCGACCGCAGCGCAATATCTCTTGTGCGTCTCTCGTTTCGGCCGCCGCGTTTCTGTAGGTACGCATAATATTTCCAAAATAGCCGCCGCCGCCGCCGCCGCCGCGCACCGCCGGTTTTTTGTTGTCGTTGGGAAACATCGTTTACCGCTCTCGTTAATCCGATTTCGCGGGATTTCGAAAGCGCCAAACGGCAGTCGATAAATCGAATGCATACATACGGAGGGTCAATGTTTACAATGGAATTTGAAAAATTGGCTTTTCAGCGAAGCTTCGTACGCTCGAGAATGAAAAGTCGATGCGCGTCGCTGCAGCAGAATTATGGATTGGATGATTTTTTTTTTCGCGCGCAGGAATTCAGCGGAAGACATCTGGATCCAGTCGAAGTATTCCGCGGAGTTCCATACGCCGCGCCACCTGTTGGCGATCTACGGCTGAGACCACCGGCGGCGCCGATTCCGTGGGATCGCGTAAAACTCGCCGATTCCTTCGGTCCGGTTTGCCCCCAAAATATACCGGACGTCGGCAATATCACTGTCGCATTGGGACAAATGCCGCACGGAAGGGCATTGCAACTCAAACGTTTGGTTACTTTTCTCGGCAATCAGAGCGAAGATTGTCTTACGCTCAATCTCTACATACCGGGAAGCGGTGAGTATCGTACTCTTGCTGACGCTAAGGAATTTTTTTTCAACGAAAAAAAAAAAAAAAAAAAAATCGCAACGAAATCTCTTATTTACTAATAATACTTCGCAATACTTCGCCCGTATCCCCGATATCCCCGATATTTCCGATATCCCGGATATCCCCGATACGATACAAATAAATAAACAAAAATATGACTAATATTTCCAACTTTCGAGTTTTTATTCTTTATACGCGTGAAAAAAGTTTGTTGCGTTTCTCGATCGATATGTTGTACGAAAATTGCCCTCGGAAGTAAAATAAAATTAAAGAATTCGAACGACGAGAGTTTCTTTGAAGTTTGAAAAATTCCATAAAAAATAAACGACGACGATGATATTCCTCTCTCAGCGATATTTCTCGAAGGTCGAAAGGAGAAGCGTTTATAAATTTTTGCGCATCGCAGCGCCGAAGCGGCTAAACGAAATCGCTCTTCCGGCAAAGGGACGGCAACTCGGGTGGTTGTCGCACGCTGTAGGTGCCGCGCGTTAAGCCGCACGATTAATTAACCGCCCGCGATCCTCGGGGGGAAAATAGTTGCCGTGAAATGTCCCCTATCCGCCGGCCTCTTTCCGGTCCTTTCTCGTCTCGGGATCGGCATAAATAATGGGTCAAGTACCGCTAACGATCAAAGTGCGCCGCTATGAGATTCGGGATGAAGTGTCGCGAGAAGACGAAGAGGGCGCTATCGTCGCGCTCCGCGGAGAACCGCGCAAGGGGTGCTTTTTTCGGGGAAAAAAGCCAAAATGCAATTTGCGCATAAGATTTCCGATACAATAGCGTTGAAAAATCGTTTTTTCAGAATTATGATGCATAACATCGAGAGAAAACGCCGATTTATCCATACATCGATCGCGATAGCATTCGACATTTTTAACAATACCGATACATTATTTCGTATGTTTTCGAAAGTTTTCGAAAGATCGAAAAGTTTTGTATTATACATTTTTTTATAGTCTATACGAAACTTTTCCGCGCGGGACGGCGGATCGCGAATCGCGAATCGTTTTATCTCTGTACGGAAAAAAGGATACAAAAAAAAAGAATCATTATAAATAACGACCCGCGATAATAGGGCTTCCGATTGATTTTAATGTCCACAGGTTCGAGAGGACTGGAAGCTCCGTACGCCGTGATAATGTACGTTCACGGTGAAAGCTACGAATGGGGAACAGGCAACGTTCACGATGGTTCGGTTCTCGCGAGCGCAGGCCACGTGATTGTCATTACCCTCAACTATCGCCTCGGGATTTTAGGTACGTATTTCCTTACCGATCCAATGCAATCTCTTTCACTCGTCGAACGTTTTTCATTCGCGCCGCGGCGATTAGCGTCGAGAAATGTTACCGAAAAAAATAACGAGATTCACGACAACGGTGGACGCGGAAATTTAACGCCGCTTCGTCGAGGAGAGAGTAATTCCAACTTTTCGGAATCGCGGAGGCTTTTGGCCGGCGATGGGCTTTTCTCGTCCTTATCCCCGCAGCTAAGATCTCTGCCATCTGCGTTACACGCCAAAAGTCTCTGTGTCTTCGTGTCTTTGGGAAATCGACCGAAGGAACCGTCGCGAAGTATAGCCCTGTAAATCCTTCTCCGGTGCGGCTAAGCTAACGCGGCGAATCCCGACGGAGACTCTCGACGGCATCCGGAATTACCGGAAAAACGAGAACCGGCAGTACCCACATCCGCCAAAAATCCTCTTTCTTTCTCTTTCTCTCGCTCTCTCTCTCTCCTCTCTCTCTCTCTCTTCAACTTCGTCTGATTCGCCGCGATGATTTACAGATATCCCTTTCGACTTTCCGACTCGCGAATCTTTCTTTTCTCATTTCACATTCGATATAACATAAGGCATTGTAGTTACGAAAAAAGCCGAAGGATTGACGAACGATTTTTAAAAATTTTTTCAGGATTCTTGAGGACCCGTCCGAAGCCCGACACAGCCACGGGATCCGGCGGAAATTTAGCCCTCAAAGATATCGCCATGGGATTACATTGGGTTCGCGAAAATATTCGCGCCTTCGGCGGTGATCCCACGAGAATTACCCTAATGGGTCATGACACGGGGGCCGCTTTGGTAAACTTCCTTCTTCTCTCGCCTTTCGCCAAAGGTAAAAACAAACTGTTTGACTTTTATCAGGATAAATCTATTCGGAAACAATGATCAGATTATCGTATAAATAAGAAAAAAAAAAAAAACGAAATTTCCATTGCCTCCTCGCGGGACTTTTACTCGTTACTCGCAAAATTCTCAAAAGCAGCGGAAAGAGCGGCAAAACTGCGTTGTGTACTCTATTTTTCGATCTTTCGGACTTAACTTCCGGTCGGAAAGAAAACTGGAAACGCGATGGAAGTCTATGTGTCTCAGGAAAAAACGATACCCACGTTGAATGAGCGGAAGAGACACTTTTCGTTGAGCGAACGAAAGTGCGCAACCACCGCGCACCGCCGGAAGTCCCTCGTCCGTTAGCTTCAGCGGGCGGACAGCCACTTGGAAATCGTGCGCTCAGTGGAAAAACGCCGCGGGAGAGTAAAGGACGTCGGACCTCACGGGAATCGAGTCGAGAAACGAAAGGCTGTGGAAAGGCCGAGAAGCTGGAAACTGGTTAAGGAAGCGAATGGCAAAGGCAACGAGACGAGCGTCTCTTTCGATCGTACAGTGGCCTCCGCCAATCTCGGCGAATGCCGATCCAAACTCGTCGCGTTTCCATACTCGTAGATGTGAACCGTTTTCCTCGTTTCCGTTAGTCAAACGGAAGTCCGACGAAGCGGCAAACCCGTATGCTTCGCTCGTGAGAAACGTCGTTTCTTTTTTTATCCTCTCGGAATGATTGGCTTATTGCCGGTTTGTCCGGCGCAAACTTGTCGAAAGTCGAAACCCGATGCGCGCGCAACTGTTACGTCGTCGTGCAGAAAACGGCGAGAGAGAGAGAGAGAAAAAAAAAGAGAAAAAGAGAGAGATTGAGAGATTGAGAGATTGAGAGAGAGAGAGAGAGAGAGAGAGAGAGAGAGAGAGAGAGAGAGAGAGAGAGAGAGGCTCCTTCACCGTTGGCTTTCGCCAACTCATTCGTCTCGGGGTTCGGACAATCGAAGGAATCGCGCTGCGCAGTCAGCGTCGATTGCTTCGCTCAACTCCATCAAAGTTGCACTCGCGAAACACAAAGAGAACGTTGTACCATTGAACAAAGTACATCTCCTACCTATTCCCGTTCTTCCGTCGAGACTTTGTCTTTTCGTATGCGACGTTAAAATTAGAATGCCCCGAGATACGGCGGTGTCGCGCGCGTTGGGATATTACAACTTCGCTGCTCTCTCCGTACCTTTTCCCAAATGACATTACCCTTCCGCTCTATAAGAGAAACGAGAACGCCGGAAACATTTTCTGCATTCAACCTCCGAGTTTTCGCATTACCTTCAACGTTACAAGCTTTCCTCGTCAAATTACGTTGGGAATTGCCGAAGAAAATTATGGTATGCAAAGGCGAACGTCCCGTGATGAGACGGAAAAAAACGAAAGAAACCAACGACCTTCGGCAGGCGGCGAGAGAACCGCAAAAGAAGGAGAATACCGGTGAAAAAGCCACGCGCCCTGACGACCGAACGAGCGGAAGGGGCAGAAGGGGCCAAAGGGGCCGAAGGGCATCAAAATCGCGTTGTCCGTCGAAACGCACAAGTCCGCCGGCTGACGCCAATCTCTGTAGCAATTACGCGGAGGTAACATCTTGTCCGCTCGGGTGCAACGTACGTCTCCGGGTGGTCGGGTCGTTACTCCAAAATGAAAAGATGGAGAAAAGAAAAAAAGAAAGAACGCGAAGGAATTTTGCCGAGTTGGGGAAATGGAGACGGATGAGTTTCCCGACTGATGAGCTATAAGGGGAAAAGGGACAATTATTGCCGATCGCGACGATAGGCTTTGCGGGCAAAAAGATAACAACAAAAAAAATTTATATAATTTTTTACGTGGGACTCGGGAAGCTTATACTTGGAAGTTTGATTCAGTTTCAATCTTCCGTAAGAAAATTGCAAAGTTATTCCTCATCCCGGAGGATGTCTCGTTATTCTGAAATACCGAGAACTCCGCCCGTAGTCCGAGGGATGCTGTGACGCGGGGGAGAGAAACTCAGCCTCGTCGCTTGGGTATCGCGCGTACCGAGGTTTCCCTCTCTCTCTCTCTCTCTCTTAATATGACGAGGGGCCGTATTGTTTCTCGGTTACTTTTAATCTTAAACAAGTCCGTTGGTTATCGCGAAAAAGTATACCGATCTTCTCTCTCTCTCTCTCTCGCGATGTTTCATTTTTATTTCATTTGCTCCCTACGGCTACAGCCAACTCGCCGACGAAAATTCACCGAGCAAGAAAAAGCAACGAACCGCGACGCAAGAAAAAAAAAAAAAAAAAAAAACGGGGGAATGCGCAATGCCGAACGTTGCGCGAGAACGGAATATCGGGAATGTTTTCTTTTGAGTTTCCGTCGACATAACGGAGGACCGTTGAGAGACGAGAAGAATTACGAAGGAAAGGGACTTCTTTGGCTTCGTACGACACCGGTGCAATGTCGTTTCCGCGTTGATGCACACGCAAGGCAACTGCACGAGTCACGCTCAGGGTATAATAATGTTTGGTAAAGGATATCGCGAGAGAAAGCAGCCGGTAGCGATGGCGCTTTGCCGGGGTTCCGCGGCAATTGCCAAGCGCCAAAACGAGGCGGCCAATTGCCTCGTAGTTTCCAATCGGTTGTAACGCTGCCTCTCCCGCGCAGCCGTATCAATATTGGCAACGCTCCAGAGGGACATTATGCCCGAGCATCGCGTAATCTTTCGATAAGGCTGAGGGTACGGCGTGCGGCTCCGCATACCCGTTATATCGTCCGCTATACGTAACTGTGGCGATGTATACCATCGACGGTAGGGGTTGGTGGTGCCGGTGGTATATAAAAATAGAGGGCACAGCGAGAGGAAAAGCGGAACTCGAAAGATCAACTTCCACCGCGGGTTTTCCACGACTTCCGGAAAATACGGAATGGAAGTAGCGACGCGGAGAGAGAAAGAGACGCGGGAAGAACTTAAACCGCCCCGAGGGGGAGGGTGGATGGCGAACGAGAGAGTATTCCGTACGCCGGTCAAATCCCCCGTAGCAATCGGGAAACGATTCGGGTGAAAGTAATCCGACGATTAGAGGCTTTCGCTACTTTTCTCGAAGGACCGGAGAAAAAAAAATGAAGAAGCGCCCAAGATTGTGACTCGAAGACTGCGAGGGAGAGAGCGACACGGGATAAGATTGAAAGAGCTTGGAAGAGGGTCAAGAAATCGACGGCAAATCGCCTTAAGAGGGTACATTTTTCCGGCAAACTTTCACCGCTCAATTTCCGGATAATTGCCAGATTTACGAGTCCTCGAATGAGAGCGAATAAAAGCCGAAAAGTAAAAAGAATGAATTGCAAATGGAAAAAATTGCGACGGAGGGACCGAGCGGAGGGAGTTTGACGAGCCGTCCCTCGGTGGCACTTTCTTTCTCAATCTAATTTCTTCGCGTTGCAACGACGAAGAAACGAAAGCAACTTTACTTTACGAGGCAAAGTAACATTTCATTTTTTTTTTCTTTTTTTTTCTTTGGCGGTATTCTTTGAAAGTATACGTGCGATAAGAAATCTAATAAGGAGACTCGAGTTTTCTTTACCGTACTGTAGGTACCGTACCGCTATTTCCATAGATAAACATTACGCGAAAAAAATGTTTTTATTTTATTAATAATTTTTTCGTCTCATTGTTTTTTTTTTTTTTTTTTTTTTTTCAGGACTTTTTCACAGAGTGGTTCTCGTAAGCGGATCGGCACTCAGCCCTTGGGCCGCCGTTCACGATCCGAACGATCTCCGCGTAAAAGTCGGGGAACAACTCGGCTGCTCCGTCGAGGGTGACGAGGACATCGCTGACTGCCTTCGCGGTGTTTCTCTCAGCGTTTTGTTGAACGTTGAACTTCCGGAAATAAAGTAATGAAAATAATGAGAATCCAGTAATGTTACGGAGTAAAAATTGTTGTTTGTGAATGAAAAAAAAAAAGGGAACAATTTTACTTACGTTATGCAGGTTTATGCCGAGAATAGGACCCGCCTTGCCGGTCGACGAGAACAATCCGGACCCCGGACTCGACATGGAACGCGTCAGCGACGCCTTTATCAGAGTTCCCCTGATACTCGGAGTCGCCACTGCTGAGGCTTATCTGGATTTTAACGATAACGAGATTCAGTTCGGCCTCGAGGAGGATCAGCGTAACCGGATTCTGCGTACTTACATACGAAATGCTTATTACTATCATCTAAACGAGATATTCTCGGCTGTGCGAAACGAGTACACGGATTGGGACAAACCCGTCCTCCATCCTATACACATTCGCGACTCGACGATGGAGGCCCTCAGTGACGCTCACACGGTCGCACCCCTCATGAGGATCGCTTTTTATCACGCCAGAAGGGGCGCCTACACTTACTTCTTCCACTTCAATTATCAGACGAAAGACAGCTACTATAATCAGGTAGCGACTCTTTTTTCCTTCCTTTTCCTTCCGCTCTCTGCCTCTCCTTCATTTCATTCTTTCGCATTAAATAGTAAAAACCTTTTTCTTCAAAAAAATGTAAAAAAAAACGTCGCCAAGAAGTTTAAAAATTATTTTTAAATAATTTTTTGCGAATAAAAAATTTTTAAATAAAAAAAGCTTTGCTCGTCCCTTCTTTCATTGCTACTACATTTATTTGTGTTCTAAGGACTCGGCAAGTTTTTTTTTTACTTGCCTTCTATGATTCTTAGAAATTTTTTAAATTTTGTATTCGCAAAAAAATATTTAAAAATAAGTTCCTGATTTTCGGCAAATATCGTATCAAAACAGAAACGATCGCGAAAATAACAATGCCTTTCATAAAAAAAATTTTTTAAAGTACAAAAGTACGCGTTAACCGGTGCCTTTCTCGGTGAAGGATATTTCGGGCCGAGATTACGCGCTGCGAGAGTCTCGTGAGTTTTGTTCGGGAGTTTTCGCGGGAGGTTTGCATCTCGAGTGCAGCAGCCGTCGCGGGGCTTCTCGCTATGAATTTCTCAAGGCAAATAAGTTTTGGCGCGCGGGCACTCGAACGAAAGAGAGAGAGGCGGAAGCGAGAAGAGAGACGAAGCTTTCGTAAAGGAGATAATATACGAGGAGCCGAAGAGAGACGGAGTCGGCTCCGAGGGACGCGAGAGCCACTTAAACCCCGCGCTAACTCTATTAAATCGGCAAACTAGAGGGGGTAACGCGTTTCATCCTCCCCCGACACTCGCGTATACTATACGTACATAACGCCCGAGTGTTGGCGCGTGAGCCGCGGTGAGCCCGCGGGATATTTTCACCTCCGGCTTCGTCTTCGGCGAATCCTTTGCACCGAGACGCTCGCAGCGGCATCGCCCTTCTCGCGATATTAAGCAACTCCGACGCTCGCACTTTCTTAAACTTCCGTTTTACCGTCAGCGAGATGCTATTCGCGCGCCGCCAAGGGGTAGTAAACCTGCCAACAGCAGCGGCAAGCTTCCATGATTTTCCAATGAAGCCGACCGATTAAATTATATTTCTCGTCGGTGAATGCCCGACGGGCCCTCCGCCGTCCTGCCAGAGGATATAGCTATACCCCTCTCTGTCGTATCCTCGTATATTCGACAATTATTTCCCAAAGGGCCGAAAGGGAGCGAGACGAGGGATAATAAGCTTGGCGCGGCCATCTCGCGAGCGTACGGCAACTTGAGATATTCGATTATCCACGGATCCCCGTCGTCGAAAGATGCCTTTCGTTGCTTTTGGCATTTGTTTAATTTTCTCGGCGTTTAGATCATTCCAACGATATTTAGGTATCGAACGTTTCGTCTCTTTCAGAGACTCGGCAGCGTGCGGGGTGAAGACATTCCCTACATCTTCGGACTTCCGCTGATTTTGGGCGGCCCGTTCTTTCCGCAAAATTTTTCCCGACAAGATCAGGGCGTCGCGGAAGCGGTGCTCACGTTCTTCACAAATTTCGCCAAAACCGGAAATCCCAACGAGCCTCACAATATCGAATCTGTGGATTACGGAACGGTTAAGGAAAAGGCACGATTTCGGGGTCTTACGTGGGGACAGTACGAGACGGGAACGCAACAGTATCTCACGATAGGTAAGGGGCATTCGATTAATCGAAAGTCGCGTAAAAAACACGAATCGTCTATATGTTACTTACGGCTCCTTTATTTTCTTTCAGCTCTGAAGCCAAAAATTAAGAGCCATTATCGTGGCCACAAAATGGCTGTATGGCTGAATTTGATACCGCAACTTCATCAGCCTGGCGACGAGGACGTTTCGATGCGGCATCATCATTTTCGCGAAAGAGGCGACGATTTTTACGCAGGTAAAAATATCTTTCTTTCTTCACAAATATCTTTCACTTTCTTCACATCGTCGATAATAGCGAATGGTAAAAAAATGTTAACCCTTTGTCATTGCAGGTCCGGTCCGAGACGAATGGCACACACCGTTGCCATTGGTCGGCTCGACGAAGACGAGTTCTTCCGCATCGACAACGTGCACAACCGTTATGTCCGAAGAAACGATAACAGAAGAGACGAATTCGATACTCGACGACAACGAGGACGATGCGGAACTGTTGCAAAGGCTTGCATCGCGTCATTACTACAGCACGACGACGGCGCTCGCGATAACCGTCGGTGTCGGTTGCATCCTATTGATACTCAATATGCTGATCTTCGCCGGTATTTATTATCAGCGAGATCGCGACAAGAAGAGAGCCGCTGCGATGAGGTGCACGTCGAACGGTCAGGAATCGTTGCCCATGACGACGAGACGGTCGATCAAAGCGCCGGACGTTCGAGGACCGGCGCAGGAACCACCGCCGTCTTATACGACTCTCGCGCGCAGTCCGTCTCTCATTCGGGATGAACAGCTCGCTCTGCAAACTCGAAATCAACTCTCCTCGCCGGAGAACGGCGATAAGGATAACGATAATGATAATGATAACGATAATGATAACGATAAGGATAACGACAACGATAACGAAAGGATCAACGAAGCCGCTTCGCGAAACAGCTACGTTAACTCGACTCATCCGACACCGCCGAAACCACCGACGAGAACTACGAGCTCGTTGAGCACCACGAACGCGAGTGGCGGTGGTACCATCAAGAAACGCGTGCAGATACAAGAGATATCCGTATAGCATTAGGGGTTGCCCCGCGAGGGCTCGTCAAAATCCAAACGCGTTACCTTCGTCGATATCGATCGAGCGATGCAGGACACGAGATTCTGAATAAACATTTTTTTCCCTGCTGCTCGCTCGATCGATCGAAAGTATGAAAAACATTTGAAAAAATTCAACATACAACTATTGTCATCGACGACGCGTTTCTCTCATCGACATTTATACATACGATACTTTTAGTCGTAAAAACGTGCACCGTACTATCGTGTTTCACGCTCTCTGTATTCCTTCGCCAAATCGACGAGTACTGTACTTTGACGAATAATTCGCCGTGTGAAATTCGTTTTCGGACCAATAACTTGGAATTATTAACACTTTCGCGAAGAAACGAACGCAGCCGCCCCTCCCCCCGCCCCCCGCGTCGTGATGTCCTGAAACTCGAGCCTCGCTGCTCCTCGCCGCTTGACGCCGAGGGACGCCTTCTTCGCTCTTCGACGACGCAAATAATGTACTATTTGCGCAAAGTCGCGTCTCACCGACCTACTCCGACGACAAGGGAACTGCGTAACTTTGCGTCATGTTACGCGATATCCGCGATACGTGTAGTTAGCGAATAGTTTAACGTTTAGCGACCAAGTGTGCGTTTCGCAGCGTCGAACGGATACACGAGTAAAACTGCGTAACGAACATTCACGCTGAAATGAAAATGAAATATCAGGTGCCAGAGAAGAATAATGGTACGAGTTATACATAAGATTATCGATGCGCAATCTTTACGCGCCAAGTCCGTTATTTTGATACAAATCAACGGATAACTTCGTAAAGTTCGTAGCGAATCGGGGCTTCCGTGTGTATCTAAATCATTATAGCCCCGAAAAAACGTCGATTGAACGTCGATGCGCGAAAGTATCATCTTTTCTTTCATGGAAAGAAAATCGTAAATGGAGAAAAAAAAATGACCGATTTACTTGAAATAATAGCGACATTGTTCGGAGATTTAAGAATCTCCGAATAAGCGAATCTCCAATCGATAAATAGAAGAAAAATTAAAATTACATTGTCGACCCGAGGCTTTCCTCTCGTAACGAAAATCGGATGCATGGTAGTGAAATTTATATAGCTAATTAGATGAGTACATTTGTAAATTTCACTAAACAATAAATACCGATTTATAACTATCTATAGATACCCGTCCCGTTGCCCATCGCTCCATTCGTCAGGAAGAAACTTCGATTTATGAAATATATACGACGTTTTTCTTTATTAATCCGTCGAATCTCGCGTATCGTTGATCGTACAAATTTCGAATACTCAAAGCGTATTATTGAACATATTGGTAAGATTAGCGTCGATTGGATAATCGAGTAACTCGATCGATCGATGATTGAGACGAAATAAATGGAAGAAATTAAGAAAAAAGAAAAAAAAATTAAATAAGATAGTGGGATTTGTTTGTAAGACCGACGCGAGTTGCGCAAGTTTTAACACTTACACGCTGAATCAACGCCTTCTTGCGGTCTACCGATTCCGCATGTATCATCGAGACTCTCGAAGGTTGGTAACGATTTAAAAAAAATGACAACTCGCCGCACAGATTGTGGAGAACTTGGGCGATGGAAAGTTTACTCTGCCGCGGCTTTCTTCGACGCTACTGCACCGTGACCCGGACTGGCATGCCTTTTTCTTCCTCTCTGACCGCCGCTGCGACCTGAAACAAACGATTTTTTTTTGGGTAATCAAAGACACTCGTCAAATGAATTGTGAGTTTATTGAGTTAGTTAATGGATTAGTTTATCAGAATCGCTTGAAATTTCAACTCAGCGAGATCCCGGGGATCCCTCGGTATTAGCATGGCAATTCATCATTTAACAGATTTTGACAAATGTTAAAAGGTTAGTGGGTGTTTTTTCTTTTAGCGCGAACGTTGCTGACCTCTCTTGGAACGTCCGCGCTTGGAGGCCTTATTCTTGGATCGCTGATTCTTCATAGTTTCCTTGACCGTTGTCAGGTATTTCTCCTCCTCTTCGCCTTCCAAAACTCTGAAGGTCACCTCGTCATTGTTGATTTGCAACTGAAAAAATTCAAATCAAATTCGATGAAATTAGGACCTGCGAGCTGAACGAGTTATTTGCAAACGATTAAATTATACCTTATTGTCCGTCATTTTCCCGACAACGACCTTTCCAGAGTTCTCGTCCTGCAGACGTACCCAACCTTCCGATTGGCCGATCGCAAAATCAACGTAAGCGACTTCGCCGTTTAGTTGCGCGATGCTTTCTTTAATATGTTCTCTGGTCGTTCCCATCTGCGCGCCGGTAAAGTGAATGATTGATCCTTTCGGAAGTTGAAGCTTATCGGTCTCTTCGTCGGCTTCGATCTCTTCGTCGTTGTCGTCGCTCTTTTTCTCCTTCTTGTCGCCTTTCTTCAGTTTCCTCTCTTCCTTCTCCTTTGCCTTCTCGACTGAGTAATCCTCGCTGTTGTCGAATATAAATGCAATATTAAAAGAAAGAAAATCGAGAGTGCAAATTGCAAATTCAAATCCGAATTCTCCCAACTTACCTCCATTTGCGGATGAGCTCTTTGTCGTCGTATTTTACACTTTCTCGGGCCATAAAAGCCTTTGCATCGTCGAGAGTCTTGAACTGTATGAAAATCGATCCTTTGAATTGAAGTTTTTTCTCTTTGTTGAGATACTTTCTCATCTGTATGAGGAAAAAGATGAATTTTTATAGTTATTAAATGTATAAATGTAAGGAACAAACATAAACGTACCCATCCCCATACCCAGAACCGGATGTACTGTTAGATAATTATACCGATGGAATAATTCTTTTTTTTCCATTACTTTTATCGTATTTTCTTTTATCGTTAGTAGTATCGAGAGTAGCGAGTAAACGGAAAAAGACGTCTTGACTCACAATGATATTTTCAAATGCTTCGTAATCTTTGAAGAATTCCTTGAGTTTTTGAATGTATATATTTTCCAACGGAAATCCTTTGACGTAAACGGTCCTTTCAGCCTGAGCTTTTCGGTACGCCTCGTCAAAGACCGGCAGAGGATTTTCTGGATTCCGTCTGATCTTCTTGCGATCCTCCGAGATTTCCATCAGTTCGCTGGATTCCAAAGCTTTGAGAATCACTTCGGGATCGTCGCTCATCGACGCCAACAGCTTGAAGTTCAACATAACGGACATCGGTATCCAACCTTCGTCCAATTTCGTTTGCTCAATGAGGAACTTGTCGCGTTGGAGATTAACATCACCGAAGTAAAACTGAGAATAAAAATAGAAGCCGTCGGCGTAATTTGCATTCGTTCATTCGGCCGAACGAACATTTATTCGACGTTCGTCGTTACCTGCATACCTCGACTTGTGACTGAATTTTCCGCAGAAGTTCCTCGCTTACTTCCCCGCTCTTCGCCTCGGTCTTTATATCCTCGGATTTGACGTTATCGGCTTTAGCATCGTCTTTCTTGACATCGTCCGTTTCTTTTTTATCGTCCGCACTTTCCGTGGTCTTCGCTTCCGCGGCTTCCTCTTCTACCGGCTTCTCGACCTTAACCTGTACGCTCGTGTCCGTCTTCGAACCATTCTCCATTTTCATAGTATTTCTTTACGTTTGACAACGTATAATAGCCCAATCGTCGATTATTCCCCAACGTCACAATTATATATCAATTAAGCACAACGGACTTTCGCGTTAACGTCGTTGCTACGTTAAATTACTAAAATAAAACTTGCAACACGTGCAGGGAGAATATCGCGTCTTTGGATGAGCAACACGCGCGGGCCGACCAGTCTGCGAGCCACAAGGCGAAACCGGAAGTGACGCGCCACACGCTCGACTTTTGCCGCCATTTTTCACTACCGACTTCCAACGAAAGACTATAAGCGACTATAGCTTAAGAAACATTTAATTTTTTTTAATTGCGAGACATTTTTATCCTCGAGAGGTTAAAACAAATCGAAATATTATTGAACAACGACATATTTCATATTTTCAGACGCGTTTTTACGATTAATCGTCGATAATAATCATGATAAGAAGACTAGTGACAAAAAGTTGTTTTAGTGAACTCAGTGCACACGCATGCGATTGGCTGTCAACTAGAGAAATACAAGGTCGTCGCCTCTGTGTTGCAACTGCTACGATCTATCGCAGCGCTAGTGGTACGGTACCGAAGGTAAAATCGTCTTGTTTCCGTGGTCCGCCGCGCCCATTGGCCGGTACTGCTCCGACATCTCGATAATTATTCGAAAAGTTACTCCCCCACACCCGGGTTCCCGTCCTGTCTGACGTGGATATATTTGATGATTACTACGTCGAATTTTTGTTCCCAATGGCTGCCAACTCATCGCAATGTTGACGGAGGTCCGTTGACAATTTCTCGATTAAAAGCCCCCCGCCGGACGGTATAATATTCCATTTGTTCGCCGTTTACGTTTTTAAACCGTCGTGATAAAGATTATTACTTAGTTTCTATACGCATTATCGTAATAATGGACTGCTCGAAGCTAGCGTTATTCGTCTTGACATTATTAATCGCCGATGTCCACTGTATCATGTGGTACCTGGAACCGAACGCACAGAAATGTTTGAAAGAGGAAGTTCAGGCGGACGTACTTGTCACCGGAGAGTACGAAGTATCCGACGGACCGGGTCAGCGAGTAGATTATATAGTACGTCATTCATCTTACTTTTTAATAAACTTTATCAAATGTTGCCAAGTGTCGCATAGGTTATGACGTCTAACCTGCAATATGGTATCGTATCGTATATGAAACTTTTGGAAAATATAATTTTTTTAATCCAATGATTAGGTTAGAGACGCCAAAGGCCACATACTTTCTCAAAAGGACGATATCCCTCATGGAAAAGTCTTAAAGTTTTCATTTGTCACGGAAACTTACGATACTTTTGAGATATGCTTCACATCCAGAGTTCCGAGCCGTAAGTATCGTTTCCAAAAAACTTTTTTTTTTTTTCGGTATCGACGATCGATAATCGATGCTGGAATTCTCTACATTTTCAATAAAATTTCCTGACAATTTCCGGATTTTTTTAAAACCTCCGTAATCCATGATTATTTCATTTTGATTATACAACTTATATTCGGAACGTAAATCTCTCGTTAACGCTGAAAGTACCATTTTATTTTCAGAACAACGCGGAACAAAGCAAGAAATTTCTCTAGTCATCAAACGTGGCATAGAAGCAAAGAACTACGAGGGCGTAAGTTTACTTTTTCTCCATATCTCCCAATAGTTGCAATATTTTTCGCCATTAAATTATTCATGATATTTTCATCTATTTTCTCTTTTATATGTCACTTGTTTCGGCGCGCAGCTGGTAAATTGGAAATGTTCTATATATTTTCTCATACCTGTTTTGGAATAGCGACGATGTATGTAGCGGTAGTTTGCTTGTTTATTTGTCAGCCTTGTCACAGTTATATTTTCAATATCACCTCTGCTTCCCTGTTTATTATTTAACCCGATGCACGTTTCCTCTTGGTAACCGTCATCGTTAATTTACATACCATAAATGTTCGATTTGCGTAACTCTCAAATGTGACGATTGCACTCTGTATATTTCTTGTTTTTTGTTTTTCTGTTTTTTTTTTAATTTATTTTTGTTTTTCGTCGAATCTCTCACAGCATTGGCTGATAAAATGCACAATGGAATATCATTTTATTCTTCATCTTTTTTTATAGATCGGCGAGGCAGCTAAACTTAAGCCAATAGAAGTGGAATTGAAAAGATTGGAAGATTTGTCCGAAGCTATTGTACAAGATTTCGCGAGAATGCGCCAAAACGAGGAACAGATGAGGGACACCAACGGTAATACAAGTTCACCCGCGACGTCGCGATTTTTTTTATTTTTTTTTAATTGTAATTTATCGTGGTAAATACTGACGCTATCGACTTCATTTACAGAGGCGACGAACGCTCGCGTGCTCTACTTCAGCATATTTTCCATGTGCTGTCTGTTGAGTTTGGCTACCTGGCAAGTCTTTTACTTGAGACGTTTCTTCAGGGCAAAGAAACTCATAGAATAGACAAAATAAATATAGTCTTCCATCGTACGATTTCGTAATGGCGGACGAGGTAGTTCCGCTGAACGTTGATTTCGTCGATTGAGGGGACGATGCTGAAAGGAAGGAGATTCACACAACGTGAAACACATTGAGACTCGGAGACAATATCTCTCGGGCGAAAAAAGCAAAAAAAAAAAAACTAAAGGAAACAGTTGTATCGTGCATTAAGATTATTGTACAAAGAAAACTCCTCAACATTTTCACTACACCAGCCATGTTTCATATTCTATACATCTTATTAAAAAAAAACGAAAGAAACAAAAAAAAATCTTGCGATTATATCGATTACGTACATTATTTGTATAAGATAAATTAATAATCGTTTAGTGTAAGAAATTCTCACAGTTTATCGTTCGCATTACTTAGTCAATAAATAATCGTCGAATAAGGAATTTTTTTT
Source organism: Cryptus viduatorius (assembly GCA_964006125.1). Taxonomy (NCBI): domain Eukaryota; kingdom Metazoa; phylum Arthropoda; class Insecta; order Hymenoptera; family Ichneumonidae; genus Cryptus; species Cryptus viduatorius. The sequence continues at coordinate 7,215,651 of OZ023223.1, forward strand.
CAGAATATTGCGATAAGCGCGAATGCTTTGCTTATCGCGAATTGCGATGTAATTGGGGAAAAAAGGAAATCCGTTAGTTCATCATCCATCGAAAACCCATAGACCCCGGCGTCCGTGCCGCGATCAACCGTGCAGGGGTTGTGTGCTACTTGTAGCACACGGCTTGTCGATTGTGCAAACGATATTAAGGTGATGTGAAACTTGTATAAGTGGGAGAGAGACAGAGCGACTCGTTAGATCCTGAAATTCTCGGCCACACATGGTCTTACGGAAAAAAGGTGAGAACGTAGCTCTTCAGATTGCTTCACGGAGGGCAACGTTCTCGTCTTTTACGCAATTTGGATTACAGTTTTTGTTACCGACCGAGTAGTATCACCTCACCTTAAGAAAAAAAGTGCATAAGAATTCGCCTTTCGGCCACAATATGGTCACTCGATTGTCATCGGGCATCAGGCGCCATCACACGGTGGGCGAACGGAAGCAATGTAAAAGAAAAAATACTGAAGAGAATCCGAAAGACGAATTGGCGCCACCGGCACGACAACCAGTCGAACACCCCTGCACAGTACGGACCCAACCAAAGTGAAAAAGAAGTAGAACCAAGCGAAGCAAGCGGGGGAGATATAACTACACAACTGTAAAAATTGAAAATAAAAAAATCCTTTTACAAGAAATAAAACTTATAGACACCGTGGTGGGTTACGGGGGTGTAAAATAATTTATTTAATAAATAATGAGGGTATTATATTGCGGCTCGCGAGAATTCCTTTGATAAAAATCATAAGAAGAAAAATATACATCGAGTATCGTGCGCACTGGTCTACTGCGCCGAACTTGTACACACCATCGCGCGGCAGTGCTTCGGTCGGTGCAACCATCGGTGCGACGTTCCACGTAGTACGCGCATAATGAACTCTTGATTTGACAATAAGACGACAAAGAATTGTTTTTATTACCGATCTATCGAATAATTAAGTTAATAGAAAACAAAAACAAAAAGAAGAAAAATGGTGTCTGTTTTGAATACCGTGGATACGGGCCACGAGGATATGATTCACGATGCCGCAATGGATTATTATGGATTGAGGTTGGCAACCTGTTCGAGTGACAACTCGGTAAAGATATTCGATTTGAAGAACGGCTCGCAGAGTCTTGTTGCCGATCTCAAGGGACACTTGGGTCCCGTTTGGCAAACCGCTTGGGCTCATCCTAAGTACGGAAATCTCCTAGCTTCGTGCAGTTACGACAGGTAAGCGGAAACGAAAGAAAATGCGTTGAAAGAAAAAAAAAAAAAAAAAAAACGCCTTCATTCGTAATTAAGGGGTAGTTAATCGATATTTGACGCAGAAAGGTAATAATCTGGAAGGAACTCGGAGAATGGACGAAAATTTACGAACACACGAGTCACGATTCGTCGGTGAACTCCGTTGCCTGGGCGCCTCATGAATACGGATTGATTCTCGCTTGCGGAAGTTCCGACGGCTCCGTTTCAATTTTGTCAAACAATGGCGACACATGGGACACGAGAAAAATTCCAAATGCCCACACAATCGGTTGCAACGCTGTCGCCTGGTGTCCGGCGGTGGAAAGCGGTTCGGAGTCCGGTGCTCAGAATGAGAGGAATATTCCCATCAAGAGACTGGCGACGGGGGGTTGCGACAATCTCGTGAAAATTTGGCGAGAGGACGGAGATAGATGGGTGGAGGAGAACAAACTGGAAGCTCACAGCGATTGGGTAAGGCGTCTCGTGGATTATCTTAAAATTTTTGAAAAAAAAAAAAAAAAATAAAGTCGAAAAATGAAAAAAAAATAAATTTTCCAGGTGAGAGACGTCGCGTGGGCGCCGGCGGTAGGACCGCCACGGGCCGCTCTGGCGTCGTGTTCTCAGGACCGTCGGGTCGTCGTGTGGACCTCAAGCGATTACGCGAGTTGGACGCCGACCGTTCTGAACGTTTTTGACGACGTTATTTGGAACGTAAGCTGGTCGTTGACCGGTGGTATATTGGCGATCAGCGGCGGCGACAACAAGGTATCACTGTGGCGCGAAAATTCCGAGGGCCAATGGGCGTGTATATCGGAACTAAACAAAGGCCAAGGAAATCTAAATAATACGGATCAACGGGTCCTCTAGACTCGTTCGTTTATCACGAGTTGTTCATCCACATCCGAAGTTTATTATATTCCGAAGTTATATATGGAAATAAATTGAATTTATTTGTACATTTACGGGATATTTTACTTTTAGTTATTTCGTCTTTAACGAGAAACGAAAGTCGTTTGGAATTTACGAAATCCCTCGGGAAGATCCCTCAGTCTTGAGTATACAGAGACGCGGTAAAAACAATATCGCGCTTAATAGCGGTCGACGCTTCTTCCATTTTCTCTTTCAAGACCGTTTCGCCAATTCTCATCGCGGCAGTCTTGACGTCGCGCAACGTGTCGCTCAATTGTTGAATACATCGAACGATGATGCCTTCCTGAACGTCTGTGAGTTTCATTATCTCGGCGAAAGGCTCGGCTCGCGCCCATTCGTACACAACTTCGACGAGATCGAAATTCAATGGTTCTACCGGTTCGACTCCGTGTTTAATCTCCGTACTTTCAATTTCTCGTCGCACCGCGTCCATCGCTTCGCAAGGCTGAAATAAACAGGAAAATGAATAAAATAAAAAATAATCCGGAAACGTTTGGAAACGCGCGATATTACTTACTTCTCTCAAAGATTTCGGTGGAAGGCTCTCGCCACGGCGTTGATAAACGAGAGCCGATAGTAACGCCGCTAATACCGCCGGTTCCAGTTTCGTTAAGAAGTTCGTATAGACGAGTTCCGTTATGAGAAGCTCGTGCGTCCCCATGTCGAGGGCTACGCGACCCTTGAAAGTCACTGGAAAATAAAAAATAAAAATGCATCTTAAGTTGCCGCAAAAATACCACAAAGGAATAGCGTCGCGCCGTTACCTCTGTCGTCCGTGTCGATGTATCCCAATTCCTTCAGAACGGCGACGCGATTAACGTACTCGGGATAAAGTGCCAAACCTTCGGCGCTCAGCTTGAGCTGAAGATCCGCTCTCTTTCTTTCCAAATTAATTCGAGCGAAAATCGGCTCGAACTGATCCTCGAAATCGGGAAGATCGGTACAATTGAATTCGAATAATTTCTCCTTCAAATGATACATCGAGTTTAATCTCATATGCATTTCCGGATCGTTGAGAGTCAACTGTACAAAGGGCGCGAGAAAGTCCCGATTGCGAACAGCCATCAGCGTTAAAGAGAGGAGTTCTTGAATAGCCAATAGACACGTCGGACTCGGGGGATCATTGCTAAAATAAAAAAAAAAACCAAAAAATTGCCATAAAGTTCGTTTCGACTCCGAGTCTCGTTGGTCGTCGTTCGCGACTCACCGAAATCTCTCGATCTGTCGTTTTTCACAATCTTTGAGTACCAAACTGCAGTCGACTCTAATTTGATGATTTGTAATCTCGAGAATACTCGTCGACGGTATTTGCAAGAATACGTGAGACGGTACGCCGCTACCTTCCGGTACGAAGAGCCGCTTCTTCGTTAGAGCAATGAGCTCATACCACGCGTCCGCTTTTTCATCCTCCCATTGGTCTTCCGTACCCTCTTCCTTACGATTGTTATCGATTATCAAAACTTTGTACATTTTGGTCCGATTTCTCTCGAGGGTACCGAGCAACAGCGCGAGTTTATTGTAGTGCCGACGATGCGACACGAGCAAAACGCGACCTTCCGTCAGACACTTGACGGCGTTTCGCGTGCTGAGTAAATAGCCCCTTATCGCCCGTCGTTCCTCGAGATATCGAATCGCCGTGTCGCAAAAAGCTAACAATTTCTTCTGATAATCGTCGAGGGGCGGCATACTCGCCAAAGTCGTTTCAATATTTTCCAATTCGGATTTATACACTTTTTCGCCGCTCGCCAATTTCATCTCTTTAAACGACTTTCGCATCATATCCTCGACGCTTACGGATTCGCTCGCCCGACGAAGATTCAGTACCATTGCGTACGTTATTTTGAAATGAGATTCGAGATTCGCCGGTTCTTTGCACATCATTGTCCTCAATGTCTCGAATTCCGGAACTTCCGTTTTGCACATTATCATCACGGTACCGGTCGCGTCGTGTCCTCGACGTCCAGCGCGGCCCGCCATCTGCGTGTATTCGGTCGGCAGCAACGCTCGATGTTGCCGGCCGTCGTATTTTCTTATCGAATCGAAGACGACCGTTCGCGCCGGCATATTTATTCCCATCGCAAAAGTTTCCGTGGCGAATAGCAACTGCGATCACGCGTTATAATCATCGTCGTAATCATTCGACATCAGGATGGTTTAAAATAAAACCGTTTTTTCTTCAAAAAAATCGTCCTTTCGAGTTGCGCGATAAAAAAAAAAAAAAAAAAAACGAAAAAATGAAACGCGTGGGAGTACAACCGCTGAAACCGACTATAAAAAGAAATACCGGGAAAATGCCGGTTAAAAAACGAAGAAAACTCTGTAAAAAACGATTTGTGTTTTTACTAATAAAATGAATGATCGAGAAACGGTATAAAAAATCATCGCACAGGCTACGGGTGAAGTAATCATTGGAAAAAGTGTTACTTTGAACCATCCTAGTCGAAGAATATCCACTGCGATATCTCACCTTAACGACTCCCATCTGAAAAAGCAATTCGATTATCTCTTTCAGAATGGGTAATATACCACTGTGGTGAACGCCAATTCCCCGCAAAAGCAACGACTCCATTCTTTTGATTTGTGGCAATTCGCGATCAGACTCGTTTAGTCGTTTTATGCAACGTTTGAAGAAACTTCTAACGTGACCCTTTTCCGACTCCGTCGTAAGATCGGCGGACGTGAGACCGTCGGCGTTGGTGTCGCAACGATTTCGCGAAAGTGTGAATACAACGACTGGTAGTTTTTTCTGAAAATGTCGAATAACATATTGTTCTTCTGCTTCCATCCGTATCGTATCGATCGAACGATCGGTAGGTAGATAATTCACATTTACTTTACCGTGTCTTTAAGATGGCTAACTGCAGCCGACCAAATTTGTTTTTCCTGTTTCGCGCTAAGAATCGTCTTTCCCGGTTTGTCCTTTCCGCCCCTCGGATTGATTGGCTTCGCCTTCGGATCGTCGCGGCCCCTTTTCTTAAGCGACTGAAGTTTCATTTCGTTCGCTGTACACCAACTGCGCAATTTTCCGAGTTTCGTTTAGAATTAAATTTAGTCGTTTCGTTTAGTAGAAAATTTTGTCGCACGTACTTTTGTTTCGAAATGTTTCCCGACGAATCGAGTATCAATACCCGATCGTTTCGAGTCTTGCCGTCGGTCCCTAAATAAAGATAATGTTCCAGCGGAACCGGCCGCTTTAGAGTACTGATGACGTACACCTTACGCTTTTTTATTCCGCCCACCCAATTGGCAAATATTAAAGGATTAGGAACGGTTGCCGATAACATGACAATGTTGACGGTGGAAGGTAATAAAATGACTATTTCCTCCCATACGTGACCTCGCTGAGGAAAATACGATGTTAAATTACGATTAAAAGTGCGAAAATTTCGGATTTCAGATTTCGGCGATCGCGGGTCAAAATTTGCCGATAACTCACGTTTTCGTCGTTTATGTAGTGAACTTCGTCGAATATAACGTACTCGAGATCGCGAACAATCTCGGAGGCGTTATAAAGCATAGTTTGAAGAATCTCCGTTGTCATAATGAGACACGAAGCCGTTTGATTGATTTGCATGTCGCCGGTTATGAGACCTATGCTGTCGAAGGCCTTATTTCGCTTGAAGTCTCGATACTTCTGATTGGATAGCGCTTTTATGGGCGATGTGTAGATAACTCTGGAAATTAAACGAAAGATAAATAAATGAGAGAAAGTTACAAGAGAGAGAGAGAGAGAGAGACGCGCCGAGAGTTTCGTTACCTCGTCATGTGCCTCTGACTCAATGCTATAGCGTATTCCGCGACGGTAGTTTTTCCGGCAGATGTATGCGCGGCGACGAAGACGTTGCAGCCCTCCTCGAGTTTGATTATCGCTTGTTTCTGGAAGGTATCGAGTTCGTAATCGTAGCGAATCGCGGGCTTCGGGACTCTTTTATCGAAATCTACTATCGGCACGGATACGTCCAACTGTTCAGCCCATTCGGCGTGCATATTTTTCGTCGGTTTTTCCGTCAGTTTCAATATCGGTACGCTCCAACTTTCCGTCGGCAATTCCTGGACGTCTCCGAGTTTCGATAATTCCGCATCATCCGGAATCGCTCGCGGCGGTGCTTCGTCGACGCTCCGTTTTCTCGTCGACGACCACAGACCCAATTGATTCTCCTCGTCGTGTACCATAGCCATCAAGTTGACCTTATCAATTTTTCCCTTTACCGCATTTCCCTTGGATCCGTCGCTCTTCCCGTCGTTTATACGCTTCGGCGTACGGTTGTCCTTCTTGAATTCTATTCCGGCGGAAAAGCCTTTAGCCAGCGTTCGCAGATTTTTCTCTAAATCGAGATCTTGCAACGATATCGCTCTCGATGTGTCCGGCTCGTCGAAGCCACCCGGCCAGAACGGAAAATTACTGGAGTTACCTGATTTTCAAATTTACAACATTATTATTTCATTTCTACATCGATATCTCCAATTAATTTCAAATGTTTTTTATTTTACTAGCAGCGAGCGCACGCTTAGCGCACGGACCTTTATCTCTCCAAATAACTTTTTTTTTCGCCTCAAATTTATTTACTTGAAATGTCGAAGTTTGACAATCAACTATCAACAATTAAAATGCAACGTAACTAACGTTGCTTGCCCCTTCCGACAGGAAATAAGGCAACGAATAAACCGACAACAATACATGTATCGAAATTTCGATATATTTTAGCCACAGATTTTTTTAGGAGGGATTTCAATCGTTTTAAATGTTTACGAGTCGTAAATCAAAGTGTACGTCAAAACGCAGACAACGCGGAGAAATAATTTATTTGTTTTTCTTCAAATTCGATGCGCAAAGATACCTTGTACACCGTCGCTTGGAGGTCCCGGAGCTCTGCTCATCGACATGGAATTTCTGGCCGTCTCTCCGGCTCCTTGGAGGACATCTTCTCTCATATCGGTTATACATCCTGTTATGGGATCCCTGTCGAATTTTAGAGTCGTCCCAACGGGCGAGAGTTCGAATTCTATCAGCTCGAGAATCTCACTTTTTCGGGGATAATAACATTGAACATTTTCGACTCGATGAATGGGTAGCCTCTCCGGGCACTCGATGTACTCGCGTAATTCATCCTGTATTTCCGAAAACACCGGGGGCGTTCCGAATTGTAGCTGAAATGTAGCGAATTGTTTTGCGGAAGAATTGTGTTATTTCGTTCGTTTGTTGTTAATCTCATTTTATTTTCAATCGTTTACCTCTGCCATACAGATACCGTCCGGTATTGCCATATTATCTCGTGCAATGTCACATTCGTGCGGCACACACACGAATGCCATCGTTCGACGCGCCGATATATCGCATACGATAAACAACGACACTGCCCTAACGTGTCAGTGAGACGCTCTCACGCACTCGGTTTCGTCGGTAATAAGTAATAAAAACTGTGGTGTACTTGACTCGGAAGCACAAAGCCACCGAGAAAAGATAAAAAAGAAGCATAATAAAAACCGTCGAGTTATTTTTTTTTCAATCGTCACGACTTTCGCGTCCGAGAAAAGTAATTGATTTTCGTCGTCGAATCCTCGTGAATTTCATTTTATTAAAAAATCATAGTTCAAGGCGAGAAATATTCGAGTACCGGATAGTACAGAGATTTTTATGATCGATCGGTGTACGATACTCGATCGCGCTCTCGAGTGTGTCGGGCAGTATGGTGTCGCGCGCGCCGCGTAAGACATGCGCCATTATTTGAATTAAAACCGTTTGACACTTTCGGGACGAGTTTGTTTTCACCAGAGAACATATCGGGCGCCATGAGCCTAATACATTCGTAGACCTGTGTGTCACCCGTTAATTCGTTTTAATTATTATTTTATCTGCCACTATTATATCGGCATTGTCACGATCGAAAATGAATCGAGACGTCGGAAAGATGATGTACGAGTTATTCTCAAAAGTTCAGATGAACAGAACGTCGCATCGAAAGTACGATAAAAAACTCAAAACAATCTACAAACAAGTAAGCGAACAGTCAATGAAAAATAAAAAAAAAACGAACAGTAATGAGAGAAAATGTTTTTTCGCTTTGTTTTCAAGACAAATTTCGACGAATTCTCCAAGGCATTTCTCCGATGTTTGGTTATTCCGCTGACGATAAGAGAAAAAAATGCTCACGTCGAGCACGTTTTAGTTTTCGCGGCAAAATTTGCCATCAATCCCGAGAGTTCGGAGGAGACTCCGGCGGTGGAGACGGAACAAGAAGAGATGAATCCTTTACTAAAATTTCTCTTTGATTTTCTGTTTGCGCATCACAACGCGAAGGATCAGAGCGTCAGATTCCGTATTTGTTATTTTTTGAACATGTTGCTGAATTCCATGGAAGATGACGCGTCGCTTGACGATTCTCTTTGCGACCAAATAATCGAAAGTATGATGCAACGTCTGTTGGACAAATCGGCAAAAGTTCGAGTTCAAGCGGTACTAGCGCTGCACAGACTGCAGGATCCGACGGACGATAATTGTCCCGTTATCAAGGTGTATATATATCATTTGTCGAAGGATCCTCATTCCGAAGTACGCAAAGCCGTTTTGGCAAGTATGGCAAAAAATAAAATTACCCTGCTGGCCGTTGTGAAGAGGACCCGAGACATCGACGAATACGTGCGCAAAATGGCTTACGAATTTATCAGCAAGGTCACCGTAAGATCTTTGACGATAGCGCAGAGAGAGCAATTACTCAATTACGGCTTAAAAGATAAATCAAATGTCGTCAGAAGAACCGTAGGGGAAGTTCTTCTACCGTCGTGGTTGGAATATTTCAAAGGAGATCTCGTAGCGCTCGCCAGGGCTCTCGATCCGGAGATCGGAACCGAAATTGCGTTATTAGCGTTAAATGTTTTATCCAAGTGAGTAATTCTGCCTAATTATTCATTTTTACAAGTATACAAATAATCGTAATCGTATATCCGTACGAATTTTATCGTCTCGTATCCTCCGCCTCGCCGTTAAATAAATTTACATTTTCGTTTGTGTTTTTTTTTACTCAAGACGATCCGAGATAAAAACACTGATGGATCAGCTTCCCTTGGATCCGGAAACGAAGCTCGTTCCGTTGGACAAACTAAAAAGCGAAATCGTTGTGTATTGGCGTTCCCTCGTCGAGTTTTTTCATCGGGAATCCTGCGCGGACGAAATCGAATTGTGTCTTCCGGAGTTGTCGAAATTTTGTGACTATATTCGCTCTTTCATGTCGACGCTTCTCGCGGAGGAGGACGATTGCGGTCATTTGTCGGAGCAGCTATTCGTTCTTCATCAATTATTCGAGATCGCGAAAACGTACGATTTGTCCGACGAGAACGGACGAGACAATTTGAAACTCGTAATGATCGATGCCTTGATGATCAATAACTGTACGATGAAATTAGTCGAATGTATAGTGCAATATTACGAAATCGTTGTTCCCAACGTGGATATTCGATTGGCAGATCTCAGTCGCGTTATCAGCGAAACGCAAATGCCGTTCACGCAATCCACCGAAGTCCCTCGTCCATTATCGAAGGAAGAGGATAACGCTAAAAAATTCGAGGCGAGTTAATTAATCGATTAAATTAATAGCTTAATAGTTAAGTTACTTTGAGAATCATTAACATTTCTTCGTGTCGCATTGCAGATTGCGAAAATGAAAGTTAAATTAAATGAAATTGTGGAAGAAGAGTACGAGGCAATTCAGCAAAGAGACTTCGTCAAGGCACAAGCGCTCAAGGAACAAACGGACGCGATGAGAAAAGATCTCGAAGAATTATGCGCTCCAAAACCGGTGATGATTCTTAGCGAAGATACCGAAGAAAATAATGATTCCTCGACGTTGATCAAGTGCCTCACAATAATGTACAATATGGTTTTTGTCAAATCCGTGACGAGTCTTACGCCGAGTTTGCGGAGCCTATTGGAAAATCTTGTTCAGCCGAATCTCGATGTACGTAACGTAACGAAAAGGTTTTTTTTTCCATGCGTTCCGTTTCGGTGATTAAATTTAAACTGTTTTTTTTTTGTTACAGCACGACGATACGATGATCTATATTTTAGCGCTAAAAATCGTAGGCGTTTGTTGTCTGTTAGATCGGGAATTAGCCAGAGAATGGATAATGATGTACTTTTGTCAATTTTCGATCGAGGAACAGTGCATCGAAATTTGGGTCGTATCGCTTCAAGTGATTTTCGATCTATTGCTGCACTACGGCTTTGAATTTTTCGGCATTGAACAGTACGACGATAGAACCGATGCGCTTGAAGACGGCACCAACATTAGTTCGACGCTACAGTCGGACGCCAATGCTGACGATAGTAAAAATTTAGTTAAGATAATCATAGGTCTTCTCGATAATCAGGTGGGTTTTCCTGTTGATTTTTTTTTTTTGACTAAAAAGCGTTTTGACTAAATGATTCGTTTATTATGCATCATTGAACTTTTGTTAGGACGAAAAATTACGCATCGTCGCGACGGAGGGTCTCTGCAAATTATTGCTTCACGGAAGGATCAGCGGAGCGCATCTTCTCTCGCGGCTCATTATTTTACTTCACAATCCAATCAGCGAGGGAGACGCATATCTGCGACAGTGTCTATCCAATTTCTTCAGAACTTTCGTCGTTCGCGTATCGGACAGTCAAGAAATGCTGGAACAGGCATTTCTCCCGACGTTGAAGATGCTGGCGAATGCTCCGGACTCGAGTCCCCTTCAAGCGATATATCCGCATCACATTGCAGAATTTATAATCGGCCTGACGAGCAGTAGAAATCACAAGGCGGGTTTTGAGTCCTATACGGTTCACAATAATTTAGCACTGTCGATTCTCGCCGAGGCTCTCGATCCCACCAGCGAAATCGACTTGGAGACGCTGCTGAAGGCTCTCAAGTCCCTCGATATTCGTTTCGAGGATAATGTGCTGAAAAACAATGCGCGCGAAGCTGCCGATAAGATAATACAGTCTGTAAGTTTTCTTTTTCTTTTTTTTTTTCGATTTTTATTCTCATTGTTTCTCGCAAAACTTCGATTAGAAATCCGAATGCAAAAAAAATGATCGATCTATTTGTTATTTTCGGTAAATGTGCAATGCGTTTTTTTTTTATAGTTGAATATTTTCGTATTTTCGATTTTGATAAAAATTATTATATTTTTTTAACTCGACTTTGTTTCAGATGCAAGAAAGTGAAAAAAAACTACTCATTAAGTACGTCAAACAGTTTATTAACAAATTTGCCGAAGAGGCGATGGAGCAATTGCCACAAGACGAAGAGGCGTCCAATCCAAATGACGAGAGCGATTGATCGCATTCGTTAAATTTATAAGCTTTTTTTTTATTATTGAATATTTCTATACCTGTAAGGCGCGAATGTATACTTCAGAAAAAATTGAGAAAAATTGATAAATACAAATAAATTTTTATATCGATCGCAGGGGTGGGGGTGAGGTGAATAATTTATTAATTCGTCGAACGGCCGATAGGAGCCGTTAACGTTTGTTTACATCGGCCATTATTATTTTTTCGTGTATTAGATGTTACGATTCGTACGTACGACGGAAATACCGTAGATATCCGCCCAGTAGTTGATTACATCGAACGAAAAACAAGAAAAATGGAGCAATTGTCAAAACCGCAGATAATAAGTCACATCGAAAAATCGGTCGATTACTCGCTTTTCGACGCAAAATGGATACCGTGCAGTGCAAAATTTGTTGTTATGGGCTCGAGACCTCGTGGTTCCGGCGTAATACAGATCTACGAGGTTTCGAGCGGTCAACTCAAACTCATCAAGGACATCGATCGCTCGAGTCCCATCAAGTGCGGAACTTTCAGGGCCTCGAGTCTGCGCGACCGCCATTTAGCTATCGGCGATTTCAAGGTCGGCATCAAATACGAATTTTTTCTTTGCGTATTATTATTATTATTAAATTATTCGTTCAAATAATTACTTCATAAGTAACGCAGGATAATGATAAATAATAACAATAATTTTTATGGATTTTTTCGTTCTTTTCAATATTATTATTATTATTATATCGTTGTTTGAAAAACGCAATATCCTCGAAAATATTGTTCAGGGAAAACTCAATATCTATAATCTGGAGGATCCGTCGATACCGGTGTATTCGGTAAATGCGCACGACGAGATAATAAACGCGATCGATGGAATAGCGGGTGAGAGCGTTGGTCGGGGAGCGCCGGAAATTGTGACGGGTTCGAGGGATGGTAGCGTAAAGGTTTGGGATCCAAGGGAAAAATCGCGTCCGGTTGCGATAATGGAGCCAAAAACCGGGGAAACGCGAAGGGATTGCTGGAGCGTGGCGTTTGGAAATTCGTATAATTCGGAGGAAAGAGTCGTCGCTGCGGGCTACGATAACGGGGACGTTAAAATGTTCGATCTTCGATCAATGTCTCTGCGATGGGAGAGCAATCTGAAGAACGGCGTCTGCTCGCTCGAGTTTGACAGAAAAGACATTCCGATGAACAAACTCGTAGCGACGACTTTAGAATCGAAATTTTATCTGTTTGATTTGCGCACGCAACATCCGGATAAGGGTTTCGCATATTTGACCGAAACGGTGAGAGTCGATAGTCGATCAAAATTTTTTGCCGCCCGTCGCTGCGATTTTTAATATTACGTTTTCATTTTATTCTTATTTCGACACAGGCGCACAAATCGACGATTTGGGCGGTACGACATCTGCCGCAAAATCGCGAGATATTCGTTACTTGCGGGGGCGGTGGTTCGCTGTGTTTATGGAAATAGTAAGACACGATTGATAATCCTCTTTCCGTAGATAAATTGGGGAAAATTATCGAGCGCGTTTGTTATCTTTCAGTAATTATCCGGAAAAAAGACGTTTGGCAGACGCCAATGGTACACACGAGGGTGTTATGGGTAGTCTAAGTTTACTTCAACACAGCAATATCTCGTCGCAGCCGTTGAGCGCCCTGGATTGGAGTCCGGACAAGCAGGGTCTGGCCGTTTGTACGTCGTTCGATCAGTGTTTGCGCGTTATTATCACGACGAAACTCAACACGTATTGATAAAAAATGTCCATTCTATCCATATATGTAATAAAATACTCTTATACGAAATATAAAAAATAAAAAAAATGGCGTTTGTTATATTTGCGCGAGTACGCTCCTGGATAGACCGAGTTGCAACAATTTGCCGCTAGTGGCGTCGCATACAGTTTTTCATCGATAAAATATCTCAAAATGGCGGGTGTGCTGTTCGAGGATATTTTCAACGTAAAAGACATCGATCCAGAGGGGAAGAAGTTTGATCGAGGTGAGTTCGACAGTTTCATTGTACACTTTGCGCTTCGCCGACGGATAAATCATGCGTTTGTATAACCGCGGATCGTCCACGCGGCTGGAAAAATCCCGCGACAACGAGCCGTCGGCGTCGTTCTCGTTGCCGGCGGTTCGCACCCGCTACCGGAAAGCACATGGCACGACAGCCTGTTGGCGGCAAATTTTTAACAAAACGTTATTCGCCGCGACCAGAGTAGTTCGCAATCCGTCAATTCATTTTTCTCGTAGAAATCCTTTTTCGACCTAAGTAAACCGAACAAGTTGCTCCGGTTCACGATAATCGGAGCTCGTCGTATGTCATTTCGAAACGTGCGTCTTTTTTTTTTATTTTTTTTCCATCGAATAACAGCGGTGCAGTAGCTAGACTGCAGTGCGTCACGAGAATAGCCGCATTATAAAGCCCCCGACCCGAAGCGACGTAACAGTGCCTTCCTTTATCCCGTCTTACCTTGACCTTTGATTTGAAGCCGCGGAAAGATGACGATGATGCCTCAAACACTGTCTCATCGATATCTTCTCGCGTAGACGAAAGAATTTGTTCGAATCAATCTTCAAATTGATCGATATATTTTCATTTTTTAATCATTTTTGTTACTTTTCCGCGAGAAATTAAATCGGGCGAGTCTCACGAATTTGGGACGAGAAGGGAAAAAAAAGAACGATCAATCTTGCGCAACGATTGCCGCGGGTTTTGTCGGTGAATTTTCTTTACGCTGCCCTTCTCAAAGTCCGTTGCATCATACTGTTTATCGAATTATGTATCCTCGGTTTTTGATTCTTTCAACGCAATTTTTTCTCTCAAAGAACCCCTTGTCATATTTCATTTTACTACTCGATTACGTATTGAATATTATCGAAGTATCGCGGTTAACTTTCGATAGATAGATAGGGCGATTCGGCGCGGGGGAGTCGAGCAAACGAGAATGTTTTTGCGGCGGCGGGATTAGTATGGGTTTTCCGCGGCCGGTCGATCCAGCGATGGTCCGCGCAGCTGCATTGGCCCCTCCGGCTCTCTGACACGCGACTGCACCCCCCTCCCCTCCCTTCCCCTGGAGCGCGTTGGTATTGGCGCTCGGGATGCAACGACGAGAATCGTCGACGCGTAATATGACGCTAGTGAGTGTACGCCGACGGAGGGGCGCCACGGGACTGCTGACACGGTCAAGGTCAGGCACGGTTTCAAGGTCGCCCCCCTCCCCTTCCGGCAGAGATGTCATCTCGAGGGAGGACTCCTACTGCCGCTGTTGCCGCTGTTGCTCCCTTCCAACTATTTTTCACAATATTCTTTTCTCCTTCTCATTCTCATTCTATGCCGCATTAACCCACCCACGCGCAACTTGTTTCGCCTATAAATGCACAAAGCGACTTTACGTATTCGTTAAAATTGCACTATCGCGATGAGTTAATGAATTACCGCATAAAATTTTTATCGATCGAAAACGTCCTCGTATTTTTTTTGACGATTTAAAAAAATGTTGACATTTCGTATTTTTTCGTAAAATAGCAGGGAATCGTAATATTTCGTAATAAAAATTCGTAAAATTTTTGTATTTGATATTAATAAATAAATATACATATGCTTATTCGCCGTCGTATTCGAACGATAGTCGCATGATTTCGACGCTGCATGCGGGAATATAGCATAGGATAGGATGGGATACGATTGATTTGAGGTTAGAAACATCGCGATAGGTAGCGATAATCATGCGCGGAGCAAGAGTACGTATGAGCGGCTGCCTGCCTCCCCTCCCACCGATATTATAGAAAGTAAAGCGATAAAGTGGGGCCGAGGAGAGCTCTGGCTCTGGATCTGCTTGGTTTGGCTGAGTTTCGCTGAGTTTCGCTGAGTTTGGCTCAGTTTTACTTGGGTGGCCTTGGTGTTGCTAGGCGCGAACTAGCCGCGTAGCCGCTGTCAGTGCCAAGGCAAGGCGGCCGCGGGTAGCAGGTAGCAGGTAGCAGGCAGCTGGCTCCGCGGCATCGGCGTAGCCACCCGGTGAGTCCGTCGTATCGTCATCGTTGCCGTTTATTTTTTTTCTCATTTCATCATCAACATCATTGATCGCGCGATGAAAGCAGCGCGAGAGAGACGATCGTCGTTTATGTGCCAAGTGTCAGTGATGAACGACGACGAAAGTCGATTGCCCGAGTTGCGCTCTCAATTGAAATTTCGCCAGTTTACGGAGGGAACGCAAAATCGATTAAAATAGCTCCGCTTTATCTCAAACGTTGCGCCGCAAGTAAATATCCGTTTTTTTCGAGTATCGATTGCGAATAATTCAAAATTTTTCAAAAAGGGTTCCGAGTCAAGTATCGAACGAATAAATTTTTCTACTGTGCGAAACGTCAAATTTTTTTTATTTTATCGATCGAATGAATGTTTTGCCAATTCACAAATTTTATCGTCGATTGATAATTGTTTTTTTTTTTTTTTTTTTTTTTACGACAATCGTAAAATTGGCAAACGTCCCAATCGACTCTACGACTGTCGATTTTTCACGGGGACGAGTCGCGTTTCTCTCTTTCTCTCTCGAGAGCCGAACGGAGAGCGTTGGTACTCCGTTTTCGAGATAACCGAGATAAGAATGAATTATCGTTCGTTGTTGCGAAACGACCTCGAATCACATTGCGTAACTTGTGACCATTTGTCTTCCCGTCTTCCTTGAAAGAAAATTCCCGAAAAATCCGAAAAATTAAAAAAAAAAATGTCCGTATTTTTTTTTTTTTTTTTTTTTTCAATTATTTCTCGAGCAAAGTTGGCAATGCGAGCAAAGAATCAAAGAGTTTTTATTTAATTAAAAAAAAATAAAAAAAATCCCTCTTGTTCTTCGATGTTTATGGTTCCTCGATGTATTTCCAAAATCAACTTAATGGCAACTTAATAGTCTAAAATTCTCAAGAAAACAAAAAAAAACGCGTAAAATGTTAAATAAAATGTTGAAATTGGGGGTTTCGGTGATAATTCTCGTAGATATAGACGAGTTGGTCGAGTGTCGAGGGGGTTGTCTCCGACGTTGGGTACATGGAGGGTATACGCTTCGATTGTTCCTCCAAGGTCAAGGTTTTCCACCCCTCGTTCGGTTTTGCTGGCTTTGCCGGGAACTGGCCGGGTAACCGCTGTCCGCTAGTCGAACTCTGTATGTACCGCGCGACCTTCCCCCGCTATGAGCAAATCGAGCCGACTGCCTCGTAGATGCGGCTTTCGTCCGGGGTGTTTGCGTGCCGCGAGTAGGGGGCAAGTAGGGGGGGGGGGGTAGGGGTGAGAATGCGGCGTGGGCGTTCGCGAAAGGGTTGCCGACTGACTCTGCGCTCGTGCGCTCCGACTACTGCCGACTACGAGGGGATGGTTGCAGGTAGGAGCCGAGTCGTCGTTGGGGCTGCGGCTTGAGCTCTCGGTGCCTAGTATTTATAGCGGGTGCTAGCCAACGGCTCGATCGATACCGGATAACAGCCTCACTGCGCATAGCTGCTGGCAGCTTCTCGCTGCCAGCGCACCCCTTCGCCACCCCTTCCCATCGACCTATCGTTGGCTCTTGCATTTGTTTCTCGTCGATCCTTACCCCTTCGCCACCCCCTCCCCCTCCCCATTTTTCTCTCAATTATTTCCTCGAGTTCGAAAAAACAAAAATCGTAAAAAAAAAGATCGGAAGATCATTGAAACAATTATTTTTAATAAATTTTTTTTTTTCTCGCGTAAATTTTCATCGAAGATTTTGAGGTTAAAAAAAGGGGTTGACGAGGGAAAATACGAAAAATTGTTATTAATCAATGCGACGAGACAATTTCCGAGATATCCGCTCCCTTTAGATAGGTCGGGGGAGATCACGGGACGTTACCATCGCCGCGGAGTTGGTAACGGCGCGCATCGTGACCCCCGCGTCGCGCGTCGCGTGGGCCGAGGATGGTAGAAGAGAAATTTTGGAGCGGAGGGGGGATAAAAGGCGCGGGTTCGGCGAGTCCCGACGCGAAAGGACTCGGACGATCTGGACTCTTGTGTCAAAGGCCGCGACGACGTAGCTCCAGTCGGAACGTTCGTTCCTCGCAGAACGCATCCGCGAACCGGTATCCTCCGTCATCGTAACGTCGAAAACTATAGTTTTTTTATTCGTAACAATGAAATTTCGGGAATCGGTTTACATTTCGGCGCGAGGAAAGAAAAGAGGAATCAAAGAGAGACTCGCCGTCGATAGTAGTTTTAGTCGTTCAAGGTCACCGCTCCGCGCGTGCTCCGCGGAATTCCGTCACAGCCGGGACAATCGGTATCGTCGTATTATACAACCCTTTAACCCCGAAAATCGTTGATCCTCCGAAAAAAACAACGAAAAAAAAAATCGATAGATTTTCGTTTCGAAAAAAAATGTCGATTCTCGATCTGCGAGATGAAATATCGACGAGGAAAACGGATAACGGATTAGTGAGTAAAACTCGTGATAAATAATGTTTTAGATCGTAAAATCGGAGAAAAAACAAAAATCAGTGCCAATCTCGCGAGTTCGGTATTTATTTATCCCCGTTGTGGTCCAAAACGTATACATCGATAGCGAATAATCGAATCGCGATGGGCGGATCGGAACTCCCGCCCCCCCCACCCACCCCCGTCCAATCGATTTTCCTCTGGGTCGACCGACTACAAAAACTCTCCGTTTACCACAAAAAACTCTTCTTCGTCAGTTTTATACTTGTCGATGTATCGTGGATCGTACATACGAAACGATGACGAATTCTCGGCTTTGCCGCTTGAGTTTCATCGATCAATCTCCCGTGTAAACACGTACCCCGTTCGCGGAGGGAAGCATCCCGTTCCATTTGACCTCTCGCGCGGCGAGGCTATTATTATTATTATTATTGTTATTCATTCGTAACATGCGTATTCTTCAACTCGATTTTTTGCGATTTCGATTTTTTTCGATTTATACATCGAAGTTATTCCCTCGAAACGGACGAATATCAAAATTTTCGTTCGCCTGGGTCGCCCTTGTAAATTCCGCGCGGAATATATAAGAAATTAAATAATTCGGTGTACAATATTCGATATTTTCGTATTTTTGTTAATATTTTATTGGAGACGATATTAAGAATATATGTATTTCATTAGCATTGCGTGTGTCTCTTTGAAACAGTGAGTCGGCTGCACTGCGAATCCGAGTCGTTCAAGATGGACCTCATTCTCGACATCAACAGCTGGCTGTACCCCATGGAACTCGGTAAGCCTATGGACTCTCCCTTCGTAATAAAAATCCATAATAATTCATAATATTGGCCATTTATTTGAAAATTTAATCGTGTCATTCTTTCGAAAAAAAATTTCAAAAAATATTTCCAAAATATAGATATATGTATATGTAACTTATATATAGAGCAAAGGTACCATTTTTGGTCATTTTTGGTCCGATTTTGGCGATCGCATTCGAAGCAATAAAAAAAAAAAAAAATCGAAAAAAAAAAAATTTCGAGCAGACGATTTGATGAAATTATATGCGAACTTTTGAAGAATCAATATGCGATTTTGAATAAAAAATTATTCGATAAGTATAATAATAAAAATGGCCATAAATGGTACAGTGTCCACTAAACGGGTTTTTGTTGTTGTTTAATCGGTATAAATCGGTAATTCTCAATGTTCGATCGAAAGCCCTATCGAAACTTTTCAAAAATCAAAAAAAATTTTCGTTAATTAACTTTCGGAAACTTTCCCGAGCGATAAATTCGTATTATTGACACGACGAGATCGGGGCGCGAGTCCATTCTTCGAAAATCGGTACACATCGAGACTTTTCTAGGCGTTCTTCACCCAAAGTTACGAGTTTAAAAACCACCTGTTCTCCTCCCTCCCGCGTAATCCTAATACTTCGTCAACTCCATCGGGACTCGGCGATTCCTTCGAATGGGTTAAACCGTTAACCTAATTTCGCGAGTCTAACGAGAAATTAAGGTCACGGTCGCCGGTCTTCTCGATTGTTCGCCGAATCGGAAAGCTTCTCAAAAATAACAAAAATAACTCTCGTAACATATCGAATTTTCAATAACGGCGAAAAAAAAAAAAAAAATACATATATACAGCCGGTAAGTTGGAAAAAGTTTTCGTGTAATATTTGCTCTCGAGGTATCGAAGAACGGAGCGAACGGAGCGGAGTTTTGATCGCAGGCTTGTTGCGTTCCCTCCGCTTTGCTCTCGCGAGAGCGCGCGGGGAGAGAGGGTGGGAACGGAAGAGGGGTGGGGAGGGGGTGGGGGGTTTTGAGAAGGGGGTGGGGGGGTCTTCGCATCGTCTCCTCGAGTCCGTCGAAGCCACGGGCAACGGACAACGGCGAAGGTTACAGATGCGCGTTGGCGGATTCGCGCGGACGATGGTAGTGGCGCGGCATTGCCTATAGCATTGGCAAAGGCAATGCGCGCGCGGATCGTAGCTGTATTGACGCGTGGCGTTGAGGCTTGCGCGAGGTGACGCAATAGCCGTTCTCCCACTTCGCGATCGTCAAGATTTCCTCCTGCACCCCCCCCCCTCCCTTCCCCTTCTCCGCCCCCTCCCCCCTCCCCCGAGCGCGATGCTAGCGAGTCTATCTTCGTCGCCCCTTAGCCACGCTGGCGAACCCCCTCTCGGTCGGTAAAACTCCTCCACGAGCGGCTGTGCTGTCTCTCTCCTCCCGCTACCGCAAGTTCAATGCCAAGGTCAGAGCTGGCACGACGAGCTGTCGGCCGCGAGACTCGCTCCGGGTCGCTCGAGAACGCGATCGTGCTCCTCCCTCGTTTAACGAATATACATACGATTTATCGGAACCTTTTTTTTTTTTCACTTTTTTTTTTTTTTCTTCCGTACTTCCGTAAAATTCTCTCTCTCCCACTTCCCCCTCCCTTCCCCGTGTTTTCCGTGTTCGGATCGACGTTTACGGTACGCGTTGCAACGTCGTCGCTCGGGCTTCGCGGACACCATCTCACTTCCGCGTCGTTGAACGTTTTTTATCGACGTAAACTTCGAATTTCGCACGTCCTCGATATGCCTCGAAATTTTTACGGGGAATTCAGGTTTTTCGATAATTACGATCGCTCAAACTTCGATAATCGATTATCGCGGATTAATACCCGTCGCAAACGGTTTCGCGATGATATCAGTGAGAAACTTTGGGACAAGTGAATATTTTCGTGTTTCGTCGCGCGGCGAATGGGGCGCAGAGATTTTGACGGGGACCATCGCAGTACCCGCGATTACGGGTCGACAAGAATCGAACAGACACGCCGACTAACGATTCCGTTTTACTTACGACGAAGCTTTCGCTCTCTCTCTCTCTCTCTCTCGGTTTGCCTCGAGGACATTCGGCTTCTCTCGCGGTTTTCACTCGATTCCTCCGGCGCGTCGCAGATTTTCGCTAACGCCGCGCGTCATCGTTGCTTCACCATCGCGACAGCTGCAGCCGGAGGTGACAACGCCACATCCAGGCAGCAGCCGTGTTACTTCCTTGCGCAATTCACAACATAACGCGTTTTACGAGCGTTACACGAGACTGTGAGTACATAATATTGCGAAATAACTTCTCGAGTCTCGATGTCATCGAAGTAAAATCGATCGAATACATATATATATATATATATTTTTTTTTTTGTTGTTATTATTTTACCGTAATTATTAAATAAATAAGAAAATTACGATCGAAAATTGAAAAAGGGTATTCGCGTTCGGGAATCCGACAAGTATTACGCGTATCGATTTCCGTGGTGCGTCATCGGCTGCTCAGCGGGGAAACCGGTCAGCGCCGCTCGTCGAATTCACGTCTTCGTACCGTAGGCACGACGAGTTTTTTTTTTGCACGCACATTGATACAACGCCGGGCTATAGCATTATCTCGTTCTCATTATTCGTACCCGCGAGGGTTCGGACTCTTTGCCGTCAAGGTCGCGCCGCTCTTTAAATCGAATAGGCCAAGCGGATCGATAGCTCGATGTCGTCGTTGTCGTTGTCGTCGTCAACGCCGCACCGGCGCTCCGCTACATTTTTGCCCTCATAACGAGATTTTGCGATCCTGTAGTCTTTTACGAATCGAAATGGTTGCGCAATCGAAAAATTCGTGTTTTTTTTTTTTTTTTTCATCATTAGACTTCGATATGACGAAAATATCGAAAATATCGAAAATGCGCGATGTATTAATGAAAATGATATTTGTTCTTTCGTATTTAATTGTAACGAAAGGACATTGGGCAAAAATTGGCCTTTTCCCATCGCGAAATAAAGACTCGATGTTGCGCGCAATTGTAATAGAGAAATACGAAACAGCGGCCATTTTGGGGTCTCTGGGTCGCGCAACTGCGTAATTCGCATTCTCTCGCCTACCCGCCTACCCGCCTCCCCTTCCTCCCCTCCCGTGAAAACTCCGCGGGACGGGCAGTTATTATCGATCGACTTGGAAAAGCGTCGTCCGACTGGAACTTTGCCTCGATCGGTGCGACTTTTGTGAAAATAAAAGGTAGCGATGCCGATCCGAATTCTCGATTCGATTTTTACAAAAATTTTTTTTTTTTTTTTTTTTTTTTCATCGAGTTTTCGACTTGTAGCGGGAAAATTGGGGCGAAATGCGTAATCGGTCCCTTATCGATGTTTTATACCGATTACGATCTGCAGATTCCTATATACTATAGTCGATCGTTTCTCAAAATTCATTAACGAATAATAACAATAATAATAATAATAACAACAACAATAATAATAATAACAAAAATAATAATAATTTTAAGAAAATAGAAGCAAAATTAT
This sequence comes from Cryptus viduatorius, assembly GCA_964006125.1. NCBI lineage: Eukaryota > Metazoa > Arthropoda > Insecta > Hymenoptera > Ichneumonidae > Cryptus > Cryptus viduatorius. The sequence continues at coordinate 7,237,903 of OZ023223.1, forward strand.
GAATTTGATAAAAAAATTTCACATATGCGGCTCTGCCGCCGTTTTTTTTTCTTGCAGGTGACAAATTTCGTCTCGTTCTCGCGACAACGCTGAGAGAAGACGGATATCCGGACGGCGGGGACTGGAATGCGATCGAGCAGGAAGGAGGTTCGAGAGCCGATAGTTTCGAATACGTTATGTCCGGAAAAGTTTATCGGATCGAAGGAGACGAGGCGAGCAACGAGCCGAGCAGTAGACTGTGAGTTCAATAAAAAAATTTCTATTTTTTACTCCGATTCCGTATTATTTCGAAATTATGTACGATTCTTCGCTTGTGTATCGGCGACGTTTTTATAGTTATATATTTCAAATAATTCCGCCATTGCGGTGTTGCGGACCTTTGAAAAAAAAAGTCGCGCGTCTCCGCGCATCCCGAGCGTTTCGTCGAGTTCTACGCAACGGTTGTGACTCGTTTACCGAGATGGCGGCACTCTCACCGAACACAACGAAAGGATTATCGCGCGATACTTTCGGTAACGGAGAGAGCCATTTGGGACATTATAATGGCTATAATGGTACCGATCTTGAGACGCGCAACCAGAATTACCCGCTGCTACCCGCTGCGCAGCCGTTGAGAGACGTTGGAGACAATTAATAACGACGAAGACCTCTGGGAATTGGAACTCTTGGTGAACAGGGAGCCACTCTGCGTTCACTCGGTAGGTAATGAAGCGAGTGAACACAGCTGGTGGTATCTCAGTTTTCCGAGGGCGTTCGCTACTTGTCCGTTTCGACTATATTTCGGTGACTCGAACGATCGTCGAATTTTTTCGACTCAAACTTTTCCCTTTTTTCTCGACTTCGCTTTCCGCGGCACTACGGTGTCTCAAACGAGTCGCTGACCATTTTCCGACGAGAATCATTGGAATCGTCGATTTTTTGACGAATTCAACGAGATGTGTGCGAAATTTGCCACGAAAAAGATCCATTTTTTTTTTTTTTTACCGAAACTAAAGATATTTATCTTACGAGACTCGAGAGACGAATCCGCTACGAGCAAAACGAAGCGTTGCGCGACCCTTTTTTTTTTTTTTTTTTTCGTTGCGAAGCGCTCGCGCCTTTAAATTTGGTGGCCTCCCGTCGGCTCGCCGTGTTCGGCAGATTATCAACTGTAAAGTCGACAAATTTAAAACTCTTTTGTCGATTCCCTTTCGCCAAGTTATTCGATGCATTCAAATTTTATTCATTTCGATGGTAATAACGTCTTACCGATCTTTACCAATTGTTGACGCTAAAGTATTTCAATTTTGTTTTGTCGTAAGAAAAAATTTAAAATCGTGGAATTTTTTTTTTTTATTTTTAATGTTAAAGTGTACGGAATATCTTTTGAAAATATCGAGGAATTCGAAAGTTTGATAAATTATTCGAAATTTATGAATATTTATACGTCAATACTTCGCCTTGCGTAATAATGATAAAACTTCATTATTTTTATTATTAAATTATTATAAATGAATTTTCAAAATTTTTATCAAATTTCAACGAAATTGACGGAGGGATGCAATAGTTATGAATAATCTCATCAAAATTTCCCCGATATTTCAAAATTTACGATGGATAGTGCACCATAAATATTCCGATTTTTTTTTTTTTTTTTCATTTGACAAATTAATATCGTCAATAATCGATATGTCGGTTTAAATGTAATTAAAAAATTCCGGATTTACCGAAAAAAAAGCTTCCTCTGTGAAAAATCCAAGAAATTACCAGGTTTCCTCCGAAAATCATTTTCCGTAAAAAAAAAAAAAAAAAAATATTAATTTCGAGGCTTTTCGCGTCTGCGTTTAGAATGATAAAAACGTAAGATTAGCCGCTGACTTTACGATCGAAACTCGAAAATTCGGGTATTTCGTTCGCGTATTGATATATAGTGCATAGTAGTGCGCGAAGCTGCACAGCGGTGCACAGGTGCGCGATCCTGGATGGCCTGTGATCCAGGATCGTCCAACCGGATCCCAGGAGTGACCCACTTGCCTCGATAGCGCTAGGCGCGCGCATACCTGCGTGACCCTGGCTACGAGCCGCCAGGCCGTCGTCAATGGAGCGGCGGGGTAGTTGCGGGACCAAAGGGGCCACGGAAAGGGAGGAGAAGAAGAGAAAAGCGAACAGAAGAGCGGCGGGATTGCGTAGACGTTCTCGACTGAGAGTTCATAGCCGGGAGATCCCTCCGGGAAACGGGGAAAGCATCGGAAAGAGGCTCATCGTCGAAAGTGTGTCACGAGCGCAAGCGCGATTTTCCCTCCGCGAGATATCCCCCCGAACCTCTGTGACAACTGGTAATCGCAGCGATACGATAATACGGGCAGATGGCTCGACAATTTAATTAGCGACAAATCAATAGCGGGGGTAGTAGTAAGTACCGGAAGTTCTTCAAATTTGGATTCGTCGCTATTTTCCTCGAAGTTTTTCGTGTATTTTTTTTTTTTCTTTTTTTTCCCCTGAAATTTTTATCTTCCTCTCGACCCTGAAAAACATCGAATCCCTCGCCACAAATACGAGAATAGTTATCGGGCGACGGGAAAGATGACGATGCGAACAAATCGACGATGCAACGGTATTGATCCAAGTATTTTTACAACAGCTCGGTCTCTCGTTTCGCGCGGGCGGCAAAAGTGGCCCACGTATAAATGTACTTGTGCAATCGGCGCGTCTGTCCCTCCCTCCCCCACCCCCTCCCCTTCTCTTCTTTTACGCGACGGTGGTGATTACGAATGCGAGCGCTTGCGGCCATTACGATTGCGCTTCCGCGAAGAGAACGTCACCAAAGTTAGTCAGCCAAGTGCATAATAGTGCATAGAAAGATTCTACAGATTGCACTGGGAGCGAAGCGGAAAAAAAAAAAAAAAAAAAGTCCGCGCCGAGTTTGTCGATAGTTTGGCGTTATACGGATGGCGGAGATACGCGCGCTTCGATGTTATCCCGTATAATATTTTTCATTTCTCTCATCACGAATCCCATTTCGTTTCCTTTTTTTTTTTGCAAAAAATATTTTATTTACTTTATTAATTGCCGATTTGAGGCAATTAGAGAAAATCGATCGGCCGATCGATCTTTTCGAAATTCCGGGTTAACGGGATTTTCGGTCAGTGATTAATACAACAATATCACCGAACGATATTCTTGCGGAATATCCGAGAATCTGAAAATAAAAAAAAAATTGTGAATTTCACGATTAAAGTTTTAAGGTTCAGTAAAAATGTTGAATTAATAACTCCGAGCGTAGAATTTCGCCACCGGGTGAATTTAAATTAAAATTTCATGAGAAGTTATATTTGACACCGAAAAAAAAAAAAAAAAAATGCGTTAATTTTACGAGATGCGATATAAAGCTCTGCGCTGCGAGATGAAAAGTTTGGATACGTGAAGACGGTGAATCGCGTCCCGAATTCAATTGTTACGATTAACCGGAGGTTACTGCTATCTGGTTGCAATTCTACACGTGGCGCACAACCTCTCCGTTGAAAACTCGAAGTAGAGCTATAGGCGTTCGGCTTCTTCTCTCCGTTATGCAACCCTCGAATTTATTTTCGTATCGCCCGACTGCTCGCTCTCTCACTCGCTGCTTGGATTAACCGCTCTAGATTACAACTTTGAACCATCTTTTCGGGTACTTTTACTTTTTTCATCTCTTTTATAATTTATCTCGATCTCGGATTCGACTCTTCCGCATCGCCCTTTTCGTATTTCCCTTTGATCGATGAGACACGCGAGACGAGAAATTTAAAATAAAAAAACCGCATTTAGCCAATATTACGATTTATTAAAAATGAAAAAATACAAAATCAAAAAAAAAAATTTATTTTTCATATTTTTATTTTTTATTTTATATTCTTACCGAAACTAAAGATATTAATCGCGAAATCGCGAAAAGATATTCATAAAAATATTACGAAAATACGCGACTTTTTAAAAAAAATTTTATTTTTTATTTAAATTAGTAAAGTTTGTGAAAAATTGGGGAAGCGGGGTAAGGTTTTTGCGTAGTCGAAGTTTACCTTCGTGTCGAGAGGTCGCAATTGGATCGCAGAAGCGGGCCGTGTCGCCGGGAGTTTGGCGCGAGTCTCGTCGTCGTCGGCGTCGTCGTCGTCGTCGTAGCCGTTGTCGTCGTCGTCTTCGTCGTCGTCGGTTGTGTTGAACACTTGGCAAGCGTATTCCTAGGCCATTGCGGTTGTGTAATATATCTACAGTACGCACGGCCTCGCTGGCTGGCTGGCTGACTGGCCGACAGACTGACTCGCGCGAGACTGGTCGAGAGTTACGCCGCGCTCTTTCCACGCAACATCATCGTTTGCCCGTCGTTGCTCGCGCGATCCTCTCGTCGTTTACTCGATCGTTCATCGTCGTAGTACACGCGAGAACGCTCCTCCGCGACGTTATTCGGTCAGATAGCGCGTTTTGAAGCGATCAAACAGTAACTACTCTTCTTCGCTAATCGATATCGACGATCCACGTTTCTCGGCAATAACACGAGTGTTTTCTCGCGAGCGGTTATTCTCCCTCTGTCGGTGTTCCAGTTTGCATTTTTCATGTCCCGTCGAAAAAAAACCCTTTATATATTTTTTTTTTCCTCTACGAGTTTATATCGATACATTTCAATCTCCGATTCTTTTCGATGTCGAGACGCGCAGTGAGATTCGAGTGAAGTTTTTTTTTTTTTTTTTTTTCGTTCAAATTTTCTTGAATATCGGTATATTATCGGATAGACGGACGAAATTTGTGTAATTTTCGAGGTTAATGAAAAAAAAGGAAAAAACGAGAAAAAATGAAGGATAACAGAGGAAAAAGTAACGAACGAAAAGCGAGGATCGTTTCTGTTCCGTTAAAAGTACGCAACAACTCGCGAGTTTAGTTCTCTCGCCTCGATCAATTAATACCGAAAGTGTGTTGTATATATCGCGACCACGTGACTATTCACGGAGCGGTGCACTTCTCGGCTATTGGAACGACGTCTCGACGAGAGTTCCGTACAGCTGACCGGCCGCGGTCTCGTCGCGTACGGCCCTGTGACTCCTCTCTTCGCTTCGAGGGGATCTTTCCGATCGAACTTTGTTTTCGTTCTCCGCTCGTCGTTGCCGTTTTTGCCGCTGATGACGCTACCGCTGCGTCGTTACATCGCTTATGCTTCTCATCGTTATTATCCGATTGTTTGTTTTTCGTAAAAAAAGGGTTTTTATTCGTCGCGATTTTCACATTTTTTTCGATAATATTCCGCTAAAATTTGTCGAGTGATGGATACGAAATGACCGTAGAAATTAATAATATTAAAGACAGTTGGGGCTCGTGCCAGATGCGCGTTTACACGGGCCCTGAATACTGTAAATGCACTATCTGGTACGACATCTCTTCTGTCACGATCGCCACCGTATTTTCCGTCTGCCCCCGCGAATCATTTCCGCACCATTCGTAATCTCGAAGAGACGAGTCGAGAGGAAGTAGGAAAGGAGAGGGAATAAACGAAAAGGCTGCTTTTACCCAAATGCTTCTTCTCCTTCATCCAGAGATCCATCCGTATTATTAATGCATTATTCGTCATTATTATTATTATTTAATAATTTTTTTTTTATTAAATAACCAAAAAATACATTATCGATGTATTCCGAAAAATCTTATCGGTGACCGGTAAATCTTCGAGTCCCTATTCTCCATTTCGAAATACAACTTATATCACGCGAAATAATCGATACCAAAGCGGCGCGAAATGGATTTTCGTATGAAAGAAGAAAAAGAAAAAAAAATTGGCATTACCGAGACGCACCGTCCGAAAGCACCATCTTGAATTCCATGGATATCGTGAAACTGCCGAAACTCTCATTGTCGTGGGATGACGATGAGAAAAATCAACGAAGCTTTGAATATGTATATATGCGATGTATTAATCGCGGTATATTACGTAATATTGTATAATGATAATAAAATCAATGAAAAATGTTTTTCGATATATTTTTAATGAATTTCCTTGTAAATACAGCCCCCAGCCCTTCGAATATTCAAATTTTTTCACCTTAAAAAAAAATTCAATAAAATTCGTATTTCAAAGTTATAAATATTTTTCGTTTTTGAATGACGTGCCATCGTCCGAAAAATTATAAAAAAAATTAAATTAAAAAAAAAAAAATTCTTCAATTTAGTTATTTTTTCGGTGGAAAAATATGCATATATTTCGGAAAAAAATGGTTTTAAGTCAATTGAAATTTGATAAGCGAATTAAATAGTTTTTTTCTCGTAATAAATCGAGAAGCGGGGGGAGGGGGGGGGGAGAATTTTGTCGACGTGTTCGTAGGTAAAAAGAGTCCGAAGTCCCGAAGCCGATTCGACGATAGCGCGTTTGATCGACGGAGCGATGGAGGGACCGTTTGGCGCCCATTGTCCGACCCGATTGAAGGGCTCGTTGTATTTTATATTCCTTCCGTAGGATAAAAAACAACGATAATCGTAGGGTACTGTAACGCGTTTATTGCAACGCGGCGAAAAAAAAAAAAAAAAAAAAACACGACGGCGCTTATTGTATGAGCGATCGAATGACGAGATCGAGAATTTCTTCCTCGATGTGTTTCTTCGGTCCCGCAGCGACCGGCGTGTTGGCAGTGTGGTTAGCTGGTTGTGTGCTTCACGTTTGACACGACCGCTATCGACACTGCATTTACGACGGTTGCAGATCCACCGGAAGAGCCCTGCAATCTCCGATAGGAATCTCTGCACTCCGCTTTATCCATCGAAATTTTCCGTTAAATTTTTTTTCGTCAAGAATTTTGTGCATTTTTTTTTTTTTTTTTTTCATTTATTTAAAAAAATTTGTCAGACTGATCGAAGTTTTTCGTAACGTAAATTCGCGATAATAAAAAAAATTTTGATGAAGTCCGATTTTCTTTATCGTTGCAGATCGGCGTACGTGTCGTTCGGTGGTTTGCTGATGAGACTACAGGGCGATGCCAACAATCTTCACGGCTTCGAAATAGATCAACACATGTATCTGTTGATGAAGAAATTAGCCTTCTAAAGCGCATTCCCGATTCGGATAATTGTCGCAATTACCAATAAGCATTTTGAGATCGAAACGTTTATTTTTTCGGTCATTTTTGACCCCCGCGAGGCAACGACTGACGAGCAACAGCGGCGGACACTCGAAATCCAGTAAAATACATCGAAATCGACAAAGAATAAAGAAGAGCTCTCGGGAGCTCTCGCAACTTTGCGCACAACCTGTGGAGCCTTTGCGAGGGTCAATATTGGTGGGGGGAGCATTCAAGGACGAGCGTTACACTGTAACGCACTGTAACTCTCGGCAGTCAAGAGGATTCTGTGTGACTTGTAAAAAACTCTCTCTCTCTCTCTCTCTCTCTTTCGTATGGACCTCAAGATTGCGCCACATCGCTCGACGCATTGCCAACAATGTTGAGTCGCATTTCTCATCTTGGAAAAACGCCAAAACGACTAATAAACGTATTTTTTACAAGAATAACAAATTTATTTCTTTGATTTACCTCCCGTCGATAAAATTTACGAAAATTACTTCGGTCACCGAATTATCGTTGATCGCATATAAAACGACCAAAAAACGTACTTTTTACGAATTTTTTTTTTTTCGCCGAGATTAACATCGATGATTACAACGGTATGAAAATTATCGTAGTTAATAAATTTTAACGAAACTTCGCGTAAGAAGTGAATGTACTTTGGAAAAATGCCAAAATGGCTGAAAATCGGTATTTTTTTCATGAATACTTTTGGTTTTTTTTTCTTTTTTTTTTTTCATTTGAATATTTAACGAAATAAGATCGATCGTGAAATAATGATAATGGTGAAAAAAAATTGAGAGGAGATTTTCGTTAGAAACGCATACTTCGCGATGCACGAGGTCGAGTTATCGTTGCAGTTACGCGAGCGAGGTTGCGCTCGTCTAAATAGGAAGCTGGCCTGAAAATAGGTGCCAGGCACACGCGAGGCGTGTAGGCCAAACGAAATGTTGCTCGAAACTTCGTGTCGCAAGATTTATCGAACGTCATCGGGACGCTGCGCGTCTTCGTTGGATATGATAATTACGTAATTATCCGTGCATGACGATGCCAGGAGAACACACGGATATCGAAGTTGCAGCAGAATATAACGTCGAACAAGGTAGATATTTAAAACGGCGCGTACCCGTGAGTCAGATAACTCTAAAATTACCGCATCTCGTCGTTCCGTTGATGCCCCGCGCGCTCGCGCGCGCGCGCACGTTATACGCATGAACGACGAGGGCGAGGCACACACGATGGACTTCTGGGCTTAACTCCGCTCATCCGAAGGGGTAGGGGACAGAGAACGAGCTAATTTACGTAATTAAACCTCGTGGCACTTGCCTGACCTTGTACGGTTGAACGCGAAGCATGTAGGTATGTCGGTACCTCGATAGTTTGTCATGCGGCGTATATCGCGAGCGAAACGCGGTGGGGGAGGAGGGGGGGGGGGGGCATATATTCGCACTCTCTAGCAAAGAAAATCTTGGCCGCTCGACATTATGCATCAACGGTAACCAAGATGGCCGAATCGGCGGATCCTTTCCCCCCCCCCCCCCTTTCCTCTCGCAGAGGAGCTCCGCAGCTGTAACGCGATGTTACACAACGACAACGAACGATTCGATAAGTGACCGATCACAAATAGATTTTTCCGATGACATGTCATTTTCTCTTATCAATGCACGTCGTCTAGTTGCGCAACGCGTCATTCGCGTATAGCGACGATTTCGAGAACTAAATTAATAGACTCGACTGACGGATACTTTATCGACGCGGCACGTTCATTTGATTCTCGGGGGTTGTATGTTCTTAGAGATTGCATCTAAAAGATTACGGTTTTTTTTGTGATTCAATTCGGTTTTTATGATTTTTTTCATTGATTCAGGGATGTTTTATTACTTGACGGAGTAATCGATGCGGTAATTTCAATGATCGCGCGGGCGTTGTACATACGGCGCGTAATATAATGATTTTATTGCAACGGACGATGAATATCGATTCGACGAGTCGCGTTGGCCATCTCGCGGCAAACAATTGGCAGCCGAAGGAACGCAACAATTTTCCTCGATACGACGGAGAGCGACATCTGCACAGAGCTTTTTTTGTCGGAATTGAACAAATTTCGATTCGCATTTTCTGCATTAAAAAAATTCTCATCATTGACGAGGCATTGATCAACGATGCCAAGTTCTTTCGCGATTGATGATGGAAAATTATTGTATTCTAATTTCTACTCGGTAAAAGTTGTAATGAAAAATCAAATAAAATAGAATTCTGCGAAAGTCTCCGAGAAATGAGAAATATTATTGTTATATATATCGCTTTATAAATAATCATAATACCAATTGTTTGAAACCTCCGATGTTCCTTCCATAAAAATACATCCTTATCTTTTCGTCGTTACTTACGAATATCCCACTTGACTTTCGACGAAAATTGACTGACAATTTATTGTGAGACGATATATATGGATGAAAGGCCACCAATTACATTTTATCTTCTGCCGAATCGGGACGTGAAAAATTGATCGACATACTTATAAACATTGCAACTACTTGGGAAAGTACCCTCGCGCACGGATTTTCATTCATAAGACACGTAGAACATCATCCAAAATGTTTCCTTCCATAATTTTATCGACTTGCGCGCAGTTATCGCACGTTAAAAATATTTTCAAAAAATCGCAACGTTTCACTCAATAAGTCGATATGTGCACTTTGTCTACATACATCGTGTGCTGGAATTAATTCCGTTGATTACCTCCGATACATTAACCGTTTTTACGACAAAATTTAAATGACTTAAAAAGTATATAAAACTTTACAGTTTTCGAATTCGATTAAGTAAATATTACGCCAATTCTTGTAAAATTTTACGTAAAAAAAAACGAACCGTTCTCATTAGTTTTCCGGGTTTTTCGAAACTTGAGTGTAAATGAGTTAATAATTCCTATTCTCGGGAATCTATAAAGAAATTAATGACAACCGGAAATGCTAAGCGTAGGATGCATGGACCTCCCGTATTTGACGAGCGTATCGTAGACAAGTATTTAATAAATCGTTTATCATCAATGCCAATGCGAGAAATAAACAAACGCGAAAAATAATTAGCCTCGTTTATTTAATCGATTTAGCACAAGTTTCGATGGGAGTAGACCAATAAAAAACGGAAAAAAAGTAAAGCGTTGTATCGGAGAGCGTAATTTAATTGTATTCGTCGCTGACCTCACGTCCGTTCGGAATCTCTAATCCATGGTTCCGCTGAGCGTGAGATGTCCGCAGAGTGTCGAGAGGTGGGGGGGGGGGGGGGGGGGGGGACTTGACGCGAGTGTTATATCTGTTATACGGCCCGAGGATCGGTATCGTTCTCTCTCGTCCGGCGGCTCTTTGCGTTTTCCCGGATGCCCTGCGGAAGCTGAAAACAATGAGCCGTAGGGGCATCCGTTGGGTACCTCTCGACAAGGCCAGAAATATGGAGCTTGTAAGCCCCCATTATGCGTATGCCTATTGCGAACCAACCCCACCGCGATGTATTCGTAGTGTAAACTCGGGATGGTGATGGCGCGACGTTCGTCGGCCATCGAGTCAACGAATGTGCATTGCACCTCGACCCTCCGCAGGGGGCCTCCTGCTTCGTCGGGGACCTCTCCCTACTTCGTGTCGTACACAATAATAGTCAGATATGTATGGGCGAACATTTATCCCGGCGATTCCGGGACATGTGCCACCTCTCGCTGTCGTTACACCGGCCAGACTCGCCTCCACCTATCATTACCGTTCACACCGTTTTTCGACCTCAGTTTGATTACAGGTGTCATTCGGCTCTGTCGTGTACTCGATTCGGTCTTCGGCTTTATTTTCACATCATCGATTATGATATTTCGCGTACTCCCTTTCTCGTAAAAAAATTAAAAAATATAAAAATAAATAAAAACATTCCGGTCGTCGTACGAAAGATCGCGGATCGAAGGAGCAACGTGTACCGCCACAGACGACGTCGTAACGGAGGGTAAGCTATTAGACACTTTTTACGCTACAAATTAACTTCTATATAAATTATAATTTTATTAAAAAATAAACGCAAAAGCATTCGAGATGAGATTAAAATGTATTTATTCATTAATTAAACAAATGAGAATACATTTTTCAATGGAATTTAAAGGTTAAAAAAAATTATATTTTTTTACGTAAATTACCGATATATGACTATGTATACGAAAAATAACGTTGGGCAGAGCGAAGTCAACGGGTGCATGAGAACGTTTGGCTGGTCACCGGAAAGCCGGATGTACATTGTTGTATTAGTTTTGTTGCGGTGTGGTAGTCGGAACAACAGGGTTATGGGATTCCAAATGTGCGCTCACCCTGAACATTTCCATAGACCGCGCGGGCGGTCGGGGGTGGTCGGTATGTCGCTGATGCCATGCATGGTGTACATAGTATAGATACAGGCAGGTCGGATCATCGAAGCGTAGTTCCAACTTGTAGCCATCGGGTTCCTTCCGTGTGCTCGCGAAGTGCGAGGATCGGAGGGTCCGGTCGCCTCGCATACCTATTATACACATTTTTCTCACCTCGCGATCGAAAATGTCTCGTAATTTTTTATTTCTTTAAATTAAAAATTTTTTTTTTCCCGATGATTCAAGAAATTGAGAAAAACATTTTTCGTATTATAGTATATATAAGAATCTTGTAAATTTATTAAAAATAATAATATTCGTTAATCGGGAAAATGCGATCGGAATAAAAAAAAAATTCTAAAAAATCGCTATAAAGTTAATGTGTTTCGCGATTGAGATAAATCCAAAGAAAAAATTATTATTAATTGATCTTTGAAAGAGAAATTTTAATGGACGCAATACGAGGGTTAGGCGCCTCGCGTGGCTCGTTCCCTGTACAACGCGTATGTCGGATGGATGATTTTTCGATGAATGTAATGCGAAGTTGATAATAATAGAAGGTACCGGAGGTACCGAAGCGCGGTATATGATACTGCGCGACGCTGTTCACTTCCAGTTCGATTCGAATCGTCGAGAAATTTTCCCTTAGTCGTCCGCTAGCATTATCGCGAGAGAGTGTTCGAGTTATTATCGCGATAACGAGAAAACCGGAAAAAGAATTAACGGGTAATGGGGCGGTTTCAGGATCATTGGTCAAGTGGAATGACCACTCGATAGTGTCCCGACGATTTTTATCCTCAAAATGAGAAGGATTCGTAACATGTTCAGTATGGTTCAAGCTATCACGGTCCTAACTATTTTGAAGATGCTCGCTAATGGTACGTATCGTGAAAAAAAAAAAAAAAAAAAAATCGAAACTTTTTTTTAACGGAATATTTTTTTTTAACGCGCCAATTCGATAAATCGCAGCGCAAACAACGTGTAACGGCGGAACGGGAAGAGTCGTTTACGAGAGACTGCCGGATCAGCAGCTACAAGGTTTCGACGACGAAGTGGTGAGAACGAGCAGTTTTTTTTTTTTTTTTTTTCGTATTTATGCTATTTTTTTTTTTTTTTTTTCGTATTTATGCCATTTTTTTTTTTTTTTTTTCGTTGCCGCGGAAAATTTCGTTACTTTTTATTTTCTCTCGATATAGGTGAGAGATTCCGCACCGCCGTTTAGGGTTTTGGAAAAATGTCAGGATCTGTGTTTGCGCGACAGAACGGCGAGCAACAATTTGGCGCGTCCGTGTACGAGTTTCGACTTTCAACCCGGCAGCAGAATAGCCTCCTTTAGCGGTAGCGCCGAGTACGAGGAAAGCACGTGCTATTTGACGCGAGAACAAGCGCAACCGGAAGGAATCGGCAATCTTATGTTGGTTCCGAATAGCGTACACTTTACTGAAGTTTGCCTCACTTGTGAGTAACCACTGCAGTTTACGAGGAAAATTAAAGGAAAACTTTCGTTTCCTTCCGAGTGGCATACGATACTTTTTTTCCGACTACGTTGAAAAGACCAAATTTCTATGCCTGCAACGGCGGAACAATACATTTCATAGCTGCATTACACGAGAAATTGGGGTCCAGGGGCAGCGCCCCTGGTGGGCGCAGAGCTAAAGCTCCGCTGGGGGGTTGCGGAGGCGAAGCCCCTCATTTACAACATAAATATTATCATTGATAGAATAATAATATTAAAAAATTTTAAACCAATTAACAATCAATTATTATTTATTTAGATTTTTGTTTTTTAATTTGTATTTTTTTCCGCCGTTGCGGGCAGAAAAATACTACTAGAAATTATAATACTAGATATAATACTAGATATATAGATATAATACTAGAAATTATAATACTAAATATAATACTAGAAAATTTTTTATAAAAAATAAAAAAAAAAAATTTAAATGAATAATAATTGATTGTTAATTGGTTTGAAAATTAACTAAAATAATTAATTAAATTAATTGGGTAAAGTGGTACTTTTCTGCCGGTTGCAGCACTTTTCTTTCCGCTGCTTTACTTTTCTTCCCGCCGATTAAAAATCGGCTACTTTCCACCCGCGTTGCAGGCATGGAATATGGAGTTCTCAGCGTAATCGGGAAAAAAATCCTTTTTTTTCTAAATTCATGAAAATTCTGATTATTATTGTTATTATCATTATTATTTCGTTCCAACAGCGAATCGAATCGAGAGGGATTGTCCAAATCGTCGATACGTTTTCGAGAGACATCCGAGAAAAAAATTAAAACTGCCGATAACCGACGTTAAGGAAGCGAGTGCCGCGAACCGAACTGTTTGCGAGGATAGGTAACGATCGCGTCACTCAAAGACCATATATATATATTTTTTTCATCAACGTTACGGGTATCCAAGTAGATAATAATTAGATATTCGAATTGTTTGTTTGTTTTTTTTTTTTTTTCATTTATTATTATCAAGAAAATCTTCAATGTTATCCGCAGGTGTCTCAATGAGTTCAGTTTCGTTTGTCGATCGGCGACGTACGACGCATCTGCGCGAAGCTGCCTACTGAGTCGTTTCACAAGACGAACGCATCCGGAACTTTTGGAAGACGATCCCAATTCTGATTATCTGGAAAATACTTGTCTCAATGGTATTTTTGCGCAATTTAATTGATATACGCGACATTTATCGTACAAATTTAGAATCCTTTCGTTTATTTATAGCGGAGCGACGATGCGACGGATTGGCAGTGTTTGTCAAGGAAGAGAATAAAAGACTTCGCGGACCCTTCGAAGTCGATATATACACGAATTTAACACTCGACGAGTGTCAGGCACTTTGTTTACGCGCTGAAAAATACTTTTGCCGAAGCGTCGAATTTGACGAACAGACGAGACAATGCGTCATATCCGAAGAGGATTCGATATCGCAGAAGGACGATATCGGCATAAGCAGCAGTCCTACTTATCACTTTTACGATCTCGTCTGTCTCGACAACCGTAAGTTTTATAACGAATTTTAATGAAATTCATCGAAAATTTATTTATTTATTGGTGAAAAAAAAAAATGTAAAATTTTCATATTACACTTTTTTTTTGTTTTAAAAAATGAAAAAAAAAATGTACACTGAAATAATTTCTCCGGAAAAAAAATCGGTAATAAAAACGGAATCATCAAGTAAAATATACAGTACAGTGGAAACGAAATTTCTCCGCGTATTTTTGTGTCGAATTAAGTAAAATTTCCATGTAAGAGTTTTCCGGCGAAATACGGAACGTTGAGCGAGAAGCAGTTTCCACTGTATCGGCGTATGCATTCGCTCGCTTATAAAATGTAGATCGACCCTTAGCGCGAGGCTCCGAGTACCCGGACAACAGTGTGACGACGCCGCATCTCTTCAACGACGGTCGTCGGCCCGATACGGCATTCCAACGCTATCGAAACTCTCGTCTAAGCGGCGAATTTCATTCCGAAATAACGGGACGAAGTCTGAGCGAATGTTTGGACGAGTGTCTGAGACAAACGAGCTTTCAGTGTCGCAGCGCAGTTTACTCGGAACACTATCACACGTGTCGACTGAGCCGATTTAATCAACGCGACGGTCACAGAATAATCTATGATGCCGATTACGATTACTACGAGAATCTCATGCGTAAGTATCCACGATGACGATATTACGTTCGAAAAATGCCGCGATTATCGAATGGAATAAACGAGAAACGATTTCAACTTCATTTTTCAAAAATTTATCTCTATTTCATCGATTTCTAAAAATTTATCTCAATTTCATCGATTTTCAAAAATTTATCTCTATTTCATCGATTATTAAAAATTTATCTCAATTTCATCGATTTTCAATGATTTAGATCAATATCTAGATGGCGACAGAGACACATCGGGATACCGACCCGATCCTCTCGGACAGGACACCAATTACGGAAGGCCATCACTGGGACGACCAGGTAAATTATCGCTAATCGAAGCGTCTGTTCGATTGTACGGTAAAACTTCGATTATTGGAATCGAAGAGAATCGTTATTTCTCGTAAGCTCTCGATATGCGTACCTTACGATAAAAACACAATCACTTTTTTTTTCCGATAATTGTGGAGAATTTTTCAAAAAAATTTACTTTTTTTTTTCGATGAACATTTGAAATAATTTCGTACCGATTAATCCGTGTTTACTGGTTAATCGAGTTTTCACCGTATCGAAAAGCCCAAATTTCGATATGAATTTTTGTAAAAAAATGTATTTCTTCTAAAATTAAAACAGGTTATCCGGATGATTACGACAAGGGTTACGGATCTGGAGATCGGTATCCAGATCACTATCCGTATCCCGACGACCGATATCCGATATCCGGTCCAAAGTATCCAGTGAATAATCCAATAGGAGGAGGTCGCTATCCCGATCGTCCGGATCGTCCCGATCGGTATCCAATTCCCGACGATCGTTATCCGACTTTTCCCGATCGATATCCCCATTCCGGCGGACCGGAATATCCGCCGAGTCTTCCCGGTGGCGACAGATATCCAATGAGAGGCGATCGTTATCCGGTGAACGGTGAAAATTATCCGATCGGTGGGGGAGGAGGAGGAGGAGGTCCGCACAGATATCCACCGACGTCCCATCGATATCCACCTGTATCAGGAAGTCGCTATCCATCCCCGCCGCTCGACCGATATCCCGTGAGAAACGATCCCTATCCGGGAAATCGTTATCCGATTTCACCACTGGACGTTGAGCCTCCGACGCGATATCCCGCGAACCACGGCGGTTCCAACAGACTACCGCCGCCATTGCCTTTACCGCCTCCGAATCGTTATCCGGTCGTCGATCGGTATCCTGACAAAGATATATATCCGAATCGCGACAGGTTGAGTTTCAAGTTTTAATATTCGAATTATAGACTACCGGAAGTTGGCATTAATCGTAATCGGATTCTTTTCTAATCGCGCGACAGATATCCCGGGATCGGTAGCAACAGCCTCTACCCTGCCGGTGGCTACGATGACGACAATAGGGGAGGACACGGCATCAAAGGCGGACCTAACGATCGTCCTTATTACGGCGGTCCGCCCGCAGTACCCTTGCGACCGTTCGGCTACGGAATGGGCGGAGGGTACAACGACGTTGGGGCAATGGACGGCGTCGGCGTCGGCGTCGGCGCCGGCGCTGGCGGCTATATGCCGGAACCGGGCGATCCGTACGTTTCAAGACCGGTAGGAACCGGCGGAGGACCCATTATCGGAAGACCGCCTCTGCTATCGAGATGCGACGAGCAAGAAAATTTCCGACAAGTCGGGCAAAGAACGCGCGTTCGCAAGCCTTTCGTGCGAAGATACACCACCGCATCGACTCGAATTCAGTGCGAACGCGAATGCGCCGACGCTCGCGATTTCGTATGCCGATCTTTCAATTACCGACCGTACGCCGCGCCCTACGGCGCTGAACGTGACAATTGCGAACTGAGCGATAGAGACTCGCGGGACATGGATATGGGAAATCCTATCTATTACGATACCGGTTCCGATTACGATTTTTACGAACGAAATAATGGCAGACAGGGCGCCGATGGGGAATGCCTCGACGGTGAGATTCTCGACAATAGGTTAGCGACAAAAGTATTCTTATTGTTTTCTTATTCTTTTCAGTGAGTCAAGTTTGCAGCGAAGATGGAATGGAATTTACCCTGAGAACTCCCGAAGGTTTTATCGGTCGCATTTACACTTACGGCTATTACGATCGTTGCTTTTTTCGCGGCAACGGGGGTACGGTAAACGTTCTGCGCATCAGTGGCGCACAAGGCTATCCGGAGTGCGGAACTCAGAGGGTGAAAACTTCATTTTTTTATTTTCTTGGGGTGAAACCCATCGAATATCCGACAAATGAAAAAAAAAAACCACCGAAAAAACGCGAATGATGGAAAATAATAAAAAATTAATTCGAAAGCTTCAAATACTAATACGTGAATGCGCGGTTTATATTTCAGTACGGCGACACGATGACGAATATCGTTGTTGTGCAATTTTCGGATTACGTTCAAACGGGACGCGACAAGAGGTTCAATTTGACTTGTCTGTTCCGAGGACCGGGAGAAGCGGTCGTCACATCCGGCTACATCGGTGCGGGGTACGCCAGGTCAATTTTTACGAAATAATCTCCTAATTAATCGTCTCAATTGTAATTCAAAGAAATTAATGTTGAAATGCGAACGAAAAATCTAATTATCATTCGACGGAATTTGCAGCAGATCGGGTTCACCGATACCGATTGAGTATCTGCCGGCTGAAAATACGTTGAGCTCACGAGTGCGGCTACTCATCCTTTATCAGGGCAGACCGACGACCACCATCGCGGTCGGCGATCCATTGACTTTCAGGCTCGAGGCTCAAGACGGGTAAATTTATCAACGAAAACGAAAAATTTCTCCTCTCTCTTGCCGAACGAATCTTGACGATTTTTTTTTTTAGATACAATTATGTAACGGATATATTTGCGACGAACGTCATTGCGAGAGATCCATATTCCGGAAGAAGTGTACAATTGATCGACAGATACGGGTAAAGTTCCTCGGATAAGCAATTAGTTAATTAATTAATTTTAATAATTGATTAATTTTTCGTTTATACGTATAATTGTTTTTTTTTTTCACAGTTGTCCCGTGGATAACTACGTTTTTCCCGGTCTCGATCGTCTCCGAGACGGCGATAGTCTCGAGGCGCGTTTCAACGCATTCAAGATTCCGGAATCGAATTTTCTCGTATTCGAGGCAACAGTTCGATCGTGTCGCGACGGATGCCAACCCGCCTACTGCTCGGGTAGCGCTGGAAGAAGCGAACCATCTTTCGGGAAACGGAGAAGAAGATCTCTGCTCGATAACGATACTCTCGTTGTCGATGACGAACAAGACGACGGAGAGTCCGCGGTTGGAGGTCTGTCGGTGAAAATCAAAAACGGTACAAATGAAATGGAGGAAGACACGCAAGAGGCTCCGGAGAACGAAGAAGAGCGCGTCAGAGAGATGATTGAGGTATCAATTTCATAAGAATAGAATTATTTAACCCGCTGAACACTTTGTATGGGAGTTAAGGATATGCGAAATGTCGCAAACATTCGGAGAGAATCCAAAAGAGATCTGAACAATTCAACAATTCAGAGACGGTGCTAAGAACATTTATTCCGCGAAATAATAACTCTAAAAAGTTATAGACAAATTAGTTTAAAAAAAACTTTGCGACGAATCATCCGGTAAACGAATTTTTTAAATTTTTATTTAGTAACAGGTAATTCGATAATTTATTCAACTGCTTTTGCAGTTTTTTTTTTTTCGAAATTTTTCAATTTTCAACAATAATTTTCAAAATGATGTCAATCTATAAAAAACAATGTATGTCTTCGGAAAAATGTTCTAAAGAAGTTTGCTAAAAAAACGTTACATTTCTGGATAATTCATTAAACTATTAAAAAAAGTGGTTCGTTAATCGCTTTTTTGCATTATTATTATGTAAAATGTATGTTCTTAACAACTTTTAAATAGTTGACGGGTTTCAGATTTTTATCTCATTGGAAAGTATTAAAGATCTCTCTGAATCTCATTTTGGTTTTAACGATCGCCAACGAGACATCGATTTATCGAATTGCGAATTCTTTCGACAGGTATTAGATTCGAGAATGGAAATGTACGAGGAGAATCTAATCGAAAAACGCGTCGCTGTACTCGAGACGATTTGTATAACGCCGAACGAATATTATGGACTCGTCACAGCGGTCGTCGGGTTGGTGGTACTACTTTCCTCGGTGGTTATGTTATCGCTATTGATATACAGGTAAATTGCAGATGCGTCGACAAATTTAAAAAAAAATCTAAAAATATCACATATCTCGTTTCTAATTTATGTCCTTTCAGAAAATACGGATACTCCGTGATGAGAAAAAATCGCAAAGCCGACGACAAGATAACGGTAGCGCATCGCAATACTCCGATATCCGGTACATGCAGCGCCCGCGCTAATAATTTTTCTTTCATGCGAACGGCTCTCCAAAAACCCTTCGAAACTTCGTGAGTATTATGAAGCCGAATATCGATACATCGCGAACGATAATGCGAAAACGAAACTCTCGAAAAAATGTATTATTTCAGTCGTCAGAGTCACACGGTCGGGCATCGCTCGGCGTCGAACGTCGCGTTGGAAGGAGCCGTCGGACTTGCGACAAACCGCAGAAGCGGCTTCGATCCCAGCGAACCGATTTACACCGATCCGTCTCTCTTCGAAGTGGCGCGATCCTCGCTTCGACAAGGCAACTCTCTCCGCAATGAAAATCTTCATCTCATATAAGCTCGTCGTCGATTATCGATTCATACTGTTCATTAACTGTCACGCGCGCTCTTTGCCCGCGTCGAACAACGTTAGACGCTTCGAGAAATTCAATTGAAAAGTTATTTCGCACCTTTTCCCCAAACGACGCAGTCGCATTTTTTTCCTGGGAAATCGATATAATCATATAAAATTATATATGACGATTTAATATGTATAATTACATATAATTGTATATTATTATTTCCCAGGATTCGTTTTTTTTTTAACTTTTTTTTTACTCGATCATATCTCAGCTAACGCCGATAAACGTTTTTTCGTTGACGATTTTTCTTTTCTTACGTTTATTTTAGATAGCCGATTATTTGTATCTTTTAAAAAAATAATAAATAAAAATATTGATAAATAATTGAAATCGCGGAGTTTGGAATCGGAGGGGTCGAGCAGCAGTGTCGACGGTCGGTAATGTCGCGCGCCTCGATGTCACAGTTATTTCTCTCGTAGTATCAAAAATCCCCGACGCTGTTTACAGGCACCACGTTATTTTCCATATTTTTGTTTTGACAATTAGACATTGTCGATTGTCGTTCGTTTCACGATCGCGGTTCGCGGTTAATCTCGGCGTTACTGAGTGACGTGATTCCTCGACACGGCGATTATTGCGCTGAGTTATCAAAATCCCGATGCAACAGTGCTGCGAATCGTAACGACAATGGAACGCACTTTTACGGGTGATTAACCGTCACTCGTCGCGACGAGGTTATACGAAGGTTTCCACGAGTTTCGCGAAATATGTAGGTTTTCCCGTAATTCGCGAATGATGACGAACTTTTTTCAAAATTCACTGATATTCATTATCATCGCCGCGTTCCCGTTTGGCAACGGAGCGGAACATAACCTCTACGAAATTGACTGCAATAACTTGCGGATGGGACAGTATATTTGTCCGCATCCGGATTACGATCTGATCGATCCGAAGACTCAACAGCCGCACGGATGCACGAAGGAAAACAAAGCCAAAGGTTTGTCAAAATGAAAAAATAAATAAAATCGTATCGATCGATGTATCGAAAACAAAAATCGATTTTTTTTTCTATATTAAAATTCGGTAATTATTGCGATAATGCGTACAACTTTTATTGGAATCATTCATTGTCAAAATTGAAAACGAATATTTCGTTTATCGATTTTTTTTTTGATATGTTTACAATTTGACGATTTTATTATTGCAGTCGTATGCCAAACGGCGGACAGACTGATATGCATAGAAACGAAAAACGATACATTTAAAAAGGAAATACCGTGCAAATGGACGTGAGTATCGTAATTCAATTTTTCCGATAAATGAAAAAATTACCTTATCGGCGTACGTTATGTAATTTTTTAACGACTTTTTTGTAGCAACGGTTATTCCTTCGAGACGTCGGTGCTGCTTTCCATTTTCCTTGGAATGTTCGGCGCGGATAGATTTTACTTGGGATATCCGGCTATTGGATTGTTGAAATTAAGTACGCTGGGATTTTTGTTTCTCGGACAATTCTGCGACGTTATACTCATCGCTACGCAAATTGTTGGACCCGCAGACGGGTCTCACTACGTTATGCCTTACTATGGCGCAGGGATAAATATTGTTACGAGTAATAATTTTACATACAAAGTACCGCAGTCCGATTGGTGAAGAGAAATTAAAATTGTCTTCCAAACATTCGGCGACTATGTGCAATTTTTTTCGAATAAAGAAACACAGTGGCGACTCAACGCGAAAAAACAAAAAAATCGCAAAAAGTCCGAAATCTCCGGATATCAGGAAGAATCAGGAGAATTTCAGGCAATTTTTCAATTAGTACATTTTTCAGATCAGACGTCGACACTTTCGTCTGAAAATGTTAATGCAATTTTAGGTGAAAGAATATAAAAGCTGCAATTTTGGTATTACGAATTTTTCCGATTTAATCGGCGATTGAGTGGTCACCATGACAAGAAATTATCGTATCCCGTTTGTGTACAATGCCTATATAAATCCTATGTATAATCCTTTTTGAATAAAGAATCGAAAAAATGAAGAATGAAAAAACATTAATTTATCGAAGACGTGTTTTACTAAGAACATTATTTTGTGACGATTTTTCGTAATAACAATTCGCGATTGAGATACATCGCGAGTGAAGCACGTTCGCGATAATTGCAATAAAGATATCATCCCGTTGGCGCTGATTTTCTTTGGTTCAAACCGCGACAGATATTTTAATCGAAAGATTAATTCGTCAGTGTTGATTCGTACCTCAGACCGAGGTGACTACTTGCGAAAATGAAGATTTTCGCTAAACAATATAATTCGATAGCTAAACTTTGCGCATTGCTCATCGTGCAGTTTTTCACTTCTGGATCAGCAAATGTGAGTAGTGTTTCTATTTTTTTGTTTTCATCAGAAAAGACTTGAAAATATCATTGGTTTTTTTTAGAATCACGATATACAAACGCGGAACTACGAGCATCCGAGATTCGGCGATAGTTCAATACGTTATTGCGCCTTCAATCAATATTTTGACGAACAAGAGGGACGTTGTATGATAATCCCAGGTGGTGGAAGAGCAATATCCATCGAGAACTCGACGACCTGTAGAAACGAAGCTATGCGAGGTCATCGGTCAAATCCGAGGATTTATTATGTTTGCCGACGGAGTAAAACTATTTTGGCGGAATGCGAAGACAATAAATACTTTGACAATCGTTTGAAGCGTTGCGCAACGGACGCGGAGGGGAAAATGGATGAACAGCGACATTCTAATGAGGACAGTGATTCGTACGATCATCTGGATCTGCCGGCTTGCGTCAGTCCGGGAAGATTTCCAGTTTCACAAAACAATTGCAGTTTGTACTATTCTTGTACATCAAACGGATTTCGATTGTTTCGCACAATGCACGAGTGCCCACCGTCAACGGGATTCGATCCTTTCGTTGAAAAATGTACCGCCGAAAAGGCATGTCGTAGTGATGAGGCAATGTCAACGACGAGGCCGACGAAACGACCGGAAATCGTTGCAACAACGACGAAGATTGTTAATGCAACAGTATCAACAACATTAGCGCCGTTACCAACAGTTGTCGTGTTAACAACAACGACAGAATCACCTCGAATTCTTACTGTATCACCGAACGCATCGGATAATCGATCGGAGATTCTCGGATCGACAATGAATTTTACCGGTACAACAACAACAACGGCAGCACCTCGAACAGTTGTTGTATCGACAAAGACGCCGGATAACCGATCGGAAATTCTCGCATCGACAATGAATTTTACCGGTACAACAGCAACAACAACAGCGTCACCTCGAACAGTTGTTGCATCGACAAAGTCCCCGGATAACCGATCGGAAATTCTCGGATCGACAATGAATTTTACCGGTACAACAGCAACAACAGCAGCGTCACCTCGAGCAGTTGTTGTATCGACAAAACCTCCAAACAATCGATCGGAAACTCTCGCATCGACAATAAATTTTGCCGATACAACAGCAACAACGGCATCACCGCGAACAGTTGTATCGACAAAGTCCCCGGATAATCGATTGGAGATTCCCGCATCGACAATGAATTTTACCGGTACAATAGCAACAACAGCGTCACCTCGAACAGTTGTGTCGACAAACGCACCGGATCATCAATCGGAAATTCTCGCATCAACAATGAATTTTGCCGATACAACAGCAACAACGGCATCACCTCGAACAGTTGTTGTATCGACAAAGTCCCCGGATAATCGAACTGAACTTCTTGAATCAACGAATATCGTTGGTACATCAACATTATCGCCCACAATACCAACGAAAGTTACATCGTCTATTGCAGAAAAAATTACCACACCTACCAAACAATTCTCAACTGAAGCTGATGACACGATGAATTTTACGGAGAGCGTTACAGAGAGATTAACGAGAAAACATTATGAAAGCGCTGAAGCTACGATCTCGTTAAGCCCCTCGAGTTATTTTAAATCATTCGGTACAACAAGTCAAGAAAATATTATCGATTATATCCCAACAACAGAAGAAACGAATGAAATAGTAGAAATGCCAAAGAGAATTGTTCACACCACTGCAATACCATCAGACTACGAATCCACTGAGAAATCTTTCAGTACACTACAACCGGTATTTTCTAATACATATTCCGATGATTCCGATGATTACGTTCCGATGATTACAACAGACGAGAGTTTTGTCGATTCGGAAAGCACAACAATTCCAAATGAAACCAACGAATCGACGAGAACTCGCGATGATATTAACGATTTGCGTTCGACAAGCGAACGCGACAAGAGTTTCACCGATGCAACAATCGAAATATCATCGGATGAAAATAATGAAAGGACGACAAGTCGCCCTACGATTTCAAATTTATGGGAATCCGGAAAAGACGAAAATTTCACCGATTCGACGGTAACAATGGTTTCGATTCAAAACGACGAAGCGACGACGAGTTACGCTACTCTCGAAGATCTACGGACGAGCGAACCGGATGAAAGTCCCACCGCTGCAACTACGACGGTTTCGTCAAATGAAAACGACGAAACGACGACGAGTCAAATTAGTCTTACAGATTCATTGTCGACTAGTGAACGATACGAGACTATCACCGATGAAACAATTACCGCAGCGTCCGATAAAAATTATGAAGTTACGACAGAACCCACGAGCGGTGATTATTCATTTTCGACAAGTAAAGGCGACGATACCACCACCGACAAAACAATTACTATGTCGTCCTTTAGATCTGACGAAACGACGACAGATCCTTCAACTGTCGAAGACTCGTCGATTAGCGAAGGAGAAGAGAATTCCACCGAAGGAACAATAACGATGTCGTCGAATACTCAGAAAATGATAAGCGACGAAGAAGTGACGACAGATCCTACAACTATCGAAGACTCGTCGGTTAGCGAAGGAGAAGAGAATTCCACCGAAGCAACAATAACGATGTCGAATACCGAGAAAATGATAAGCGACGAAGAAGCGACGACAGATCCTACAACTATCAAAGACTCGTCGAGTAGCGAAGGAGAAGAGATTTCCACCGAAGCAACAATAACGATGTCGTTGAATACCGAGAAAATGATAAGCGACGAAGAAGTGACGACAGATCCTACAACTATCGAAGACTCATCGATTAGCGAAGAAGAGAATTCCACCGAAGCAACAATAACGATGTCGTCGATTACCGAGAAAATGATAAGTGATGAAGAAGCGACGACAGATCCTACAACTATCGAAGACTCATTGATGACTGAACGAGAAGAGAATTCCACCGAAGCAACAATAACGATGTCCTCAAATCCCGAGAAAATGATAAGCGGACAAAGTACTACCGAAGAGTCTTCATGGACCACTGAATCATACGAACAAACGAGTGCAACATCTGCATTCGATATCGAGCTGCAGGAGTCGACTACCGAATCATCGAGATACGATGCTTTAGAAGAATCGTCACTCGATACGACAACTCTTGTTTCATCGACTTCAATCCCCGAGGAAATAGCAGAAATTACAACCGAAGAAGGACGTGGCACTTCGATATCGACATTCAATAGCGAACTTGATATGCAATATACGAAAATTCAGGAAACAACACCAAGTGAATTATCGTCGACTGATAAATCATTGAGTCTTGAAAACGAATCAGAATCGAAATCGACGTACGATGTAACTTCCACGACATCTTCTAATGATTATACGTCGACCGCAGAAGAGTCTTTGATGAGGTCTTCCAGCAGCGCTGAGATGACCGAAGGAAGCGATTTGAGAAATGCGACCGACGCCAGCGAAACGCATTCGACAAACGAAGGAGATGATTTTACAACTCACGACCCTTATGACAATACGTTTAGCGGAATTTCATCTGCTGTTCCTGAAAATGAGAAATTAAAAACAGTTACTGAGGAATCCATAATGAGTACTACGGAAGCTGGAATCACATCCTATCAGCAGGAAAATCGCTCGACCGCTCCTCACGACTCATCGACATCCGCCCAACAGGATGAAGAGTTACGGGACGTAACTGGAGATTTAGCGTCTAACGATGCGACAACATCGCCGGAGTTTTTCAAGAACGCTACCGAAAATTCAGGCCGCGAAATTGATTCGGTTACTTTGCCAACCTTCACAATTCCCAACGCTACGACTTGGGAATCGGCTAAAGTGGAAGATAACGAATTACAAGGCGCGAATACTGTATCTTTGCCATTGAATATCAGCGAAGAACCTACAACCGCTAATGCTTTAGTTGACTCTACGAATTTGTTATCGACGGCAATGCCGTTGGATTTCACTTCGGTCGAATATTCGAGCCTTTCGACGGATGCGACGGCCGAAGATCCTTGAAAACACATCAATCGCGCAATGCCAATAATGGCGAGAGAAATTGTCAAAGATTCATAAATTATCCATTTTTAATCCCTCTAATAGCTGTACTTAACGCAATATTAAAAGAGAAAGCTGAAGAAAAAAGATTCATATGGCAGATTGACTCCATAATATTCCTTACACTCTGAAGATTTCCTTTCGTTATTTTAAATAAATCCGTATCTTTGATAAAATACGAGCTGCTGAAGAAAATTAGACGTACCGAATGTTTTCCCGTAACGTTGAGATTCTCCGAGTTTCATTGGGATTTTTACGCAGGAGAAAAATAAGGCGACTCCGATAATCGTCATGGAAACCTTTTAATAATTCGTCTATATCGTGTCATTGCTTCTCACTCGCTTCCTGACTAACGAGATTAAAGTAAACACCTTTCTTCGCCAGTAGCTCGGCGTGAGTTCCCATCTGCGTAAAGAAACGTAATATAAATTTTGAGACGCAATGCTTTTTCTTGTCATAAAAATCATTTACCTCTACTATTGTGCCGCGTTGTAGAACGACGATCATGTCTGCGCCGATAACGGTGCTCAATCGGTGAGCAATTACCAAAACCGTTCGACCGCTTGTTGCAGAATCCAATGCTTTTTGTACGACTCGTTCACTTTCGTAATCTAAGGCACTGGAAAAATAAAAGAAATAATTATTAATATTAATATATATGGAAATTAAGCTTTCATGTTCGTATCTGTTTCTATATTGTAGATATTGTCGTGGCGTAGAAGACAAAATTATTATTATTACTTTTAATATATTAAAAATCTTGAATATAAGTTTTTGTTGTTATTATACGTATTGACTATGTATAAAATAATTTGCGAGATTGTTGCACTGGTATTTGGACTATTTTTTCGTTAATACCTTGTGGCTTCGTCGAGTATCAAAATCGAAGGTTTTTTGAGCAAAGCTCGAGCTATGGCAACGCGTTGCTTCTGACCTCCGGAAAGTTGAGCTCCGCGTTCGCCAACAAGAGTTTTGTACCCTTCTGGAAATCCTTCGATAAAATCGTGTGCATTCGCTTCTTTTGCAACTTGAATTACCTGCCATCAACGAGAAGACAAAGAGAATGTTCAGTTAACAATTTTTTTTATAATTAACGTAACGCGTCGATTAAAAAAATATCAAGTTGAGACCTCTTCGTCGGTAGCTTCCTGTCGAGCGTATCTTATGTTTTCCATTATACTCGTGGAAAAGAGGATCGGCTCCTGATCAATGTAACCCAAAACTTTTCCTCGAAGATCTCTCGAGTTAAGGGTTCGAATATCGGTGCCGTCGATCGTTATCGCACCGCCATCGACATCGTACATTCTGCGATAACAAAGTATCAGTAAGTTGAGCGCATTTCGCTGAGGCGTTGCGTTATGCCAGATAATTATTCGCTTTTCACAGACCTTTCCAATAAAGCGGCAATGGTGGATTTTCCATTTCCGCTCGAACCAACGATTCCGACAGTTTTACCCGCCGGTATTCGCAGATCGAAATCATTCAGGACAACGACGTCGGGTCTCGTCGGATAGCTGAAGTGCACTTTTTTGAATTCAATGTCTCCGTGAAACTCGTCGTTGCTGACTCTGCGCCCACCGTGCATCATCGACGCGGGCGGCATATCTAAATACTGGAAAAATCAAATAAGAATAGATATTTTACCACAATACATATTTTACATATTTTTATTGTTACGTGAATTTCGAAAAAAAAAACTTACTTCGAATACGCGATAAGTGGCGCTCGATCCTCTGACATACGTTCCGAATAACAGTGAAAGCTGCGTAAGGGATCTCTGAATCGTTTGCGTTGCCATTAGGAATGCCATTAGATCTCCCGGAGACAATTGACCGCTGGAGACTAAGTGCCCACCGAGGTACAGTGTCGACAATAAAACTCCGTTGAGGAAAAGATTCGTTCCTCCTTGAAAAAAGCCGATACCAAGAGCCAACCTTTCGTACAACGATCGAGACTTGTCGATTTCTTCACTGAAGGCCTCGACCTCTTTATCCTCGCCGGCGAAAGCTCTCACCTGTTTTTCGTAATTTTCTCATATTATACAGTTTTTTGTTAAAATGCTCGTCGAAAAAAATGTATACGAAAAACAAAAAAACAATCGAATTTTCAATGTACAAATTCAATTTTCATTTTTTTTTTGCCTCAGTATCGTTTTGCTTCGAGGAGAAAATCTTACCGTTCGAATATTTTGGATCGCTTCCTCGCATGCGGCGGTCGATTTCGAGAATTGTTCCTGAGCTTCGGCCGACAATTTTCGCAAACTTCTTCCCAATAGCGTCCCGACGAATATTATGCTCGGCATGCAGAGTACCATAACTCCGGTCAATTGCGGTGATATAACGATAACGGATATAACGCAACCGACTATCTGCGTTAAACTTCTCAATCCCTGAGATACAAGTATCTTAAAGGAACTCTTCAATTCTTGAATATCGCTCGTCAAGCGATTAACGATTTCGCCGGTTCGATGTTTATCGAAGAACGCGATGTCCTGCATTATTATGGATTTGAATAAATCGCGGCGCAACTCGACGGCGATTCGTTCACCGACGCACGACAGCGTATAAATGTACGCGAATGTGAAAACAGCCTGAAAAAATTGAACAACGAAATTATCCGAGCGTATCGCGTGAATTCTTTGCGCGAATCTTTGGCTATAAATTGTCTTTATTTTACATACTTGAAATACATACATGCGACCCAAATTAAAGGCGGGTTCTGCCAGCTGCTGAAATAGACTCGTCAAAAAATCCCCACCGTTGTATCCATTCTTTTCGTTTCTCACGTTAGTTATCACGTTTATCACTTGGCCAACGCACTGAGGTATCCAAATGTTCAAAATCGCAACGACAAAAGCACTCTGCAAAGGAAAAATATTATATCTCGCAAAATTCTCAATTATTCGCCGCAACTTAAATAATAATAATAAAAATTCAAAAAAAAAAAATGCAATAAAAAAAATGAAAAAATGCAAATTTTAAATTTTTACAAAAATGCAATGCAAAAATGCAAATTTTAAATTTTTGCAAAAATGCAATGCAAGAATGCAAATTTTAAATTTTTGCAAAAAACAATGCAAAATGCAAATTTTAAATGTTTACAAATTATTTTTCTCATCGCAATCATCGTAACTCACCGTAATAGCTATAAGGAATAAACATATATGCGGCAAGATATATTTTGCTAACTTATGCCATTTGAAATGTCCGTCGGCCAATTTTTCATTTTCCAATGAAACGACAGATACATTTTCCGATTGGCAAAAAACTCTGCTGCGATAGAGGCGAAGGGAAGCCGATAGGCCGATAGTTGCGAAACTCAATTTGGAGATTGATATTTGACGTCCCTTCGATACGGTGGATTTTTCCAATTTTTGCCATCGCAGACCTCGTTTCCCGCTCTCCAGTAACGTATTCTTTATCTCGGTAAAGTTTCGCCAACAGTGCTTTCTGCAATTATAGATTCGCCACTTAACCTCAAACGTATATTACTTGATAATTCGCTTTTATCGTTAATAATGGGAAATGTACAATGTTTGCAATGAAACATTTGCGATTTCAACTCGAATTCAAGTCGATTTATTTTTAATGACGTCATATATGCGATGTCTGTAATAAAACCCTCGCGATTCAATTTCAAACGCATCGTTATTAAAATTCGCATTATGTTATTAATGATTTACCAAACAGATGCAACTTTCATCTTAACCTCAAACGTATAATAATTTAATCGATTTTTATGTTGTTACGATGATGCAATATGTACCTCGTTATTTGACTGATTGGTGTGGAACATCGCGATGCGTGAATGAAATGCAGCAATGACATAGCTGGACTGTCTTTTACTTATAACTTATAACGTTAGGAGATGCGTATTCGATATTTTTCGTCTCTTACGTACACTGTACGAAGATCTATTGTGTATGCGAACTTTTAAAACTGTCACGTCACAGTAATTAATGTGTTCATTGTCAAAAAACGCCAACACCAATCGACTAGAATGACCTTTCGTTCCAAAGTTCTTACTCGCGTTTTCGCGTGTTTTCGCGCCGGCAAGTCTAGCAGCACTGAGCCAACAGCTTGTGTTATAATCGCACGCACGCGAAGTTTTACAAACGGGGGAACGCGACAGTCGCGCCGCTGTACAGCAAACCAAAAATAATCGGTCGCCGAATAAATAATACTGTATTCGTTTATACAATGGAATCAAAAAAATCCCCCGCGAATTTTCGTCAAATTCGGAGACGAGACACGAGGCTTCGGTTCGTTAAAGCTTTCGTTTATTAACTTAAATCGAAAAAATGTCGGAGAACATAATCGAATACATTTCATTATTGTTATCGTGTTTCACCGCGTCGTTCCGCATAAAAGGTACACAAAACTTGAAAGATTATTGTAAATAAAAGAAATACGAAATGAGAAAGAATATTTTTTAAAATGACCAACGTATTTGAGTAGTTATATTTTCTCGTCAAACCAGTCCCGTTTCGTCTTGCGAAAGTCACAAATTCCCTTGATATATTTTAAGCATCCAACTATTGCTTCGCGCGTTAAAATGATTTGAAAATAATCGTCAAAAATAATGAATTTTGTTCTCGGTGAACGCGATCGCAATAACAGTTTTAAACCAAAGTGAAGCGAGATATTGGTGGCGTTGAAAATAAATACGAAATACAACAATAAAATGACGACAATCATATCGATATATTTGGATAAATATTTTTTATTTTACAGAATTAGATTCAGTGAAAAATCTTTGTAATTATTATTGTTGTTTCACTGTAAGTTCTGTGGACACTATTATTAATTAATTAATTAACCGTACAAAACAATTTGTCATTCATCGTAGATGGCGTTGTATTGTCTAAGCGGTGATCTCGTACTTTTTGAATTTCTTCTTTTCAAAAGCGTCTTCCTATAAATCCCGTGTACCTCTGAAAAATGAATTATTCATAATCCGCGTTTGCGGACGTTAAAAAAAAACGCGAATATCGCTCAGATGCGATGAAAAGGAAATCCGTTTCCTTCGTATAATGCTGTACGATAATATTTCGAAATATTGTAACCACAGATATATCTTTGAAAAAAAAATCATAAAAATTCGAAAATGCCGAAAAAAAATAGATCGATAAAATAAAGAAAAAAACAATGAAAAAATGGGTACAGTATCGATGGATTCAGCATTTGGTTTTTGGCTGGCGAGACGTAAAGTCGAGTGAAAGGAGAGAACTGTACGCGGGTGGGTTGGGAGCGACGCCACCGGGTACTACTAGGTAGGAACTGTATATTATTGATCAATAAGAGAAGCCGCCATGGGCGATCCGTGCCGGCGGAGGCAGCTGTTGTTACCCCTGTATTTTTACACCCCGGCTCTGTCGTGCATACACGCGAGGTAGACAAATAATAGAATTTAAAAAAAGCCCGAAAATACTCGGCACAAAGTTTATTCGTTTTTCCAATTTTTTATTTGTACGCAATGCTACAACTGACGCACGTACGGGAACGTTAAAGACGGAGCAACGAAGGGAACGATATATCGTGCGGGGAAAACTGAAACGATAGGATAAATCCGCGAACGAGACGGGCCCAGGGATTCGCAGTGCAATACACGCCCGTGTGTTGGCTACGTTAAAGCTGATGTGCCTGTGTTGATGTCACGAGTTTTACGACGACGAAGACCGCCACGACGACGACGACGACGAAGACGACGACGGCAATATAACATCAACAACAGCAACAATATCGTCAACGACAACGAGGAGAGGATTGTGCTCTACGTATTTCGAACGTTCGCGATACAAATTTCGCCACTTGACATTTCCGATGCAGACCCTACGCAAAAAGAATAGTCCCTGCAAGTGTGAGTATTGTTATTATTATTCATTATTTTTCTCTCTCGGGAAATCGTCTTCGCACGATATATACGTCGTTTTGCATCCATCCGGTTGATTATTCTTTCGAAAATCGGCAAATCGGTCGAAATTTTTTTTTCATTACGTGCGCCACCCACCCCCCCGCGACCATTATCCTTGTATTGCTTCGATCGGAGCTGATGATCGTATAACCACCCGACATAGTTGACAATTTAATTCTGTTTATCGTAAGAGTAAAAATACGTGTATCGCGAATGTTGACCTTGCAGATTCGATGTATTTGAGACCGGAAGTCGAGGATGAATTTTCGTTCGGTTAAATTTTTTTTTTTTTTTTTTTTTCATTATTGTCGATATTTAGAGGGATTTGGATAGTAGGATTACTATAATATAATATAATAGAGTAGAATAGTTACTGTCGATGTTTGACTCCCCTCCCACGGTATTCACGCCACCGGAGCTCCACGTTCCGGGTACGTCAACCCCCTATCAGATGACAGCACTCGTCGTTTCCTTAATTTTAAACGATTCCTATAGCCACATGGGAACCAACAAAAATATCGTCGCCTATATCGATTATATATTCAATATATTTATGCGAATTTATCAAAATTTTCAAAATAGTTTGAAATTTTGTTTTTTTTATTTTTTTTATTTTATTTTTTTTTGTTTTCTTATTGTTTCATTTTTTTATAATTTTTTTTATAAACGCTTAATATGAGGAATAAACATATCGATTATATAAAAATTCTGAATTTTTTATATTTTTAATTTTTTTTTCTTCGTATATGTGAGATTTTTCATAACCGGAAATTGTCTTGGAACGATTTGCTAAATCACCGGTACACCGTTTTTCTTTTGAGAAGTTCCTTCGAAAGATTGTCGATTCGTTAAGGTGATGCGAATTACCACCGTCAATATTGCATTTTTACTCCGAATAAAAATATTTGTCATCGTATTATTATAGTGATTATTTATGACGAAAAAATACAAATCTCCTCAAAAGTCTCGCAAATTCCTTCGGCTTATCTTGTTGTCGATAAAAATGACCGAAATGCGAACAATGCGCAGATCGGTAGATTACTGTTGGGCGATCCGAGCGAAGGGCGACTGGTGAGGTAAACGCGTCCAGTCGTTCAATCGACTCTACGGAAGGGTACATTGGGGACGGATAATCTATCGCTCCTCAATTTCAATATCCAATATTGAATTTATTTTCATTGCTATTTCGACCGAACGGTTTATTTTTCATGGCAAATCCATATTTATTGCCGACAACAGTGTCATAATGTTAATTCACGAAAGAATTTCATGATCCTTCCTAATGGCTCTGTTTGCACAGATGATTTAACCGCACGACGACTGGTGTCTGTCCACATAATCCCTATATATATTGCCTTTGCCTTTAGTCCGAATGCCTTTTGTCCGAAATCGCTACCGAAATTGATCTTTGCCCGCAATTCCTGACTCGAGTCTCGTAAACTTGTGTACCGCATTCCCGTGTCGCGACGGGGGTATATATTCGTCGTACGCATATATCGATCGATCGAACGGCGTTTCGATATTTCGGAGCGGCGATACGTACGAAAAATAAAAAGATTCGATCGAAAAGTGCGGCAATAAAACGATTTGTATGAAATTTACGATAAGAAATATCGAGGAAACGGACTTTAAAAACAAAAAAAATCGATATATATATGTATATACGTATCTATATATGTTTCACGCGTCCGGTACATTAGCACTCGGTACTCGTTTTAGACTCGCGGCAAGCATGCGTACCTCTCGTTGATTTTCAAGGGTCGACAGTTGGCGTTCGCCACTCGAGAGCGCACGAGTACTCCGATCTCAACGAATGTGAAGCAGACTTTCGATATATCGCGGTTCATTTATGCAAAGGGAGTCGATCGTTTAAAGAACACATTCGCTTGGGCTGTTATCGAAAAAAAAAAAAAAATGTAATAAAAGACGATACAAATTTAATTCAAGAAGTTTCTCGGTAATCTTCGAAATAGTTGAATAAAATTTTCGAATTTTTATTTTTTATTATGAATTTATTATTTTATACAATTATATTAAAAAAAAATATATTTTTTTTTATCGAATAAGTTCGAAAGATTTTTGCGAGTTTCAAAAAATTTTTTGCGATATTTTTCCGGAGATGAAACGTCGAATAATTCGAAAAGATTTATTGTTTTTTTTTTTATGGCAAATGACTAAAAAAAAAGATGAACGAAGCGAGACAGTTGCGCAAAGAGCGAAAACAATCGGTGATTCGATGATTTTATAAAACACTTGTTCCTCACCCATTGGGGGTCGGGGATTATGCGATGCGATGCTAATTCGGCGCTCGACGGTTATCGGGGGTTTCGGTAGGCGAGTTATCGAATTGAGTAGAATTGAGAATGAGACGAAGCAATGGATCATTTAATTGTCCGACAGCCACAGACCCCTGTTCCAGCATCAACGACAAATTCAATCGAATCGCGAAGGGGGGTCACGAAGCAATTGTCGGTAGACGCCCGACGGATTTAGCTTCGCGATCGAGAGGACCCCGTGCCGCGATGAAAATAAATCCCGGCGCTCCCCCGTCCTTTTCTCCTTAGCCTGTTAGGGCTCCCGCTGTCGTTGAGACTATCGCCGTGTGTTGCCGGTCTTTCGGATAGTTTATTGTAATATATACATACGCGAAAGCCAAAAGGGAGGGAGGAGATATCTGCCTTAAGCGCAAAGGGGAAAACATTATTTTTCTGTATTTCAGTCAAAAAAGAACCGACCCGATTTCTCGGGGAGGGCGTATCTTTCAAGGCGAAACTGATCGGTATTCTCGAAGTATCGGAAGCACGAGGCGATCGGATGTGTCAAGCTGCTCTGGCCGATCTAAAGATGGCTATACGAGCGGCCGGTGAGCATAAACAACGCATAGCCGTGCAAGTTAGCATCGATGGACTTCGCTTACGAGACGAGAAGACCGGGGTGGGCGCTTTTTTCTGTAATTAGTAGTCGTAATAGCGATGTATCCGACAATAGACTACTTTTTTTTTACATTAACGAATAAATAATAATAATAATTTCATTTAATAATTTTTTAAATTACTAGAAAAAAATAATCGAAAAATTATTAAATTCAATAATAATGATTATTATTAAAAATTGCCAAACTGCCGTTGACTTTCGGCATTTTTTAAATTTTCTCTCCTTTCTTTTTATTGGAATGAAATACAAGAAATTTCGTAAAAAATTTCCTCGAAAAAAAAAAAAAAAAAAAAAAAAAAAAATGAGAATTACATTTTTTATATATATATCCGACAATAGCCTATTTTTTTTTACATTATAAGAAAAAAAATAATCGAAAAATTATTAAATTCCGTAATAATTATTATTATTAAAAATTGCCAAACTGCCGTTGACTTTCGGCATTTTTAAAATTTTCTCTTCTTTCTTCTTATTGGAATGAAATATAAGAAATTTCGCAAAAAAATTTCGTCAAAAAAAAAAATGGGAAATACATTTTTCAGGAGTGCCTCTACCATCATCCAGTCCATAAAATATCCTTTATAGCTCAGGATATGAGCGACTCGCGGGCGTTTGGCTACATATTTGGCTCACCGGACACAGGGCATCGGTTCTTTGGAATAAAAACCGACAAAGCGGCAAATCAGGTAAAATTCCTGCGTTTATTAATTCTCATTATTTCAGAATAGAAGACTCCGAAGCGAAGCGAAGGATAACGAGTAGTTGTAAAGTTCGCTCATCGATAACTATCTTCCTCTTGCTGTGTCTCGAAAGGGGTCCTACGTAATAATTCTATTAAATTGCCGGTTTGCCGGGGGTGCGCGCGCCAAAACGATCGCGTCCGATTGGGCGCACCGCATTATTTTCGCATCGCTACCCGACACTCGGACGCACCACAGGGAACAACTTGCCATCGCAAATAATCTTCTTATGTCGCGAAAAAAAAAAAAACACAATTTTTACGAAAAAATTATGAATATATTTGGAAAATATAAAAAATCACAAAAAAAACACACAATTTTTAAGAAACAATTATGAACATTTTTGGAAAATATAAAAAAATCTCAAAAAAAAAAAAAAAATACCCAATTTTTACGAAAAAATGATGAATATATTTGGAAAATAGGTGGTGATCGCGATGCGGGATCTCTTTCAAGTAGTATTCGAGTTGAAGAAGAAAGAAATTGAATTGACGAAGCAAAACATCGAGCAGAGCGCCAAGTTTCACATAAGTGGAATTTTCGTGGAACCGGCGCCAGACACAAAGGTACATTTTACGTTCGTATGAGTTAAAAAATGTTGAAAATTGATATAAGATGAAAAAAAAAAATTAAAAAACGGGTAAATAAATCCGATTTACTGGGCAATGTCCAGGGTGCGGCGGGTACGGAGAGTTGTCTGCAACGCATTCGTACGGCGAGTCTCGACGCGGACAAAAATGCGACCAATAGCGGTAGTAACGAGAAGAAAAGCGAGACGCAGACGGGTGTAATAGCTGATCTGCTCGATCTGCAGTTCGAGTTGAACTCTTTGCAGCAAGGGATTCATCAGTTGGACAAGATAACGCCGGACAATCCGAGACCGTCGTCCGAGGATCCGTTCGAAAGCGATCCGTTCGGTGATTCGTTCGCGAATATGAAAGTAGGAATCGAAATTTCCACGGTATTCGATTCCTGTGGCATCGTTAGTCGTTTTTTTGTCTTAATTGACCGATCGGTTGTTGCCGATTGTCGTTTTTTCAGGTAACATCGAGCGTTCAACCGATTTTACCGCCTCCGCCGTCCTCGTCGAAGAGAGCGCATCTCGAACGGCAACCAACGATTCCAGCGACGGTGTCATCCCTTACATCGAGTCCGGCAACGCATCCGGCATTGTCGAGCAACACGCCACCCCCGCAAGAGAGCGTAAAGTGGTTGGAAAACGACAGCGAGAAGCGTTTCAGCGACGGTGAGATCGCCAGCTTAACGAACAACGGCAGCGCCGACGAGGATAAAGAGAACGTGAGTGTCGTTATCACGCGTATCCGCGAACGTGCCGGAGATGTTAAAACTATTTTTGGAATAAGCTATTGGCGGTTTAACGCGTCTTTTCTATTGTTGCGATCGTATATCGTGCTATTAATTACGAATTGTGTTAAATAAGCATTGAATTGTGAAATAGGGATCATTGGGAATCGGTTCGAGTCAACGACGGAGTCCGCAGATAGACGTATTCACGGAATTGGATCCATTGGGAACGGGTCTCAGCAAGCCGTACATAGATAAAAAAGATTTTTTTCAACATCTCAAGAATCCACCGAAAAAGGTCCTCAAAGATCTCGTGACGACAAATTCCGGTGAGACATTTCCAACTAATTTTGACATTGCTATGGATCCTCTTGATCCGATCAGAGTACGCAACGAAGTCGGGCAAAAATCGTCCGAGAGCTTCGAAGACGGAGATTTCGCGAATTTCGAAACGTTCGATAACGATAACGATCGTTTGCCGGAAGCTACGGTGCCGTCGCCGCCGCAGCAGCGCGTTCCGGCGGAAAAGTCAGATTCGCCTCAGCAGCCGAGCAACAGATCGATTCAGAGAACGATTCATCATCAACCGCTCTCGGTGTCTCTGCCACCCGAGGAATCGTCGGTCCATCACAGAGCGTGCAGCTTGAGTAACAGCGCCACTTCCGCATCGGGTCCATCCGCCGTCACCGTTATAAACAGAATAGACATGGATTCCGGCGACTCCATTCAGACGCTGATGAGATTACCAAGTCCTAAGAAGTATCAGTCGATGAAGCGAAGAGATCACGAAATTGATCCGACGAGTGGCGGAAGGAGACGCGAATCCATCGACAAACCGTTTCCGGTCGATTTTTCCAAAAGCACCGAATCCTGTTCGTCCGAAGCGAACTCGAGGCTCTCGAGTTCCAGTGCCGAATTGGACATAGTGCCCGAACCACCGCCTCGCGGTACCGCCGGTATTCTCATAAATCCGCCACCGTTGCCACCGAAGAAACAGGCCGTTCGCGGTGGGACCGGTAAACCTCCGCCAAGGCCACCCTACACCGACAGTCAGTTGCATTATGATTTCATCGAACGAGTGGAAACGAGTCCGTCACCAACGAGGCGAGAACACACGCAGAGTCCGGCGCAGGCGGATGTAGCCAAATCCCGATTCGACGACAACTTCACTCCATCGTCGTCGCGGACGACCGACTCTCAACGTGGCGAAGAAAATGCATCCTTCGGCGGCGCTACCGCCTCAAGATTCGACACAATGATTCCAACGACGCTGTCGACCTTGTTCCGCAATCCCTACATGGGTAACGCCTCGGGGGATACCAAGAGAGTCCTCAATACCGCGGTCACGTCGACAACCTCCTTCACGACCACCACCGGCACCAGCGCCAAGCCATCTCTCGACATCACTCTCAGTCAGCTGACTTCTTCGAATTTAGCCGAATTCGCAACGAGCCTCGACATGAGTGTTACCGAGCTGACGAATCTGACTTTGCAACAGTTAACAGAATGCCTCGCGAGGTTGTCGGCCCGCGAGGTCAATGGTGGTTCTGTCTCGCAACGGCGAGTCACATCGCCTGCACCGACATCGACCAAACTCGTGGAAACTTCTTTCGTCTCAAGCGAACCGCTGTTCAAAGCCGATTTCGAAAACGACACCAAACAGGGTCAGCAAACGCAACAATTGCCGGAGCAACCGGTATACGATAAGTACGCAGTCTTCAGAGAACTCGTTGAAATGGAGCAAATGAAGGAGGAGATCCCATCCAGCGAGGTCGTTGATGCGACTCCGTTGCGGCAGAGTGCAGAATCCGACGAACGCAACGAGCCGAAATCCACATTTGCGCTCGACGAAACGAACGAGTCGAAAGATTCCATGTCGGGTGTCTCTGATTTGCTGTCGAATCGCGATGCGAGCGCTGAATCATCGATCTCTCGGTCCTCGCAGAAACGAGACACGGTAAACAATGGCAAATTTATGGACCAAACCGAATCTATTAAGGAACAATCCTCGCTTGGTATCGCGAGTCAAAACGAGAAAGCGAAATCTTTCGAGAACTCAGAAACGGAGCGGCTCCAGTCGCAAGATAAGGTTCAACAGGCCACAGCAAAGCTAACAACGGAAGATCAGAGCAAAGAGTCGCAGAGAATCGGAGTAGGTTACGACGACGAGGAGGTCGACGTAGACGAGGAGATTGATTCAATATCGATCGTTAGAGAGCGAAGTTCCAGTGAGGAGAAACCGACGAGTTTGTCGGTAGCATCGCCAATTGAGCGGCAAACGCCCAAGACCATCGGTGATCAAGATTTGATGAAACTCTTTGCCGA
This sequence comes from Cryptus viduatorius, assembly GCA_964006125.1. Taxonomy (NCBI): domain Eukaryota; kingdom Metazoa; phylum Arthropoda; class Insecta; order Hymenoptera; family Ichneumonidae; genus Cryptus; species Cryptus viduatorius. The sequence continues at coordinate 7,277,295 of OZ023223.1, forward strand.
ATCTTCCGCGGACGCGATAAGTCCAAGAAAATCGGTATGCCGCGACGACGATGCCGCAGGAACAACGGATATCTTCGAGGAAATAAGAATGCTGAACAGCGCCGGTAGCCAGTCAATGGGACGAGAGGATAGCAGCCTTTCCACGGGTTTAGAGAAGAGAAAATCGTTCGAGAGGCTTGACGCCGAAAGGCTTTCGTTGCAGAGCAAAGGCCAACAAGCAAAAACGAGGATAGCGATAGAGGGCAGCGGTCGAATCGAGGAAAGAACGGGGGCCGAGTACGATGAGGAGGAGGCGGATGAAGACGAGGAGATAGATGCGATCTCGATCGCCAGAGACAGAAGCTCCAGCGAGGAGAAACCACCGAGTGTGACGGTCGTTTCACCGATCGAGCAGCGCCAACAAGCGCCGAAAAATCTTGCCGATCACGATCTGTTGAAACTTTTTTCGGAATCGTCGTCGGAGGCGTTGAGTCCGCGAAAAATCAGTACGAGAAACGAGGAAGACGCGAGATCAGTGACTACGGATATCTTCGAGGAGATACGAATGCTGAACAGCGGTGGTAATCGAACATCAACGATGAATCGTCAAAGCAAAGATTCGATTCGCGCGGCGAGCGGCTTCGAGGACGTATTTTGTCCGTTCGTTGAGGGAAAGCACGAGTCCAAAGACGGTCAGGAATCATTGACGGGCAGTGCGAAGGACGAGGGCAATTGGGCCAAATTCGAGAACACCGGGGTGTTTCATTCGGACAAATCGTCCTACGACGATCCAGCATCAGTTGGGGGTACATCTCCTTGGTCACCGGACGAGAAAGATTTCCACGTCGAGGGTGGACGGAAGGCGACGCTAAAGCAGCAGCAACAGCTCAGATTACACTCGGGGGAGAGCGACAACGAGTGGAAGGACGAAGAGGAGAGCGAGGAGAGCAATGGCCGAAGACAATTTCGCGACGATGGTGGTTTCTGGTACGGAAGACATCCGCGAATCGATTTGGCCGAGGAAAGTCCCTATTACGAAGAAACCGGCGAACGGACGGCGAAGGATTGGCACTTCTGCGAGCGCGAACGGGGTGGACGAAAGTTTCGAGGTGGAATGTGGTCAAAGCAGGCGAACATTCATAGAGGTCGCGATCCATCACCGTGGCACGAGGAGACATCGGCGAGCGGACGTTGGCCCAGAGACGAGGAGGATCCGCCGACGCAACACGGTATTCATCGCGGAAGGTATCCCAATAGTCGGAAACAACTGTCGGCCTCTTACAAGGACGAGCTTGAGGAACCATCGAAGGGATACTGGAAATGCCGAACCAAGCAAAGAGCCTGGAACGGCGATCGCGATGGTCCGCGGAATCCGGGACCGCAGCAAACCGGTCATTTCGTCGGGGATCCGATGTTCTACGAGGACGAACGAGCGAAGAAAAGAATGATGCTGTGGAGCGGCGAGAGGGATGACGATTGCGACAGAGATCGATTTAGCAGCCAGGAAAGCATGGGCTACGAGGAGGAGGAAAGATGGTCACGCCGAGAGTACGAAAGAAGACGAGGGGACAAGTGGGAGGACGAAATCGGCTCGAGCTCGAGATTTTGGCCGAGAAGAGGGCCCGTCGACGCTGCGGATCTTCGAAGCGAATACGGTGCCGATCGGCCGGTCGGGGTCGCAGGGCCACCATCGCAAATGTCGCACGAGATGTACCGAAAGCAGCACTATTGCCGGACTGAGAGCAGAGAGGCGAGAGAACGGTCTACCGGTCACGAGATCTATCCTTCCGGAGTCGCCGGCGGGTCTGGCGGCTGGCTGGAGGACGAGTACACCATAGCCGATCGGTCCGACAACTCACCGAGATACTTGACCCGCAAACGCCACTGGCCCAAGAGGCCGAACAGCGCCAACGACGAGAGAAACATGGGGGAACCGGTCTACGCTGATCCAAGAATCAAATACGGCATGTCGAGATCTGAATGCAGCGACAACGACTCCGAGCTCTATCATCGGCCTTACCGATCGCGCAGCCGGGAGAGCTACTGGGGCAGCGATCAAGAATTCGAAAGTTGGACCGGCGCCGGAAGCGGCAGCGAAAGACTCTACTGGTCCGAGGGTCCCGACGCTAAGAGCGAAACTCTTCATCGTCGAAGGATCAACAGGCACAAGTCCAATAGACCGGCATCGCAGAAGAATCAGAGCTCACCGTTCGAGGACGATTTTGCTGAAACCCTCGATCGCGCTGAACCCTCCTTCGATTCCTTCGTTCTCGACGCTTCCCGGGGCATGTTGACCAATGTGGAGGCCAAACAACCCACCACAGCGAGAAACGTTAAGGAACATCTCAGAAAATCGGACCCGCGTAGTTCGCGTTACGGCAAACAACCGACTAGCGGTACAATCCGCGGATCGAGTTACTTCGAGAATGAGGGCATTCCAAGCGAAACCTCTCCCGGCGAACGACCCAGACTACATTCCGATGCTAAAACTACCCCCGAAAATGTCCCGACCGATCACGGCGGCAAAGGTGCCACTGCGACCGGCGACGCTTTCGCACCGGACGACAACGGCAGGGACGCCTTCTTCAATGGCGATCCCAGTCCGGGATTCGACGAGGACGCCTTCGCCTTCAAATCCGAAATGGCCGATAGCGTTCCCGAGACCACTACGGCGGCTTCTATATCACTAAAGAATTCTAGACAAATCAAGTATGGCAATAACAAGATCAAAGGCGATCACGATATTAAGAAGTCTGAATCGGTTAATATTTTCGTTAGGGAGAGCGATCCGTTCGACGACGACGATTTTTTCAAGTGATCCCCTATACCGATCGGCCGATCGACGCGTTTCACCAATTGCGATGCTAAGTCACGAATCGAAGGGGAATTCATTTCCGGCTGCTCCGACCGTCTGTTCGCGAATCTTATTCTCCATTGAGTTTGTCAACTTGGATTTTCTTTTTTCGCTGATTTAGTTTTTTGATTGGTCAGTCCGAATTTTTGTAACGCGTTTCTTCGCCACGTAAGTCCTCTCGTCATAGTGCCGTCACTGTCGCCCGATATTTTTTTTCTATACTAGTCACATTGTTCCTTTAATGAAATTATTGTCAATCAATAGATGTTGATTTTTCGCGTACGAAATTAGACGATGAATAACGATTCTACGATTTTTTTATTTATTTTTGTCGAAAAACTATTAAAGCAAATGATATTTTTTTTTTGCACTGATGTATATACGTATTTTGAGAATTCAAAAAAATTGGTAAAATGCATCGAGCAATAAAAAAGATATGACTATCGGAAGAATTACTTTTTTTTTAGCTGTTTAGCGGTGGAAAAGTGTGAATCAATCTTCCGGCAGCCATATCGTTTCTATTTTTCAATATATTGAGGTATTTTTTTTAACTCTCTTGACAAATTTACCTTTCGGTAAAAAAAAAAATCCTCAAAAAGCGGTGGAAAAAAAATTAATAAAAAAAAATAACTCGACTCTCGAACCACCGGTAGGTATTATCCTCCCCTCACAAAATTATCGAAAAAAAATTGTACGCGACGGGTCAATATCTTCGATTCGATGTATTTATTTAGTTATTAATTTGTCTTAAGTGGCTGATAAAAAAAAAATGATACAAAACCATTCCAAAGATTCGAGATTTTCTAATAATTGATTATAATGAAAGAAAGTGGTGAGATTTACTCTCGATTTGCGCGTACGCATCCAGAGTATAATTGTTTTGTGGAAAACTGATGTGAAATCACAGTGCGGTAATAAAAAAAAATAAAGTAAACCTCGTCGAGCGCTTGGTTTTCCAACATGTTTTGTCGATCATTTACATTGTTTTATCCCAATTTTAATATCGTAAAAAAAAATTTCGTAATAATAAAAAAAAAAAAAAATGATAATAATAATAATAATAATAATCGGCCGCTGGATAGTGGATCAAAAAATGTTTTCAGTACGCAATCTGTAGTTAAAACTTTCAATCACAGCCGAGATAGGTATACGATGGGTCTAAAAAATTTGCCCCTCGCAACTTTAAAAAGCTCTCACAGAAGTCTCCGAACGTTCGCGGACTGGAGGCTCCGCGGGAGAAGCCTTGATTTGGTCGTTGCACAATGGACAATAAAAGAGCATTAGATTGCCGGCTTTGTTGGAGGGTTGGGTGCTTTGCTCCGCGGTACTTTACAGCGGCAACGTTTCGTCACAATGCTGCCTCGTGAGGCCGTGAGCTGTAGACCCCCAACGAGTACTCGTACACCGGGCGTTTACAAGTGCTTGAAACACCTGGCAAACAAGGAAACAATGCATCCCGCCCGCCTTACCCGTAGCCTCTCACCGCTAACGACGGAAGTCGGGATTTCGCACATTTGTTTCTCGCGCAGCATCCCACCGAATTATCATCGTAATTCTTTCTTTCGAATTTATATATTATTAAAAAAATGTTTAAATAAAAAAAAAAATCCGAGACAATTAATTTATTAATTATTCTTTTTTATGACAAAATTTAATAATGAATAAAATATTATTATTATTAAATAAATAAATAAAAATTACCAAAAAAAATAGTATTTATTATATTTATTTTTTATTTATTTATTTATTTATTATTAATCAATTTTTTCGTAATATTTTAACGAAATGCATGAGGGAAATGATTATACAAGACAAAACGCTCGAAGTAACTGCAAAGTAAAAGTACAAGTGTTGCTCCCGTCGAGACAATGCATTGTTTCCAAGTCGGCGGTGGAGGTCGGCACGCATGCCAATCTGTGCGTGTGTAATGCTTACGAAGCGCGAGTGGCGAACTAACCCGCATATACTCGTGGTCACTTGAATGTCGAAAGTACTTTTTTTTGCTTCTTTCTTTTCTCTCATACACTGAAAAGAGGCAGTGTGCAATCTCATGGGGTGGCAAAAGAGCGACAAAGGGAAGTTAAAGGACAAGTGACGCGCGCGCGGGGGGTGGAGAGATCGAGAAGTTTCGTCAGGCGTATTCGCAAATAAATGTGCACTTGGAGAAACGCAACTACTCCGGGAGGCCACGAGAAATGTTGATAATTTGGATTGATGTCGAGACCGTTGTTTCGACGATACGATTTTTTTTTTTTTTTTTCAAAGAGCGCGAGGGTGAACGAAGGGTGGAGGGGATTCGCCGTAGTGAGCGAAGTATGGGGACGCATCAAGTGAGTTTTTGAGAGAACACTTGTCGAAATGCGCACATGCTGTGTACAAATCGGAACTCGGGGATGATATGCCGGCGGTTGCCTATAAATGGGGAATCGAATGCGTTTGGTAAGAATACTACCCCTATAGCGCGCAGAAGTATCCGAGAGCTTATTAACAATTAAGGGTCCATTAGATCGATAATTCGAAGAGACGGATGGAAAATCTATTTGGAAAAATGAATTAATGAAAATCAGACCGAAATAATAATAATAATTAAAAAAATGAACAATAATGGACTGTTTTGGAAAACGATTTCTATACCCCATTGCAAAGATCTGCAAATGTTGGTACCGAAAAATGACTCTAAGAAGGTTTGTTGAGGGTACTTTCCGTTCGGAAATATACGACTTGAAACGAATGGCGGGGAAAGGAATTCGATATCTCGATTTCGATATTCGATTTTTTTTTCAAAAAAAGTCATGGATACGATGATTGGCTAAAAAATGGTCCTAAAAAGTACATAAATCTGATGTAAATTAATTAAATAATAACCCGGATATGAAGAGAGGCTTTGCTCACTTGATGTCCGGTTAGCAGAGCACTTTTCGCACATTCGCATCGCTTTTTAGCTAAAGGCAAAAGCACAAAAATGGCGATTTCGGCACAAAATTAGCAGATATAAAGCACTCAATTTTTGTATATCCAAAACTCATTTCTGAGATTTTGCCGATGTCTTTTCTTGCGTCGATCGAAATAAAATTTTATTTTGAGATTCAATTTTAATGAATTTAATGAAATTCGCTAAAATAAAAATAGAAAAAAAAAAAGAAAAAACTTGCAATATCCGTCTAAGAGGGCGGATAAAAAACTGATTTGCGTAAAAATTGATTAAAGTAACTAAATGACAAAACGAAGTTTTTTGAAAAAGCAAAAAATTATATAGTGACTTCCCTCCAAACGGAAGTGGGTAAATTGTGACAAAAAAAAGGAGGAAATATGCCAATAATTGCCAATAGTTGGTACCTTTTTAAATTTATAAATGAGTATTTACTTAATTTTTTTATATATGTGTATTTTATAATGAAAACACAAAAATAACAACGTCTATCAGTATGATGATTGTTAATCGTATAAACGGCCTTAGGGCTGAGAGATCGAAAAAAAAAAAAAAATGTCGAATACAATAATAGCTGCTGAATTGTCGAGTAAAATAGGCCGGCGTTAGCGAGAAGACCGATCTATCAATATTCCACAAGCTCGGTAAAAAAGTGTCAAGTGTTTACCGAGTGGGAAGCGTTATACCGCAACGAATCGTAAAACGTGTCGCCCTCACCGAGAAGTGCGGGTGGCAATGGTCGTGCGCCGCTTCCCACTCAAACGGATTTGCATCCCATTGAATTTCAAACAAGTGCATCCCGCAACTGCCTTAATGCCCATAGCCGTCGACTCGACTATCGGTTCAAGTGTTACTCTCACGACGAAAATGAAATTATTAATACAGCAGATTTGCAAGTCGCCTCGTTGAGTCGGCCAACTCCGCTTACATAGAATATATTAATATGAATTACTTGCATTTCATATCTCGAAAATTTCAGTTTATCGGATGAACAATTTTTTTTTAATACTACCAAATTGCCTAAAAAAAAAAAAAAAAAAAAAAATTGTATGTTTGAAACTGTAATTTATCGCATCAGTCATAAAATAATAACTCAAAATTTAATAATTAAAAATTGTACTTCCAAAGTTTTCGAAAGATCGATGTTTAATTAAAAAGTAAAATAATATGTCAACTTATAATTATAAAAAATTTCATTTCCGGTAATAGCGAAAAATCGTTACATCATTTTTCTCAAAATCGGGATAAAGTTGCAAAAAAAAAAAGTATTTATAGATCGAATAATGGAAATGGGCGGTTTGGAACAATAACGCGTTGTATGCACCAGTGTATTATTTGGTAGGCAAAGACGATAGCGATGCGATATGTATACATCGAAAGCGTTATCGATTTTAACACTGTTCCAACGCAAATCGGACTATTAGGGCTGATATTGCGAACCACCAGTCAGCAATGCTGCACTTTGATCATGCGCTCTACTACGCGTGTCCCGCTATTTTGCCGATCCTATGTTAGCTAACTACGCAACATTATAACATACGACAAAAAAAAACAAATAAATAAATGTACACATCGCTTTTGGAAAATTTTTCAAATAATGTTGAGATTTTTATCGGAAATCATTTTTTTAATTAGCTTAAAATAACGGTTACTTCGTACTCGCGAGTCCAAGAAACATCGATAAAAAAAAAGAAAACATCGACGTTGCAATATTCAAAAACGTAATAAATAGCGACGTACCTCGATCGCAGTTTCGCCACCTATGTGTATTATGCGGAGAAAAACGTGGAGTTTCGAAGGAAAAACAAAAAAAAAGATCGATCGCACTCTTAAAAAGTGAAGATTAAAAAGAAGAAGCGAAAGGGTGGCGTCGGGAGAGATGGAAAGTTAAGTAGGCGCGCACCGCGCGCGCGGCATCTTGGAAAGGTGCAAAGCCGACAATATTCTTTGTAGACTGCCTATATAACCGCCTTGGGCCTTGTCGAGCACCACTTGGCACTTCTTTGCACGGCTTTCCCTTCCGTTCACCGCTGACTGCTGTACCGCGGCGTCCAGCCTTCGACGTTCCTTTTTTTCACTCTCTTACCCTCGCGCTTTTCACCCGCTGTCTTCGCTCGCCCTCTACTCGACTTGTCTCACTCTTCCGAGTCTTTGTCTCTTGCTAAACTCTCCTCGGCTTTCGGCCTCCTTCGCCTCTCCGCCCCTTCCCTCTCTTCACGTCGCACACACAGCACTGCCAACTCCTTTTCCTTCTCCTACGCTTTCGCATCCGCGATAACTCCCTACTCTCAAAGCCGGCGCTCTTTCCGTGCGGGATATTTACCAACATCCAAGATGGCGGCATAATCTTTCGGGAGCGTTGAGCATTATAGGTTGCGGGGCTTAGCGTTCGAGTACACAGCGGAGCGCACACCGAAACGGTTACGTCGCGACGGAATGATCCAAGTCGACTAGTCAAGCTGCACTTTGCACTGTTTCGCACATTTTCTCTGTCACTTCCTCGAACTTTATTCGTTCACGTAATCCCCGAGAGCTGCCTCCGCCGCAATGTCGAGTCTCGGAGGTTTTTATTTGTTGCCAAAGAGAAAATAAAAAAGACGAACAGCCTGGGGGTGGGGGGAGAAATATCGCAGCTGTTTAGCCTTTGAGGGATCGAAGTAGGAAAGAGGGACAATAAAGAGGTGAGAGGAAAGTGTGCCCTCTATTGTATTGGCGTACGCGTATTTCTGTCACTTTATTCTATTTATACGATATTACGAAAATTACACGTTTATCTCGCGGTCATGCGATCGCTTTTCGATATAAAGAAGAAAGATAAAATCGCTGGTAAAAACTTCACTTCCATTTTCTTTTATTCGTCAACATTTTTCACACAATTCTAAATAATAATAGTATATTTATTGATGATTTGTCGTCTACTAGAGTTGTAGAAAAGCGGTATATTCGCATCAATCCCGCATGGGAATCTGTCAGAGGCATCGTTTTTATTAGGCATAAGTAACGGTCACTGCGCGACGAGGCCGGGTTCCTCGTAGACACACTTTTAGATAATATCCACTCGTCAAAAGAGACAACGAATTTACGATATTCGCGTTCTGGCGCGATGTTTATTTCCGAAACTCTCAATTCGAAAATTAGACTCACAGCAATAGCGTTACACGACGAGGCCCTCGCCGCGTTTCAACTGATGATCGTTGATCCGGACTCGTGGGCCCAAATGACGAGCACAGAGTTTACCCATGATACCGTGCGCGCTCGTCAGCTGCTCGGTAGACAGCATGGCGCGAAGAGTACTCCGATGTTTACGCGTTGTCGCCGCGGTGTTCTTTAATTCGATCTTTCCTCGCGAAAAAAATCATTTTTTTTAATCTCCGAATAATTATGTTTGTGCTCTGGTGACGATAGGAAAACGACGAATAAGGAGGGATTGAAAGGAACCGTTTATGTTTCATCGCGCGTGCGTTTTTCGTTTGTTTTTTTTTTTTTTCATATTTCACCATTCGTTAATCGTCGGAATTAGTCGGTGAAATGAAAAATCGGAAAGGTAAGTTCATTAATTTGTGTTTAATAAAACAAACGTTGCCATTTCCATCGGCGTACTTGTATGTCCTTCGTTGACGAAAAACTGCGCGTCCTGTATTTACCTCAATAGCGCATCTCCGCATACGCGATCTTTCCGACGTATCTTGAAAGATGAGAAAATCTTCGTACTCGATAACGAAAATTATCGCGGCACGATTGCGGTTGTACGTCAAGACGGCAAAGATATCTGTGGAAGCCGAGAGCTCGCGACACATTTTACATATATATATATATGTATACACGTAAAACGAATTGACGTTAATTTGCCGCGTAGTCAGTTCGACTTATCGATTATACATGTTTTCATCTCGAGTACAATCGCGAAAATAAAGGGTATAGAGATAGTTGGAACGTCGAGCTTTATAAAGGAAACGAAAAGATGATGAGTGCGATTTAAAAAAATTGCTTCTGGCGTGGTAAACCGGTGCTATTGCCAGGTAGAAAGAGGGGGTTTACTCTGTCGGTGATGTCGAGCAGGCAGGCAGGGCGCAGGCATTCCGGATGGTAGAATAGATAGGAAAGAGATTTCGCTACCAGAGATTGCAGAGTAAGTGCAATAATACCGGATTATTTGCATCGCAAAGCCATGTGTACGGGTAAACATAATATTCGCTCTCCTCGGCGAATGCCGGAGTCTGTGAACCCGAGCGATAGGAACGAGCAGCGGCGCGGCAGCGATGCCGCTGTACACTCTCGCGGTGTCTGTATATATTCTCCGAGCGTCGAGCTACACAATCCTGTTCACCGATACATTTCGTTTTGGTATATAAAGCCGAAGCTCCCGGAAGCGTAGACACCTACAAACAGCCCGTTGGCTTCGCTCCCGTCGCTCGACAGTCGCGCACACAGTTGGAACGGTTTCCGTTGTGTGCGTACGTACTGTACGGTGTACATACCTACTATATACATATATAGTATATAGGGTCAAATAGTGCGTCGGTTTCGAACCTCCTCCCTCCCCCACCCCCTCCTCCCTCTCCCTCCCCCTCCCCACCACGCCCCTTTCTCTTTCCTCGTAGTCCTGTGTTGCGCGCTGTACATAACCTATACAGACATCGGGCAACGGGCGCTTCTCCCGCGGGCACATCAACATCCCCTCTCTGTTCTGTGTGCAGGCCACGCCGCGTAATACCGAATCTGTTTGAGGTGCCTTGCAGGGACGTTAAATTGTCATGCGTGTAATGCTCAGCGACCCGTGTGCCGCAATCCACAATGGCAGAAGACCATTCGAAATTAGAATGAATTTCCTATGCCTCGATCGTGGCGCTCTTTGTACCTCTTTACCGTCGGCGCTGACGATGCCAATTGAAATTTTGCACTTCAAATAATAAACAAATAATAATAAAAAATAAATGTCTGGTGTTTTTGTTTTTCTTTTCGACAAAAAAATTCATTTTTTCGTGATGAAATCGAATGATGTAATTGGAGAGACATTTTTAATAGAACGCTATGGAAACATCGGAAGCGCGGAGGGTGGAGGGGGTGGAGAGGGTGGGGAGGGGAACGGCGGTTTTATTTTTGTTCCGTCTTTCAAATAGCATGTATTGTATAACGTTTTGTCAAAAGTCTCGAGTACGGCGGAGGGAGAGGGACGAAAGTTCATTTCTATCGAAATAAATCGCGTAGCCGGCGAGAGTACGTAATTGCCGGAACGTTGATGAATCATTCGTATGTTACCTCTGTGATTAAATTGGCGTGAAAATGGTCGGCGTTTACGAGACCCTCGTGACGAGAGGAGTCAATTGATGAAAATCTTCGATGCGTATACCGCGCGGCGCTGATTTCGCGTGCGCCGGCGGTCGCCGATCGAGGAGACCGCTTTCGCCTATTGTCCCGATATGGACGGGTAGATTGTCGGGATACGACAAATTAGATGCCTTCGAGACTCCAACGCTGGCGAGGCTGTACGATGGTCATTGTACGACGCAAAAGGTTTCCTACGGCTACTTTTGACGCCGAGGAACTAATACTCGCCTACGCTTCGTTCTTTAGCGGCGCGCGGGGCGAGTTGCAACACTTCGAAAACGGAGTCCATAATTCGGCAAACTATTTTTTTTTTTTACATCGCGGACTGATTTGACAATAATGAAAGCTTGAGATTGAAAATGCAAGAAAAAGCGTCTCGCAATTTTTTTCGTTTATCAATGATAAGGTATACATTGATATACAAAGATATACATCGTAATATACGAAGGACGACGATGGCGACGAGCGATATTCGCTTATCGAGGGCAACTCGTCGGGATTCTCGAGACTTCCCTCAAAGCAAAATCCTCGCGCCTCAGTTTGCCTCCTCTCGTCGGCGAGTGTTACAATTTTACCCTCCGGGGCGTTCGGCGTTTTCGGAGGTCCCTCTTCTCTCCTTTATCCATCTATTCCGCTATTTTGCAAACCACGGCGTGCGCACCAAGCGAAAGACGCCACGCGAGCCGCGGGCTCTCCGGAGCCGCCGCGTATTTCTCCGCGGCTTTGTCGACGATCGTGCTTGTTCAACGAGGACGGGAGGGTGGAGTACGAGCGGCGAGGGTTGTCGAGCGAAGGGCGCAGTGGGGGCAATGCGCGCTCCGCATCTCCTGACGCCGCGGTAAAACCCTCATCCGGGGGTTGCAAGCGGGCTAACGGGCAAATCGGTCGGACGGAGGATTCGCTGGTGGGAAACCGAACCCCGCCCAGCGTATCCGCCCCCGCCGCTCACCCCCCCACCCGCCCCCCCGCCGAAACGAAAGAGCTTTCGAAATCAATTCGCGGGGGATCCAGTGGCAGTCCTTGTGTCCGCGCCACGCAGCATCAACATCGCGCACTTTTTCCAAGTCTCTTTCATCCCTCTCCGCGAGTACCAAATCGAGAGAAGACACGCGAGTTTTGATAAGAATTTTCCGCAGCATAGCTGCGAGCCGTTTTTGAGGTCACAGGTTATCAACTTCGCCTTTGTTCCGCAGTCAACGAAGTCCTGGAAACTTTAACCTGAGTTTTGAGCGGGAAAACAACCCCTCCCCCCACCCCCTGCGGAAAATAAGAAAGTTTTGATAAACGGCAACAAAAAGTTCACGTGACACGGGGCAAATCGAACCAAGTGCTTTTTTTGAGATTCTCTATACTTCGTCTCGTAATCAATGACTCAAAAGTGCTTGCGATTGTCGAAGAGTGACGAACGATTTATTGTATCGGCGAATTGCGGAAAAAAAAATAAATAAAAATAAAAACAATGGCATAATCTATCGAAAGAAACGAATGATCTTCGAATGACGCGTGATGGATGCCACGGTCTCGGTACGTGAATGCCACCGGTACACGGTTTACGATTCTTCCGCATCAGCTGGAGCTTCGCGATTGGCCTTGAAGCCGGTAGAGATCGTAACAGATATTCGACCGGCGACGAGTTCGCAAATAATCGTCGTATCTTTCGACGATAGGCGCAATAATATATAATTGTCGATTGTAATTCGCAAGTCACTGTGCCCGGCGCAACGATATTCTACGGTTTGGATCGTCGGATGCGCGCCACAGCGTCGTCGCTGTCCCACCGATCGACAACCGAAAGAAAGCGCGTCAAGGAGCGGAAGAGAAAGAAGAAAAAAACGTTTAAGAACGTAAGAAGAGAAGAGTTAAGCTCTGTGGGGAAAAACAGAAAAAAAAACGAAGGAAAGAAAGTACGAGAGGAAGTTAACGAGGCGAGTGAATCTTATTCGCGTTATCGCGAAGCAAACCTCGTTAACGATACCAAACTATTAGCGTAACGCGAGATAGCGTTCCCGCGAGATAGCTTTGGGGCTTAAGGCGCATCAGTTGCATTCGCAATAGCGGCGTCAGCGTCAGCCGCTCCGTGACGGCACCGACGAGGGCGCGAAAGAAAAAATTCTCGTCTCGAAACGTTTCCATAGATCGGTTGGTTAATATCGTCCGATCGTTCGTGGGTCGTCGATAACAAACGACCATCGTGAAAAAATCGATAATGAAGCTCTCGAAACCTTCACGGCTACCAACAAGGTGAGCCTCGCCTGCCGATCTTCTTACCTAACTTCGATCGCGAAAAAAAAATAATACCGATCCGGTGAGATTTCGGACAAGTGGCTTTCGCTCGGTGTCTCAGTGGGGACGATCGGTGGGAATCGGGTAAAAAGTTTGCCGATAATCGGCGTGTGTGTCGAGTTATGCGGAAAATCGGTAAGGCAAAGCTCGATAAATGTACGATATCGAGTTAATGAAAATGGACGTAAACTCGATGATCATGTCGAATGCATCGTGCGACGGTTGTGCGGATAGTGATCGAGATTCCGACAGCAGCGGCATGATCGTCGATCCGGTTAGCCTCGAGAAACACGGGGCAACCCTTATACCACGGCCGATCGTGCCGATCGGCACCGATATGACGAGAAATCGCAGTCGTAACGTTAAGAGAAAGTATTCAATGATGTCGTCGTCGTCATCAACTTCGTCGACGAACGGCAAAAGCAATAGTTCGCAAACCGGAAGTTCTTCCTACAACGGCAACGACGCCAAATTACCCGGTACTCATATAAAGCCTCCGTACTCCTACATCGCCCTGATAACGATGGCGATACTACAATCGCCGCAGAAGAAACTAACGCTCAGCGGTATTTGCGAATTCATAATGGCGCGATTTCCGTATTATCACGACAAATTTCCCGCGTGGCAAAACTCGATAAGGCACAACTTGTCCCTTAACGATTGTTTCATCAAAATACCGAGGGAACCAGGAAATCCCGGCAAAGGAAACTACTGGACCTTAGATCCGTTGGCCGAAGACATGTTCGACAACGGAAGCTTTTTGAGACGCCGGAAGAGATACAAGAGGCCACCGCCGCACTACGTACTGCGAGATCGGGCGATAATGGCGACATTCGCGATATGCAACGGTGGACCACCCGGTACCGGTGGTCTCGATCGCGGTACCTGCGCCGCTGCGGCGGGCCACTCGACGGTTTCGGGTCTTCACTATCCGGCGGCGGCAGCCGCAGCCGCCGCCGCTTATCTCTCGCAACAGGCACCGCCGGGTTTGCCACTTCTCGATTTTCCGCCCTCAGCCTTGGAGGCCCTGAAATTAGGTGGTTTTCTCGAACCACCGCCGCCCCTTTACAAACCCGTGCCGCTCGCCGCACCCTCGCTGAGGCAAATGCAACAGCATCAGAATCATCACCATCATCATCATCATCATCAGCAGCAGCAGCAGCAACAGCATCAGCAGCAGCAGCAACAACAGCATCAGAATCACGGCGTACCGTCGGCGAGAATTCCACTTCCGCCGAGCAGATCATCGACGGTTCTCGACAAGAAGCAGAGCTTCAGCATAGACGCACTCATAGGAAAGCAAGCAGGTGCGACGGATCACACTATCGTCGGTGGGCTACTCGATCTCAGCCCGTCGGAACATCGCGAGATCAGAAGTCAAACCTCAGCCTTTTCTCCTCTCATCTGAAATGACTAATGTGGCGCATCGGGAAACAGTCACGTGACGCAACCAACGAGATCTGCTAATTGAACTCGAAAAAAAAAAAAAAAAAATTGCCCAATGTGAAATTGAAGTGAAAATTCCCGTCGTGTCCCGTAGTACGAACAATGTATAAGATTATAATAGGATACAGGGAGGCTGTGCTTGTTGGTCCAAAGCTCCAATTTTTTTTTTTTTTTTTTTCTTCAGCTCTTTCAGTACCATATAGGCGTACGGGGGTGGGTTGGGGGCAAAAGGATTACGCGATTTTCATGTAGCTTCTCTCGTCGGAGAAGCATAGAGCAATAACAGCATTGTAAATATGGCCAGCGACGATTTCGCGTGTGTGCATAGCACTTGATTTTACGGGGGGAATGCGTTTCTTTCTTTTTTTTTTTTATTCTTTCGGCTTGTTAGCATTTCTCCCTGGTGTTGAATAAAGCGGGTACGAGGGCGGCTTCGCTCGGGTACGATGCGTTTTTATTGTTGTCTGAACGCGTGCGATCGTACGTCGAAGCATATGAGAGCCCCCGCGGTAAAACGTGTCTCGCCGATTGCTCCGAAGCGCGCAGTTGTACGCCTAACATAGACCAACAGAATCGCGCAGCATCCCGGAGTGTACATAATAGAAACGATAAGGTAGCGGGACACTTAGAGTTAGATAATATTTTAACGAGCGTATAAATACGAGGACGCAAATATATAGAGGAGAACGGGGCAAAACGGACCGGTCACGAAATGCAAAACGTTGTCATAATTTCAGAGGGGTGAATTAATTGTTTATTATTAAATTTAATACGTAAGAAATATTTCGAACTTTTGAGAAAAAAAAAAATCGGGGGCAAAATGGGCCATTTTTTGAATTTGGATAATTATATTGTACATTTTTTTTGGCCGAATTTTTTTTAATTATTATTATTTTTTTTTATTAATTTATTTCAGATACGATATTGTTATTAATTAACATAATTATTATTAATTGACTGTTAACTTTACAATGGCCCATTTTGACCCGCATCATCGTTAATTTTTTAATGTTGGCAATTTTTGCGCTGATAGTTCGTATTGCCTCGGTCACCCCTACTAACATTTAGATATTGATACATATATTGTGTCTACATTAAAAATTATGAAAGTAAACGAAAAAAAAGTGAACGTGAATGAGTACGAGAGTGTATAGGTAGATTTTAATTGATCCGCGAAAGAAAAAAAAACATTACGCTTCAACCCCCTTGCGATGGGGTTTCGATGAAAATAGAATAAATGCGGGAGGGATGATATATGTTTGGGACGATATCTATAGTTGGTATTTGGAGGAATATTCGTTATTATTATATTCCGAAATAAACACCGTGCACTTTTGTCTTAGTTAACGTAATTTACTATATGTATATCAAATGAAATATGGAAAAAAAAAAACAAAAACCGAAACAAAAATCAACAACAAAAACAAAAAGACCTGCAAAGCCGAAAGAATTTGAATAAACGTTTAGTCCTACGAAACCCCTTTGTCCCGTCTATAGCGACATTAACTCATGAAAATCGTGTAACGAAATTATGTGTCAAAAATAATAGATTTATAACGTAAAAAAAAACAATAATAAATTGTACTTGTATGTATATAGACGCACCTTATATGTGAGCAATTCGCTCAATCGAGAAATCTGCGGCGACGAAAAAAAAATTTTCGAACCCCCGAATCCCGTTGTCCTTTCTGAATCGTTCGAAAATTTCGAAGAAGAGACAGTCGGACCGGAATCGTTAAAGGTACGATAACGATGATAGAGACTCTCGATAGGTTGAAAATAAAAAATAATATGTAAAGTTACGATTCCGTTTTTTTTTTTTTTTTTTTTTTTTTTTTTTTTTTTTTTTTTTTCATTCTGGAGGACGAGACAAGGGTTGCAGTCGCGTTTAACCGGTTTACGTTTTTCGAGTGTTTTTTTAAATATTATTATCACTCAATTTTGATTCAACTGTATGAGTAACTTATTTGTTATTTTAATCTGTGCGGAAAAACAATATGGGAATGATCACCATCCCCATTGTAAAAAAAAAAAAAATTGATGGAAATTTACACGCATTTTTTTTTTTTTTTTTTTCATTCGGCAAATGTCTTTTTCGGTGTTAATTTTCGTTTTCCACTTACCAACGTTTCTTTTTTAATACTTTTTTTTTTTCGAATTTTTCACGCAATCTCTCATAGAGTAGATTTTCATTGCTCTTTAATCCCCTCATCCCGGGTGGGTTGTAAACGCGACGATACCGGAGGCCACTCTTGTCGCATAGGGTGACGATATTACATTCCTTGATCGTGATGCGGAGATAACAGCGGCTGCCATCACTGGGTTCGTCTCTATACACCCCGTTGTATAGTTGCCTTCCGACATGAGAGACTATACTCAGCGTTCGGCTATCGCCTCCAACTGCGCCTCCGCCTGATACTCAGCATTGACGTGCTCTCGTGCACCCCGTCGTACCAATGTAAGACAATTCGTACCCTTCGACTAACAGTTAATGCGTTACTCATCGTTTGTTGCACGATAATTATTTACTTCGAGTGCAATATCCGCTGCACGATAAATCGACATCCATCGAACGGATACGGAACGACGTTATTATGAAAATATTTTACATCGAATTTCGGAGTTAAACGCGATCGCGATAAAAAATTCGGATTAAAAAAAATGTTTTCTTCTTTTAAAAGAAAAATAAAAGAAAAGAAACGAAAAAAAAAACCGAAAAGAACCGCATTTTTGAAATTAAACTCTTTTTATCAATCGACAAAAAAAGAGCCGTCACACGTTCTATATTTTTAATTATTTATTTGGCACGTGTACCTTATGGAAAATTCTAATTGAGAAGCATTGATCCTTTGAACAATCCTTTAAAAATATCGTAAATCGTAGCTTTTCAAACGAAAATTAACGTCAAAATGGCGTATAAAATTGTTTTTGTTATTTTTTATTTATCGTTTCGCGACAATGTTCCACTCTATTTTTCCTCACGCATTTCGCGCAACTATGTGAACAAAAAATATATATATACATTTTTTTCTCCCCAATTTGTGGCCATACGGTTATTCTTGAGCGCACGGACCGCGCATAGCTAAGATTGCGCATTGAAAAGCAGTAATTAACAATTATTATCTCTATAAGACGTTCGATCGTTCGGGAGTAATGAATTTTTAAAAAACAACAAATAAAAATAAATTTAATAAGTTTGTAATAAAATTATTCTGCAAATCGCGAAAAAAAAAGTCGAATTTGTGTAATGAGAATGGGAAAAATAAGAATTTACGGAGCGAGAGAGCGGCGCGCGGAGCATTGAGAAATCGTTGACAAAAGCGTTACTGGTTCGGGGCTCATCCTCCGTCTCATATCGCGGTGGTGACAATACAAACCGAAACAAACACTCAGTGGCACGCGACCAGGTCACGTGCCGTATCGGGATATATTACATTCCGTAAGCACACTCACTTGACGAGTGAGCTATTAAAGGGGTGTCCGCGGCTCGTGGATGCGTATAGCAGCGATATCCCAAAACTGATCGTTGAAGCGGGTGATCGTCTAATCGAGAATTCGGGGGAACATTGACAACTAATACGTACTAACGATCGTTTTTTCCCCCATTTTTCCCCTCCCGCCGAAACACCTCGAGCGAAAAACGCCACGCGCCTCTGCCAAACGTACTGTTAATTAATCAGTCGGTAATCAGTACTCGCAAAACGTTATCGATATCAGTTTTTCAACTTTCCTCGATATCGTTTCCCTCGCAAGATAAAAAACAACAATTTAATCCTTTGCGCCCAAAGTACTATTGATTTAACTCGGAATTATCGGCTCGCGAATGTTTACTGTCGAGTCTCGAGACCTCATGGCTGTTCCCATGTATTTTTCATCAATAGAAAAGAAAGACCTTCGGTAAATTTGTATTGGTGATTAAATTTGCCTGATCGACAATTCTAAAATTTCACGGACAAGCCATGCGTTTCCCTCAGAAATAAAGTAAATTACGGAATATGTGGAACATACATAAATATATACAAAAATATATAAATTTATAGTAAATATATATAAACTATAGATATTGATTTTACATACTTTAAATATTAATTATGTATGCTTATATATTTTCATATATTAACTATATATATATAGTCTATGCGTACTATTTGTCCAATATATAGAATATATTTGTGAAATATATATATATATATAAGATGTATATCTTGCAGCTAAAATATCTATATGTTGTATTTATGCCAATATAACGTTAATATTGTGCGAAATTCTTATACCAATTTTTTTTTCATTCCAACCATCGACATTACGTTTAATTGGCTTTAACCAAAGAAAAGTATATTATTAATTTGTCGTTTAAAAAAAATTTCATTATTTTTCGTAAATATATTTCTCATTTTATTTCCATCACCTGATTATTACAATTCCACCAAATTAGTTTCGATTTCGGAACTCGTATAGAATATCATATATTTATTATGAAAATCTGCTCTCAATTTTTTTTTTCTCGACGAAAAATATTTCAATGAAAACTCATTGGACTTATATATTGTTTACGCAACGGAATCTCATTTATAGAAAAAAAAAACGAATGACGGGTAAATATATAAATATTTTCCACTCCAATCATCGACATTACATTTAATTGGCTTTAACCAAAAAAAAAGTATATTATTAATTTATCGTTTAAAAAAATTTTCATTATTTTCTATACATATATTTCTTGTTTTATCTCCATCACCTGATTATTACGATCCAACAAAATTAGTTTCGATTTCGTAACTCGTATAGAATATCATATATTTATTATGAAAATCTGCTCTCAATTTTTTTTTTCTCGACGAAAAATATTTCAATAAAAACTCATGGCACCTATGTATTGTTTACGCGACGGGATCTCAAATAAAAAAAAAAAAAAAATGAGGGATAAATATGTAAACGCGTTACTCGGAACATTAAGATAATTCGAGTGATGTGAAATAATGTGTGTCCGCGCGTGTGTGTGCGTGAGAAGCGGAATAGCAACAGTCTCGCGAAGGTTGAATGTGTATCCTATAACTGATTGAGGGACCGTAAATTCTTGGATTGCCCGTGTACGACGGCCATGTTTGAAGCGTGGGCGTGACGGGAAACGGTTGCCCGTGACGACCCGTTTGCGTTATCCGCGGAGAAATATCGACCTGCGGATAGAGGGACTGCGTCGCCTACAGGGGTTGCTAGGGTTCTCTGTCCGGGAGGGAAAATGTTATCACTGCTTTGTGGCGGCTAAGATAGCAACTCCCTCCCGCCTTCCATCCTCCGTCCCTCTGGAGCGGTAAGACTAAATCCGTCTCTCTTTCTCTCCTTCGCTCTTTTCAACCTTCCAACGAGATCTCTTCCCTCTTTTCTCCATTCGGGATATACTACATACTGTACGGAGTCGTACACGGTGCGAGTTCTACTACAATATAGAGAAGGGTAGAAGGTGGATGTATAGGTAGGTGGGTAGGTAGGTAGGTAGGTAGGTCGGTCGGATGGAAGATGTTGTAGACGAGCGAAGCGTGCTACTGAGCTGTTCGGCATACGCCGAGGACGCCGCTAGCCTTACCGGAATCTCCAGAATGTGTGTGTACGAGGGATCATATTAGATTCTTGGACAAAGTTTTCGCATGGTCGAAGCAGAGCCAAGAATCGCCGTTCAACAGAGTTTTCTCTATACCAAACCTTCTCTAACCCGCAGACACGCGAATGCTCCCAGTATTTAACATTTCCGGTGCTTCTGATAAATTCTCGGGCGGTCATGAAATACCGATGTAACTAATTATAGTTACTTAAAGAAGCGAACGTCTCAACAGTTCGTAATTATCAATATTCTCGTATTTTCGTAGTATTCGCAACGCGTTTTCATGAAACTACTTATTTCGCTAAATTCGCGATCTTAGCGTTTATTTGCCGCGATTATGGCGTATATGCCCTTAATTTTCGATCAGTGGATGAAAAACAATGAGAATTAAACAAAACTTGTGTTACTGACGTCACGGGACGGAATTTTCGGAGTATTCGCTTCGCGTTTTCATGAAACTATTTATTTCGCTACATTCGCGATCTCAGCGTTTACTTGCCGCGATTATGGCGTATATGCCCTTAATTTTCGATCAGTGGATGAAAAACAATGAGAATTAAACAAAACTTGTGTTACTGACGTCACGGGACGGGATTTTCGTATTCGCTAGGCGTTTTCATGAAACTACTTATTTCGCTAAATTCGCGATCTCAGCGTTTATTTGCCGCGATTATGGCGTAACGGCCCTTAATTTTCGATCATTGGATGAAAAACAATGAGAATTCAACAAAATTTGTGTTATGTACTGACGTCACGGGGCGGTAAAGATCGATAGTATTGATGATAGTAGTCGTAGGTACGCGGAGTGTAGGAATAGAATGTTTCGATTCGTCTGCCGGAGGGGGGATTTTGTGCCACCAAGTGACAAATTTAAATCTTCCTAAGCCGGGCCATTAGTGCCAAGTGTAAACAGCAAACAGTGCATTAAAGAGCCTATGCGCGGTACGCAGGAATAAGCGGTATAGTAGAGAGAGTGGAAACAATGATTGTGCCGACGTTACTGAACAATGTGCAATTCCCACGGGGATTCCCACTAGACAATGACACGATTCAGAGAGGTCGTATGGTGTCCCTAACAGCGACGTTCAATCGCACACAATTTGCGTTGACGGACTCTCTATGCTATCGTTTGCGTCATATCCGAGGGGTGTGAATGTAACTATCCGTTTACGAACTTACGAGAGAAAATAGCCACAAGCAACGCATTCAGACGGGTAGCGAATAAAAATTGAAAGATGTGCGGAAAAAAAATAGTATATTACGACACGAGTGCAAAAAAACTTTTTCTGACGGATGAGTTTGCAGCGCGATCCGAAGATGAGTGTTGCAATCACACGAATTAAGAAACAGTTTTTCTCACGAGAATGGACGAAATTTTAATTCGCAAGGTGCAAAAATACGCGCGCGAAGCGGGCGTAAAACTGTTTTTTTCGCACTGAGTGAAATAGAGTTTATTATCTCTCTACAACACCCGACACCCGATAACGTAATCATTGCAAATCTTTATCATAAATCAATAGTTTTAAGTTCAATTATAGTGAAATTGATATACACTGTAAATGTAAAGAAAATAGCTACTTGAACGTTATTACGATGCAATAGTACATTACGATACTAGTGCGAAAAAACTTTATCGGACGAGTGTGACGTTGCAGCACGAGCCGAAGGCGAGTCAATCACACGAGTGCAAAAAAAGTTTTTCGCACTAGTATCATACAAAATTTTATTTCACGACGACAGAAAATGGCGTTCTAAGCACGCAAAGCGTGCGTAAAATGCGATTTTACGCACGGAGTGAAATAAAAAAAATTATAGTAGTTACACATTTTTGAAAATCGCGAAAACGAAACGACGATTATTATATTTACCTATATTAATATTTTTTTTGCACCTTTACTTTGATAAAAATACGAAAAAAGAAATGTGTGGATCGTTAATAAAGAATCTGCAATTTTGATTCATATTTGTATCGTACGAATTATATTTTGAAACGATCGAAATTAACGGGGGTAAAGTGGTGATATATTATTGACGCTTTGAGCGTTGATCTGTTCGAAACGCTTATCGTAAAAAATTAAGGTCACTGGCGCTAAACTACGATAAATATTTATACACAAATCTCAGGACATATAACCCGTAAACTATATAATTTTTTTACCCCCTTAAACGGCCAGTTGATTAGTGGTAATATTCAATAAACTATAACTAATATATCGCAAAAACCCACGAAAATTCGTAATTCTCAACTATTACGAATCGTCGTCGCTGCTTTCGACCACTTAGACGGTCTTTTATTCTATACGTATTTTAACTTGAAAACAAAAAGCTCAATATCCCGCGGCGTCGGAGACCGACCGCTGCGGTATTTCACGTTGGGTCTTTAATTTAAACCGCAAATTGTCTCGCCATTTCACTTCGTTCGTGTCATTGTGCGATACTTTAGGTGGTTGTATTGCGAAGATATTCGTGAAACTGTCGAGTGAAAACTTCGCCATTACCTGCGCCGGCGACTGCCCGTGCAGCAGTTTTTTTAATTTTTATTTTTTCTTTTTATAATCCCTCGAGCAAAATACCTAAATGGCGGTTAATGGAAGGCCTCATAACATTTTTATTAAGTTTGTCGCACCAGATGCCCGGTGTATATAGGTGTAGAAAATACTCGGATTATCTCTTTGAAGTGTTTTTCCGCTCGAAAGGTTACATCTCAGTAATTCCGCGACTCAATAATTCAGTGTTCTGGACGCGCGATGTATTTGAAATCATCGCGTGAGATTTCGTTTCCGTTATCGTTTTTTTTGTGGGAATTAATCATCGTATATATCGCAAATAATATATACGAAAGTATATAAGCAAATATAGTATAGTAAATAGTGTGGTATATAGTACAGTATATCGTCTATATACTGAATTATATTGCAATTTCATGGTACTTATCTCTAATTCGGTGGCGCTACGAGATCGGCTGCAGCGATATACCGATATACAATTACTCTACGATACCCCCGATAAATATACAAGAAAAGCATCGGAAAGGGGTGGTATTTGGCAATAGGGTATTCTAATACAAGCATTTTGTTTGCACCGACGGCAGACATGGTTTACGATTTATTTTGACACGTTGCACGTGACCCCGCGATAAAAAAAAAGTTCGCATCTTTAATCCACTTAGAACGATATCCAAGTGCAGCACCTGCTCGCCGCGGAACAGATGCCCGGCTTTCCATACCCTCGCCCTCGCGAGGGGTAGCTATCTCCCTTTTATACGCCGTGTCACGAGCATTATTTCTACGGTTCATTGATGGGTGCATTTAAGAGGTTTATAAATGACATTTGACACCGGCTGCCCACACCGCTCACTGAATATTAGCAATCGCCCATCAATTCCAACATCATTGTTATAATATGTAGTCGTATTCGGTGTCACGTTTTGGAAAATCATTATACTCGCGACGTCACGAAAGATCGGGAGTTTTATGCATATGCTTAGGGAACAAATACGGACGGGTTATCGAGTCAATAATAGTAAAATTCGTCATTATATATATCATTATATATCGTTTCGTATATATATATAACGAAATATATACATCGAAATATATATATATATAACGAAGAAACGAAAGAAACAACGCATTCGCATCAAACGAAAAAAGAGTCAAAGTAATTCGAGACGAAACACAATTAGGGTAGATGTACCGTTAGTGGCCACTGTACCATTTATGGCCATTTTTATTATTATACTCATCGAATAATTTTTTATTCAAAACCGCATATTGATTCTTCAAAAATGTTGAATAATGAGTTGAGTTTGAGTTTTGGTAATTATTCGATGAGTATAGTAATAAAAATGGCAATTAATGGTACAGTGGTCACTAATGGTACGTCTACCCTAATTTTGCTTCGTCTCGAATTATTTTGACTCTTTTTTCGTTTGATGCGGAAAATTCATCGATGTGAAATACAATGTTCCAAGTGTACCGAGAGGGTGGAAATCGGGGCGCTTAAATGCATATTTCTTCGGGGTGTCTTTTGCAGTCGTTAAGTACGGAAGTTACGGGGAGGATATCCAAGAATGGGACAAATGAAGCCTCTAGGGGCTTTATAATTTTCAACGCCCTGTCACCTCGACGCGCGGCTAGACGTACGTGCTTGTCGTGCTTTTGCCGAGTCTCTCCAACAAGTTTCTCTTCCACCCCCCAATAACACACCTGCCAGTGGTACGAAGGCCAAGAGTGAGGGAGATAAATAAAAACGCGACTACGAGAGGATCTGTTGAACAAAGAGGAAGAGATTCACATGGGCGGCCGTGTGGTAATGCAAAGTCACTACGGGCCAATGAACTAGCGGTTGCACCAAGTGCAGGGCGTGGCTAGGCTATCGGTTGACATCATCGGCGTGGGGAGAAGGGAGAGGTTCCGACGCTCATAGTAACGTGTATACGTGTGCGCTGTACTTCGGGCGACGAGGTGGCCACCAAGTGTGCCCCGGGGTGTAATATCATACCGTTAGGTGGATAAATAGAGGCACAAACGGGGGGTGGGTGATCCAGGGTACGGAAAGGAGATGCTGCCTCTCTATAGGCATCCTGCAACTCGGCAAATGCAACTCGGTTTTGCGTTCCGAGCTTTCGACGAAATACGATCTTTATTTATATATCATTTTTCGAAGTAATTTTGGAGCAGAATTATCGAATAAGCCAATGATAGACTTAAGGGTTGTAATTTTTCTTTTTTATCTAATTTTTTTTTCATTAATTATCGATGAAATTCGCTTTTCTTTAGGATATACAGTGCAAAAGAGAGCGCTGGCGGTTGTTTTTACGATCTTTTTTAGTAACAATAAAAAGAATCTGAATCCTCATGCTCGGCCACTAAATTTTATTTTAGTAACGAACGATTTTTTTTAATTAATTTTGGAGCAGAATTATCGGATACGCCAATGATAGACTTAAGGGTTGTAATTTTTCTTTTTTATCTTATTCTTTTTTTTTATTAATTTTTGGTGAAATTCGCTTTTCTTTAGGACAGACAGTGTAAAAGAGAGCGCGAGGGGTTGTTTTTGCGATCTTTTTTAGTAACAATAAAAAGAATCTGAATCCTCATGCTCACCCGTTAAGTTTCATTTTAGTAACGAACTATAATAAAATTCTCCGAAATCAATTCTTACGTTTTATTTTAGAAAAAAAATCGATCGTAGTTATCCGATAAGCATATTTTTCGAGTAAAAATTGACTGTAATTTTCATCAAATAATAAATACGTAGCGTTGAACCATCGTTCATAATACGCATACTATCTCATCAGCCCGTCGATGAACATATATCTGTATGAAAAAAAAAACAAGTAAATGATAGAAATAAATGAAAGTCAATATTTTTATATCTGCATCCGCAAATGTATCCGTGATATATCATTTTTTGCAAAGAATATATTGAATTTATCATAGATATAATTTGCAATATACTTTTTCTATGTCGATGGGCGTAAATATAACATCGAAATGATCAACAGAATAGAAAAAAACACCCTTTACAACACGTGGTGACTCGTGAAACATTTTTTTTTCCAAAATTTTACGGAATATCAATGAAATCGTACAACAGCACTTCGACGGCCAATTGATGCGATCCTCGATAACTATCGCGATATCTATAACAATATTTTCGGAGTTCTTGAATTTGGGGTAATCTCGACTAATGATATTGCCAGCCGACGGTTTGTTAGCAATCTTGCAGTTTATTACAAAGTTTAGTGTGCAGTCGCAAGGTAACGCCGCAAGATGACGATCCCTGACACTGGAATCTGTTTGGAAAAACTGTATAGCCGATGCCATATCGATTGGAGGGTACTAACTACACGATGGTTAGGAAATGAGTAGGAATTATGGTTACCAACCGACAGTAACGGCTGGAAATCACTATATTATTAGTCGATTAGTCGACAATTGCTGGTAACCAATGTCGCAAAATGTGAGGTGTGCTTATCGACTATATTATTCATTTACCTCTTAACAGATTTCGAAGGTAATTTACCATTTGCTGTATTAAAACGGCCAACGAGTGGATTTTTCATTCATATGCCTGAAGTCTAAATCTAATCTATAATGTCTAAATGATCGAAAATATTTTTCACGGATTATTTATTTTATTTAGTTAGTCATTTCGAAGCCACACATTTCCCTTGACTTTCACTTTATTGTTTTGTTTCATTTTAATTTTCCTAAAAAAAAATTCGAATTTGTGTTAAAAAATTACATCAAAGATATTTTTTTTAATATAATAGACGATTTTTGTTCGTTTCAATAAATATATTTTACGTGTAAAAAATTAATAAATTTTCCCCGGCCGATGGTAGTTTTAAGGGAGAATCTTTAGAACATCCCATGGGTCATCGAGTTCCGTTCGCCTTCACGGAAAAAAACCGTAAATAGTATTCACAGTATACGTTATATAGGTAGAAAACAGGTACAAGATATACCTGCTCTCGGGTCTCCCTGCTTCGGTTAAACCGATGTCTCTGCAAATGCTAAATGGACCCCCTACTCTATACAGTAAGGCGTATTGTGAGTCGAATGGCAGCCACCGGTAATCATCAGCTGCACGATGTTTGCAAAAATTAGAACCTTAGATCTATAACAACCATATCCGCATTTGTTTATCGAGAATTCAAATTCGTTCATAGAAAATGTTAACCACAACCCGAGCAAACATTGTATTTCCCGGAGACAATACGGCAAACTCTGTTAATCCGTATTTATGCAAAGAAAACCATGAAATCGTCAAGTTTTCGCACAAATGGTTATTCTAATGTGATTTTTATGCATTCGATATTTCATCGAAAATCAACAAATTCAGAATTTGCTAAATGTAAAAAAAATTTCAAGCAAAAAATTTACGAAATATCGACAATTTGGTCATTCGTACGTATATGTTATGTTCTATAATAGACTAACCATAATACATATGCTATGCTTCAGGCTTATAAAATGCTACATAAGTTGTAACTGTACTACATAGAAAATCTGCCTAATCGAGTAAAACGTTGACGGTGCTTGTAACAAATATCGTGTATATACTTTGACATATATATGTAGAATTTTCCACACCCACGATGGACCGTATGCCTATGGTTTCATACGCGACGCGATACGCGAGTCCGAGCCGATTAGTAGTACAGTAAGACTCACCAGAGGACAGCCTGAATCGCCCCTGGACTCTACGGATGCACGCAAATTCTTTGTGAAAAAGAAGAAGCAGCATAGTAAGGCGTCTCTCATTGTACAACCCCGTGGTAAGGTGGTGTTTGGTACATCTCCATTCTAACAATTGCTGGCCGTTCGTATGTATGTGGGGTTCTCGGTACATGCATACCGCGCCTTGTAGTTCGTCAAGTTTTTCTTATACCACGAAGAAAAAAAAATGAATCTTTGCAAAATGCATCTTTCCGAGGGTTACATTTACGAGAAGATACCATAAAAAGTAAAAATTACATATGATGTGTAACGAAAGCCAATACATTAATATGCGATCTACAGCTGTTAGTTCGTCGTTTCGGTACAGTTGGCTACCTTTACGAATATCCTAACGCTATAGGTATACATGATGATATAGTATACCTACCAAAGTATAAACCACCACTACTGTATGCCTGCACTCAAAGAGGCAGCCATACCGAAAATAGGGCCGTATGAATATAATCGACAAACTTTACAGGTACACAAACGTACACCTCCGAATAATTGCAATAAACAGTCAATGTTGACATTAAATTTTCCGCTAATTCTGCACACTTTTCCTTGATTTACGTGATTTAATTTTTCATTGAAACTGATTAAGTTATGCAGTTTAATAACATTTATGACCGCGTTTTATAGTTAAAAATGTAGTGTAAAGTCTTATTAACAATCAGCAAATTTCCCGTGGACTTTATTATTATATTTCGAGAGAATTTGAGTTCCGAATAAAGATTCCGAATACGACTAGAAACTACGAGAAAAATTGAGTTTAATACACGGGAAACGTTGGATTAGGGCTCTTAGGATGGGTAGCTACGGTCCTGCAGGGTAAACAACAGCCGCTGACAAAGACGGAGACTCGAGGCAACGATAGAATGGTCGTCTCGCAGGCTAGATGCCTGCGTAGATCCCCAGTTAAGGGTATAAAAGTTTGCGTTGCTGTCTACCTACTCTACACACGCGGCCTTTGCCCATCGACGCCGGGTATGCTATGCCGAAGGCGGTAAAATGGAACGGGGCGTCGAAGGGATCAAAAGGAATATATGAAAAAGGTCTAAGGGCTGGTGCAGCGGTAGCGGCCGCGGCGAAAGCAACCGAGTGGGAGAACACATATGCGTAAGGTACGTTCATAGAGCTCTAGCCAGCGGCCACACTGCGCGCAGCCGTGAGCATCGATGAACATTAAGCGCGTCTAGGAAGGAGAAGGGGACGAAAATTGTGACGAGCAACGCGAGGGGGATGGGTAGGTAGAATGTAGAAGCCGAAGCAAAAGCAGACAGCCGCTAGGAGCGCAGCAGCCGGGATCCAGTCGCAAGTTGGCAAGGCGTAGCCAGCAATGGCCAGCAACCGCTAGACATCGAGCCAGTCGCAGCTCGACATTCGCCGCGAGACTGTCGAGCTAAAAAGCCCACGATCGATACTACCGAAAGTAGTATTATAAAGAAGAGCCAAGGCACACCTTGTTAGCTCACTAGGTTATTTATTCATCTTCCTCCATTCACCGTGTCTCGTTGTGCAACGCGTAACTCGGGGGTGCTGTTTTTGTTTTAATAACGAATTGAGAATCTTGTACAATTCGAGTGCGAATCTTGTGCAATGTGAATAATGTTAATGACTCGGACTGACGCGTGACCAATAGGCTTAGACTCGAATCTCGTTGTTTCAAGGAGCAAAGCCCTGGCGAGGCACAAAGATGGGCGAATGAATCAGCGTGCGAGAACTCAGTGGATGCTTTCCAATAACGACGAATACGAGCCGAAGTGCTCACATGTGCTTGTGCGTCAATCATAATTACGGATGATTTTCTTACCGCATTATTCGGGCATATAACCAGATCAATCGGCTGAAAGCAAAGGTGTGCGAGTGTATACGAGACGCGAAATTGTATAATAGTGTAGTGGCGTGTAGAGACTATGAATTCGAATGCATAAACAGTCGTGCCTCGAGGCTCGATGGCCAAAATTTTGTCGCGTTATAGTTATTGCAATCGGTGAATGCACTTTTCACGAATTCTGAAAAATCTAGTGAGAATACAACACCAAAAAAAAACCGAAAAATACGCGTCAAAAGCAGATGTGAAACGTTTTTTCGTGAAACTGCTTGATTGCTTCTGGCAGAACAGAATATCAACTAGGGACGGTGGTTTCGCGTACAGTTGCGTGGCTGCGTGGTCGCTATTGTGAAAAGTGGTGGTTGTCGTCGTCGTCGTCGTCGTCGTCGTCGCCGCCGTCGTTGCTGCTGCTGCCGCTGCCGCTGCTGGCCAGAGCCCTTGGATCTCTTATTCTCGTTCTTCGAGTATAGGCGGCGTGTGCGCGTGTCGAGGGGCTGTGCGGCTGTGCTTACTTTTCGGTTCTGTATGTGTGAATTGGTCGAAGGCCCCTTTCGCCGCAAAGAAAAAAAAGGAACGAGAATCGAACGTCGTGGCACGAAATTCGGAAGGGATGAAGAACAAGAACCATCGGTGAAAGAGAGCCTATTCATCCACGCCAAAGCTTCATTTTCCACTACTGATCCACGACACGCAACATACACACGTATTCTCTCGCACGCGAAAGTGACGACACTCCCATTCCTCACTTGTCGTTTCCTCTGATTGTCTCTTGAGGCAGATCCTTGGCGTTGGATATATCGTTTTGGTCCGACCCTTGGTAAACCCTCCCGGCGTAGTATAACCCCTTCTTCGTACCTACCCACCCCTTTCATACTTCACACAAGCCAACCATACATTCACTGACCTCATTCTTCGCTGTTAAACGAGAAATTTGTACAGATCGCGGAGACGAACGACGACGACGACGACAGCAACAACGAATTTTGGTGTAATAAATTCGTTTTCATTCGATTGTTAGTTGCGCGGTGCCATCGTTTGACTGAACGCATCGAAACTCGCCATCCATAACGAAAAAATCAAAGACTCGAGTAACCGGAGAGATTGTAGCGACGAAGCTAAAGTCTCATAATACAAAAACGCATTGACAATTATTGGAAATTAATTAATGGGCTTCCGCTTAACGTTCTCCCTCGCGCAGGATAATATTGTACTTTATTCGACTGCATTACCGACGAAAGAAAACTGCAGTATTGCGATAGGAAGGGTGGTGCTGTGGCAATAGGCTAAGAAATTTTTTTGAAGAATCAAAAGAATTGTATGGAAACCGAGACGAACAGCTGAGACGAAGACTTGTTGAGATACGAGGATCGTGGCTCGCTTGTGGACTGCAGGCGGCGGCGCCGACGGCGACGCCGAC
The DNA here is from genome assembly GCA_964006125.1 of Cryptus viduatorius. NCBI lineage: Eukaryota > Metazoa > Arthropoda > Insecta > Hymenoptera > Ichneumonidae > Cryptus > Cryptus viduatorius. Next base: position 7,308,193 of record OZ023223.1, read on the forward strand.
GGTCTTCGACGGCGCCGTCCCGGCTGCTGCTGCTGTGACCAACGCGAACGCTCCACTTTCTCCACCACGGAGATGAGAAGAGCCTGTCGCGGTAGTAATCGCGGTAACTTTTGTTAGCCGTACAGAGAATCGAGTCCTCCTCTTATACTTTTGCTCATCATTGCCTTGGCATTACCATCCCACGTGGCCATCCGGTGGCCGCAAGACTTCACTCGGCCCACCTCGGCGGACCTTCGCAACAATTGTCGTCTTCATTTCCCTCCTTTTATCCGTATTCTCTCGGGCTATTGGTAAAGATTTTGTTGTGTTGGTGTACCGACATAAAAAAGACGAGAACTTCATCATGGCCGCAAGTGCTTTCTACGAGAAGGAAATAGCCGCAGTACCGAATAGTCAACAGCATCATCTTCCACGTACGCGTCATCAGGCATTGCTGCAACATCACAATCTAAATAGAGGTCAGAGATCGTTGAATGGATCGACTAGCATCGGTGACTCATCGGCAAACACTATTGCAACTGACAATGCAGGTTCACTCGTATCAGGCGTTGTTCAGACGATACTGGCATCGCCGGCGAGTACAAGTAGTACCGCTCAGTTACCAACCAGTTCGATCGGACCTATTTCCGGAGCCGCGCCGTACAAGGATTACAAAGAGATCGTGGCGAGCTTTAAGGATTACGCCCAGCCTCTTCACGTCGATTGCAGTGTCGAATACGAATTGCCGAGTCAGGCGAAACCACCGCCAGGGGGTGGAGAGCCCCTTCTCATGATCCATCCGTGCTACTATAGACGAGCGGAGCGCGAGAGGCGCAGTCCTTTTGTCAATAATTTGCCGGTTGTAGGCGCATCGGGTTCCTCGAACGGCTCTGGTTCTTCTATAGCGTCATCTGGACTTGTCGGCAATACTTTCAGTGGTCGTACTACCTCATCCGCCTTGAACGCCGCCACCACCGGTGCTTCGGCAACGGCTTCATCGAATTATTCAACTTCGGCCTCCACCATTCGAACCGTCAAGTCTACTCGGTCGAGAATCAATGCCTCAGCAGTTGCGCTCACGACGAATCCAACAGCACCGTCGAGTCTCAAGTCGACTTGTTCGTCGATCGTAAATTGCGCGTCTATCGCAGCTGTTGCACCACCGCTAGCGGCGCTCCCTCCCGTACCGGCGGCTGTTTCCGTCTGTTCTATCGGTTCCGCGGCATTGTCATCGGTAACATCTTCGACCGGAAAATCAACGAATTCAATCGGTGGAGTTTCCAATATCGACCTTCGAGCGGCAACCTGCTGCAGCAGCAGTAGCGGCAATATCATCAGTGGAACTACAACCGATATTATTTCAACGGGGGCCGCTACCATCGCTGCAGCCGTCACCACCACTCTAATCGCTCCTTCTTCGACCCCCCAATCGAACACGGGACCGCACATTGCCCAATCGGCTACTGTGAAACAGTCAAATTCCTCTAACGTCTCCGCATCGACAAATTCACTTATTACGGCCGATGAGAAAGCCGTCATATCAGGTATTTATCAGCATTACTTTAGGGCCATGCAACGTGCCCACCATCATCATCATCATCACCATCATCATCACCACCATCACAATCCCGAGCAGCATCACAAAAACCAACAGCATCAACGAGCCGATTCCCAAAGGCGACAAAATCATCGTTTGCAAAGTGCCAGCGAATTCAGTGATACTAGAAAAATGAGTATTGCGACACCCCTACGAGCGGCGCACAGTTACCAACAAGTTTACGATACATCATCTACGAGAAATTCGTCATCGATCCAAGTATCGACGGCTTCGTCATCCACCAGATTGACAATGCATCATCATTCCACGGGAGGTTTGATCTCTCACCACCCGTACCGTCGGCCAAGCACAGCCACATCGTTGCGCTCAAGTTCGCATCTCGCTCAACAAGCTGCAGGCGTGGTTTCGGCCTCCGCGGACATTCCGTCTAGTTCTCAAGTTTCAAGTATTTATGCGACAGCGATGCACAGGCATCACGCGGCATCGTTGCAAGCTTTGCAGGCTGCCGCTGGTTTTTACGAAGCTGCACCGACCTACCACGCTCTCCTACCCCAGAGTTAGGGTCCAAATAATTCTACCTTATCATCAATTTTATCTGTACACACGAGTAATAATGTTTTTTCTCTTTGAGAGCCCTGCTAATAGACTTTCGATTGATTTATTCGTGGCTCAGCTCTCATAGCTCATCGAGGAATTGATAAATACGATAATTCTTCCCTTGGTTAATACGCGAACCCTTAAAAAATGATGTATATGGTTTCCTACAGATAATTTTCCTACAGACGTCTCCTCATACGCATAGTGTCCGTTGGCCATACAAATGTTCTCAGTCTTCTGATATTAACATATTGACCGAGTCGTTAACCCGAATTCTGTTGACTCTTTAATTCCGATCTGAATATTTTAAACCACATTCAGCATCAATCTTCCGACAATTGTCCGTCATGATTCGTTGAACTCGTATTTATGAAATTGTACATAATTATTATCGAAGCTTGTATTTTCAATTTCAACGGCCAAGCCAAGTTCCTACGCACGGAAATACTTCTAGTATTAGATATGGCAGCGATCGAAAGTACGTAACGGCTACTTACCCTTCATCAATTTATTCACGACTAACGTTTTAATAAGGATCGACCTCGGTGCCGTTCGTATTTCCGTACATCTTGAAATCGTTTATAGCCGACTACGCCGACTTTCGATTGCGGCTATACATTAGCATAGAGCCAAGAGATGATGATATCACGATCCTACCTTTCTACCTCGGCCTTAAAAAAGTAACTCTTAAACTGCCTCATATAATTATGTTTAAAAAAAACATGAAACAACAACAACAACAACAACAAAACCAAAATACATTCCTAGATATGATGAAATTAGCTTGTATCCAGTAATATAAGACAACTTGCTTATTCTAGCTGACTGAACGACTTACAAGCTAAGATTTTTGCGTACACATCGAGAATCTATAAACTAAAATGCACTGCATACCAGAGCTGAACTGTATATTGTAACATTTAGTCAAATATAATTTATGGAAAAATAGGCGCGCGATATCGCAGATACATTGGTTGACGACGAAATTTTCAGCTTCGCCATACTATACTGGATATTCATATGTATTATCGTGCTGTATTACATATGCATACCTAACGTATGTATACAATAGATAAATAATTGTACCGGATATTACCGTACGCTATTTTAATATTCTCGACGGTTATTCCACCCCGAGTGTCGCTACAACCATGCATACTTAACTATATTAATCACGCAGCTTTTCTAATACTCATTACGCTATCACTACTACTGATACTACATACACATAAACTGCTGCTGCTGCTAATAACTCTTACCACTACTACTACTACTACTACAACCACTACTACTACTACTACTAACTACTACTACTACTACTACTACTACTAACTACTACTACTACTAACTGTTACGAAGAAAATTGCAAGATCTATACTGGTAAACGAGTTTAACACATTTTTCGTCTTCCGCTGGTTGTGCCACGCTAAGTGTCTCAGTTCAAATGCTTGAACTGACGCGTGACAATAACCAACTTTTATCGGCATAATTCGAAAAGGAAGGTGTGGTTGATTCATGCGTATTATATTGTGGGCTAAGAGCAGCATTTACCAATAGATATATACTTATAAAGGATGCATAGCAGAAGAGACGGGTATTGCCGCGTTTCTTCGTTAGTAGACTTTACGGAAACGAAAAAAAAAAAAAAAAAAATTTTAGGTGCGTTCGTCGATCATTCCGCACTCATTTATGTCGAGTTCGCCGAGTGAGGGTGAGAAAATGTCAAGGCTACAATTAAAAAATCGGCAATCTAATCGCTCTGTACCCTGTGTTCTCATAAGGGTGGAAATTAATTGCGATTTAGCTCTTTGTTTCGAGTCGTATCGCAAGCATTTTGCAAGCCCTTGTAGAGAGAACCACAGGGAAATAACGACGAACGCGTCCTGATCGCGCCGTGGCAACATCGATCGAATATTTCTTTCGCGACGAATTTCGATTTCCGCCGACATAAAAGTAGCGTTAAATGTAAGAGGGCGTTTTGAGAACAAATGACGGAAGTAGAGATTACAAGTTGCGGTATTTCACGCGTAAGTAACCGACAGAATAAAAATACAACGGGGAGAGAGTAACCGATGTACATTGCGAGATGGTGAAACGAGACAAGCAGACTGAACATTTTGCCCCCATCCTCCCCCTCCCCTCCGCCATCTCGATTACGGAAAAGAGCTTTGGCGGGTGAGAAACACAACTGGCGAATCTGGCCGATGAAAATAAGAAAAAATTTACATGTCTGTTGTAGTTTGTATATAGAAATCGGCAGCCTTGTTAATAAGCCCTATGCGTAAAATAAAACATTGAAAGACTTTTCGACTGGAAGAGTTTCGTAATCTAAGCCTACTTTGATAATAAAACAAACAAAAAAAATGATGAAAAAAAGAAAAACACGAAAAAACATGTTACCGGTTAATGCTGAAATTTAGCATTGATCGTCTTGCAGAATCTATTGAGCAAAGATGTACCTAGCCACCGAGAGCCTCACTCTATTGCCACCTACCTATTATGGCCCATGAAATGAAAAAAAAAAAAAGAAAGAAAAAAAAAGAACATGGAAGAGGAAATAAAACACCTCCGACTACCTGCGCATTTAATATTAATGTACAAGTCTCTAGTGTGATACATTTCTACGCTTATTCTCCGACTATATAGTTTTTAAGTAGAATGATAAAAACGTCAAGTCATTGCCGTGGTTTAGCTGCGGGTTCGGTTCTTTAGCATAATAACGATAAGGCTGAACGAGGAATGTGAGAAAAAGATAAAGAACGCGCGTGAGAGTGAGAGTGACGATTTCGCTTCGTCGACTATCCGGTGTTTGTTCGTAGACTCCAATTATTTTATTGTCACGGCATTAATCGAGAAAAATATCGCTTGCTGATTTTTTTTTGTCCACCAATTTCGGGTGGTTGTATGCGTGTGTATAGGATGCATGTGTGCAGAGTGCATGCGTGGGAAGACACGGAAATGTCTTCCGATTAACGATGACGATGATCCGATGATGATAACGATAACGATGATGATGATGAATATCGATGATACGCAAGTTTCTCACTTGTACATAAAACAAAACGTGTATATAAACATCAAACATTCACTGACTGTACAATATCACCAAAATATATTTATATTTCATGTTATCGAGGATCCGTTGTATGCTTATTATATCTGAAATATAACCTTGAGCTCGAAAATGCGCATGAAAAATTGTGCTACAATTTTTTTTTTTTTGTAACAGTCGAAGAGCAGATCCAACGGCGAGCGTTGCTTTTAAATTTTCAAGGTAAGCCGTACGATTTTTTGAAATATCAACCGAGTCGACACCACATCTGCCAGTGCGAGAGATTGATGCACATTTTTCAATATGTGTTTTATGCTGGTAATTCTTCGTTCGCAGATGTTAAACTGTAACGAACTGAAGGCAATGTCTGAATAACGTAAAACGAACACGATAAGTATCGTTCAAATGTTTACGTAACGCTGAGGGCGAATTATTTTGTCGGTTTGAAATCTTCAATGGATGCTTTAGTCCGCGGGATCGTCGTATAGTCGAAAAATTTGGTCGTAACGCTAAATTTTCACGACTCCGAACATTTCAAAACTATAAAACTTCAAAAATCCTGAAAATCCCGAACGTTTTCTAAATCATCGAATATTTTCGAAGTTCGAATCATCATTGACGCTACTTTTTCAAAAAATCTACAAAAAAGAAATAAAATAAAACAACGGGCGATTTTAGTTCGTGGTGTTGACAAAAAAATAAATGTTTTTTATCAAAAATAAAAATGCCTAACTGATGCCTATCTGAAACATGTGTCCGAAAAATGATCGAATTATTTACATATTCGATTCGAATTTTTTCATATTATTGAAACATTCGAACCAATATATTCGATTTATTAAAATATTCTAATCGAATAATTGTTACCATCAAAATAATCGAATCGAAATATTCGATTGTAAAAAATTTGAAATTTCGAATATTCGCACACCTGTAGGTAGCGAATGTACAGCAACCTGCATTAGCATTATTCTCGACACAAGTGCTTCAAGTAGTTTTCACGGACAGACGTGAGTGGTCGCCACTGTATTATTAAGAGTTTTCCAACACCGTCTTTTCTACATATACGCTCTGTCGATCTACCGGAACGGGCCAATCAGCATCCGAGTCCAAAAAACCTAATCTCGCGACGCGATTGGTCAGAATTTCTATTTCCCGTTCTTCGTTCGACATTCATTTTCGTTGAGAATATACCTTGACGCCGCTCGGCAGCTGTCCGCCCACTCCGTGACTCAGAAACCTACAACCGTATATTTTGTCGCTCGCTATTAAACGTTCGGTTCAGCAGTGAAAAAAAACGAGTGCTAACGAATAATCATAATTTTCAAATTTGAAAATCTAGACCAGTCACACCGAGTTGTTAACCATCGGCTGCATGTGAGATTACGCGTACCGCCTGAAAAGCATCGCTCGGTTAACGGTACGTAAAACCGATGTTATTTATCGCTTAAAATTCCCGGTATTACGATGGAATCGCTTTTCAAGTTTTACGTCGAATATACACGCGAAAAAGACGCTAATAGAAATATATTGTTGCGTGTCGATTGCAAAGATAACGAACTTCCAATCGTTCGGGTGTAACCTTACCTTTGGAACTCGAAGTTCCGTTTCGATATACACAGCCGTATGCTTATCTCTATCGGTTAACATAGCTTACGTGTATTTACATGAATTCTTACGAGATTCTGCCCTAATTTCTCATATAACCTCAATAACGCGACAAATATTTTACGTACAAATTTTCAAATATATTTCCCGAGATATCTTTCGTGGGCGTTTTTTGTTTTTTTTTTTACGTTATTTCAAGTCGAGTTTCTTCCGATCGTAAACTGTCGCCGGAACGGTGGGTGAACGTCGCGACGCCGCGTGACGCCCCGACGCAACAGCCCATGCCCGCTTATATTGATTTTGTATATTCGATACCCGACGAACAGAAGCGTCCCCGTGCAGTTTTCACGGGACTCGGCTCGTCGTTGTTAGCTTCTAGACGCTGTAAGATATTTTTTTATAAATATTAATTCTATTCACAGTTATCACATCGTTTATTCATTTTTTTTTTTCGAAGTTCTATCGATAGAATATCCCGATAACTTTAAGTCCGACAATTTTTTTTTTTCGTTTCGAGTTCGAGAAATACTGGTGCTTGAAAAAATTGTTAAGTAGAAAAATGAAAAATATGCTATTAGGTCATATGTTCGATTGATCGCTAGGGACGTCATACATAGATGATGTCATTTTAGTCGATACTACGAGTCATTTTAAAATAAATAATTTTTCCTCGTGTGACTATTATCGACGGAATTTATCGAAGTGCTGTATCCTATAATCAATTATTTCTGGTGACATATTTTCGTTCGTGATATATATAGATTTAAAAAAATTTTATTCGTAAGTGTTTGACACTTCATTATCGAGTTATAGACTGTGAGAAAATACATCGCAATACGTGACGATTAGAAATTTAACCGAACCGTGCCGGCGACCTCGTTGCGTGCGGAGGGCGATATTAACGAAACTTTGAAATAATTCGACGATTAAAGGAATAAAAAAATTTACCACATTTTCGATGGGTGTAGCAAGCGGATGAGATAGACGAGGGGTATAGAACACGTGGACAAGTGCGCGCGGTTCGTGGCTATTGATTTTTCGAGATTGTTTCTTCCGAGGTCACGGCAGCGGTGCAGTCGGGGTACATATGTAGCGGAGGTGAGAAGGAGTATATCATGTGCCCGCGGATGCGGCGACTCGCGACAAGAAAAATCACACTTGTCAGTCGTAGTAAAAACTGATCGGCATGTGCGAATATACGATTATGCGATCAACAAAAACATCGTTTTTAACGGAAGGGAGGAAATTTTTTGAATATTTTGAAAAAAAAAAAAAAACCATCGATAACGATGTTTCAAACATGTGATAAAAATTCTTAGGATCAAATGTATAAAATAGCCGAAAAAATTATTTTTTTAATAATTCAAAAAATCAAAATTCTTCAACAATTTTTTATGGTCGAAAGTCCGATAGCCAAAAATTTTCCAATTAAAATGAAGATAATTTGAGTTTTTATTCGAAGCCATCAGGTAGGGATCCTCCCCCCGATTAACGCCGTTTCGCTGGCATCACATCGTTATTTTACAGTGCGTCGTAATGTAGAAAAATTTTCTGCGATTTTTTTTTTGCAAAAGGCAAACGGAGTTCAACGAATAGTAAAAAAAAAAATGAGCATTTAACAAAACTTGTCTAATTAACCTTTCAGAGACGAGGAATAAGGAGCGTTTACCGGAATATCGGCGGAACCTGTAATCCACCCATCGACGATATTCTCGCCCGAGTCTTTGAAGAGGAAAGTCTCGAGACAACGCCGAGCGAGCGAATCGTTGTAATTTCAACGTTGTTCGGCACTGAGTATTCGAAAAGAGGACAATGCCGGCACCGACATCCGATGCTGCGGCGACGGGCCCCGAAGGTGGCGGCCCGCCGAGAACAGAGCTGCAGGAGTTGCAGCTTAAAGCGGGACAAACCGCGGATGAGGTGAGGCGATCTTATTTTCTTCTCCCTCAATTTATCGATTTTTATCGATAAGTATTACGAAGAAAATCGTCTATGAAGCCAAATTTCGACGAAATTTCCGTTCGGCTGTATTTGCAACAAATTTTAAGGGGATTTACATCACCTCATCGTGAATCACTGTACAGTCGAAGCTCCGTATTCTTAACTCCTCTTACCTTAACCGCTTCTTTATTTTAACTCGTTACCGTGGCAACGATTTCCCTTAATTGTATTTTCCCACTCTAAGCGGTATCTACGGACGCGTATATCCTTCATTCTCGCTACTCGCGGTAACTGACCGGCAATAAGGACGATAGGGGAAATAAAGTGCCGTTTTAAGGTCTCCGATCCCGTCGAGTTAATAATACGGAGTTTGTACTGTAGTATTCCAAACGATCGGCTTGACCGGTCATAATTCCCAGCGAAAGGTGCAAATCGGAGAAAAATTCGAAGATTTTTCAATGGGATTAAAATCGAAAAAAAAAAAAAAAAGTTAACGAATTTTACGAAAAGTTCGAAGAACATTAATATTAATAGTAAAAATAGCGTAACAAATTATTCGGTAAAATAACTTTTTATTTCGCCGCATTGGATTCCTTAATTTCTCCGAATTTTTATGAACTTTTATTTTAAATTATCGAAAATTCCAATTGTTCGAAAAATCTTTAACCGGCATTTCCAAATTTGTTCAATCGATTGCGCGGAAATTTCTTATATGAATAATATTTGTGCAAATAAAAAAATCAAATTAATTTGTTTCATTTTTATTTAAAAAAATGTAATTTTTACGGTTCGACATCTGCGACGAAAATCAAATTCTCAGATCGGTTAAATCGTTTTTATCTTAAATAATTCTTTGAGATCTTTTTGGAATCGTTGTTATTCAAAATTACCGTTTTCCATTGTTATTTTTTTCCCATTTTTATTCTATTGGCAAGTAATTCGAAAATCGAAAAAATCTGAATGTCACTTTTGACTCAGGATGCTGCGCCTCCTTATCTGTTCGTTATAATCGCAACCGGGAATCGGTAAATCAAATAATCAATCAATCGATTATTATCCATAAACTGTAAAAATTATAGTTACCCGGCGCGTAAAACACTTTTTTTCGTCGAAAAAATTAAACTTTTACTATAATGTTCTCTCGTTCTCTCGTTTCAGTCGTTGGACGCAACACGACGAATGCTGGCGCTTTGCGAAGAGGTAAGTGTACCCGAACCCCATTTGCCGTATCCTCAACCTTATGGTTCCTTATCTGGAAACTATCAGTTTGTTCCTCTGTATGTCCTTTCATTCGTCGTTCATCCATCTATCTATCTTCTATCTATCTATCTATCTATCTATCTGTCTATCTAATTACCTATTTGCCTATCCAATTACCTTCCCGCAATGAAAGCTGATCGACCAATCCACTAAAATTGAAAGAAATGATATCTAATTGATATAATAGACCCCTTGAAATTACCGTTCTTGTGAATAATAACTATTACCTACGTGGCAATGTTCTTATAGGTCTCGTCAGGACGATAGGAATTTCATTTTCCTAAATTTGCTTATCTAGATATCTAAGTTTCGGTAATAAACCCGACGTGAGACTGACGTTACATATAGCGAATAGAGAACGTAGGTAATTCGAATTATTCAACTCTCTCTCTCTTTTTCTCTCTCTCTCTCGCTCTCTCTCTGTCTCTGTCTCTCTCGAGCGTTAAAATGATAGAGTATCGACCGGTTAGTTCCGCCTTTCAACTAATACGGTGGGATAAGTTTATATTTCGCGTAACGTCGTCCAGAATTGCTGCGGTTATGAATTCGAGTGGAGTTTAGCTTTTTACGATGTATTATAATTTTCGGATTTTTCTTTTTTTTTTTTCTTATCGACACAGATATACTATCTTATGCACTATATATATACGTTACTCGAGTATAGATGTCGATCTTATTTCAAGGACTTTTCACCGATCTATATAAATGTATTATTTCATTTTGGATTCTTCTACAATTTAATTACAACACATTTGTTGTCGGAGACCCGCGTATGCGTAGAGAATGCGTCCTTAGCACATATTATACGTCTCTATTTCTGTATCTCCATCTCTGTGTCTTTCTGGATCTCTAACACGCACATGACGACACACATGTTTGTCCGACTCTTTCGTAGATTTGTAAAATTTAATGGGCATTTTTTTTTCTTTTTTTTTTCGAATTAAAAATCGAAGCACACGTTTGAATAATTGCGGAATGAAATGAGACTTCTTTTTGATTAAAAATCGATGCGCGTCTTTCGAGAAATCGATTATATCGATCAAACGTGCGAAACTGATAAAGTAACTGTTTTGTGGAGTAAACGCCGATAAAATTGTTAATTTCCACGAGATAAGGAACTTTTTCTATAATTTTTTTTTTACGATACCCCGCGTGATGGCCAAAGGGTTGTGAAAATTGTGGAGTGTGGATTAGGATCGAATAATTGAAAAAAAAAAAAAAAAAAAGAGAGACAATTCGAAATGTAAGATCGCGTCGTTGGTGTCTTCACCATCGTTGTCTGCGTCTCTTTGTTGTTGATATGTTTCATTGTTGTTGATGCTCGTGCCACGGCTGTTGATGTTGGTGTTTTATTGCTATTTTTGTTGTTGCTGTAGCGGCTGTTGGTGTTATCATCGTTGGCTCGTTAATGTTGCGTTATTCGGGCTAAAAAAATCTTTAACTCGGGTCTCATCAACGATAATCGTTGGAGTTTATGGAAAAACCAATCGATTACTCTTTTTGCGCTGTACGTTATCGATGGAAGATGAAATATCTTTCCTTTCCTTGGAATCTCAGATCCAATATTAGTCGCATCTTCACGAGTTCTTTGTTCACCTCGAGTACTTAATTTTATTAATTTCTCAAACGGAAATGACTGCCTTTACAAATTTAAACTGTTCGAAAGAGAAAATATTTCTCTCGACTTTTCCGCGCGGCGATTTGGAGACCTTAGTTCCTTGCAATGCAAACTTTACGACGAGAGTCATCGGATGTTGAATCGATTCTTCTCTATTTTGTTTTTCAATATATACTCAGCTTTAGCGACGACGTCCGGGAGAAAAAAATATTATATATAATCCATATATAATATATCGCACGTGAAAATGAAATATATCAGAAATATATTAACTTTGGCATTTTCATATAATTCATATAACGATGATGGACATTTTTATTATCGATATATATCGATATATCGATGTATATTCAAATATAAATCGATATATATCGATATATCGATGTATATTCAAATATAAATCGATATATATCGATATATCGATATATATTTGCGTAATCATATATGTGATGTACGGATGCATATAAGTTGATATATAAATTTAAAAAAAGCCATATTTAGTCATTTTGTCTCGAATTAGTAAGCATCGTAAGTATATCTTTCGTGAAAATGCTTTGAAAGTCATTCGGCAATTGTAGAAGTCGAGAAACATTGAAGCGGTCGCTATATGACGGGTCGTATAGTACAAATATCAAATTAAATATATATTCTCTTTTCTTTTTTTAATTGAACCGCTCACCGGATGACGTGCCGGAAAATTATAAAAATTAACGCAATTTTTTTTTTTTTTTTTTAGTCAAATAAATTTTAATATAATAATATTTGAAGATAAATATCAAAATGTCATCTATATAATTATATATAATATTTTTTTCTCCGGTCGCTGATATTCTTGTGCTTATTATATTTCTCAAAACGTTTCCCATTAATTGCTCGTGAACATTTGGTAACAACGATAATGAAACAAAGCGAATTTGATTATTACGACGACGAAAAAAAAAAAAAATGTGTGACGAATGGCCGTAAACGACACGATGATGAAAATAATAAAATCGCAGCTAATTTATCGTAATGATATGCGGCTTAAATTACAAAATAATTACTACATTGGCAGCATGCAATCGCCCGAATAGGTAATATACAAAATTTATAATAAATATATATATATATAATGAACACTGTAGTTGTTGACGGAAAAGCCTGCGAATGCCGAACGCATTATGGCTCACAGAGGGAAAGTGAATTTTTCTCATATTTAAAAAGCAAAAAAAAAAATTGATTTTTATCCGGCGATAAAGACAGAGACGCTTGGAAAAGCCGTGAAAACAAGACGCTTACTATGCTATAACTGGGATGCTTTCGTCAATACTACGAACTTTTAAAACCAAATACGATACCATATTATACTACCTATATACCAATACTGAAATACTACTATATACTATATACTATATATACTATATACTATATACCTGCCGACTCTTTAACACTCGTGGTGGTTGTGTGTGTTTTGCTGCCTCCGTCGGTCGCACATAGAGCAAGGAGGCCGGCATCCGCACTCTGGTCGCACTCGACGACCAGGGAGGTGAGTTTAATCCCTCTCTATACTATACTAAAACTAAACCGTCTATTTTTTTTTTTTTTTTTTTTTTACTTTACTTTTTCATACGCCCGATGCACACTCACTCCTCCCACATGGCTCGTTCTCTTGTAATTATTCCATTCACTCGAAGCGTTTGTAGACAATAAAAAAAAACAACAAAATGCTCGTATGCACAGATTTTTCGAACAATCGACGAAAATTCATTGTTATCGAAACGAAACACGGCGCGGGACGCTCGATTTCGCTCAATTGAATTTACGATTTTACCAATTTACGTATTTACGCATTTTTCGTATTTACGAATTTACGTATTTACGAATTTAAGATTTATGAGTGAATTTTTTCACGATCACTTGTCTCAATGAAGCAATAATGCGAAACATGTTGCGAACAAATAATTATTGGGAACATCGGGCTAATTTCGTTACATATTACGAACGATTAAAAATAATACGTACGCAAAGCTTGCGGCAACGCTGAGAGAAGTTCCTCGTCGTGCGTTGCGCCGGACAATCTTGAGGTTTGGATTGGTAGGTTGGTTGATGGGTTTATAAGAGACGCAACGAATAAGGTAATCGGCGATACATAATCCGGACAGTTGGTTACATATATCAACACTGACGAATATTCGTTTAATTAACAAAGACAAGAAAAAAAAAAATTCAAGAAAACATCGTAACGCCGAAATACAATGACGAATTTTTATCAAGTATTTGGCTTTCAGTTGAGAGTCGTTATTCCGCGGTCCCCCGTGGAAATAAAGTGACCGCGTACTGTCTTTTTAATATATACCGAAATATTATATAACACAACAATAAAAAAAAAATCATTTGAAAAAACGTAACTTAATAAAATATTATATTACGTTATGTTTTTTCATTTTTTTTATTTTTTTTTTATCGCAAATGTATATATATTTTTTATTGTGTTTTTTATATACCGACAGTACACTTTATTTCTATGGGGGTATATACTACAAACACTTGCTGGGCTGTGGTGTTGTACAATGTATAATATATTCCCGAAAAACAAACAAACAAAAACTCGAAATTCGATTAATCGATTATTCCTCCATTTATGCCGTCCCAGTCGATCGTAAAACCCACGCTAGTGGTACAAACTTAGTTTATATACGTTATGCACGTTGCAGTCTACAAAAAAAAAAAAAAAAAAAAAAAAAAAAAAAAAAAACCGAAAACGGCGCAATAAATTATGTAAATAGCAATATTATTACCAGTTAGTTAATACTTACTGCCCTAACGCGCAAAACATACGATACCTCACTCTCGTTATTATTCGGTTTTACTCCACTTTCGATATCCGCCAATTGTATTAATTCTTTTTGCTCTCCACCTCGTCACGCACATCACCGTTCACTTACATCGAGACAACTACCGCTACCACCACAACCACCACTGACCATCATTACCACGACATCAATACAGGAACTTGAACACTGGACAATTACACCGTTCATGGATTATTAAACAAACAAAAAAACAAACAAACAAACAAAAAAAAAACTGTCTCCATTTATCTACAAATAATTTATCAACGATTCGCGTCATCATGAAAAATTAATTTTTGAAGGAATTATTATCGAAATGATATCTTTTGCGAAAATGTGACGCGATCCAAGTTGACATAAACACTCAACACTGTATCCAAAGCTGTATTAATGTGTATAGTATTTCGTTTTTTTTTTTTTTTTTTTTTTTTTTTTTGCGTAATACACACCACCTGTAGATTCAGCAAAATAATTCTTACAGCTGTGTCGCTTTCGATCCATGTACGGCAACAAACTTGGTTTAGCAGTAGATGTATGTCTGCATTATCTGTCATAACTGCGCAACTCTATTGGCGCCCCATATGAACCGTAGTCCTCCTTATTTTTGGTCCTCGTTTTCCCGATTGTGTTTTTTAAAGTTCGAAAAAAAAAAAAAAAAAAAAAATTGCGCATTGAAAATGACACGCCAGGGTCGCTCGTTTGATTCCCCAGTTTACGAAAGGTAATTAATTTTCTTTTTTCCCGCACACCCCCTACCGACCCATCTTCTTTTTTCTTCTTCTCTTATTCTTCATCGTTTCTTTTTCATTTTTCGATTATTATCACCGTCCAATGCAGTAGTTGAATGTTTATTAATTAATCTTGCAATTAAGTGGTAAACGCCGATCTTTTTCCCTTAAATATCTACATTAAGGGGCCACGCGGTCCCCCGAGAAAAAAGGTATTTTCGACGGTGAATCGTAGCTTTTGATAGTTTATTAAGATAGACGATGTAAACGACAATATTTACGGATGTGATGGTTCAAATTTTTTTTTAATGAGGGTTCAGTATTTTACGAGTGCGTTTTGAGAGTAGATAAATTATTGTCCTACATTTTTTCTTTTTTTTTCTTTTAATTTTTCTCATTATCCAATTAAATTTATTAATACAAATGGCCCATCAAAATTGGGTAAATTCCCAATTCAGTAATTACCGGACTTTGGGAAAAATATTAATAGTCGAAGGGATCGAGTCACCTAAATTACCGCTATGTTCGCCTAATTATTTTTTCTTTCGTCGACTCAAAATTTTTTAAAAATTGTCTCTTATCGAAAAATTTTTGAAGATTTTTTTTACCTTTTTTTCGTTCGGCAAAAAAAAAGTTAAAAATTCTTCGACATTTCGAAAATTCTTTTAGATTTTCACGTCGGCGGAAAAAAAATATAGTTGACTCAAAGCCCCTAAACACTTTTTTTTTTCTTTTATGTATATTTTTTTTATTAGTACAGTAGTTTGATTATGTTGCAACCGTGAGTCTTGTCCGAAGAGTACGTAGAGTAGACGACAGAGCGTTTGATTTTTTATTTTTTTTTGTATATATATACATATATATACTTTTTTTTTTAATTTCATCGAAAATAAAAATCAAGTAGATTTGAAAAAAAATGTCCACGATGCAGAGCCGAAATCTCGAGTCGCGTAAAATATATAATAAATATTCGTAACGAAAGTAGTAATCCGTACGCCTAAGAGATAGTAGAAGATTGCTTCTCGGCAAGACACACGGTGTGCCTTTTTCTTAATTACTTTCGCAGTTTGACGCGTGTGACTCTCTCTCACTGAATCATCTTTCGTTTCGATTCTCGACAATTGTCGTCGATAACATCGTAGAGTGAGGAGGTTGGAGCGAATACTCTAATGATGTTAGACCACCAAGGCGGTAAGCTTCCTTTTATTTTTCCGCATTTATTATTTTCGTTTTCGTTTATTTCCATTTTAATTTTAATGTTGCGACTGTGTCGCGAAAAAAAAGAGAGTAAGCCTCATCGATGTTAAAACTACACGAATAAAACCTAAAAAAAAAATTACGAAAAAAAAAAAAAAAAGCATTTTGCATGTTCGTATCTAACGAGCACCCGTTAATTAATCTCACACGACTCGGCGGCATGTTGAACCTAAGCTGTCTAAACACTATTAATTAATTAATAATCGCTACCTTATCATTTTTTTCTTTTTTTTTTTCAACTATATATTATTTTCATCTATTAACCGCGTGGTATACCGGTGCGTTTGTCGCTTTCTTCCCGACGTGAAAAAAAATTGGGTTTTTTTTTTTCTTCAAACCCCCAGAAAAATAGCGCCTATACTATAACACGCGATTTGTCAAATATCCGATTGATATTCTTCGGAAAATATCGTTTTACGTGCATCCCTCGTTATCCTCGAAGTAACTCCTCGTCCCCGAATTACCCCTAATAGCAGTACGTATTTTAATGAAAACGAAAAAAAAAAAAAAAAAAAAGGTTTATCGAATATCGAATAAAAAGAGACGACTGTAAGACCTATTTATGCGCCGGTACTTGTGTTGCGATAATCACATGACGCAGCCCCTCGTTTTGGCTCTCTCGCTCATCAACGGTTTACGCGCCCTTTGCTTTGATTTGTCAACGCGACTTCTCAATCATCTCATCTTCTTGGATTGTGCGCTCTGTCCCTCCTAAAGAATTGTTGCCTTTTTTTTCCATGCAACTTGCCCGATCGTCGTCGACTGTTTAATGGAGTGCGTTTTGTCGTATTTTCTTTTTATTAATTTTTTTTTTTATTTTTTTTTTCTACTTGAAATTTTTTTTTTTACGTCACGTAAATCGCGCGGGGGTCGTTTATTTGATATATAATGAGCCTTGATGAATGATGATTGATTGGAAGAAAAGCGCGTCGTTAAGTGACATGGAGGGGCACGCGATAAACGAGGGAGCTTCAACGGTGGCGGCGATGACCTCTAATGTTGACGTCTCTTACCGGTCGGTTACCTGTTTAGAGCCATGAGGTCGGGATGAAAACCCTCGTAATGCTGGACGAGCAAGGCGGTAAGCCATCTCTACCTAGAATAACTTAACTACCTTAAAATACAACTAAACAAAAAAAAAAAAAAAAAACTTCTAAAGCCGAATTAGCATTCAGCCGACACACCCAGCATCTCTAGTTCGGCATCAACTCGCGACTCAAGTGAGAACTCTATACAAAACTTTTACTACTGCTACTACTACTACTACTACTATAAATACTATTGAACAGCACATCCAACAGACTAGCAGGTAATGCGAACCAACAAACGAAGGCGCAAACTCTTTTACGAAAAAAAAAAAAAAAATACGAATACCATAGATCGCAGCTTACACGATTTTTTTTTTTTTTTTTCAAATTTTTCTTTCTTAATCTCAACGATTTTCACGCTATCGTCTTTAATTTCGATATATTTAAAAAATATTAAAAAAAATATATCATTGCGAGGATTTTTATTTATTTTTTATTGGTTTAACTATGCCAGTCGTCGGGTTAATCCAACTGATCATCAGTCAACAAGCAAACCAACCAGTCAACCAACCAACTAACAGAACAAACCGAACAATTAATTAACGAGATTCATTGATCAATCGGCTATTTATTGCCATACGACTCTAAACAGGTTAAAAGACATTTTTTTTCGTATGTTTATGTATTTATAAATATAATTATACGAGCATTATACAGATGAAAATTTATTGTTTCAATACTGTGTAACTATCGGGCCGCCACCGGTTCTCGGCCGGCAATACCATGCAATGGACACAATAAAAAAAAAAAAAACCTGCACCGTAGATTGCACTCGGCACCGATGTACCTCTATACTAAATATCCGATGAAACACCTATCTTCGGCATTTACTTTTATCATATTAACCCGAAACAACAATAACTACTTATACCTTTACTCGTTCAACGACATCGCGCCATCTCTACTCCATTAGTTGTAATAACTGTAATTAAGCGATACTATATATCGCACCCTTATTCGACAACGAAATGCCTTAATATCGGTCGAATCGGATAATTATTAATCGAATAGTCGAATTAATCGATTAATCCGAATTTTTTCGTATTATTCAAATTAATCGAAATTATTCGAAATTTCTCGTATTATTCAGACTAATCGAAATTTTTCGAAATTTCTCGTATTATTCAGACTAATCGAAATTTTTCGAAATTTCTCGTATTATTCAGATTAATCGAAATTTTTCGAAATTTTAAACATTCGCTCGCAGACCGCCATCTTTGCGTTTTTTTCGTTATCAATATAAATGAAGAAAAAAAAAATTGAACCGATATTTTCGCAGGGGTGCGGTATCTTTAACATTAGAATAGTCATTAAATCGTCCGCTTCCATATCTGCCTCTTGTACTCGCATCTTATCGGTAATATGTAATATTCACGAATAAAAAGTTACCTTATGGTATTCGTCTATGAAGATCGATTGGTTTGGCGACGCTATCAAGTCGATTTTCGTAGTCGCATACGAATTTAATTCGGTGAGCATTGCGAACGCCGAACGTGAGCGAAATGTTTATCGATATTAAAACCGAAACTTTTCTAACTTACTGCTGAAATAAAAATAAAAACGGAGTAACGAACGCATAGCGCGTTTTCATTTGTACGTAAATGTTCGCGCAATGGTGATGTTTATTTTATTATTAAGTTATTGATTTTTCTTTTATTCCATCTGTTTGTTCGTTCTTTTAGCTATAGGGTTACTTTCAAATTCACCAATACACGTTTTGTCGTATTTCGATTTTTCACGATCGTGAAAAGTTCCCGAGATTATAACGTTACTTTCTGCCAATACACAGAACAATTGGACCGGATCGAGGAGGGTATGGATCAGATAAACGCCGACATGCGCGAGGCTGAGAAAAATCTCACTGGAATGGAAAAATGCTGCGGTCTCTGCGTTCTTCCGTGCAACAAGTACGTTCTCCATTATTTCGTAATCATTCGTATAATCCGACTTTTTTTTTTACAATCTAAGAAGATATATACACGCCTTGAAACGAATGACGGGGGAAATAATTCGATATCTCGATAAAAAAAAAATTCCACCTTTTCAAATTTTTTTTTCTCAGTCATGAGATGAAGTAAAGAAATATAAAATTCTTTGAGAGAAATATATCGATATCTTGATTTAAAAAAAAAGTTCTCTTTTCCGAATTTTTTTTTCTCAAACGTATATACGACTTCGAACGAAAGACGAGGAAAATAATTCGATATCTCGATAAAAAAAAAAAAGTTCTTTTCGAATTTTTTTTTTTCTCAAAATCATCGGAAGAAGTAAAGAAATATAGAAATCTGTGAGAAATTACAATATTTTTCCATGTGAAACGGTTTTTTCGAAATCGGGTAAACCGCCTCCCCGCGATTAATCAATAACGATATATAACACGAATTTTCAGGGGTGCAAGTTTCAAAGAGGACGAGGGTACGTGGAAGGGTAACGACGATGGAAAAGTGGTCAACAATCAACCGCAAAGGGTTATGGACGATCGAAATGGACTCGGGCCTCAGGGTGGTTACATCGCGAAGATAACGGGCGACGCCCGCGAGGGTGAGATGGAGGAAAATATGGGCCAAGTGAACACTATGATTGGTAATTTGAGAAACATGGCTATCGATATGGGTAGCGAACTTGAAAATCAGAATCGGCAAATCGACAGAATTAACCGCAAGGTAAGCCGCATCGCTCCTCTTAAAAAATTTCTTATTTTTTTTTTTTTTTTTTTTTAGCGAAGTATTTTATATAATTTTTTAAATTTGTAGGGTGAGTCCAACGAAACGAGGATACAAGTTGCCAACGAACGCGCCCATCAGCTTCTCAAATAAGCCGTATCGTCGGCTGAAATCCGCGCTGCGTTCCTGCAAATGTATTTTCTCTCTCTTTCTCTCTCTCCCTCCCTCTCTCCCTCTCTTTCTCTTTCTCTCTGTCCCCAAGCCACTTGACCTTTTGCCACACGTACTCATCTTCTATCTTTCCCGCTCGAGCGCCGATTCCGTGTGGTTAGCAAATTTTTCTCCCTCATGCTTCGGTAGTCAATTGTCCACGAACGCTGCTGACGGAGTTATTTATAGATTGGTTATCGAATCCGCTGCAAGTGTCGAAATGAAAAACGAAAAAAGAAAAAAAAGAAAGGACGAGCGGAGAGAAGCCGGAAGAGTTGAGGAATTAAAAAAAATGTGATCTGAATTATTTGCGCAGGTGGGACGGTAGAAACGTAACTGAAAGGTTTACTAAAAGGTTTAACTTTAACCCAAAAAGAGATGAATCTATTTCGAAATTTAATTTATCTATATTCGTCAAACGAATGAACGTCAAGCGTTAGTTCGATTAACCGGTGAGAGTCAAAAGTCATTAATAATGAAGAAAAAAAAAAAAAATCAGTATTCTTTTGTCAACAAATTAAAATTAATTGAGAAATTATTCATGTCGTTCGTCGCTGATTTTAATAAAACTGAAAAGAAAAGAAAACAAACTAATAAAATTAACAAATATTAGACAACATTTTTTCCGATTCGTAAACAAATAATTAGCGTTTCGTATTTAATAAAAGAATGAAAAAACAACAAACAAATAGTTGTATGTTGGTTCGTATAAAAAAAAAAATAAGAAGAAGGAGCAGAAGACGAAGAAAAAAAACGCCTAGAATCATTGATCCCTTCATAAATATATATATATCGGTTTTATGACGAAAGACGTATTCGTAGACTGTCCATATTTTGTCGAATAAACAAATAATGCACAAATAACGCTTCAACAGTTAATTAAAATACGAAGAAAAAGTATATACAACAAAATTTCAGCATATATACAGTAAAACAATAATATTTAAAAAAAATATCGCGCCAAGTACTCAAAAATTTATCTTGAAAAAAAAAAAAATTGAAAAAAGAAAAATGAATTACCGATGCGGCAAATCGAATTTTAACAAAAAATGAATTTTTTTGTTGTCAAAACTCGAGCCGTACCTATATAACGATTTTTTTTTCTTTTTTCAATTTCGAAAAAATAAAAATCGATTTTTGAGTACTTAGCCGACAAATTTTTTTTTTTCGAACAAATAACTATAAAATATAAAGACGACGAGAAACTATATATTGTTTTATTACACGACGGTAGAAAAAACACTACCGCATGTATAGAGAGTTATAATGGCAGTGTTTAAAAAAGAAAAAAAAAACAAAAATATTACATTGACAAATATATAAACATGTAAATTGCGGGACCGCGGGACTCCGCGTTCTGCGCGCAAATGTATGAAACAAAAAAAAAGAAAAACCCTATTTCTTCGAAAAAGAAAACTCGTTGATTTATATTCGCTATGTTACCGCGTACTGTATGCGCTTTGAATCACACAGTGTCGCGCGATAGTATATCCTTTTGTGAAAAACTAAAGGGCCGTACGAGAGTAAGAAATCCCAAACGAGTACTCGTAATACGCGATGGCTAACGGAAACAGCGGCCTTAGTCATCGACATCGAATGTATATTAAAAAAAAAAAAAAATGCGTGTTACCTCGTCAATATATCTGAATAATGTGTAATAACATTTGGCAATAATATTTCAAGATAAATAAATTATCAGTGGAAAAAAAAAGTGGAAAAAAGGGGGATAAGGGAGAGATAAGGGTAGCGGAAGGAAGGGAGGGGAAGGGGAGGGGAGGGGGCGATTAAAAAACACAAATATTGTGGTTCATTGTCGTTTCATCAACGCACTTTTCATTCTTCTAATTAATACATAATAAATTGATACAGTAGCCTCGTCCCGGACACGCTGAATTTTTTCCGGACACATATCGATTCCACTTAAAAATAGAGGGATGAAAAAAAAAAAAAAAAACCGGTGTGATTTCTTGGCGCATTTGCACTTTGTACAGTACACTTAATGTTTGTAAAATCCGAGAAGCCGTGCGATAGACATGCGTGTTAAAACGATTATTAATGCATTAGATTAGCAATTTAAAAAAATGGGGTACACGGAAACTCGTATCGCGATCAATTGTTTAGAGTGAAAAAAAAAAAAAAATATTCGGTCGCGCGAGCGAAGTGTGTACATAAAAATACATGTAACAAGTTGTTCAACTCATTTTTCGAACACCTAAAAAAACTTTATCTTGAATTAAATTATATCGCTGATTCAGCGATTAATACAAAATTATTGACACTTTTATTATAATATATATAAAAATATATATATATATCATAGGAGAGAATATTTAAAGTCGGTTTATGCTGACATTGTTTGCGCCGATAAATTCGAGATACGAAGCTACGTTACCTATGCTTGCTGAATATCTTATTGCCGCAATGTAGATTCGTTTTTCTTCAACTCGGCAAAAAATTGTTCATCAATGGTAAATAATTGGCGTAACAACGAGAAAATGTAAAAAAAAAATAAAAGAACAAAAAAAAACAACAACAACAACATATAAAATTGATAATTAGCCTGTATTCTGATTTCGCGACGGCATAGTATAATAAATGACAATTCAGAATGTACATAGATTGACTGATACGTGTATTTACCTTAAATAATCAAAATTTGGCTCTCCGATCATCGAGGCGACGCGATGCTGAGAATTTTATTGTGCGATATCTCTGAAATAATTACGATACGGCGGCGGCGGCGGCGGCTGCGGTACGGCGATATATTCGATGAAACGGAAGTTAAAAATTTTTCCGAAATGAAATCATTGACGGAAATGCTTTGCTTTACTCGCTGAAATAATTATTTTTCCACTTTCCAAATCGAGAAAGTTTAAAAAATATAATGCATAATACGGCATAAAAGAAATACTCTTTTTCGGAATTTTTTTTTTTCATCGTTACGAGACGAAAAACCCGTAAAACGATAATTAAATGTTTTCGTTCGAATAATTTCCATATTGCTAATTTCTATATTACAAAGAGGTTTTTTTTAGACGCGAAACAAAGGCAGCGTGCGGGAAAATGCGAGGAATTTATGATCCTCGATTCGCTCCTGTTTTACCGATATTTTTTTTTTTTTTTTTTTTTCATTTTTTTTTTATTTTATTCTAACAATAATAAGGTGCGGAAAACAATTATTTACGTACGTATATACATAGTCTACTATATTATTTCAAGCCAATATGATAATATCGATAACCGAATTTCAGAAGAATTTTTTAAGGGCGCAATATATTTTTGAATATTAATACGCATTCCTTGAGAGTCCTTCTGACCGTCGGTCATCGATATGTATGTATAGAGTACAGAATCGAGGCCCACGATAAACTAACCTTTTTACCTAAACTCAAAGTTATTAATATTAAAATAGTCCATCTCGTCTATGCGACCTTTTTATTTACCATCTCTTATAGGAAATAATAATTAATAGTTGTAATTAGATAAAAATTCTTCCGCACGTACAGTGCTTTTTATCTTTTTCAAATTTTTCTCTAAAATTAGCGCTTTTTTGGATTGCGAACGCGCAACAATTATAAGGTACCAAATAACATGAACATTCCGACATTTTCGGAAAATTTATCCGATTCGCGCGAAATCCTCGTAACTCGGCGCAAAATTCGTTATCGAGGATTCCTTAATTTTTTTTTTCGTGATATACATACAAATTTGGAATTCAATTGATAATTACTGAAAACAAGTAGTGTTCATCTTTTGTGATTAAATTCGATACGCCGCGCGTGACTTACAAATTTTTAACGCCTTTTTGTGATTCGATATTTTCGTTATGCAACACAATTCTGTGCAGTGGCGATAGTTCACTGAATCTTCTCGTCTACGTAAGCCGTTATCGCTGCTTGACACTCCGCCGAACACCAGTGTTGTATCAACAGATAACTCTCCGACTCGAGTGCCGCATCCAATTTCTTGCGTAAACTGTGACGCAGCAGCGCCTTCGTTGCTTCCATAGACTGAAAAAAAAATTAAATAAAAATGAAAAAAAAATACATTCAGAGATGCCGGATACGGAGAAACGATTAACGATACTTGTTAATATGTAGTACACCGATGTCTCAACATTTTGATTTTTTTTTTCAACCCGCGCATAACGCGTGGGTGAGAGGCGCGCGTAGGTCGAGCCGATCGTTCATCGAAGCGTTCGTTCGCTATTTCTCATTGGATTTCCAAGTTAGTGCCGTTCCGGCGAAACTCGCCTTCGGACCGAAGAAATACGAAAAATGTCGCTAACGCTGAGCTTCTTATTAGCGCTGTTACTCGTGTCCGATACGCGAGGGAAATATACAAAAATCACCAGCAAACCCGACAACGTTATCTTCAAATATCGTCAAGATGTACATATTAAAAAATCGGGATATTTGCCGGGCTTTCGGGGATTCCGGAAATTCGACTTATCGAAGTGTAATTTTCCATAGATCGGCGGTGAGAAAAAACTACCGGAGTGTAAGAAAAACGAAGTTTGCAATGTCGTTCACGAGAGATTCTGGTTGCCGTTTCTCGTCGAGAGAATCTGTCGATGTCCCAACGGATTCGAATGCCCGTGGTCCGGAGAATCTAATAATCATTCCATGATGCTAAACAATCGATCGCTTTTCAAGGTAAAGAAACGAAGAAAAGAACTTTTCATTGTAATTATATGAAAAGCTACATTTTCAAAAATTTTATAAAACAGTTTTGCGAATCGGTGAAAAGCAAGAAGACTTGTAAGAGCAAACAATCGGCGGCTGTAATGCACGGAAAAATAATGGACAGTCGCAGTGTTATAATTCCCTACAAGATACGAGTAAACTGCGAATGTCCGAAAACACATTATTGGAAAGTCCAATCGTATACTTTAGGAGATAATAACAGTCTATCGCAAGTATATCGATGTCGAAAGGTAAATCTCGTCCTTCAAACAAGCGATTTTAATCTGATCAATTACGTTAATTAAGATATGAGAAAATGGGGCAAAACGCTCAGCGCAAACGCGACTGAAAATTTCATTTATTTTGATAAAAATTTGAGAGAACTTTAAAAAAATTCAATTATTTTTGTTTTTTCCCATTTTATTTTAAATCATTAAAATCATTTTTACTTTTTTTGCCCATTTTATCCCGTACTCCCGTAGTTATCTCGAGATTCCTGTTTTTTATATCAAATCGTTGAAATATTGTGTTTCCACTATTTATAAAAAAAATATTGACCCTTTTCGATATACGTAAATGTTTCTGAAAAAAATAATAATCAGCTCGGTCTTTTCATCACAGAAAAAAAATGTTACGATTTGGTTAAAAAACGACTATAACGTCTAATTTTGTGAAATTGATTTTTTCCAAAAACTCGAAAACGACTAATTTAATGTTTTTTTTTTCATTCGCCAAAAATCCAGCAAACAATGTGCGAAAGCTCAGAATTCTGCGGTTTGATAAGAGCGGATTTCTACTCGGTATACTATCGTTGCACCTGTCCGGAGGGCCATTTGTGTATTTCGAAGGATCGACAAACGGAGGACGCGCAAGAATTGCTGTACATGGGACCGGCTTACAGGGCGTACTGTCTCCGATAAAAATCAACGGCTCCGATAAAAATCAACGGCTCCGATAAAAATCAGAAGCTTTTGGTTGCGAATTAATAAAGCCAATGAGTACCTGAGAGGACTGTTCGCTCATCGCCCGTAACGAAGGCAAGAGTTCAGCTTGAAAGCGATCGGGCCACAGAACCCTTGACACGAGACCCGCTCTGAGTGCTTCGTTGGCCGTTAGCGTTCGGCCGCCCAAGAGAAGTTCGCTCGTCTGTGGAACGAAAAATTTGTAAAGAAAATGAAAGTAAATAAATAGACAAGTAAAAATTGTCCGACAAATGTTCTATCGAATATCAAGATGCGCGACAGCGGCTCGCCGCCAAATACTCGACATTCTTTTTTCTTTTTTTTTTGCGTTTTTACGTCAATATGCCGGAAGTAAATACTGACTACTGCGCTCCCGAGAATGTGTGAAAGTGTAAAAATAGCGGCTCCTTCGGCGATCTGCCCGAGTTTTCCGTAAGGCGTGCTAAACGTTGCTTTGTCGCTTGCTATAACGAGATCGAACCACGGAAGCATCGTTACGCCAAGTCCGACCGCGGAGCCCTGAACACCGGCGACGATTGGTTTGTTGAACGTTGCCAAACTCTTGATAAATTCTCTGAAAATTCAATAAAATGGGATGAAACAAATTATTTCATTCTTATTGGCGAATTTATCGTTTTTTTTTTCTTTTTTTTTTCGAGTTTTTTCGCGAAACCGTACTTAACAGCGTTTGCTAATTCCTCGGCGCGAAGACGTCGCTCTTCTTTGTTGTCGTGCAGCAGAGTCGATAATTCGAGTCCCTCGCAGAAACTCGAACCCGTCGACGTAACGAGAACGACTCGACACTCTTCATCTTTCTTCAGTATCGACAATGTTTCTCGCAATTGTTGCATTACCTGCGCATCAAAAGATAGATATCATCGGTAAAATATTAAATAAAAATTGTTTCTGTAACAATAATCAATAAAACTAAAGTCGCCGGTAACCTGAAGCGTAATGCCGTTTCGGAGTTTCGTCGTCGTCGATGGTGTCAGTAATAATTGCACAAGATTTCCGTGGCGTTGAACATTTATTTCGTTATTGCTAAATTGTACTCTGGTATCCAGTTTCGTTTTGCTTCCTTCGTTATCGATTATTTTCGCGCCACTCACGTTACCTGAAAATCGAAGATATTTTTTTACATGTTGTAACAAGAATATTCGTGCCAAAGCTACGGAACCGATAACGGGGCATTTGAATTTTTATTTTTAAAATTTTTTTACTCGTAAACAATCGTAATTTTGCGCACGCGTCCTGAATTTTTTAAAATACACCGCTACTATCGAACTGAAGCTTCGGCGCGAATATCCTTAGAAGCAAAATTTTTGGCAAATTAAATGAAAACAAAAAAAAACCGTCGACGAGGTATACCATATCCGTATTTTTAATGGCGGATTGGTGAAAAACAGGGTGTGAACAAAAGACAGTCAAACGCTACCTTTCGTTCTGTTACGATTGACAGGGATGGTACTTCTGCTTCGGGAAGGACCTCCGCTGTCGTTCGATAAAGCGTTAACAGCTTCGGCCAAACAAACCGACAATTCATCTTCCCCTTCGTGGCCATCGACTTTGTTCGCAGTCTCTCTATCTTTGGCAAAGCTTACTTTGCATTTAACCGATTTCTTACTTTTCCCCATTATCTTTCCGCCGCCCGTCGATCCATTGGATCTCGTAGCGACTTTTCCCAAATTATTGCCACCGCTACCGCTGCTGCTTTCGTCAACGTCGATTATCTCAACCTGTTGCTGCTGCTTCGAGGATTTCGCATTTTTTTTGGCATCGACTTTCTTGGACGGTCGTCCAACGGAAGTGCCGGTAATTGTGGCCACCGACGTTGCCAACGATGCGGCATTGCCGGTAGCAACTTTACTTTTCGCTCTTCCGACTTCTGCAGCAACGCTTCCCGCTTCACCGTTTTCATTATTAGCCTCCGGCGTTTCCACGTTTCGTTTACGATTGCGCTTCAGTTCCGGCGAATGGGTCTGTAACTTCTTCTTTTTAGCCTTTTTCTTCTCTTCACCGACTTCCACGTCGTTTATTGCCGCTTCATCATCCTCCTCCTTATCATCATCCGATGTACTCTCGACTTCTCGTTTCTCGTCGATCTCCTGCGAACGTCGCCGTTTATTCGATCTCAGAAGATGCGCCGCGCCGAAGACTTCCGGAACCTTTCCGCTGTCGAGAGAAAGTCTCTCCGGTGCGTCGATACTCGCTCTCGGACTCGCCGAGGCGCTGGAGAACGAGGAAGACGAGTGTCTTCTTATTATAATAGAAGCATCTGCTGCATTGCGTATCTTCGCCGGAATAATAAAATCGGTGGGTGAGCCTATCGTCGAGTAGGTGGATTTCGCTTGATCGCCGGTTTTCTTGTCGCTTCTCGTCTCCGTATTGTTCGAAACCGATCTCTTCGATCGCGGCGACACCTATCGTAAAAGTATTATTCATTATTACTTTTTTCATTATTCTTAATTTCCGTTTAACTGCATCTAATAATCTAACTACGAGTATCTAATCGCGCGGTGACCGTTAAAAGGTCCACAAAAAACGGAAGCAATATGTGGTCAAAAAATGCCGGATGAACATTGCGTCAGCCGGACGTGAGGCGTAAAAAAAATAGAAAAAATTGTAATTTAACGGAGTGACGAAAAATTGAAGGACATTAGAGAAGCAAACATTTAGAAGGACTACAATTGCAGTGGAATTTCAAGGATTTTCAGGAGCATTGGACACTGTATAAGTAATTGTTCTCTGTGATCTCTCTGTACCGCTTCATTCCTTAGGAAAAGTACCTTAAGATTAAACAAATGATGAATATCAGTACCTTACTGGTGTTGATATTCGAAGTTCGCAGCCTTAGCACAGCGTTGCGCACGAGTTTCGTACGGATCTTTAACTCCCGCTGAATCTTCTGCAGGTCCATCACTTTTGTCTGTGACTTTGTGATCGGTACGAGACGCTTCTTACTCGGTTGTTCGACGTCGTACAATAGGTTAACGACCCCTTCATCCTGCAGCAATCGGTCGATCTCGTTAATGACTTTTTTCTTTGGTTTCGCCTCCGCCGCGTTCGGTTCGCCGTTTCGCTGTTTCGGTCTCTTGTGACTTATCACCTTCGCCGTTGTTTTTTTGGGAAACTTCGATTTAAGACTAACAGGTTTTTTGTTGGCGGGCATTTTTTGTCTAATATACTTTTGTCCGGTGGGTAATTTTCTCTTGGCGCTCGGCTTAGGCATTAATTTCTTCGTCTCGATTTGTCGCGTCGCCGCTTCGTTTTGCCGACGACCGTCGATGCTTTCGGGAGTCGTTTCGTCTCGCGGTTCGGTAGGCGATTCTTCTTCCGCGCTCTCCGTTGCGCTCGCGTTGTTCGCTTCGCTTTTGGCGATCGCCGAGGAATCGCCGGGTTGAGACTCAGCATCGGCCGGCGATTTAACTTTGAAGATTTTCAGTCGTTTTGCGCTATTCTGCTCGTGTTCGCGCGCCTTTTCCGTGGGTTTTCGTTTTCTGCCGGATCGCGTTTCGTCGATCTTCGTCTCGTTGACTGATGGCTTTGATTCGCTCGCATCGAGACTCTCGACTCTCTCGTCCGGCGCGACTCGCGGTATCGTCTCAACGGTATCGACGATACTTTCTTTCTTCGCCGCCCCTCGAGAAGGGAAAGATTTCGGTGTCGTTGCCCTCGTAGTTTTCGATAACTTTGCCGGAAGTTTCTTTACGACGATTTTTTTAGTCGGAGAACTCGGCAACTCGAGCAACTGCTTCAACGCGAGTTCTCGTTCGACCAGTGGATCTAATTTCGGTGGGCTGTTGTGTTCCACGGTAGAAGTTGGAGCGCTGCTCTTTGCTTCGGAGACGAGTGCCGGTGGCTTTAAATTCGACCAATCGGGATCAACGTCGCCTTCCAAAATTGCGAGTAGTTCTTTGTCCACGTGGCTGCCTTTTTTCTCTTCGCTCACCGGCGAAGATTTACTCGTTCTGTTTGTCTCGGCGTTCGTAACTATTTGAGGAATGGGAACGAGACCCGGTACTTGAGCTCCCGATGCGGCGGCCAATTTGTGAGACAATCTCTGCGTTATCTTCTTTACAAAGAAGATATCGGGTTTTCCGGGTGAATCAAAGTCCTTTTGTTGCTCGCGCAGACGTTCCTTAAGAACTTTCGAAACCGCTGTTTTCGAGACTATCGGACTCGTCAGCAAGAAACCTGGAACTTTAACGCCCGGGCGGGGCGCGAGAGGTTTTTGCCTAATTATCCTTTCCCTAACGATCGTTGCTTCGCTCGTTTTCTTCGCCTTGTGTTGTCCCGTTATCGTTTCCTTCGCTGACAAACATTCCTTTCGATTTTCCGCTTTATCGTCCCGACGCTCGAGGAATTCCTGCTGTGATTTCGTCTCCGTCAGTCCCGACTTCTCGCCGCTCGAACTTTCCGTTGATAAAGTCTCCTGGATATCGCTACTGTTTTTCTCGTCGCAATTATTTTTTCTCTCGGTGGGTTTCTCGTCGTCCAGTAATATCTTCAGTTCCATTTCAACGGAATCTTGAGCTTTGAGCGTCGATGGCTGACAATCTTCATCGGGATTCTCGTCTTGCCAATCGTCGAATATATCCTCGATAACGCTTCGCGGCTTTACGGACGGCGAATGAACGGCGACTTTTTCATCACCGACGGAATCTTTGCATTCGTCTTTTATCTTCTCGATAATAACTTCCGTTTTGCTTAATTCGTCTTTTGAATTTTTATCGCTTTCCAGCGTTATTTTCGACTTTTCAATAGTAACTTTATTTTCATCTATAATAGACTCTTCGGCTTTGCAAGTTTTCGACGACGACTCGACCACACGGGAGACAGATTTATCGTCGCTCTTCTCGCTGGCGGTATCGTCCTTCAGATCGACGGTAACGTCGCTTCTCGATGTATCGTGGACAGTCAGTTGAGTCGTTTCCGCGTCCGGGGGAACGATCGTCGGCTCAACGATGCTGCCTTCCGGATACTCGATAACGCTGAATTCTATACTCTCCGTCGGTTCTTCGATCGTTTCCTTTTTCTCGACGACCTCGCGAGATTCCTCGACCGATGCAGTTACCACGGCGACTATCGGCCGATCAACGATACTTCTGTCCGTTTCACTTTTCACCGTTTCCTCGGACACGACGAGTTCTTTGCTTCCCACGTCCGTTGTCCTCGATGATACCGCATTGGATTCGTCACCATCGTTCGTCGCATCAACGATACTTTCACCATTTTCCTCCTTTTCGGAATTTTTATCTACACGATCCGTTACGTTAATCGCGCCTTCGTCCGCCGGTTCCGTGTCGTTATTCGCCACGTCTCTCCTCTCGACTGTGTCGCTAACAACGCTTTCTCGCGCCGTTATCGCGCTACCCGGCGCACAACTCGACTCAATTTTCAATCGATTATCATTGTCGAGTACTCCACTCGAAACGGATTCCGTTTTATCGAGTTCCACGGCGACTCTCTCGGAATTTTCGGTCGGTAAACGACTCGAATTACAGATTTTTTTATCTTTTGATTCCGACGTCTCGTTGCTCGCTTCCCGATAATCATGGTCCGCTGTGTCGGAACCGATTGCCGGTTCACTCGGAGCTTTGGCGCTAATTTGCGTCTCGGAAAGCGGCGATTCTTTGCTCTCGGAATTATTTCCTTGATGAAGAGACGGCGCTTTTTCCGAAACGCTGATCGTTGAGCCTGCGCTTCCTGTGTCGTCAAGAGGCATTGTATTTTGGTGTTCCATTGCCGTTTTAGTTTGCGATCGATGCACCTTGGTAAATCGCTGACATTCCTGCAAAACAAACGCACATAACAAATTTTTAGTTAAATACAATTTCTTTTTTATTTTATCAAAATAAAAAAAAATTTTTGAAAAATGTGATAAATGTAAATAAAAAATGAGATCAGGGCAATTATACGGAAGGATTGCGAAACGAAGTATAAAAAATTCATCGATAAACATTTTCATGATTATCACGCTATTGCCGTTTCCAATTTTTTGCTAACAATGCCAAAAAATATTATTGTCAAGGCGCAACGCTAGACAATCGCCTTCCCTCTGTTGTTAGTTTCGATTTACAAAAGAATGGTAGTGATTTTCAAAAAAAAAAATTTGGCTCTGAAATTCAATGGCGCATGGCGCTTCATTTTTCCAGATAGAAGCGCCGATGCCAATGCACAAGAAATCTTTTTCGATATGGCGTAACGCGGCGCTCTATGTCATTTTATTGCTTTCATTTATTTTAATCGTGTTTACGTACGCTATAAAGAAATCACATTTACCGGAACTGTATTTTTGTAACGTTTTTTTTGTTGCTGTAAATAATCAAATAAAAGATTTTTAAACTTGTTTCGTAAGAATCATCGCGCGTTTCACGACTTTGACTATCCCAGGGGCACTAGATCGCGGGCTATACGTGTTTTTTCCGCGGAGACACGCACTTGTTCCGAGGTTAGTCGTTACGATGTACGACTCGAAACGGGACAGAGGTGCAACGTGACGTTGTTCGCGATAAAAAGAAAACTGAGAGCGAGGAAAGCAACGATACCGTAAATCATGCGTGACTCTTTAAACTCGTTGCGGCCTATGATTGTCGAGAGAATAATCGCCCACAGTCGAACGTACTTTAAAACACACTTTTTAACGTAAAACGAGAACGTACCGACGAACGATCGAATGGCCGTGATTACGAGTAATTTTTCTCGGGCAGTTTGTTCCTCTTTATGAAACCGTCGATAAACCTTTTATTGTATGGTGAAACAATATTCCGAACACGGTTATCATGAGTGCAAGGATGTTTACACGTAATAACCCCGACGAGGAGGACCCTTTCGCTCCGGTCTCATGTGTATCACAGATGCTACACTGCTGCCACTCCGCGCTATACCACCGCACAGTTAATTATTTAATAGATTTCATTTTTTTTTTTACCCGTTACCAACTATAACCGACTTTCATCTCGCCCGCATTTATTTTCGATTCATAATACAATTATAACAGATTTATGGCGCGTAGATGCGCAATGTAACAATATATATATATCGGTCGCGTTATTAGTTTTCACGAAACGCGAGAGTACGAGTGACAGAATGTTCCACAACACGACGGAGAATCGGACAAGGATCAACGGGTAGCCATAATGCCCCCCAGTACCGCACTGCCACATCGCATAAAGTCCTCGTGGTCAACGTCGGCATTAATTGCCGCGTACTGACTCGCGCGGGCGGTGACAATTCGAGAATTTTCCGACGGATTTGAAAAACGGCCAAACAAAAAATACGTAAAAATTAAAAAAAAAAAACGCGAATGTTGAAACACACAAGCGAAATCGCCCGGAAATATAATTGTTAACCAAATTCCGAAGATACTTCGTCTTATCGGTTTATCTCGTAAAGAAAAATTACAAGCACTGTTCCTTAATTCGTTTAATATACAAAAATTATACATTTGCGTTGTTTCGAGGCTTTTTGGCGTCTTTGCGATTGTAACGAGGTCCGAAGGATTGCGGTCTCTTACCGGAAAATCCGTTTCCGCTGTTGAATAAATCTGCAAAAAAACAATATCAATGTAATAAAAAAAAAGGCAAAATTCGGCAAAACATTTCGCCGAATTACCTTTATCCGGCTCTTCGCCGACTTCTTCTCTGTAATACGCCTCGTCGTCGTCTTTCACGTAGTTTCCCTCGTTCGCTTCCTTGGCGAATTTTTGCATCAACACATCGGTCTCCTTTCGTTTTTTCATGCCTTTCAGAGATTTCTCCTTGTGCTCTTCCTTTCGCATTTCCTTCTTCTTCGCGTTCTCGTCCTGCGCCTTGCGACGTTTTTCCTTCAGCTTCACCTTCGCCTCGCGTTTCTTCTTTATCCTCAATTTTTCCTCTTCCGTTTTGCTTACCAACTCGTGGAAAAGCACTTCGCCGTCCAATAGACCATCTTCGACTTTCATGAGCTGAAAAAAAAATTTAATTAACATTTAAACTTTATCGACGGCGAGATTCGTCGGTGCGCGAACGATGCGCTTCCCCCGGTACGCCTACCTGCATCGTAATTCGCGGCCCGAGTTCGGAGAGTTTTATCGCACTCGTGCCCTTCTCTTGGTTTCCTCTCGACGACAATTTTTGCGGCAGTACAACGTGACTAGCCGGATCGTCCTCTCCCTCGCTCTCGGACATTGTCGCTTTCGTAAGAAATTCCGAATAATCCTGGCATCTCGACAAATTCGGAATCTTTGCTTGAACGATTTTTTTCACTCCTCTCGACAATCCTGTGGGTACAACTTTGATCGCGTAATGCCTAAAGTCAATGCTTTTTGTCGATGAATTGTAATTCAAGCAGACGCACCGACGTATTGTACTCAAATTTACCTGCAAACAATATTTTTACTTTCGTTATTTCACCGAAAAAAAAAAAAAAAAAAAAAATACGACGATAGGCCGCATACTTACCGTCGTAAGATTGATGGTAGGAAACATATTCTGGAACATCGAAGCCATCAGCTTCATTTGCATACCTTCGCCGCTAAAATTGTTCAAAACAATGAGAGGGGAGCTTTTGAACGCCTCTTCCAAAACCATTTGTTTCTTCAGTGTGGAAACGACGTCTCTTGCCAGTGAAAAATTTAATATTTTAAAGGACAGCGTTGGCCCTCTTGGTACCCTGAAAATCGATTAAAAAATCATTTATTATATAATTTAAATCATTCGGTGCATAAAATATCTTTTCCTGTAGAAATAACTATAAATAATTATATGAATTATTAATCGACTGATTAGTTGAAATCGAATGAAAAAGAAGAATTACACACGTTAGAAAAACTTGAAGAACAAAAAACTATTATTTTTTTTATTTTTTTTTTTTATATAGGCGTCAGCTGCGAAAAAAAAATCGGATATTATTTGATGTTTTACCGTAAGAAACAGATTTGTTTTTACCTGCAAAGTTTGAGATACATTCCCAATTCCGTTGCGGTAAATATGGACATGTGACTGACGTGCAAAACGCCAGCGACGGAAACGAAATCTTTGATGGCGTTGCGCCGTCGAGATTTTAATGAACTTGCAGTGAAGGGCTCCATGACCCTGCGAAAGTCTTTGCTCAATTGTACAATACCCGGCACTGGTAAGCCTCGGTGAATGACAAACGAATGTGGCGCACGTACCAATTCATCTTTTTCCTCCGTATCCACAGCTTTGTTTCTTTTAACGCAGCGTCCCTTCAATCGTATTAAATCGTATTAATCATAATAACAACCAACCTGATTAATTAACTTATTTATTATCATTTTACAGCGAAAATAAGTTACGAAGAAACGCCAAGGAAAACGAAAAATAACCTATTTATTAAATGCGATCTTTTTCCATGAGTCTCATCGAGTTTTTCAATATGCGTCAAGTATTTATAATAGAAAACCTTTTTGCTTCGACCCATTTTTGTCTCCGGTGTGGCGCAGTTTTATTTTTATTATTAATCTCTCGATGTATCTCCAAAACACGTGTGACGCGCACCTCGCCGTGCTTCACCGTTTTCGACGTTCGACTGCGACTGCGGTGTCAGTAGATTGTGCTAATTTCACGTCGGGATTATGTTGTCCGCCGTCGTGTGTTGAGACGAATTTTAAGAGCCCCCTCCGGGTGGATAGCGCACGGGGGCGCGCCAAAATGTTTAAATAGAATTGCCGCGAGTTTCGCGAAAAAGATTTATAATGGGTTTTGTACTGACGTCACGTCAAAAGCCGAAGGATAAAGATATGAAAAACAGAGTATCGATTTCGATTCGAAAATGGAAGCAATAGCAATCGATCGAGGGACTTACGGCACCGTTTTAACCCCATACAAGTGCATACATAAAAAAAATGCTGAAATACAAAAAAAAAAAACCAAAAGCGATATTTTTCAGGAAACGATCTCATTCCCATTAAAAATTTCACGAACGATTAATGGTTCTTTACTAAGTTTGTTACAAAAAACAACAAAAATTAGCAGGGAGACCGAATTTCACATATTTGGGTTCGACGTTACTAAAGTCCTGTACAACTTTGATAGTTGATCGAAAATCCGTACCCTATAATCGGAGTTCAATTTTCAACAACCACCTATCCGACACTATTACCCGTCGGGCATCAGCGGAGTATGCGCTCCTACGCCTCCACGCTTCACGGTGACCTCGAGCGATTGCAATTAACGCTAATTACATTGCCAAGCTTCGCTCGTCCGCAGCCAATCTCGCTCCTAACTCAATAACCCGGAGAATTGATTATCGATCCTCGTACGAGATTTGTTAAACCCGGACATTTGTTGTTATTAAACGATTGATTTTTTTCATCGTACACCCCATTTCCGCGCGCTACCGAGTGCATTGAACGAAACATATTTATTACAATTGGCATACAAATACATCGAATAGAGATCGATTATTCGGGAACCGG
Organism: Cryptus viduatorius; assembly: GCA_964006125.1. Taxonomy (NCBI): domain Eukaryota; kingdom Metazoa; phylum Arthropoda; class Insecta; order Hymenoptera; family Ichneumonidae; genus Cryptus; species Cryptus viduatorius. The sequence continues at coordinate 7,344,650 of OZ023223.1, forward strand.
ATAAATCCCAAGATCCGCTTGACCCTGCCGCTCGTGACTTTCAGCGGTACATCCGCCTTCGCCTCGCAACTTTTCACGATCGCGAAGAATGGGTTAAATGCTATGAGTATACTACATGGGAATGTCGGTCACTGGGACTTTCCTCCCGTCGGTTCGACGATTGGCTCTCGGGCTCCACCGAGCCGGTCGAACATTGAACACGAACTGTTTTTTGTTTTATTACATTTGAAATTTCTGTCCTTGCGAATAACCAATAAAGAGAATATATTTTATTCGTCCGAATTTCACGACGATGCGGACGCGACGCGATTAATCACGATCGAGAGAAAAAGAAGTATGAAACATGTAGCGCCCAACAGGTGATCTACGGTAGCGATATGCGAGCCCCCGAGGAACCGGCCAGGCGGAAGGCAGCGGAAGGTTTTGCCGGCCCGATCGAACGTGAAATTGGTGTGCCCCTTCCATCGACCCTTGCACCGTTCAACGCGCCACGCATCGTTTGTATGCATGGCGTAAGTAGTAGTAGTTGTACGAGAGAATTCAAAAGAAGGGGGTCATCGCACGCGAGTCCACTCTCGGAACGTCTCACGCTCTTAGGCGCAGCAGCAACGGCACCACGGCGGACGATCAGTGTTCTCCCGTCATTCAAGCCGCTTTGCCGCGTACCTTATTGTTTTTTCGGTAACTCCGAAGACGGTGCGTTTGTTGAAAGTATAAAGTATTTCAAGTGCGCTTTTCGACGTTTTATGGAATACAGGATATAAATAATCACTGGTGAGTTTTGTTTTTTCAAGTGTCCGAGTACACGAGAGATATATATTACGAACGAAAGTTTTCTAAAGCGTGAAAGTCGCTAGAGAAAATCGTCCGAGTTACTCGGCAATGCAATTCATTGTTGAACTCGACACCGATAATTTTGATATTAATCAATTGTTTCGTTTTCTACGAGGAACATTTTCGCGTTACATATTATAAATTTTCTTGTCAACAACTATCGCATACATATATATGTATATATATTAAACATATATGTTTTTTTACGGGAAAAACAAATCGAAATAACGTAAATCTCGACGTGTTACTCGGCAATACAATTCGTTAACGAACTTCATCGCGATCGTTCGATATTTTTATATAAATCGACCGTTTTTTGTTTTTTTATATTAAATCCGGAATTTCGATCGAATTCCAAATGAAATCATTGTCAATCGTCAAATAATTGACCGTTTCTATTTTTTTTTTCGTATTTTTTATTTACGGGTATCATCATATAAATCAGAATAACTTTGATGAGTTTTAATGGGATTGATGACGACATTGCGTATTCGCGGAAATACCTGCGTATACTTACGACAATAGAAAGTTCCCGGCTCATCGCGTTGACCCGGAAGAAGCTAACGCAGAAAGAAATGACCCACATCTCCGAAAGATCGCGGGCTTCATTACGACGCGTTGATCTTCATACTATTTTTTTTACGTATTATTATGATGATTGTTACAATATCGGATTGTTCTACGATTACAGGTGTAGCGAGAAAATTTCGGACTGAGGATACTTCTTAATTGATGCGTTGAGAATGCGCGGTGATTCATTCAAGGAGGGATTTGCCTGCACCACTGTGCGGGCCGCAACGACTCGCCTTCTCTTTGTCCTTTTAGTCTCCTCGTCTATCGTCGCACGTACGATAACAATAATAATAATAATTTTTTTTTTTGCGAATTTTTCCTTTACATTTTATTTATAACCCAATTTATGTAAAAATTTTTTTTTTTTCGGAATAATTATTTACATATTAAAGTTCGTTGAATTCGCCGGATGAGGCAAATATCGAGCTAAATTTGAGAAAATATCAAAAAAAAAAGTTAACTGCACATACTAAATACGATTTTTTCTTTTTTTCAAAATTTTTCGAATAGCGAAGTTTCAAAAATTCTTTGTCCACATTTTGAATGGTAAAGTTGAGTGAACTAAGATGCATCCGGAATAATGGTTGAGAGTACAGAAAGCTTTTATTGAAAAATAACTCATTTTACGTAATACTTTTGCGCATTTTTAGAAACTTTTATTTGTAATTTTTGATCGATTCGTAATCTGTAACGAAGCCGCTTTTTTTTTTTTTTTTTTCGAATTCGAATTCGAAAATTAGTAGAGTAATTTTCCAGTCCGATTAAGTTAAACGAAAAAAGTTAATAAATAAAAATCGCCACTCGTAAAGCCGCGTGTTTTCGCATCGAATGGTGTTACCATTATTACAACAACATATAGAGGCGTTACTTGCCAAGTGTGGCAGTAGGTAGGATGTAAGATAGATACCGTTACCCGCTCTCCCGTATTTTATACATTTCTTACCAGCCGCTTACAGTCGAAAAGTATGCTACACGGAGAATGGGATTTTTTCTGTTTTATTTTATATATATTTTTTTTATTTTATATATATATTTTTTTTATTTTATATATATTTCTTTAAATTTTATTATTTTTTAATTTTATATATATATCATGTTTACCGATTTTTCAACAGAATCGCCAGAATTGAAAGGTGGAGGACGATGTCCCGCATTCGAGGAAGAAAACGTTTGTCCGGACCGATCGCCCGCCTGCGAGAACGATTTCGAATGCTCGACGATCACTGAGAAATGTTGCGACACGGCGTGCGGTCGACGTTGCGTTCCCGGAAGTTTGACCGGTTGCGAACAACTCGCTCTCGCTGCGTCGCGAAGATCGAGAGCCCTCGGCGTTGATAAAATCGTTGAATACGTTCCTCGATGCGATAACGTCACCGGTGAGTTCGAGAGGACGCAATGCGATTCGATTGGCAATTGCTGGTGTGTCGATAATTTCGGCGAAGAGATCGAAGGCACGCGATCGTTGGAAATCGGCGCGAAGATCGATTGCGACAATCCTCGCGAATGTCCGGCGTACTCGTGCCGAATGTTCTGCCCGTTGGGCTTTCAAGTTAGTATTACCTTCGATTTATTTCTCCTATTCTTACGTCCAAATGAATTTTTTTTTTTTTTTTCGAAAAATCTGAAAAAAATCGAAAATTAATCATCGAGGAATCGTTGGATATCATTTTTTTGGTGGTCCGACTAAAAAAAAAAGTACGGTTGCCGAATTCTTCGTTAAACAATTTTTTTTTACTAATTTGTCGGTAACTTTTTTGGAATTATTATTATGCAAATTTTATGTTCTTAGTGCAGAAATAGTAAAAAAAAATCGTAGAGTAGTTGCGAAGTGTTTTTCTGGTGGTCCAACTAAACGAAAAAAATTCGCTTGTTCGATCATTGGTTGAAGATTTTTTTTCTTTTTTTTATTTCGAATATTGGAATCACTATGAAATTATTATCACCTTCAATACGATTAAAAAAAATCGGTTTTTTATCCCATTGGGAAATATTTTTAATTTTTTCTAAATCTTTGAGAGCTGTGAGTAAAAATGTGTTGACCTATACGCAGATCGATGAAAGGACAGGCTGTCGAAAATGCGAGTGCAAAGATCCGTGCCAAGGAGTCGCTTGTCCGGGCGGCGATGCGCAATCCTGCGAATTGGTCCAATCGCGCTGTTCCCGCGAGCCTTGTCCGTTGATACCGACGTGTCGAAGAGCCAAATCTTTGGCGAGCATTTGTCCGGCCGGCGAACCACTGCGGATAACAGACTCACCGAGACCTTTTCTCTGCGGCAACACTCCTGGAAAGCCTTCGTGTCCACCAACGTACAAGTGCCTCGTCCAGCCGGCGCAGGAGTACGGCGTCTGTTGTCCGTCGAGTTTGCGACTGAAAAAACCCGGAACTTGTCCGATCGCCGATTCGCGATCGTGTCTTCAATTTTGCGAACACGATTTGGAGTGTCCGGGAGCGCAGAAATGTTGCGCGAGCGAAAAATGCGGCGCGGGAGTTTGCACGCTACCAAACGGCCTGAGCGCTTGTCGACGCAATCGAATACTCGCCGAATTACTCAGCATCACCGAGAGACAAGGTCGAGGCTACGTGCCTCAATGCGCCGAAGGTAACGAGTCGTTTTCCCAACGATTTTTCTTAGTATTAAAATCTTAAAATCTCATGAAAGTGAAGGTTTCTTTTCGTTTTTTCAGACGGTAGCTACGAGCATCGTCAGTGCTCCAGGAACGGCCTCGTCTGTTGGTGCGTCGACGCCGAAGGTTCGAAGGTTTCCGGCTCAATGGGACCGGCGGATCGAGTGGATTGTTCGCCAACCGCGAATCGAGAATCGTCGAGATCGCTTACCGAGGAAATCTCATCTTGTGGCGAGCGGCTTGAATGCGCTCAGCTCTGCCAATACGGCTTTAAACTCGATACTCGGGGATGTCCGACTTGCGAATGCGACGATCCTTGCCAAGGGTATGTTTTTCATTAAATTTCGCTCCTCGATGTCGATTTTCCTGAAAACCATTCCGGTACTTTTAAAAATGCATAATTTTTTTTCTACAAATTTAAAAAACTGTTTTGTCAATTTTTCCTCAGATATCCTTGTCCCGCGGGATCGGAGTGCATCTTGGAGCGTGAAAACGGTTGTCCCGACTTTCTGTGTCCGACGAGGCCGTTGTGCAGAGCAAAGAGAACGTATAAAAGTCCATGCGCTTCCGGCGCGCCTCTCATCGACGAGACGGGAAACGCCGTGACTTGCGTGTCAACGAACGACACCGGCATCGACGATTCATCGAGCATTGCTGCCGATCAACAAGATAAACAATGTCCGCCGGATCACGAATGCACTTTGGTACCGGACGCCGCTCGTTCGGTATGCTGCGCGGTTACCCCACCGTCGACCCTCGTTGACCAACCGACAAGTCAGTAGCTTTCATTTTTTTAAATAAATTTTCTCCATAAAAAAAAAAATAAGTAAAAAAAAAGAGTCGAATTTATGAAATTAAGGGAATTTTTTTTTAATTTCTATTTTATTTCGAATTCTTATAATTTAATGCGTAAGTGAAACTAATTGAAATATCGTATCGTTTCTCCACAGTGTGCGAGTATTTGCGCGACTTCGACGATCGTATGGAAGGAACGCGCGACGGTATGTCTCTCGCGATACCTTCGCCGATCTGCGATTCTGACGGTAATTGGGAGCCGTTGCAATGCCACGACGACAAATGCACCTGCGTCAACGATCACGGAGTGCGTTTCACCGCGACGGACGTAAATTTGACGCGATCCGACTGCGAAGACCTTCGCTCCCTATCAAGAATGTGCGAAACAGCAAAAACTTGTAACATCGATTGTCCCTACGGCCGCGAACTCGATGCCTCGGGTTGCGAACTCTGCCGTTGTCAGGATCCTTGTCGCGGTGTAAGCTGCGAATCTCGCGGAATCTGCACGATGGTCGAAGTAAATTGCGGCTCGGAGACGCGTTACTGTCCTCCGGTACCCGCGTGTATCCCCGCGAAGGCCGGTCAGTGTCCGTATCTCGTGCCGAGTTCCTCGAGTTGCGAGGTCCGCTGCAGCGCCGATCAGGAATGTCCGAACGATCGTAAATGCTGTTCAACCGGATGCGGCACCGAGTGCATCGAGCCGGTGGTAGCGACGGCTTGTCAACACGCGCGAGCGGTTGCCGAACACGCGGCCCGCGAGTCGGGCGAACCGGCGAGAAGAATTTACATCCCGAGATGCGAGGCGAACGGATCTTTTCGTTCGATACAATGCCATTCCGGAATGTGTTGGTGCGTCGATGCCGAGGGTCGCGAGGCTCCCGGTACTCGAGTCCCCGAGGGGATGGTTCCTCGATGCGCAACTCCGGAGATCTGTCCGGCGCTCGACTGCGATCTGAATTGTCCTTACGGTCGCGAACTCGACGCGGAGAACAATTGTCCGACTTGCGTTTGTCGAGATCCCTGCAAAACTATGAGTTGCCGCGGAGATAACGAGTCTTGCCGCATGGTAGAGGTCGAGTGCAGCTCACCGCCGTGTCCACCGGTACCGGTTTGCTTACCGAAAAAGGAGAATCCATGTCCCAACGGATCTCCTCTTGTCACTCCGGACGGCACGAGGGCAACGTGTGGACCTCACGGTCATCGTTGTCCCTCGAGTCACAAATGCCAGCTATCGCCGCTCGACGAATACGCGGTTTGCTGTCCCAAACCGCGGGAGGTTTGCTTCGAGACTCCGCGAACCGTCGACGGCTGCAATTCGACTCTCGATAATTCTACAGAGCGATGGTACTTCGATACGACTCTTAATCAATGTCGGCGACGTCTCGGCAACGATTGTTACGCGGGACACAATGAGTTTTCCAGTAAACTTGTCTGCGAGACTGTGTGCCCCGTGCTGACCGATTGCGAGACGAAACGCGAGAGAAATCTCAAAACTGCGGAGAGATTGAAGAGGCCGTCGTTTGTACCGCGATGCAAGCCGGAGAACGGCGCCTGGGAACCGGTGCAGTGTCTCGAACACGTTGGAGTCTGTTGGTGCGTCGATCGACGTGGCGAAGCCATCGGAGGATCTCTGGTACGCGACAAAGAGCCCAAATGCAACGCGAGACAAGCGCGCAGAGGCGGACCATCGAGCGACGAAACATTTTTTTCGCATGAGGATTCTTCGGTTGCGAATGCGATTGAGAATCGAGAGCCCCGTATCGCCGATGGCAAAAAACGGATATCCGTTACTCGGTGTCAGGCTATGAGGGCAAAAGGACACGCGGCGAATTGCGATCCGGAAGGAAAATTCGAACCGACGCAGTGCGCCGCCGACTCGTGTTGGTGCGTCGATGAGGCCGGCAATCAAATCGCGGGAACTGAACCCTTTCAGCGCGGAACGAGACTCTGTCGTGAGTAAAATTTATATTTCATCAAAAAGCAAAAATAAACGAAACATATTGATTGTAAGCAATAAATTAATAATAATAATAATAATAATATCAATATCGATTCATTGATTAATTTAGATATGAATTACATTTTTACTTTTTTTTACTTTACACTTTTGAAATAAACAAAAAAAAAATCTTCTCTCATTTTTTTATGTTGTTAATTCATTATTATCTTTGAGCTAAAAATATGAATAATTATTTAATTATTTGAATCAAAGTTTGTATTTTATTTAATTGGAATAATAATAAAAATAAATAATTGATTTAATTTTTTTTTATTATAATACGCAGTTCCGACGTCCGTCGAGGCGGTGCGCGTAACTTTACGATTTCCCGGACGCTTGCCGCGTCGAGACACGGAGCGATTCGCCAATGCCGCGGAGAAAATGCTGCGCGAGATCGGCGCCGGAATAAAGGACAGTGTAGCCGTGCGGATAGATCGCGACGCAGCTATCCTGGAATTCGAAGTCATCGGACCGAACAAAGTCGACGTTGCTTTCCATCTCGAAGAACTCGCCAGGGATCGAGATTTCGTTTTACTTGGCTTTGCTCCGGATGTTACGACCTCGAGATTTATACACAGAGCTTCTCCCGCCGCAGAAATTGCGAGTCAAATAATTGCTCTCGAACAGAGAGAAATTTTTCGGGAAGCTGCGACGACGGCGTCTTCTTCGTATCGAAACGGTACCATCGCAATTGCCTCCGTCGGCGCCTTCGTTCTCGCGACTATCGTCATACTATTGGTAATCTATGGAAAAAATATCGCCGCAGAATTTCCAGAAAAATCGATGCGGAAAACGGATAAACGATTTCTTGCGATCAACCAGCAACCGGTTTACGTTATTTCGGGGACGGAAAAGGAGGAGTGACAACGACGGTGCGATTTAAGCGAAAAATCTCGGATCGAGTGTCGCGGCAGCGACGATCCTCTTATCATCGCGGCTTGAAGCGACCGCAGAGTACGTTTTTTTAAGAAACTTTAAAAAACGTTTCAAAGTCCGCGATACTTTAGTCAATTGGTGGCGCAGCGTTAGCGCTCTCGTAAATATTTTTTCGTAGCTGTGTGATTTTTTTTTTTTTTTTTTTCGACACACTTATCGATGTTCAGCGAAAAACCTGCAGAATTCTCAATCGACGAATGAGTGGCCACTCTCTACCGGCATTGTGTACCTATATGTATTGAACGATCCGTAGTTAAGGAGGATCGGTTGCTGAGAGTTTGTTTCGCATAATTTCGAGAAAAATGAGAGAGAATTGCAACTACTTCTCGATAGTATAAAAATCTGAAAAAATTCCGGCATATTTAAGGTACTGAAAAGATTAATTTTGCATAATAATGATTCCAAAAAGTTATTAAAAAATTGATGAAAAAAAACACTTGTTAAACAAATTAACGGTAACTCAACTTTTTTTAAATGAAAATATTCGTTCTTTTTTTTTTTTTAACACATACGAATTTTTTCAGATTTTTATCTTGGGTTTGAATTTTTTTTACATGGAAAAAATGTGTAGAAATGTGTAGAAGAAGAAAAGAACGATCCGCCTTAATGCGTTAGGGATGAAACCGGAGATATTTCGTCATTTTTCGTCTTTTCTGTATATATATATATATAAAAAATTAATAGATCGTTCAGTCGGGTAAATCCGACGCGTACGTGGGGCACGACAAGACTCGTGCTGTATATCTTCCGGGGTTTAGAGATGTTACGATTAAATGTGTATAAATTTATTTATTTCTCGATTTAATAATTATATATTCGTAAACTTCACGATCGATTATTTTAATTAGCCGGTTTAATGATACAATAATAATAATAATAATAATAAACTATTTATAAACGTGTCTCGATTTTTTATTCTTTCCATTTCGATGTTTCCGGTTAAATTTCCCCCTTCTGCCGTTAATAAATCGTTGCTTAGCTACGAATTTTCAAAACAAATAACGATGTCGATCCATCGAAACGATGGCCGACGACGTCGCGTAACTGTTGTTCGGCCGGATTACGCGGTTATATTTTGCTATTTATTAAATTTCCAATGTTTGAATAAATCGAAATTCAAAAAAGCGCGTTAATGACATGACGCTAAATATTGACGACGTTTGTCGAAAGAGTTCCGGTGCGTAGATAAATTCTTGAAACTCATCGTTGACAATCTCATTGTGGGTTAATTGTTAATTAATTAATAAGACGAATAAAAACTTTGACAGTCTACAACCAGACGGGACAAAGTTATTTTCAACAGCTGACGGCCTACAATCACATGAGCGCCCATTTACGTCGTCTTGTCTTGGCTCCGAGTGTCATCGACTCGAGAAACAAAAAGTACGCGCGGGAGCGTGACAAGCATCAGCAGCGACACGGCTCGCGATGCTCTTGTTGTTTCAGAATACGTCGACGAAATTTGATCGAAGGACTTGCCTACGACACGAAGCATCATCCCAGCGCAAGTTTTTTTTTTCTTGCAATAAAAATTCTTTTTTTCTTTATTTTTTTATTTTTTTTCAAGTAAAATAGTGAATAGATATACTTTTTTACGCGCAGGACGCGCTTCGAATGAATCTGAAACGCAATTCCGGCTGTCGCTCGAAAGACAACAATCGTGCATCGGCGCCGCGTGAACGCACCGGTCGCGGAGAGCATACTATCGGAAATAAATTCGATCGCGATGCGGTCGAATATTTCGAAACACCGGCGAGCCGAAGTCCGCGTAGCAATGGCGAGCCTTCTCGTCGTAATTCTTCCGAAGGACAATACGAATCTCACACCGACTCTGAGTTCGATTCACCGAACGTAAACAATGCGAGCGTCGATGCCACGGGGAATAACAAACCCCGGGCTAACGACAGACTCGATAGACACTCCGACGAGGCGAAATATGCAAAATTCATTTACGATATTACTCGAGAAATAATGATCAACGGTTTGTACACAGATGAAGAATTACAGGCGATATTCGAGAAACATTTTCGTATCAATTACGATCTATTGGATAGAGTAAGTGAACATTTTGCGAGAGAATTTTTTTCTGTATAAACCGATTAAAATTAAAGAAAAATGTTGAATTGAAAAGAAAATAAAAACTTTTGATCGTAAGGATAAGATGCGTTCGGAGATCGATCAGCTGAGAACTTCGTTAAACCTGACAGCAGACTGTTCGGAGGACGAGGGAGAGAATAACCCGCGTATCGCCATTTTGGAAAAGTTCGCAACGCCCTCTGCGTCGAATGGATCATCGACGAGATCATCCAAAGCTCTTTATCGAAATAAATTGGCAGAAAAAATTCGCGATACTTTCGAAGAACCCGAAAGACTGAAAAATTCTCTCGGGGGAGAAAATGCGGCGGATTCAAAATCGGATCTCTACATCGCGGAGAAAGACGTTATTGTTGCATTAATGGAAATGAAATTGGATCCTCAACAGATTCAGACTATTCGCAAGCGTCTCCGGAACAAAAGCCGGGAAACCGCTGTTCCGTCGAAAACGGTATGATAAATTCGATGATTTTCATTGGTCCACAGTTTTGGCGTCAATTGGAATCAAGCAATTTACGGACAAAAGTTATAACGATTAGGTGCAAGTCGACGTAAAACGTAACTATGAACACAAGAAGAACGAACGAATGAACTCATTATCGACATTAAGGAGACCCGAGTGGCGAACGAGTCAATTATTTCGTCTATCCGATCCGCAACTCGAGGACAATAGACGAAATGAGACGAGCGGTCGAGCCGTCGGTCGCGATGAAACGTCACTTTCGAAACATCGACATCATTGTCAGTGTTGTCGATGCGGACAAAATAAGCAGTACGTGCGATATGCATTTCGCAAAAACAAAAAAAAAGCGAAATTTTCAAGATGCTTGCTATTTATTTTTATTTTTTTGGTCGCAGCGCAATTTTTCTAAAAGTTTCGTATACAGAAAATGAATGAGAACGAAATATAAAAATGTTTCACGTTTGTTTTTTTTTCTCCGTAAATCGAGTTAACTGAATTTGAAAGTACCTTAGTAATTAAAAAAAAAGCTAAGCATGAAAAACATTTTTTCAACGATCAAAAAAAAAAATTGTCGGGAAAAAAAATTTCGACGATGAAAAAAAAATAATCATAATATGCGGCTTATTCCAAAAATGAATGCTGATTTTTTCGGTAGGATCGTCGATGATTCGGAAACGCGAGAATCGATATCATCACCCAATATCGATCGGGAATCGCAGAAGGAAAACGACAAACGAACAAAAAAAAGCAGCGAAGAAAATTTCGTAGCAAAAAATGTAAAAAATATTGATGCCGCATTAAATACATCCGCAATATCGGTAATTTCAACTGAAAAAGAACCGTCAACGAGTTCAGAAGAAAAGTACAACGCCGCTGAAGGTCGGTGAATTTATCAAATTTTTACGATTTACGAAAAAATTCCCGCAGATTTTTCCATATATTTCTCCGAATTATTATCCGTATTATAATTTTTCAGAGAATATCGCGACGAGTAACGGTGAGGCGAAACCCGTCTCTGCAGAGATCGCAACTAATATTGAACGGGAAAATTCGTTCGACGATCTCGCCAGCATATCCGAGTGCTCTTCTCAAACCGACGAAGTCGAAATTGTCGAGGAATTGATGCAAATTTCCGAAGAGGAAGAAACGAATGATCGGGACGACGTTTCCGTAGCCGTTGATAACTGAAATTTCGCGAACTCTACAATATCGCAACCTGTTATCCTCAACAATGTAATATTCTCGAATTAAAATAAATCTCAGTCCTCATTCACAAGTATGAAACAAAAATTACTGTAATTAAATGATTTTTTTTTCTTTTTTTCGTCAAAAGTTTAAAATTTTCAAATTTTTCTCTTCCCGAACGTTACCGGTTTTTCCCGATAGATTTTTCCGAAAATCCAAAACAAAAAACCCGAAAATTTTGCGCCAAAAAAATCCACAACGCGATGAAAGTGCCGAAAAAAAAAAAAAATCTGAGATCGGCGGTAATCCCGGTGCTACAAAGTGCGCCAATGAAAGAGCGATTTTCTCCTTTTATTTTTATTCGCACAACAATTTGTTTTACAGCAGCGACACTTATTCGACACCCGTAATCAACAACGATAAACTATCTAGTAGTAATATTGTGAAAAAATATAATGCGTCAACACATGTAATATGTATAGCCGGTACACATACGTAAACTGTACATGATACAAATATACACTATACTATATATACATATACATGGTATAGATCTGTGTTAATGCGCGCGCTGTATATACAATTATTTTCTCTTTTTCTTTTCATTAAAATCTACGAAAATGTTTAATATATTTTTTTAAAAACCGATACTTATTGCTATTCGAAACATCCCGAAGGATATTTGTCCCATTCGAGGTAAAATAAAAATCCCATACGCATTTCGTCGGTATGTGAAAGGTACGTGTGCATTTGATAGATGAGTCGAAGATAATACCGATAATTGACGCCATTCACGAGTATAGATATAGTTTGCGCAGTTAGAGGAAAAAAGTTACTCCGTCAGATCGGTAATTTCAGACCCAATGTTCTATTTTACTATCGCGATAAAAAAAAAAAAATTTCCTTCATTATGACTCGAATCGTTTGAAAAAACGATCCTCGCGCATCCCGTATATATATATCGAATCAAAGCCTCGGATATTCATAATGATAATAGTAGCAATAAAAAGAAGAAAATAATCGCCGATTTTTCATCAGCTACCGTCGGAAGCGTTCGAAGACGAGTCTTCGAGCTCCGATGCCCCGGGACCTCTCTTCAGTATGATCAGCAGATCCGTTATGCGTTTTATCGTGAAATCCGGCTTCGGATCTTCGCTGGATATACGGGTTTTATCGCTGATCGGTATCCACACCGTACCCGCGAGATTAGCTTCGATACCTCCTGAAAAATAAAATTGGATTGAAAAAAAATTAGGGTTCATCTTCGCGGAGGGGATTTCTGAGTGTTACGATACGGTTACCTAGAATATCGGTTTCCAGTTTATCCCCAACCATCAGACAGTTGTTCGGCGAAACGTTAAGACATCGACACGCTTCTTCGAAGATTCTCGCCTGCGGTTTTTCCCACGGCAAATCCCCGGATACGAGAATAACGTCGAAGTATCTTTCTAATTCGAGTTTGTGGACTTTTTCCCATTGGGCGTTCGATGGACCATTCGTTATCAATCCGAGAAGATACTTTTCGCGCATCTGACGAAGCATCGTACTGGTTTCCGGCTCGAGGGCCAAATAACGATATCTCAGGTACAACCATCGCGTGTAAATTTCTTCGCAGAGATACGAGTACTTCGTTCCGAGGGCTTTGCTCCAGAGATTCGTTCTCCAAGCGTCGAGATCGTAGGCTGGATTATCCGGACACTTCCGGAATTGTTTGAGAAACGAGGCGGTGATCTTGTTGGATACTTCGTGGGGAACTCCGTACTTTTGGCTCAATTCCTCCGTCAGCTGTTTATTTACCGATCAGGCAAAAAGGCGGTAGTAAAGAGAGAGAGAGAAGAAAAAAATTTGTTAATTTTTTTTTTTTCATTTTTTTTTTTGCTTTTTTTTTGGGCGGAGAAACACGGAAAGATCGTATACGTTTACGAAAGAAATTCAGAGAGAGCGTTGAGGAGAAATTCAAGTTTATAATTAAACCGCAAGCGCGCGATATCACGTTTTTTTCGGGATACCAATTTTTATTTTTTTTTCTCGAACGTGATAACGATGAATGCGGTTTTTTGGTTGTCTGTAACTTCGAGTATTTTTCGTAATATTTTTTTTTTAACTTGAACGGATTGATTCGTCGGTTCGGGAAAGAGAATTGGGGGGAATTGGGGAATGAATATTAATGTAAGTAATCTTAAGGACGCTTAATTCATATTTTATGATTACCTATAAAATGCATTGATTCATTCAAATAGTATCTCGAGCCGATAATTGGACACTCGAAGTCGCACCCACGGACCCTGCTGTAATCACAACAAAATCAGCTGTGCCAACAACAGACTTAAATGATATTCCAATGTTATGCAGATGAAGGGGCCGTATGTGATGAATGTTTTTTTTTATTTTTTTTATAATGAAAAAAAAAAAAAAAAGGAAAACGAGAAAAAAGAAATCGAAAAATAAAAAAGTACGAAATGAAATAAATAAATCGAGACGCAACATGAGTATCAAAAGTAATTTCCTTTAATGCAATCATTTCTTTCGGATATTACAAATTTTCATTTCGACAACGCATCCCAACGATTATCATTAGTTTTCATATACGTAGAAAAACAAACAAAAAAAGGGAAAAAAAATACGTCGTAGAAAAAAACACCTAAAAATAGATCGTGACGAGTTGAAATCGTGTTAATTCGATAGACTGATTCACTATCAACATAGTAAAGTAGTACATTTGGCTTCTATACAGAATTTTTCGTATTCGTGACGAGCGGAGCGGAAACGCGCGCGCGCATGCGCACGGGGCGAATCTTAGATGAAGAAAAATATTAATATCTCCGTCGCCTTGTTGTATAGAAAATACTTGGCTCGGCGAGCCCCCCGCGTCTATTTCAAGATGTGATTACTTCTCACGAGTACAATATACAGCGGGTAAATGGCTATTCATTGACCAAATGGCCAAAAGCTATTTTCGTCGAAACATCATGAATGGCAACATCTCGAAGAGAAGAATATAATCCAAATATTAAATATAACAATTGTTTATAAATAAAAATTTGAAAAGAAAAAGAAAATAAGGAAAGACGAGGCGAATATTTGGTAAAAATTGATTTTAGTCACCAAAGAGACTTTTGCCCAATTCCATCATACGATGATTTCTACAAACGGTGAGAGCTCCGGATTTTTTGAGAACAGCGGCAACGCTGGGATCGGCTTTAACCAAATGGCACAGCAAATCTTCGTAAGCCGATTTAACGTTCGGCGGCAGTGATCCGATCTTAACTTTCTTCAGAATCTCGATGATTCCCTGCGCCCAACCGGACTCGATGGCGAATTCGGTGAGCCAAGGAACGAGTTGTAGAACGCCGGCCATCGTTTGCATGCCGAGGAACCAAAGTTCCATTATCTCCATCCAGTGCTGTTTGTAGGACATCGATACGACCAATTCGGTGGGATCGTTGCTCTCGTCGACGATGTACGCATCCCAAAGAAATCTTATCGTCGCTTGAATGTACCGACATATCGAAAAATCATTTTTCTTTACGAGTTTCGCTTGTTGCTTAAGCAGCAAAAGCCCTAAAACCGCCATGTGGCCGTGAAGCACCAAATTTTCCGATGTTTGCTTCAATTCCGGCAAATTGGTGAAAATAAATTTGAGAAGATTTATAAAAGTCGGAGATTCCTCGACTAGTTTTGCTTCCAGTACCGTGATGTTCATCAGAACGTTGCATATCGATACCATCGCTGCGCGAGAGTCGTTCATCTCGTTGATAACGCATTGTTCCAATTCCTTTTCGGGTTCTTTGATCGCCTTAAGTCTCTCGGATCTCGGGACCGGTGGTTTCTTGTAGTGAACGATCGTCCAATGATAGGATAAACACTCGAAGAGGATCTGATCCTGTTTGTGCTTCAGAAGAATTTTCCGCGCTTGTTCTTCGACCGCCAAGTAGCAGAGAGCCGGAAGCATTATTCTGAGAACATCGACCTCGCTGAGGGGATCGCGATTCTCGGTTTCGGAGGTTCCCTCGTCGCTGCGAGCGCTCGCACCGGCGCGGGCTTTTTCGGACAATTTCCTGTTTCTATGAGCGTAAAAGGTATCGTTCGCGACGGTGAGGATGTAAGGCAATACGGAATAAACTTGGGGTCGCATCGCCGAAGTTTCTTGCGCGAGCCAAGCGGCCAATACTCTCACCATCGCGCAAACGAAAACGCGTTCTTTCATTTCCGTGGGTTCTTTGGTCTTTGAAACCGCCGTTAGCAGACCGATGACCCCGGCAAATGCTCCTTTTAGCGCTGTGTAGAGAGACTGCTTTTCTTTTTGTTCCAAATCCAGTTGATCGCTAGTTATGAAGCCGAGAGATATCTCGAGAATTAGGAAACAAGCGGTGACCAATTCACCGTTATTCACGACGGTCTTCAGTTGTTTGCCTTCCAGTTGCATTCTCACCTCTATCGAGGCGAGTTGAATTAATAGAAGAAAGAAGACTTTCGGCTTCTCGGGGTCGGACATCGCCCATTCGACTCCTAAGAGATCCAACACCGCCGAGGCGAGTTTTAGCGCCGGATCTCGCTGATTCTTACCGATTTTCGAGCCCAAAATATCGCTTAAGCCTTTGTGAATACTCTGAGGCCACGACTCGGCGCTCGACGACGCGGCTATCACTTCCTTACGGCAGGAAGATATCAACGCCTGCAGTATACTCGATAATTCGAATTTTCGCTCGGAATTATCGGTCTCGAAATCGAGAGCAATTTTATTAACAATCGCGTGAAAAGGCGCCGTGTCCTCGGGATCCCAAGCCTCGGGACCGATTTTGCTCGTCAGAGTTACGAGGATATTCAACGCTTCGTCCGTTTGAAAACTTTTTTCGGAATATATTTCGCACATCTTGGGAATCGCGCGTTGTTCCAGAAGAGCTCTTCTACCCGGCGGATATTGCGCGATGTTTTGCAGGCAGGTATAAGCTTCGCTGACGATTATTAACGTGTCGTCCGGCGCGTCGTCTTCAGCTTGAGACACCAATTGCAGCAATGCAGGTACGTGACTTATCATATCAGGATGAGCAGCCAATTCGGGTTCATTGCAAAACGACGAGAGAACGGAGAGAGCGACGGACTTGTAGACCTGCGCTGGACAATCCACCGGCACGTCGTCGCTGGATAATAGTTTTCGCAGAAACTTTGCGCCGATCGCTTCGAAAAGCATCTTCTTTGCCGCGGAGCTGCAATCCTTGGCGTCCACGAGTTTCGTCACCATGAACAATGCGGCGAATTTCTCCGAATCGCCTTCCACCATCTTCAGAATTGCGACGCATTTTTTCACGCCCTCCGGAATACTCATTTTCACTTTTTCGCAGACGTAGCGTTTAAAAATGTAAAAAAAAAATGTCGAGGAGACGTTGCACTTGCGCTTGCCGCCGGTAGACTGATTTCTTGGTTCTTTGCGGAGCCAGAGATTCGCTAGCCTTGCCCTTTGACACGCTCCCTCCGAGGAGAGTCGCTGACGAAAATAACTCTTTCCCTCTACGACGTTGCCAAACTGACTAACCGACTAGAAACTCCGGTGCGTCCAATGAAACATTATTATTATTCCGCACGGAGGCGAGCGTTGTTTTTTTAACCTTTCACACGAGAAAAAAGAACTTTAAGCTCCACGAAAGTTCGAATATTTTTGTTGTTGTTGTTTTTTTTAATAATTAGAATAATACATGAAGAATCAAGGAGAGCGCCGAGTGTTTCGGATTCGCTCGAAAATAGACGTGGGAGAAGCACACGCGGGAGCGTAGATGGAACTATATCGGGAAAGACAGCTCGTGTTACACAGCTTTCTATTTCGGTGCGGACCGACGCAGCGTCTTAACCCCCCGTATCACTGCAGCGTTTGTCGTTCGGCGCTGGAATAACAGCTGCGGCGATGTGACGACGTTTTTTTTTTTTCGTAGTAGTCGAGTAACGAGAGCGACACGAGGCGTTCGAGATAGTTTTCGAGGAGAATAAGAGTAAAGTACACCGAAGGGTGGGGGGTTGGTGGTAAGGTGGGGGTGTGGTGGGGAGAAGTTAGGTGGTAGGCATATACATACTATCGGGCATTTTCATTCGCGTCGTCTGCTGACACGCGTGACCTCTCGCGCCCTTCGGTTCTATCTTGATTCAAGGTGCTTCGTTCCGACGAAGTGGCCCCCACGGGCATTTTTCATAGGGCGCGCGATCTCGTCTGCTTCGCGACGAAAATTTAACTACGCGGAAGGAGGTCTCTCTCTCTATGCGCGTTGTAAGAATACAAAACAAAGCTTTTATACCTTTCTGCATGCCAAACTGTCGCCTTTTCGCGTCTCGATGAGGGTGTTGTCCAGATCAAAAAAGACGGCGGTGATTTCGGGATTCGAACCGTTTCTCGCACGGTAGGCGGCCATTGTCACTGGTTTCACGTTCTACCGCTACTGCTGGCTGTTGCTGCTTACTGCTATTCGGTCCTTCCTAATTTTTCCGTCGCAGTCCCTTGTTTTCACTCGGTCGCTTTACTTATGATTGTCCGTTGTTGTGCGTCTCGTCTGAGGTTTGTCCGATATCGATATGGTTGGCGCGCTCGGCTATGATGGAATAACGGTGTTGTACTGCGATGTGGTTACCGTGGGGGCTTTGTACGACGACGACGACGACGACGACGGGATAGCTCGGTAGTTTATCGTGTTCCGCGTAGTTCGGCCAGTCAGCCAACTCTCTCTCCCTCTCTCGTCGAGTTACTAACCCACAGTGGTTGGAACAAACACGCGTCCATTGGATGAAAATATAATCGAGGACAACGTTATTGGGCCGGTCGAGGGGTATCCCATCATTGGCTATTTTATCGTATGACGTATACTACTTAAAGAAACAAAAGACTACTGAAAAAAAATGCGATGAGAACCGCCCGCTCGGAATTGTTGGGAAACGCGTGTTATTGTTAAAATTCGATAAGTGATTTAAAACGTGTAAATAAAATGTTAAGACGCAATTTACTGCGTAATAGCACGTGGTGCAAAATACGCGCAAGAAATACACACGAGAGTGCGAAAACTGCGACAAAACCTATTGAGAATGTTGACAAAAAAAGCGATATATCAAGAATACGAAACATTGGAATATTGGCGCATATCGATGCCGGTAAGTACATTCATTTTCAGGGTCAACAGCAACCGCGTGCGAAACAAGGGCTTACGCTTCGGTTTTTTCGGCGACGATGATAATTTCAGGGAAAACAACGACCACCGAGAGAATGTTGTATTACGCCGGCAGCATCGGAAACATGGGAGAAGTACACGACGGTAATACGGTTACGGATTACATGGACCAGGAGCGGGAACGCGGAATAACGATCACATCGGCAGCTGTGACATTTTTGTGGAAAAATCATCGCTTGAATCTCGTCGATACACCGGGACACATAGATTTTACGATGGGAGTAGAACAAACCCTCGGCGTACTCGACGGTGCTGTCGTAATTCTGGACGGTTCGGCGGGCGTCGAGGCGCAGACCCGTACAGTTTGGCGTCAGGCGGATCGCTATGACATTCCAAGACTCGTCTATGTCAACAAAATGGATCGTCCTGACGCCAAATTTGACAATAGCGTCAAATCGATAGAAACAAAACTCGACGGCGTTACGTTGGTAACTCAAATGCCCGTCGGCAATAGCGACGAGGGATTAATCGGTATTGTTGATTTATTGACGCTTGAAAAAATAACTTTTGAAAAAAAAAGTCAGGGTAAGAGATTCGTCAGAGAAAAATTGACGGAAACCAGTGACGGGTCTCTCTGGGAAGAGGCGCGGGAGAGACGTCGCGAATTAACGGATAAATTGTCAGCGTTGGATGACTGTTTGGCAGACGCTATAATAGAACAAGAATCCCTTGACGATATCTCGCCGCAGGCACTGGCGGAATCCATTCGTCGCTGCACCGTCGAGAGGCGAGGAGTTCCCGTGCTTCTCGGCAGTTCTTACAAAAATATCGGTGTTCAGCCATTAATGGACGGCGTTATTCTTTATTTACCGTCGCCGGATCAAAATCCGCAAAAAAAAGCTTACGATCGATGTTTTGAGGATAATTTTTCGGCTCGAGCTTTTAAAATCATTCACGATAAACAACGCGGACCCGTAACTTTTTTTCGCGTTTATACGGGTCAATTATCGAAGGGTCAAAGGATGTACAACATCGAGAGAGCAAAGAGCGAACAGGGGGGTCGACTTTACGCCGCGTACGCCGACGACTACGAGGAAGTCGATCGAATAACCGAGGGAAACATTGGAGCTCTCGGGGGCTTGAAACACACGATTACCGGAGATTTGTTAACGAGTAGCGCGTCGGCGGCGAGTCGAATCGAAAAATTAATCGACAGAAACGCGGATAAAGATTCTCACAAGAGAAAGGCGAAAAAAAGTATGTTGTTGAGCGGCGCTAGCGTTCCGGACCCCGTATTTTTTTGCTCCATCGAACCGCCGTCGATGGCCTTTCAATCGGCACTCGACAACGCGCTCGCCGAATTAACTCGGGAAGATCCGAGTTTGAGAGTCACACAGGACGAGGAAACGGGACAAACGATTTTATCGGGAATGGGAGAGTTACATATAGATATTATTAAAGAGAGGATAAGAAGCGAATATAAGATCGATGTCGATTTAGGACCGCTGCGGATAGCTTACAAGGAAACGATCCAAACGGAACTGAAGGATCGATTGATAGCCGAACATAAGATCGGAACTACGAATCATATGGTAGACGTGACTCTCTCCGTAGTGCCGAATTATCAGGGCAAAGAAATGCTGCTTTTCGACACGACCCCCGATAATGCTTCCAATATCGCGAAAATACATCCGAGATGTATGACTGCCATTAAAAAAGGAGTCCTTAGCGCGCTTTCGCACGGACCTAAACTCGGCTGTCCCGTCGCTGATGTCGGCGTAAAACTGCATTGGCTTCAAGTCGGAAGGGGTACTTCCGATACGATTATCGCCGCTACCGTCACGCGATGTCTTCGTAAGGTAAACATTCTTATTATACGACGCGAGCCTCTCGATATCGGTTGCTGAGAGTTCGTTTCGCATAAGTTCGAGAAAAATGAGAGAGAATAGCAATTTCTCGATGGCATAAAAATCTGAAAAAATTCAGGCATATTTAAGATACTGAAAAAATTCATTTTGCATAATAATAATTCCAAAAAGTTATTAACAAATTAATGAAAAAAAAAAAACTTGTTACACAAATTAACGGTAACTCAGCTTCTTTTTATGAAAATGATTCGTTCATTTTTCTGAAACACGTACACATTTTTCAGATTATTATTTTGGATTTGAATTTTTTCTTTGTCTACACATTTTTTCCATATAAAAAAAAATTAACGGTAACGCAACTTTTTTTTAATGAAAATGATTCGTTCATTTTTTTGAAGACGTATGAATTTTTTCAGATCTTGGATTTAAATTTTTTCTCTTTCTACACATTTTTTCCATACAAAAAAAATTCAAACCCAAGATAAAAATCTGAAAAAATTCGTAAGTGTTCAAAAAAATGAACGAATCATTTTATAAAAAAAAAACAAGTTGAATTACCGTTAATTTGTTTAACAAGTTTTTTTTCATCAATTTGTTAATAACTTTATGGAATTATTATGCAAAATGAATCTTTTCAGTACCTTAAATATGCCTGAATTTTTTTTTTTTTTTTCGAAATTATGCGAAATGAACTCTCAGCAACCGATCCTCCTGAAACTACTTTGATTTTTACTCGCTGTGGTTTTTTCCGAATCGACAATTTTCCGATTCTCTTCGCAAAGTTTTATTTTCTTATCAAAATAAATTGATTTGTTTTTTAATTAAATTTTTTTACTTATTATCGAAACCGTTCTGATGCCGCAGCATGGAAACCAAAAAATAAGAAATTGATAAATAAAATACTAAAAAAACTGTTATTATTGTACTTTAATACGAATGGTAATACGCTATTATTTTCTAAAATGAATATAAAAATGTTTCATTTATTTTCAGATTCTCGAGGACTCCGGAATAATACTACTGGAACCGATAATGTTTTTAGAGATCGTAACGCCCGAGGCGTACGCCTCGGGTATTTTGGCCGATTTGGGCCGACGACGCGCCGAGATCCAAGAGATCGGAGCCCGCGGTTCGAATAGAATAATATGTACCCATACGCCGCTCGCCGAATTGCTCGGTTACGCTACTGTCCTCAGAATAATATCATCGGGAACCGCGACATTTACTCTCGAGTTCATTAATTATCGTTCGATGGGACCTCTGGAGGAACAGCAAGCAATCAAAAACGTCACAGGTTTCTGATAAAATTTTTACAAATTGTAAATACAAAAAGAAAAATAAAAAAAACATAAATCAATTAAAAAAAAAAAAATGTCGAGCATTCGATTACTTTAACTAAACAAAATAATATATTGCATCAATTGTGTATTACAATATTATTACACGATTGTCATTTATTTATTTTTCGTACATCACTAAGATAGGCGGTACGATCATAACGAGTAGCGATCGCGTGTAAATATGCATATATATATATATAAATATATATATGTACATATATATATTAATATTGCTCAATGTTGTGTAAAATTGTCGTAGTTGATAAAATATATGTATATATATATTATGCGCTTGGAGGGATTAGACTTTTCTTTTCATTATCTATAATTCGCTCATTTTTCTCGCCAATATCTGAGTCGTCCGAACAGCGCGGAGCGCCCACTTCGTATTTTCATTTTGTGCCCAAAGCACAACAAATTGCCTTTTCGCCAATAATTTTGCTCTCCAGCGACGTTGGAATCTTTCTTCGACGTTGAGAAAAATTCAATTCATTCCCTCGATATATATAATATATATATATTAATAAAGCCGCAAATCGACTTATCGGAGGGTATTGCATTTTCTCCGTTGACCGAAAATCCTTTGGTCTACGCTTCGTTTTGTTTTTTGTTTTGTGGGTTTTTTTTTTAATCAAAATACTGTTGTATTTTTCATTGTTGATGAATGCGATATATAAATCTTGACTTCGGACTTGGAATTTTTTTTTTCTCGTCAATCCTTTTTATCTGTATGAATTATTATGGCATCAAGCGGAAAATCGCCCGAAAGTCATGGTTTAAATTTTTTCTCGTCAATCGAATTTTAAAAATTGTTTTTAATTCATTTGCGTAATTGAATAATTATCAACGATTCGCGGGGCGTTTGAATAATCGTATATCTCGAGTCAATCCCGATCTCACTCGGGATCGTCTTCGTTGGATCCGTAATCGAAGTCTTCCTGGCGTCACAAACTCACGAGTTTCGGTGGATTTGCGTCGGGAGAGCTGAGATCAACGGCGGAGAGATTGTTTCTCTGTTGACTGGAACACGACGGTATAAGGGGCGTCGATACGGGAGTTAATCCGGTGCCGCCTTCCATAAGGGAATCGAAATTAAATGGAATCCCACTGGACGGGGTGGTGATCGGTACTCCGGCGACTTCCGACGCGGTTTTCATGAAAGTCGGCGTCTCGACGGTTTTAAATTGCAGCGAATCCGGTCGTTCCTTTGGTTCGGTAAATATCGGCAACGAGTTCGGTCGGTTATTGTTGTCGAAACCGACTGGCAATGTGTTGGGTCTGTTGGCTCTTGCGGTGGGTGCTGCGGCTTCTCTTTTCGGCGGTTCGACGAAATGATCGTCCGAAGTAACGTCGGGTTTTATTACGGGTTTTACGTCGGGCGGCGATGAAGAACGTATTCGGCATACGGCTCTGTGCGCTTCGAGAATGAATTCCAATTCATCCTTTGCTTGTTGCAGCTGATGGATCTCGTCCTGCAGACTCTGTTTTTTCTGTTCCAAACCCTCGGTCTCCTTTTTTCGTTCGATAAAAAAATAAAAAAAGGGAAAAAATTTTATTAGAAATTTAAAAAACGATAAAAATTTATAATTGAATTTTTTTTTTTTTTTTTTATGGAGTACTTACTTCTAGTAGGGAATTTGTATGGTCCATACGTCGCTTACGGCATCTCGCTGCTGCCATCTTATTTCTTTCTCTGCGCACCTGACGTCTTTCCTCCTCCTCGGGGGACATACCGATTGTTCTCGTTGGTCTTCTTCCGCCCATATTGCGCCGCGTTTGGTGATTATTTTGCTGTTGTTGCTGCTGTTGCTCGTGTTGCTGCTGCTGCTGATGCTGCTGGGGTTGCTGCTGATGCCCCAAATTGTGATGCTGATTTTCGAGAAGCGCGTTATTCGGACTTTGAGTATTTTGCGTCTGTGCCGGCGTCGGTTGCGATGGCTCGACGAGCGGCGGCACGAAACCAGCCTCTCGGCTATGCGACGCCGACTCGCTCGTCAATTCGAGAAAAGTCTGCTCGATACTCCGAAGGGTTGTCGGCGTCAGCGTGGGAGTCGTCCTCGTCGGGACACCGCTGTGCAAACCATCCAACGAAACGAGCTATAAAAATAATAACAAAAAAACAATTATATCTCATTTATTTTTTTATTTTTTCTTATTTATTTATTATTATTATTATTATTTATTTATCGCCTTTTTTCATTAAACTAATCGATTATTTATAGCTATAATGATAAATAAATAATTTATTGTATTGTATATATTTATATTCGCGTAATAATCGATAATTACGCGTAAGCAGAATCATTCCAAAATGAATATTGCATTTTTTTTCTATGATATCTATCGACAGAAAAATTCGGAAGAAAAATAAAGAAAAGGTATTATTATTACTATACGCAAAAAAAAATCGATTTTTTGCATTGTAACATTCTGTTTTTTGTTTTAACGAAAATTAAAGAAAAAAAAAAGTTTCGATATTTATTCAACGAATTATTATTATTATTATTATTATTTTAATATATTTTATCGATTTTTTCTGTGTACATATGTATAATATGATTATCCTTTCGTTATTCTTCATTTTGATTTTAGTTTAATTTGGAGCAATCGACGCGATTAAATATTACGATTGACGACGTTACACAATTGCACATTAATTAAAACGATTGCAAGATTTTTCTTGAAGAATATTTGAATTTTCGATGATCATGCGGAATGGCGCCGGGGGTCCGACGAACTCGGATAAAAAGAAATAAAGCGATGAAGCAAAGGAGCGGGAAAAAAGAAAAAAAAAACTCCGAGCAGACTAATTTTGGCTGTGATGCAGCGTATACGCGGGTCACGAGGAAGGAGAGAAGGCGACGGGGAAGCATCGCGCGCCAAGGCATTTTCAGGAACGCTGTTACCTTCTCCACCTCCGCGCATCGCGTCGTCGTTATCCGCGCTCTCCGCAAACACCGGGGGCTCTCCTTTTTCTTTTTTATTCCACGACGATAGTCTCGACTCTCAATTGATCGTAACGCGCGCACGCAAAAATATCGATGATGTCGCGAAATGATAAGTTATCGGTGTGGCAACGAAAAGCGCGTATATCATTATTCTCGCGAATCGAGACGGATAAGCGCCCGTCGGGACGGAACGACGAGTTTGCCAGGTGAACCCGCAACGTCGTTAAGGCCCCAACACTCGCTAAACTAAAGTGACTGTTATGATCCGCGCGGCCGCGAGAGCCCGATGTGTCATGGCTAAAGTTACTCCCCGGTGCTGAGCGCTAACCGCCCGAAAGATCGCGTATATATCGCAGTCCACCCACCGCCTCGAAAAATTCTATCTTCGCCCCTAATTTACGTTCTCCCGAATAATCGCAATTGTTAATTCATATCGCGCATATATCATTCATTTTTATTATTATTCGTTGAATGATTTCCATCGTTCACGAGCGTTCGCGAGTTTCGAGAAAAACAACATTCGAGAGCTTTCACTTGCGTCAGTGGAAGAAACCATATCCGTGTATTCTTCCGAGAATCTTTGACTCGGAAATTTCATAACCTCAATTTTTTTTTTTTTTCCATTAATTTCATTTGCCTACAGATTTAATTAATTTTTTGATCGTTGGCAACACACCGCAATACGAAGGGTCCGCGTATTATGCATTTAATATCACAAAAACCCGTAATAGGCGCGTGGCGCGAAAAAACATCGCGATGTTTGCACGACGATTGATAAAAGTCAACATGCGAACAGCGTACGCAGGGCGACGCGAACGATAACACGAGTCAAAGAGAGAGAGAGAGAGAGTTTTGTCGCCAGCGTGTTTGAACGCGTCGCCGCACGGCTCGGAACGGAATGGATCAAGAAACTTATAAATTGCAGTAGTTTCCGCGTCGTCCACGAGGAAAGATTGATTCTCGTCTCGTGCGGGAGGTTTCGATGGGTTTGGGATCTTTTAAAATTCAACAACACTTCGATCACGCAATACTCACGATTTATTTTTCATTGGTAATTATTCTTATTTCGTCGAACTTTTACCTGCTGATAAAGCAACTCCTGCGCGAGTATATTCGCAATATCGACAGGATCCATGGCCGTTGTCATAGTTTTCGTATTTTTTTTTTTTTTTTTTCTCGTCAAGATGATTATAACAAGTTATTCGTTGCGTTTCGTTTGTCTCGTAGAATAAATAGAAGGGTTTTGGGGGGAAAGAATCGTGTTTTCGGTGGATGAAAAGTCGGCAACGAAACGCGATTGATTTTGTCGATGCAATCGAGTCGGATCGTTCGTTCGTAAGAAGGTCGCTTGGGAGTCGGTGCGAAGAGCGCGTTACTACTGTTATTTTTTTTGTTTCTCCGCGTCTGTTTTTTTTTTTTTTTTTCTTTATCTTTTCGTCTTTTTTTTATTTTTAATCTTCGCAACAGTATACCACTGTGAAAAGTTCGGTCGCTCTCCGTTCCTAATCTCTCCCTCTTCCTGTGGCTCTCGCGCCTCCCCGGGAAGTCGCTGCGTCGTCTACCGACGCCTCTCTCATACTGCGGACGTCCCGATGTCGTCGCGGTTGCCGGCGCTCGACGCTCGCCGTTTTCTCTTGCCATGCGACTTGGCATCGCGACCCCCAAAAATAGATGCGAATTTTGAGCAACGCTACGAAAACCCCGCTCGCCGCTTCGGGGGATATCAAGAGACCCGCAGAGCATCTTGACGCCAAGTACACCGCATAAAAAAAAAAAAAAAACAAGTACGGCGCACGGGGCTCTTCCGGCGATTAACGTGAAATTATTGACGAGTATCTACAATTTTTGGCAATTTTTCAGACGTACCGATGTTAAAATTCAAAATTTCGATCTATTCGATTATCGATTTTTTTTTTACGAAAAATAAAAAAAAAAATTTACTTCCGAATTTCCTCGTGTAACTTTTAAAAGTTTTTTTTTTCGTGTTTCTATCGCGTTTAACGCACCTGTGGCTCGAGATTTACCGGACTACTAAGTAACGACGACGAAGTTTTAGACTTCGGGATAAACAAGAGGATGCGGTTGGCTTATCGTATCAAGCGCCGTCCGCCACAATCGGACTTTTTCCTTTAAGAAAAATAATAGAATACTAAATTGCCGTACGTTCGAATGAGAAAAGAACTCGAGAGGAAAGAGCGTTGACCACCCCGGACGACGAGAGCGGTGAAAAACCTCGAGGACCGTCCGGTGTACGTTGCGCCGAACGAGGACTGTGTCGAAAATAGTAAGATGCATACACACCGCCAAGAGAGACAAAGGAGATAGAGGAAACCTGAGCGCGTGACACGAGACCGTTTTACAAAGAAAAATAATTGTCGAAGAATTTTTATTACGTTTTTTTCGTTAATCTTTTGAAAAAAAATGCTGTCCGCGCGATAACAATGGATTTTGTCCGAACGGACGGTCCGTACAATGCGACACGACTTACCTCGAAACGTCGTAGAATAAGAAATTATTCTTTCGAATCGCTCGCTAGCGGTATATTAATCGTAGAGCGTTGAAGCTATAAAACTGAGTATAATACGAGTCTGCGATAATAAGCGAACGAGAATGAATGGTGGGGGGGAGGCAGAGCAGCGCGCCGCGTGCGCCGAGTTAAAAGGTCCACCCGATACGGAGTATAGCGAGGAAACTCGACGACGGTCGTAGTGACACTGACAGTGCCTTCTGTCATCGTGAATCGTGATGCTGCCGCGCGCTCGTGCCGCTCCCGCCGTCGTCGTCGTTGCGATGGTGGTGGAGAAGGAAGAGTAGGAGGAAAAGAGGCGCTATCGGGACGACATCGTATGCCTCCTTCGCTCGCGATATTTGTTAGGTTAGACGAGCTCTCGGAAAAAAAAAAAAAAAAAAAAAACGATCTATCGATCGTCGATTGAGCGCGAAGGATTTAATCTGACAAACAAAGTATATACGCGAAAGCCAAGCGGCGTGTCTCTACCGAGAAAATCCGTACCGTGCCAGATTGCGTCACATATTTCATTCGCTCGTTCCGGTATCGAACTCGGGCGTAGCGGGGAGTCAGAGTGAGAGAGAAAGAGATAGAAACCGTCGATTCGCGCGCTTGCGTATATCTACTACGTAGTATTGTAGCTGAACGACGATTCCGAGAAGTCAGTTGTGTCGCTGAACGTCGTCGCAAGTAATTCCCGGTAAGGTTAGATTATTACTCGCGTGCGAAAAACTTGACTTGTCGAAAATAACCTCGAAAATCGATGTAAAACGTAAAAAAAAACGTCGAAATGTTAGAAATAAATAAATGAAAAAAAAAAAAAAAAATGTATATATGGTGCCCGATCCTGGTTACCAGCCCGGCCGACTCTTTCGTCAGTCACACGGGGCACAACGGCTCCGGGAATTCCTGAGAACTGACGCAATCCTCAAGGTATTTCCGACGCGCTCGCGCGCTCGCTGCACTTGGACAGCGGCAATGGATAGCAGGCACTGTATAATCGCGTAGTACATAGAATATATCGAAAGGCACACGTGCTCTACCGACGACTATGGCGACGTACACGACGAACCCCATTTTCGATAACTGCATTTACCATAATAGATCGTCGGACGAAATAATAATAATAATGAATAAAAGAAAAAAGGAAAAAAAATTAAATAAAAGAAACGGATGTCGTTATTGATCGATAAATCGTTGTTTTTACGAGGTGTACTGAAGTTTCTGTACGGTAATTTCTATCGGCTTCCGAGAATCGTCAAGAGAGTCGGAGTGTAGTAGTCGAGGATTTTCATTCATAAATCGTTGTAGTTGGTTAGCGAGCCACGAGAGAAGGATGAGTCAGAGGCCGCGAAACTGAGCTAAGCATTACGGAAATAAGACTGGTCGGCGGCATGGCCGCCTTCAGAGACCCCCTCCCCCTCCCCCGCCTGTTAAAACTCGTTACTTTTTACGATTCGTCCTCAGAAGCGCGAGTTACCAGTTAGCGATGTTATAATGAAAAAATCGCGCAGATCTTCGGCTAAAGGAGAACATTTTTTTGGCCATTGTCCCCGGTACTCGATAAACTTAATTTCTCTCTCGATGTACGCTGCTCACCCGCCCTACGTAATTGAAGGGTTAACGAACGTCAACTCGTCGTTTCCTCTCAGATTTGAGGATTATCCTGTGATGCAGGATACCAACCGGCAACTTTACGAAAGTCGACAAATGACGATCGATGTAATTTTTTTTTATGTCTTTGTTGTTTATCGAGAATACAATTATTTTTCATCGAGAATATCATTATTTTTCATCGAGAATATCATTATTTTTCATCGAGAATATCATTATTTTTCATCGAAATTTTAATTTTTTTTCGAAAAATTGATTTTTTTTGAAAATCGAAAAAAAATTTTTTTTTGAACGGAAAATTTCACAAGTTACAGAAGATTAACTGCTACGCTTACCATGGCTTTCTCTTCTTTCGTTAGCTGCCAGGGATCCGCGGCTACCAAGGTCGAGTACATCGAGAACGGGGAATACGCGTGATCGTCTGTCATGACTTGGTAAAAGTCTGAGTTTGGCACGAGTTGTGACATTGACCCTTTCGTTGCTCTACTTCGACGAATTTTTTCTTATTTCGTTAATTTTAATCGATTTAATCACTGAATAAAAACTTTCAATCGTCGTGCACCTTCGTAATAATAATAATTATATCGCGAACTCTGAGAAAACGAAAGAAAAGTTAACGTCTTTTTTTCCTTACGCGCGGAAACGTTCGACTTTCCAACACTGAGACACACGGTGCGTCGATGCCGAATACGCGTTGACTGAACGACTCGTCAACGTGACTGTGAAACTATATACTCATTGTAGATAGCGGGAGAACGACACCCGCTATCCCCACTCCACCGCCGCGTGTTCTCTCGGGTAGGAAACGGAATAGCGAGAAGAGAAACGAGCGCCAACGACGTTCAATGAGCAACGAGGAACGGGTATCATGCGGCGAGTGGCCGCGGAGCGGGCAAACGAGACATCGCTCCCTCTCTCTCGCGCGCGTAAGTACTCCGAGGGTATACGATCGTGACGTCATGACCATCTTGATTGCCGACAGCGTCGCGACCAATGGTAATAGGCCGCTTAGCACGACCGTTTATCTTACTATCGTCACAGCGTAGAATTTCGTTGAATCGTTCGAAAGCACGCGGAACGAGACTCCCGTTTCCACGTATTAAAATCCCACATCAAGGTAAGTCCCGTGCAAATCGCAGACGATCGCGAAACAGCCGAGAAACCGGAGCATTTCTTGCAATTCCTCCCCTTAGTCTCTACTTTGGCTCGTGTTACTATTTTCGTATGGGGAATTCCCGTCGGTCGCTTTGTTTATCGTCGGGGACTCGAAACATCGCGTCCACTGCTGCCCCTCCGGATACTTTCCTAATTGCTTGTCAAATTTGTTGGAATATTCCGAAATTCGCCGTAAAGTACTTTTAAACGTTTTTAAAAATATTTAACGTCCATTTTTTTCGAACTGTTAGCTTTTTCTTTTCTCAATTATTTCGGTCTTCGTAATAGCTCCCCCCCCCCCCCCCCCCCCGGCGTTTCCGAACTTAACCTCCTAATAGCTTGCAAAACATAATGAGCCTCTTCTGTGCTTTACGAGTACCGCTAATAGTGCGCGTCGATCGTCGAGAAAACGACAGAGTCATTTAGGTAGTTTGCATTTAGGTATAAGGAAAGTGCGGAACAAAAGACCGCGGGTTCCGTCTGCACCGCATAAAACAATCGATGACTCTCCCGATACTCGAGACGAGACCGTTCTATAATCGTTTCTACAACAATACAAAGAGACTTTTCCACCCGAGTTGGCAAGAACCTTCGCACATTCGCATGACAATGGACTCGGATTCTTCGATGAGTAAAACAATGTTTGGGGACGTGAAAGCCGCGAAACAATTTTTCAATAAAAATTCCGAAGCTCGTCGTTTTATCTCTCCGACAGCCGACTTGAGGCATATATATATATATATACATACGATATATCGATACGATGTATAGTATCGTATATATATACGATATACGACATATATATATCTAGTAGGTTATTGTTTTGGTCGAGTCGAACGTCGACCGAGGTTGCGAACGCGGTGCAGACTCGAGTGAAGCAAATCTCAACTTGAACGCAGTGAGAATCGTGTCACGACCTTCGAGCTCCCGATACTACATTACCACTGACAACGGCACACGTTGCCATATCGCCGAATAAGCGATCAGCGAACTAACGCGGCAAATAGCCGAGGATTACGAAGAGATCAACATTGAAGAAGCTTTGCATCGGCCGAGAAAGCCAGAGCACCTGTGACTCATCGTGTAAACATTCATTACTATTCTATACGACGCTTTATCTTTTGTTGTGTGTACCTAACCATCCGAAGCGAATATTTTCGGCCTGCAGACCTGACAAATTAATTACTGACGAATTAAAATAACAACGAAATAAACAGTTTATCTCGTAAAAAATACGCGTGCGTGCGACAACGAGGCACGATCGCGCGTTATTGCGCAACAACAGTGACTGGCACTCGAAAGCCGAGACTCGCACAACTAGCAACGTTGATAGTTGATACTGTGTTGAATCGCTATTAATCAATCGTTCGGTAGCGCGAGATTTTTTTCTCGGCAAAGTTTCGATCTATTTGTCTTTTTATGAATTCTAACCTCAAATTTTCGTTGCGCGTGTCCGCGTTGCGTTGAATCGCAAAATAAATATATAACGACGCAAAACCTGTACAATTGGACCCGCCAATTTTTCGAGTTCGAGGCTCTCGCGGTTCGGGGTATTATTACGTCACTCGTCGAACGTTCGTACTGCGCCATTCGAAAGTATAATCGAAGAAGCGGCGATAGATAGGAAGGAGATTCAGGTTGGTAATTTTACTCACGTTACTCGGTAGAGCTGCGGAATTAGCGATACTCGACAGAAAGTCGTGGCTGACGCGAGAGCTCTGCGAGGCACCGCTGTCGCTCGATACGCTCGAGCTGTCGTACAACACGTCCGAGACGTCCAGCTTCATGATCGTTGCGTTGAATTTTGTTGTTCTGTCTTTTGTTTTTCTTTTATTTTAATATCCCGTATAATACACGATCTTGCGCGATACACGCAAGTTTTTTTTATCGCACGTCAACGCGAAAAGTGATTGGTGAGGCTTCGCAGAGATTGATAATAAAGAGGGAGGTTATTAGGAAACGAATAACGCGAGAGTACGCGAGAGATACGTAAGTATACGGTACACCACTGAAACGTTCTCCCTCGAAACTGCTGGTAGGTTACCGCTGCTGCTGCTAGCGCAAAACTGGCGAGCGATGACTCATAAACGTGGGGGAATACCTCGGTCTTCGTACGAGTTCGGCAGGCTCGCGACTCTCCGCCGTCGGCACACGAGTCCCCCGACTTCGAGTCTAGACTCTGACCAGTCGCCATCTTGGATGGAAATCGACGACGTTTAAAAACTTTGTGATGAGCGTATCGCGCTATATATATATATAAGATTCAATATTTAAATTATCGGAGAAATATGGGATCGATGAAAATTTGGGTACATCGCGCATACCGGGGTCGATAAAACATTTGTAGGTTGACAGCGCCGCCGTTTGTTTGGGCCGTTTCCGAGAAGCGTCCAATAATGAGTCACAGACGGG
Source organism: Cryptus viduatorius (assembly GCA_964006125.1). Taxonomy (NCBI): domain Eukaryota; kingdom Metazoa; phylum Arthropoda; class Insecta; order Hymenoptera; family Ichneumonidae; genus Cryptus; species Cryptus viduatorius. The sequence goes on from OZ023223.1 coordinate 7,377,145, forward strand.
TAGATCGTGTGGGCGGCCACGCTACCGAGTCGGAGAATATCGAACGGGGGAAACGAAATGACTCACCGGGTTAACTTATAGAAACGTAAATTCTTAAGGCAATGCGAAAACTCCTCTATAGGTAAAACAGTTATCCCTTGAAAGAAAAGCTGCTTTGCTCGATAGCAATAATGATAATACAAATATTTGTATAGAAAATTAAAACGAAAAAACAGTACACAAATGATATCCCGTAGTTTCAAGTCGAAGGGACGTATTTTTTGTATTAAACGTACAATATATATTAAAAAAAATGTCACAATAAATAATAACAAAAACAATTTATTGTTTTTCACTATCATAAACATAAAATTCAATCCGTACATGTTGATTTTATCATCTATCGAATAAATAGTAAACTGATGTACGGTACGCGATAGACATGCATGAAGATACGCGATATGAAATTCCCGTATATCTACGCCCCATTATCATGTGCACAGTGTGCGTAAATGGATGACTCATGAGAGCTGCGAATACAGAGGGCCTGATATCGGATCCATGTTGGCGCGATGTTTTCATAAACAATCGTTATTCAATGCCGTTTGTTATTACGAAGAGTACGAAACACGGTATAGCTATGTTTCGAGAGGGAAGAAGGTATTCGGTTATCTTATGTAGCGTTCAGCTAAGTATATCGCGCTAAAACGTATAGAAAAAGTGCCGATACTTAACTACAAGTACGCCATACGTGTTGCCATAAGTACCAATTGGGTACGGAGGCTATTCTCTCGATTATGGTCATTCAAGGTAAGATGCAGGTACATAAATAGCTCCTTTTTCGATACCCGGTGCCTTATTGTGATTAAATTAGTATAATTACAAAATACCTTTGATGCGCATCTACGTAGAAAATGGCGGGTATGAAAATACGAGATACGGAATTAGTCGTTAATCGGTCTCTGTGTATAACCTCCGAATTCTACCTGTTATAACTCTTCTTGCTTTCATTACTTACATTTTTACCTATCTACGATCTTATTTTTACTTTATTTCGTATTTTATAAAGGTACATGTTTCTTTTCTCGATCTTCAACGGTGTTACGTACGCTTACAGGTATAACGATAAAAGAAATAATAACAATGACAGTTAACCAATAAAATAATAACGACACGTAGACGCGTCCATGTATCAGTTTATTTCCCTTCCATGCACCCGACGTCGATTACAAACCAAGTCCATTATTATAATTTCGCAAAGAATAATCTGCGATTATCCGATGTATATACATCGCGAGCGAGTCGCAGAGAAATCTCTGAAGGTTGAGAAAAAAACTTCGTTGATTCGCTATCGCGAGGAATATTTGTAGAAAGTAGTTATCGTTTGCTTTGTCCGGAATTTTTATCTTATCGCATCTCTAACGATGATCGCCGTTGTACAAGGATATCGGTTTATAATAGGATTTGAACGAATGTCGCGAAAATCTAATCGGAGGCTTTGTATTCGCGGCGCGAAGTTATATATATATATATATATACTACATAGACGAGAGACGAAAATTCTCGTCGTCGCGTTGGACTCTGTATCGCAGCTGTGGATGCGAATCTGGAGTAAAACGCCACTTGTTTTATTTGCACCACGGTACGCGTACTTGCAGCGAAAAATGAGTCAAGCGTCGCTGCAACGCGCACGTGTACTCCGGACTCGATGACGACGCCGCGCACAGACAGGCACGGCGCGCACGCTTAGCAATCAACGAGAAAACAAAGGATTTCCAACGCCGAGCGGCGTGCATTGCGCGTCCGACTATTTTCTTTGCCACTTTTGTAGATATCGAAGTATTGTCATATTATTCAGCAGATTTTGCCGATTACCAAATAACCCGACAATACGAATACACGAATAACGAATTTTTCGGTATCATCGCCGTTATCTCGAACTCGAACGACTCTATCTTCCGCAGATAAGAGACGTATTTTTCCACTTCACGCGATTTGTTTCGCGCCCACTGAAGGACCGCGCGATCAGTTAAATAATAAAAAGGCAAAATAAAAACGACACAAGTTTCACATACTATTTTAATCACCAGAGATTATCGTCGATAATTTGCGCTTACAAAACGGTTCGCTGTCGCGTAGAAAATAAGTTTGTGTTTTTATACATTTCGTTATTATATCTAAATATCTCTATCGAGTTTAAAACTTGTTTAATAAATATACTATATTATATAGAAAATTGAGGTGTTTTTTTTTCTATTTTCCTTGACCGGCACATGTTTATTATTATTTTTTTCTTATTTTAAAGTATTAGTGATTAAAATTAAAATTGAATCCAACGTACCCGCGACACGAGACTTATATTATTATGTACGTATATAACACAAATAAAAAAAGTTTTTTCGAAATTTTATAAAAATGTGTTCGAGTCGTTTTGATTAAAAAAAAAAAAAGTCCCTAAAGTTTTTTAGCGTTCGACTCGTATCGTATAGACGAAGAATTTTTATACTTTTTTTTTTTGTGATTTTATTCTACAATCAAATCGAAGTGATCGATTTCTTCGAAAGTTTCGTTGAGATCCTTTGCCCATTCTTCGATTTTCTTTTGTCGCTGCTTCTCGATCTTTGTTATTTTTCTCCTCTTTGTGCTGTGATTGACGTGTTCATCGGCGTGTACATCGACGTTCCTATCTTCGTCCTCGTCATCCGAGTAGGCGATCCGTGCCGCTGCACGTTTCCGTTTATACAAGTGTCTTGGTGGCTGGAAAAAAAAGTAAATAAATAACAAAGAAAATTAATTTACGATGCGGAATACTCGTAAACAAAGAATTCCGGAAATTTTCCAGATTTTACCGAGCGAAATTCTAACACTTTTACTAATTATTTTAACTTTATTGTTGACAAATTTCAGCCTTTTACGGTGATTTTTTAATTAAATTACGATGCGGAATACTCGTAGACAAAGAAGTCCGAAAATTTTCCAGACTTTTACCGAGCGAAATTCTGATACAAATTCTTCTTCAAATTCCAATAAAATTTTTCTTTTATTTTTTATTTGATTATTTTATTTTTTGATTATTTTAAAGGAATATCGGTAAATAAATGTTGAAATTTACAAATTATTTTTTCTTTTTTTTTTGACCCCAAAAAGCATTAATACTATTTGGCGAAAAGATCGACTTAAAAAAAAAAAGAAAAATTACAGATTTGCAGGTTGAGTGATTATTTTAAAGGAAAATCGGCAAATAAATGTTGAAATTTACCTGTTTGAAGTGCACCGGTTCTAAATCAGCGAACAAAAGATTTTCCGTCGGACTCGACTCGTTTTTTTCGATCGAAAGATCGAAGGTATCGGAAAAAGTGAGAGGTTTTGCAGACGGGACGTGCTGTTCCTGATTTTCTTCGCGTTCAATCCTCTCTATCGGATCATCGGATCGAAGGACAATTTTTTCCACCGTCGTCGGTAGTTGAAGATGTTTTTTAATTTCGCCAATCGATAGTCTCGCGGTTAACGCATCGCTGTGCGTCGCTTCATTTTTACTATCAATTGCTTTAGCAACGATTTTCTTGGGGGCTTTTGGTTTCGCAAACTTAACAGTCGCGGGATGAATAATCGGCGGTTCCTCAGTCTCGTCAATGTCGTCGTCAAAGCCAAAAGCATTTTCCACGTTCGTCTCTTTCGTTATTCGCGGATTAATCGTCTTACCGCTTATCGGCTCGGAATCCGCGTCGTCGAATATTCCATGAATTGTCGTGATTCTCGTACTCGTTGGTACTTTTTCAAGATTCAAGAAGTTATTGAGATTCGATTGTTTCAGAAGTCGCGATTCCGTCAACGGAGTTCGATTCTGTAATCCCGATGGACCCGCCTGAGGCACGAGATTCGTCTTCGTCGAGAGTTTCGTTGGCGATCGACAAGAATTCGGCTGCTGTCTTCTCGGACTCTCCGGCGATTTCTCTTTTTTTGAAGGCGCCGAATTTTCTTTGTCGTCGGCGATATCCTCGATAACATCGGATGATTCCATTTCCTCGATAACGTCGGCACCGAAACTTGGCGCATTTTCGTTGCAAATTTCGGTATTCATTTTTTTCGGGGATTTTGCGATTTTAGCGACATTTTCGTCGATATTATTGGATCTTATTTCGTGTGGACTCTCGATAATTGCTTTGTTAACAAAATTCAACTTATTTACATTGGAGATCTCTGTTCCAAATTTTCTCGGAGATTTGGCGATTTTAATGTTTTTTTCCGAAGTTTCGTTGGGACTTTCGATAATTGCTTTAGTAATAAACTTCGAGTTTTTTACATTGGAAATCTCTGTACCAAATTTTCTCGGGGATTTTCCAAATTTGACATTTTCGTCGGAAGTTTCGTTGGAATTCTCGATATTCTTGGTAACAAATTTTGAGACTTTTACATTGGAGATTTCTGTACCAAATTTTCTCGGGGATTTGGCAACTTTAACGTTTTCGGCGGAATTTTCGTTGGGACTCTCGATGATTGCCTTAGTAATAAAATTCGAGTTTTTCATATTGGAGATCTCTGTGCCAAATTTTCTCGGAGATTTCGCAACTTTAACAACGTTTTCGTCAGAAATATTCGATCCCTTTTTCTCGGGACTCTCGTTACTCGTCTTCGCACCGAATCTCGGCGCGGCGTTGCAAATTTCGGTACCAAATTTTCTCGGGGATTTAGTTATCTTGGCGGATTTTTTCGGCGTTGGTTTGTCGACAAGCTGTGGCGAGGAGTTCTCGGAATTTCTTTTCATTTCACTGGCAATCATCGGTCGGAACGTCGAAATCGTTTTGCCGGAATTCCCGACGTTTCTCATCGGTGAACTTATCTGCGGAGTGCTCTGAACGATCCCTTTGACCCGAGAAAATTGGTGAATCGGGAAAGTTGGGGCTCTCCACGGACTGCCGGGATCGAAATTATCGATAGCTTTCGAAATCGGAGATAACGATTTATTGAGTAAAATATGATTGCTCATTGTTTTGTATAGACCCGTCGGTTCCACGACGAAGGCACTCGTCGCGCGTAATTCTTGATGATCGTTTTTACGCGATTCTCCCGAATTACGCAGAGCCGCCGAATTTATTCGCGCGTTTCCCTTGAGTTCGAGGCATTCGACAACAATCGGTTTCGTAGTTTGCTTCGTCGTTACATTTATTTCTTGTGGCGGTTCGTTGAATTCCATCGGTGAAAAATCGTCCACATTTTGGGCGCTCGAAGGAACATCGTCAATTTTTTTCTCTTTCTTTGCCTCGTCATTTTTTGCGGTCAGAGTTCTCGCCGTCGCTTTAGCATCGGAAGCAAATTTCTTGGCGGTCGCCTTCGACTTTTTCGCGATAACTCTCGTCCCCAATCTTCTCTTTTTCCGCTTCTTCGCCATTCTTTCCAGTGAATCGTTGCTGTTGTATTCGAATTCGTATATCTCGCTGGGATTATTTTCTCGTCCTTCTGTTAATTTTAACGTTTTGTAAATCGGCAATTTTCGTTCGTTCGTTTTATCGTCTCCAACGGCGACTTGCGATTTTTCAAGAATAGTCGATTCCTCATGGTAATTCTTTGCCGCTTGACGAGGTCTCAGATTTTTCTTGGCGTTTTGCTTCATAAATGACTCTTGCAGCGTCGTCTGACGTAATTTGAAGGAATTATCGAATTTCGGTTTGTCACGCGCAACGATTTTTCGTTTGCCACTGGGCGCTTTCTTTTCAGGCTCTGTGTTTTCCACATTAGAGACACCGGACGCTTTATTCTTGAAGAATTTTCTCTTCGGCACAATGTGTTCTGCCGACTTCCGCGTATCCAGAGAACGTCGTAGGGATTTCTTGGGCGATGACTTGTTACCTTTAACTTCTTTTTCGACGTTAGGAACGCGACGAGTCCGAATTCTTGCTGCGTAATTCTCGATATCGACGGTTTTTGTGGTCTTGTTCTTTGACTCAATATCGGAGAAAGCATTTTTTTTCATTGGCTTCTTTCCGCTTCGTTCTTCGCTCGTACCTTTTTTTTTCAAAACATCAGATTTCAGCGTTGGCTTAGCCAGGTTTGTTCTGTCCCGCAGAACAGGTGATCCGAATATGGAAATGGTTCTGTCGCTTTCGCGCGAATTACCTTTGGCACTTGCGACGCGCGACTCTTTCGACGGTTCCTGGGTCCGTGACGTTGCGTCGTTTTCGGCGTTTGTTTTGCGCCCTTTTCTCGGTTTCGATTGGAGAATGTATTCGTCTTCGGAATATTTTAGCGGGACTCGCTTCGTAGATCTCGTCGGACGTGCCATCCTCGCGAACGATCGAGATGAATCTCTGCAACAATCGCCGTTAATTCTCGTAATTCTTTCGATATGCTAACCTCAAAATTGTGATGACGTATTGGTTCGCGTTTTACCTTGTTCCGATTTATCGATATTCTTAAAGATATTCTACGCAATCGATGACTCCGTCGAATATATCTTTGACACTCGAATTATACACAATTGTTGTGATTAACTCGATTGTATCTCGTGAAAACTTCGGTACGCGCGCAAAAATCAAGCTTAATCAGGCCATCACGGCCATTTTTTTGAAAGGCTGTTTGTTATTTTCTACGAAAGCGTCGACCAATGAAAAGCGCGCGTTTAGCGGCGGTACTTGCGGTACAGTCAAGACCGTCGAGTACTTCGATCTTACTAATTGTTTTTTTTTGTACACAAGAGACGAGGCGGAAAATGTATAATAATGGATTGACCGAAATTTAACCAATTACAATAATCAGTTGGCGGTAATCGATTTGCAAACGATAATGTTCTTACGATAAATCAGGCGATACGGCCATTTTTTTTGAAAGTCTGTTTTCATTTTCTGGGAAAGTTGAACGTCGGCCAATCGGAAACTCATGTTATAAGGGTGGGGGGAGGGGACTTTGGGATGTGTCAAGAGTATCGAGTTTAATTAATTGTTCGTAGACGTTTTGAAGGAAAGAAATAAAAAGTATTGTATTGAATTTATTCGAAAATAACGAAGTTTCCAAAACGTTCGTGGTAAACCATGAATATTGTCGTTAAAATTCTTCCTGGGAATTTGTATCTAATTGATTCGACTGTACCGCCACAAATAACTACTCACCTTTATATTATAACGATGCCTCTCCCACCCCCGCATTGTTGCCGTTGTCATCCGTGTACCTCGCCTGTGTCGCTGCGCGCGGCCGACCGCAGACACACACGACAGTCGAGGGCTGCGTGCGTAACCGCATTTATGACAATCGTGAAAAAATGACATTGTCAAATATATCGTCTTCTTACAATTATACATAATAAATAAAATTTAAATACGCAGCAGTTAGTTATACTTCGATGATCAGTGGTTGCCGATCTCGCTGTGACACTATGTCCAGACGGGCGGTGAAGACACAACGATTTTTTTAAAGTTCATTTGGAGTTAACCAACTTTTTTTTTAACTCTCTCTGGTTGTTGCTGCTGTGGAGAAATGGTAGCAGCCGGAGCTACCGGATTAATGTCAGCGAGTGATAGTGGCACAACGAAAGAAGCGGATAACATTCCGGTGCATTATAAAGTGCAAAATGCTCAACGGAGTTGCGACAGTCAAGCGAAAACAAGCGTCAAAGTGGAAAAGAGAAACAGCGTCAGGAGCTCTAATAAGACCGCTACTGCCCCTATCCGGGAGACTAAAGCTTCCAGATTACGCGCAGCATCTCTCTGTGTATCTCCTACCGGTAAAATATAACTATTTTTTTTGCGCCGAATTATTAAATACTTTTTTACATCGATGCATTTTAATGTTTTCAGAAACTTCTCCCCAAGGTAAAAAATCAGTGATAGCGGACCATTTGGGAACAAGTTCTTCAAGGAAAGCTGTGAGTAATCGAATATTTTTTTTTTTTTATCGAGTCATCGGCGACCGTACAAACATTCTTTTCCTATCGTTTCATCATCAATTTTTTTATCATTTTTTTTTATTGCGAGAAATCTCTCGAGTAATCAAAGGCGGTACCTTTTTTTTACAGAGTTGTTCTCAATAATAGAAGTATATATATACAGTATATATATAAATACAAATATTTAATCATTAGTTATATAGTGTCTTATATAACAATGCATTCGGCAGATTATGTATTTATTCAGTTATTTACTTCATTAATGAGGAAACGCTTCTATACGCATTATAAAACAAAATATTCAAATTCATATTTCAGATTTATAAAAAAAAATTAAATTTTTTTTTTTTTTTTTTCTATATTATTTCGATTTTTTTTAATATCCGATTGAAGGTGCATTTTAACGTTCTCGCAATATGAAAATAAATATCGTAAGTAAATATAGGTAGAATAAATAAATTAATAAAATTCTTGTCATTTTATTATTATTTTTGCATTCATTTTCATTCTTTTGCATTTAACGTTTTTACTCTATTTGTATCTATTCTATTATTTATTATTATTATTTATTCGCAATAATTCGTATACATTTTCTCATCGTTTTTTAACAATTTATAACGAGAAAGAAATATGACAAAAATAATTTTCTAACTTGTAAAACTTAATGATTATTTCGAAAAAGACGTTTTTTTTCTTCTCGTTGCAGCAAAGAATCTGTTTTAGTATTTTGTTTCGTAAATTGCTAGGTGAAAGTTTGTATCTCGATAAAGCAAATTTATAATTATTTACGGACAATGCTTTTATGTCTAATAAAAAATTTTAAAAGTGTGCCAATACTTATGTATTTCTCCCACAAAACCTTTAGAAAAGTCCAATGTCCGCAACTGCCAGACCGACAGCGACTTGCACCTCCAGGGAAAAAGATAAAGTTCCGCGGCGTAGTTCGGTCGCAACAAAATTCACCGACGGGAAAGAAAAACAGCCGGTTCACACGAACAGCCGTAAGTATAACAAAAACGCGACGAAAAATAATGGATACATGGAAAAAAAAAATATATCGAAATATACGTTGAATTTTGAAAAAAAAATTGCAAATTATTCCGCAGACGAAAAGATCGAAAAGTCAAGAACGAGAAATATTGAGGTCCACGAAGCAGGTAGACCGTTCACAAGGCTCCAAGCTCGTCTGCAGCAACAAGCCGCCAGCGCCGGCGGAACGATTTCTACGAAGTCTCGAACCTCGTCGGCGATTCCATCATCATCGGGTATAAAGTCCCGAACGATCGCGCAGAATCCCAGGTACACTCAGTTTAATTTTTCACTAATTCGTGGTCCTCAATACGATCAACCCGACCCGCGTAGTTGCAGTACTTTTTTTCACGCTTTGCGCCTTTCCGCGTCCACTACCGTCCGACCTCTTCTCTTGTCCTTCGAGTGACGTTTGTTTTTTTCTTATCTATCGATAAGCTATCGTTCGAACGACGATTTTCGCATGACTTTCGCACGAACAATTGGACGATAGTCGCAAAATAAAGAAAGAAAAAACAATACGCGATTGTATTGGGTGTATGGGATGAGAGACGAAATAGCTTTTTAATTTCCATAGCAGCGCCAGCGACAAGTCCGAGGTGTCGCGGAGGGTCGACGTTCTGACGGCGCTAACACGGGCGACGATGGAACGCGTGGAGAGGCTGACTTCTCATTCGACTACATCTGGTGCCGTGATCGAGCCGAGAGAGCCACTCGACGGATCGGACGAAGCAACGATATCCCGGAGCGGTGTGACGAACAACGATGCTACGGAGACGCATTTCGCAACTCATCAGCACACCCTACCGATCTCTATTCTCAAGCACAAAGCATCGGATTTGGAGTCTTCGGGGATTTCCTACGCGCAGAGTTCGTCAACGACGGGCGGATCGGCTTTCATCGTTCAACAATTCACCAAAAAGCACGGAATACTTAAGAAACGGAGTAGTCTTGACGACAACGAAATTCTTCGTCGGCGACGTAGCTGTTCGCCCGACACAGCGACATTGGAGAACAACGCAGCGGGTTTCAAGCCGATTTTAACGAACGAGCGACGATCATCGTTGGACGAACTCGTGAAGAGATCTCGGAGTCCCGAACAGCAGCATCAGTATCAGCATCGGCATCACCCGACATCTATACTAAAAAGAAAATCCTCGGGGGACGAGGAGCGCGACGACGGACAATCGGGTTCGACTGAGCCGACCAGTATTTTAAAGCGGTCGTCCGTTAACAGCGGAAAGACCGATAGCGTCCTCGGCAATCATGTTAGCATAGTTGCCGCGGTTGCCAAGACTCTCGGCTGTACGCCGGACAACATAAACGGCTCGGAGGTGCGGCCGATCCTAAAGAAAAAATATAGCAGAGACGAGTCATCGTCCAGCGACCCGACGTCCCTCGAGCCGCGGCCTATTTTGAAGAAAAAATCGAGTACCGATTCGGACGAACACGACGAGAGACCTAAGAAAACGATTCTCAAATCTTCTCGGAAAAGTTCACAGGAAGATTCGGGAACCGACGTCGACGGCGCTTCGCCGAAGAAACTTTCGATGCTGAAGAATCGATCATCGCAACGTCGTACCAACAGTCTGCCGGAGTGCGATGTCGTACGACCGATTCTTAAGCAATGTTCGCCCCGCGAAAGCTCCTCGCCGTCGCGTTCTAGTTTATCCGGCACCGCATCACCCGGTGATGGGGCCATTGCCATTACGAAAGATCTATTCCTACGGAAGCGGGCGCAATCGGTGGGTCACATGCAATCATCGATAAACGGACGGGAGGATTGGCTCGAAGTCGAAGATAGCCTCCGTCAAGAGAGAGTCATCGTCAATCAGAAATTCATTGATCCAAATCCCAGTCAATGTATCTCTTGGCTTAACGATTCTACCGATTCTTCTGCTATTACTACTACTACTACTACTACTACCTCTACTACTACTACTACTAGTACTGCTACTACTACAACTACCGCTACTGCTACTACTACCACTACTGCTACCACTATTACTACATCATCCATCGCATCTATAGTGTCATTCAAGTTGCCTAGTAGGTAAGTCCTCGCATGTCCGTTGCTCCTATCGGCAGGGTGGCCACTGTTCCTCTCAAAACCTTAGGTACAGCTGCCTACTTCCGGAATGCGTCATGTCAATTAGGAATTCGCCGGCTGAAAGTTTCTCGTATGTTAAGGAGGATCGGTTGCTGAGAGTTCGTTTCGCATAAGTTCGAGAAAAATGAGAGAGAACCGCGACTACTTCTCTGTAAAAATACTCTGTCTATAAAAATCTGAAAAAATTCAGCATATTTAAGGTACTGAAAAGATTAATTTTGCTTTATTTTTGTATGTAATTCATTCTTTCATTTTTCTGAACACGTATGAATTTTTTCAGATTTTTATTTTGGGTTTGAATTTTTCTTTTTCTATACATTTTTTCCATATAAAAAAAAATTCAAACCGTAGATAAAAATCTGAAAAAATTCATACATGGCCAAAAAAATGAACGAATCATTTTCATAAAAAAAAAGTTGAGTTACCGTTAATTTGCTTAACAAGTTTTTTTTCATCAATTTGTTAATAACTTTTTGGAATTATTATTATGCAAAAAGAATCTTTTCGGTACCTTAAATACGCCTGAATTTTTTCAGATTTTTATACCATCGAGAAATTGCAATTCTCTCTCATTTTTCTCGAACTTATGAGAAATGAACTCTCAGCAACCGATCCTCCTTAATCGAGACATCTCCATTTCTTTTCTCCATTCCAAAAAGAAAAAGACGTAAACATTTTCTTCGTAATTGGAAAAATGTGTTTCATTTGAATTCTCACAATTTCGTGGCCACCCTGTTATTATGCAATCAGTCCAATTTCGTTTCTGTTATCGTCTCATCCAACTTCCATTTCGCGTACAATCAATATTTTTATTCCTCAATTGTTTCAGAAAGGACACGAAAGCGCGTTACGACGCGTACTCGTCGTCCAACACCTCTTGTACAGATATCGAGCAACGCTTCGACGATTCTCGTCCGAACGATTACGAGTCATCGTCGATACGTCGACAAATTTCCTCTCGCAGACGAGAAAATCGGGACGTTGGATTCTCCGGAAATAAAAAGACATACGGTATCGAAACCGATAGAACGACGAGAGACGAGAGAAAAACAAACCATACAACCGATCGCAAGGCAAACGTATCGCGGATAGCTCAGCGTTTCAAAGCGATGGAAAAACAAACAAAGGTGACTATCGACGAGATTCGCAACGATAGAAAAATCGCTGCGAGTTCGGATCGTTACAAGAGAGACGCGAACGATCAACAAAAGTACGAGAGATTCAACACTCAACCGGTGACTTACGAGGAAGTCAGAGAAGCCGTTTTGCACAATCAACGAAACGCCGGAACGATAGAATCTTCACAATCCAACGACGTCGAACCCTCCAAACTGAGTATCGCCGATCGCGTGCGTTTGTTCAACGAGAGAATAGCCACGGAGAGTATCGCACGGATCGGCGCCACGCTGGAAAGATCGCAGCGCCGACGACCGGCGAATCGCTACAAGACTCAGCCAATCACGTCCGAGGAGGTCGAAGTAGCCGCGCGAAGCATCCCAGCAGAGCTCTCCGCGAGTCGGTCGATCAGTCAGCCGAAAGAACCGCTCGCAAACGACAACGTTCATCAACCTCGGAGCATATTAAAGTATTCGCAATCGCAATCGGGCAGCGATAACTGTTCGAGAACGGTGGCCGATATCCGCGCTCGGCGGCTGTCACAGAAGAGGGATCGATCGGTCGAATGCATCCAGAGCAGTCGACTCACCGATTTCGAGACGAATTCGTCGGGACGAGAAACATCGATAGTTTGTTCCTCGTCCGAGACGACGATGTTCATGGATCGCACGGATTTCGCGAGCGAAAGCTCAATGTCGTCGGCGATGAGGTGCAAAATTACGAGGGATTCGGAGAAGAAAATAAACTTTCCTAGCAAAACTATCGCCGATCGTTTGGCGGCTCTCGAGCGAAGCGGCACGACGGACTGGAAAAGACGAGTCAACGCCGAACCCGTACCGGTGGCTATCAGCACGGCGAGACTCAACGACAACGACGAGAAGGAAGAACTATCTAGTGGACAACAAAAGCTCGCCGAGCGTCTTGAAAAACTCGAATCTGCGACGGAAGGCTGGAGAAAGCGAGTCGTCGCGCCCGACGCGGCTAAATTTTCCGTCGCTGGGAAGATGATGGTTAATCAATTGCAGGTTGAGAATCTACAGGTGGATCGACAACTGCAGGGAGACGGAAGAAAAAAAATTCCTCGACCCGAACGATTGCGCCCTTACAAAGGCGGCAATTCGAGGGCTACGACCCCTGAGGAGGGATCGGCTATACGAGAGAATTCGGAACACAACAGCGAAGAGAGCGGTCGGTATTTTTTTTGTCGCATTCATTACGATTTTTTAACGTGTGTGCAAAATATCTTGTCGTCAAAAAAATTCATAACAACTAACGAATCACCTTCCGCTTAAGAAAAAGTTTGATTGCCGAATGATTTGTTCAATAATTTTTATTTAAATAATTTGTCAACCATTTTTTGAACGAACAAAAAACATTTTTTAGAAGTTTTTAAAAAGATTTTTCTTTTTTTTTATACGAAATTCATTTTCCTATATGATTGATTTTTTTGGATTTTTATTTTATTCCATTGGGAAGACTATATAACGCTTCTCTGTACGATTGCACAGGCGACGATAGCATATCTTCCAGCGAGAAATGTTCCATCTGGACGGTGCCGAGAGCCGACGACGAGACCTTCACGAGTTTCTTCAGTAACGTGTCATTGGCTAAATGCGAAGCGGAGAATCTCGATTTTGCGGAAAGCGATTTCGACGTTGTAACTACATTTTCCGAGAGGTAAATTCGATATTGTTGTTTCGACGCTATTGACTGACAAAAAGGTTTAACCAATCATCGCTAACGTCGATAGGTTGGGAACGAGACGAACGGTAAAGACGCAACGGCGACGTCTGCAATCGAAGAATCCATTACGAACGCTCGCGGCGCGAACGGATCTAAAGGATGAGTACACGGAGACGAATACGGGCGTCGCGGAGAGGGTAATGAAAAGGCTGAATCTAGAAAAACGTATGTCTAATTTTCACCGATTGCGGCAACGAAAAACAAAAAAAAATCAATACTAACGATATAATTTTGTCACAGTTGGAAAAAATTCTTCCCTCGCGATCGAGGCGCTGGCCGGCTTAGCGTCGACGGAAGATTTCAGCTCCGTGACGCTTAAGAACGTCGTCACGGAATCAGCGGGATACGGCAGTACTTTACCTCCTTACAAAAGCGTTATGTTGATTCTCGTTAAGGGTAGAAGACACGTACAGGTGCGCCTTGTGGAACCGGTAGCGAGCAGCGTGAATTCCGGGGATAATTACATACTGGTAACGAAAAACGAGGTAATTTTATGAAAAACGTCGGAAGACGATCAGCAGAGCGTAATGACGAAGGCAGAGAAAAAAAATATATATATATATAAAAATTGGCGCGAATAATCGTTGCATTGGTATTCAGGTTTACAATTACATCGGGAAATACAGCAACGTCATTGAGAGAGCGAGAGGAGCGGAAATAGCATTGAGTATTCAACAAAATCGCGATCTCGGATGTCGAGCGTCTCGAGTGATAACGATTAGCGAGGAGAAACCAACGTGTACCAACAGCGAGATCGTTAATTTTTGGAAAATTCTTGGGACCGATGGAATCGCTAAAGGTGAATTCAAATACGTTATTGATTTATACATCAATTTTTTTACACGGGAAAACAGTTCTTTTTTTTTTTTGAGATTTTTTCGTAAAGCATAATTATCCGAAGAAAATCGATTTTTAACGATTGCGCTTTGAGAACAGTAATCGACGGTGGCCATCCCGATGAGGACGAGCTTTACGAATCCGCGCTATCGGAGACAAATATGGTTTACGAAGTATCAGGCGAATACGAACTATTGCCGATCGACAAGTATTGGGGTGTCGTACCAAAGATAGAAATGCTCGAACCCGGCAAGGTAAAGGAATTCGAAAAAAAAAAAAACATCTAATTTGTCATCGGTACGAAGTGAAATATACTCTCCGGAGACTAAGGCGCAGCGACGCATTTTCTTTGATCCCACAAACAGATTCTAGTCTTTGACTTTGGAAGCGAAATGTACATCTGGAATGGAAAAATAGCTCCGAGGGAAAAGAGAAAAATAGCGACTCACTTGGCGCAAGAATTGTGGCGCGAGGGTTACGACTACAACGATTGCACAGTTTCTCCGATCGATTCCGCGTCGATTATCGGCCGAAGGGAGAGACTCGAGAAAAACGACAAGAGGGCTTCCGCAAGACCCGCGTGGTGCTTAATCGCCAAACTCGCGCAACACATGGAAACCATTCTGTTTCGGGAAAAATTTCTCGATTGGCCAAATGTTACCGGTATCATAAGGGTAAAGAAATCGGAAGAAAAGGAACAAGTCGATGGAAAGGTGATTGTCGAACCACCGGAAGTCGATGCGCTCGTCGATTTCAAGAGTCCCGTCGTTGATTTGGTACTCGAAGGAAGCCACTTGGGCAGAGGTACCGGTTGGTACGACGATGAGGTAATTGTCTCATTACGATTTTATCGTTATTACAAAAATTAATAAATTTTCTCACAAATTTAGTGATTTACTTTAAGCGTCTTGATTTTGGGTGAAAAAGAAAAAAAATTGACTCAAAACCGTGAATTCGTTCTTATTACGGCGTTTAAAGTAACAAACTTTAAAATCCATTCGCCTACGATATTTAATAACTACAATTAAATGAATAATACATTTTTATCGCGTATGCAGCGATATAATAAAGTAATACAAATTTTTCAGTTACTGCGGCAGTCGATCGTGTCGACGACCAACGTGACCGTTTGGCATATCGACGAGTTTTCCTATTCGCTCCTCGACGGCTCGTCGATCGGACAATTTTACACGGGAGACAGTTACATCGTGCGGTGGATGTACACCGTAACTATAACCGGTACGACAAGAATAAACGAAGCATTCGAGCGTCGATCGTAATTATAAATTGCATCGGTGACTCAAAAGTCTGTTTGTAGGTCGAGGTCTCGGCGGCAAGCCGTCGAAGCACTCGTCGAAAGGCAGAGATCGATGCGCCTATTTCATTTGGCAAGGAGAGAAGGCGTCGCTTAACGAACAAGGAGCTGCGGCATTGCTGACGGTGCAACTCGATCAGGAACAAGGACCGCAGATTCGCGTTGTCGAGGGTTTCGAACCGGCGGCTTTCTTGAATTTATTTGCCGGCGGGATGATGGTGCATATGGGCAAAAGATCGAAAAATCTTTCTAACGAAAGATGGCGACTTTACACTTATCGCGGTAGCGAAAAATCGGAAATTTCCCTCACGCAAGTTCCATGCAGTAGCCGACAATTGCGTAGTCGAGGTGCTCTGCTATTGATAGACTCGAAATTTGGCGACTTGTACGTTTGGCAAGGCAGCGCGGCGCACGATACTCTCAAAAAGGTATATCGCCCTCGGTGCGTACGTTAATCAACAAAAGGGAATCTCATTAATGATATATTCGCAGAACATCACGATAGCTGCGGAAATATTGAAGGCCAATCGTCCCGAAGAAGCCGGACTGAGTCATCATCGAGATGTGACGATACATTACATCGACGAAGCGGACGAAGAACCGGCAATTTTTTATGAAGGTAAAAAACCGTTTATCAAGGCGTACAGGCGTTCGAAGAGGTAAAAAAAAGATCGAAAGTCATCACTTCCCACTTTCCACCGTTTTCTTAGCGAGTCTATAAAAAATGAAAGTAGTCATTGGACCCTCGAACTCGCGAAAATCGTGTCTATCAACATTTTCGGTAGTTTTTCCTACAGCATCGAGATTGAGATTCTCATCCTTCTCGTCCTTAGTAAGGGTCATAGAGCTCTTTGAGGAAATTTTAAAAAATGTACAGCTTTGAATTATCCGGTAAAATGGTTTCTTTCTTTGCTGCAGCATTGGACGGGATGAATAAACAACTCTACGTCTCGCTGAACGGAGTCGGACCTCTGAATCACACGCCGCGACTCTTCAATCTCAGTAGCGTATCCGGAGAATTCACAGCGACAGAGTTGTTTTGCCCTCACCGTACGGATCGGGCGATGCCGTTTCCATTTCTGCAGAATGAACTGTATCAGGTGAACCAACCAGGTTCGTCAATGGCAAACAGACAAATCGAGATGTTAAGAGGATGTGGCAATGAGAGATACTCCGATGGTAACAACTCTCCTTTCCTATTTTCTCCGAAATGATTGCTCTAACGACCGAAAGCAAATTAGGTTTTCATACGTCTATCTAATGACTACAAAAACCTAATTTGCTTTTCGTCATCGGAGCAACGACTTCGGAGAAAATGGGGAAAGCGATTCGTTACCGACTGAGTCTGTACCTCATCCTCTTAATTTCATTGAGATATGGAATATTTATATAATTTATACGATTTCAGCTCTCTTTTTGCTCGATAACAAAGACGAACTCTGGCTGTGGCAAGGCTGGTGGCCGGACGGCGGTTCGGAGGATCAAACTGGCAGCGGTGCGGTCAGATGGCAAGCCGAGCGAAGAGCGGCGATGGTAATGGCTGTGCGCTACTGGAAAAAACGGAATCCCAAGAGCAACGAGTGTCCCGTTTACTTGGCGTGGGCGGGTCTCGAACCCCTTTCCTTTACGAATTTATTCCCGTCGTGGACTCTGCACGATGAAATTGCGGAATTGAATATACGGGTAAATTACCAATGAAGATTCCTCTCTTCGAATATATAGTTGAAACATTGATAAAACAGCCATTTCATTTACGTCACTGCGGCACGGAAAACTTTCTTTTCTCGGTTTTCGCCGCCGTGGCTTTCCACTCCCGTCGAGTTAAGAAAACGGGGCGGAGATTCTGCCATAAATGAAAAAAAATGTGAAAAAATGTTGAAACTAAGACAACAAATTGGAATACTATTCTGTTTTACGCGCTGCGGCTTCGGAACGACCTTAATAATTTTTTTCCTTTTTTAACGTTTCATTCTCCTTTATATTTTTCCATTTTTGTTTCATTGTGTTGTGTGAAAATTCTTTTTCTCTTTCTTTTGTGTTCGAAAACATTTTATCTCCATTCTCCTTATCTGTTTGTTTATTATAATTTTATCACTAATTTCTATTTTGTTTTTCGTGGATCACATATTAAACGTTTCTTTCCAATTTCAAAAATTGGATTACTTTTGCATCAGGACGGTCGCGATCCCGGACAAGTGCTCAAGGTAGAGGGCGAGTTGGCTCGCTTGACGCAGAGCACGTATCCTGCCGCTCAGCTTCTCCAACGACCATTGCCCGAAGGAGTCGATCCTACGATTCTCGAAAAATACTTATCGCCCCAACACTTCGAGGTAATGCCAATTTAATACGAATAATTCCGAATTCATTTAGAAATCAATATCCTTTTAATCAATTTAATACGAATAATTCCAAATTCATTTAGAAATTAATATCCTTTTAATCAATTTAATACGAATAATTCCAAATTCATTTAGAAATGAATATCCTTTTAATCTGATTTTTTTCGTTTCCGCAGGAATTATTGGGAATGAATGTCGAAGATTACGAACAACTTCCGACCTGGAAGCAGATAAATATCAAGAAAAAAATTGGACTTTTCTGATTCGATCGAGTATTCTCAACGAGAGTTTTTAATTATACAAAGAGTTATTATCTTTTGCCTACTGACCTACGATTAATACACTATTCCAACATTATTTTTAATACGCGCAAATTACAAATTGGCTTGTGAATATTTCATTTATATTTGTACGGGTTTTTATATTTATCAATAAATGTGTACTATAGACAGTTTATTTTGGCAAATATCAATGTTTCCTAAAACAGCTATATTTTCAGCTGAATTTCGCCGATAATTGAAACGAAAAACGAAAAAAATCTTCGGAGAGCTCGATTTTCGAACACCTGGCAACAAAAAGTCAATTATCAGATTGCAAATTCGATAAGACTGAATAGTTCTCGATATTTTTATTTATCGCATAAATTCTCGTCCACTATGGTACAATTTATCGCATATCAATACGATCATTTTATTTTAACGATGGCGCGAAATTTGGCGGATCGCGATCTTGGATTTGCCTCGACTTCGTCGCCCTTCGGTACCAACACGTGTTTGTGTAGCATCGACCAAGGTACTTCAGTTATATTCTCGAATTCCATTTGCTCGTAAGAACGATTTTGATCGACGTACTTCAGCGGCGAACGATTAATTACATTTTCGCTGATATTGCCGAAGAGATGTCTCTTAACGATCGTATCCTCCAGGGAGTGAAATGATATCGTAATCAATCTGCCGCTCATCTTGAGATATTTCTGCGCCACCAATATACCGTAATTAATTTCGTTCAATTCGTTATTTACGAATATACGAAGAGCCTGAAATGTTTTCGTCGCCGAGTGAGCGAATCTACCGAGTTTATCGCTTCTCGCGTTGTCCTCGTTGTCGTCTTCATCGTTGTTCTCTTCGTCGATAGCGGATTCCACGAGTCTCGCGAGTTCATCGGTAGTCTCGAGTTTCCTGAACATGTAACGCGCCTCGATTATCGCGCGGGCTATTTTTTTCGCCTTTTTTTCCTCGCCGTATACTTTTATTATGCGCCAGAGATCTTCCTCCGTAGCGCGCGCGAGAACATCGGCGACGGTCGGTTCTTCGGGACAACGAAAACCGTCCATTCGCATGTCCAGTGGACCGTTCTTCGAGACGGAAAAACCGCGACTCGCGACATCGAATTGCATCGACGAGCAGCCGTAATCGAACAAAAAACCATCGATGCCGTTCACCGGCACGCGATGCTCCGCAAGAAGTTTCGGTAATTCGGAAAATCTCCCGAGTAACGGTACGACGCGACCGGGATATTCCGCTGCTAAATTTTTCGCGCATTCGTGAGCAACGGGATCGCGATCGAGCGCAAATATCTTAACATCGGAATTCGAGTCTAAAATTCTTCTCGAATGGCCACCCGCTCCGAAAGTAGCGTCAACGAAAGTTTCGCCCTTCGAAGGCTTTAAATACTTTAATACCTCCTCCGCCATTACCGGTACGTGCATCGGCTTCGCCGTTTTTTTCCGCGGAACATCGTGACTTGTACTCTCGACGACTCCGCGGGAAAAAGCGCGGCAGAGCTTCAAGGAGGCGCCGCCTCTAATCAGCCTTAGCGCTTTCATCGCGATTTTTTCTCCACCTTGAAATTCGTTTTTTGAAAAATCCCAATTCTTCGTCCTTAAAGTATTCCTCCAACTCGGGACTCAGCGCCAAATTGCACTGCTCTGCCGTTAGTCCGCTCGCCGTCGATGTCGAGATTCTCGCGTACTTTTGACCGTAATAATTTGACGAGAGTCTCTTCAAACTCAGATAGTAACGATCGCACTGTTCCTGATTGGCAATGGAGCGCGTCTCGCCTTTGGAAAATGCAATTTTAATCTGATCTCTTATATGTTGTCCCAAATCTCTGTGAAATAAAATTTTTGAATATTTGATTATAAATTCTTACAAAAACAAAATGATAAGTTAAATAATTAAATTTGTGAAAAAATTTAAGTAAAAGTTCATTAACGAAACGCAATTGTACATTGCATAAACTCAATAATGATATTCCTAATGATAATAAGAGTTAACGTCGTATGGTGCAAATGAAAAAAATGGTTTTAAATCGTGAAGCGCCTTGTATCGAAATATTATTATTCTTTTTTAATTTTATTGATATGAAATCGTAAACGATTTTTTTATTCGGTGAAATTTAATATATTAATAAACATTGCCCATTATTGCATCGAATTTTTTATTATTGCAAACATAACCTTTACGCTTTGGGAATGGAATGTGCAGGGAGATGACGAAATATGTTGCCCCGATGATTTTTATTTATTTATTCAAGGCGGTAGTGATATTTCGGTGTTTTACTCACCTGCCGGCTTTTGATTTATCGAGCGGCCAAGTATCCAATAGTTTTAAAAAATTTTTGTAGCTACCGGCCATGATCAGGCCAAACTCTCAATTGTGTTTTGATATTGCAGTGCATGCGAGGATTATCGGTCTAACGAAATACTTACGAAACGCGAAGATATACGCGCCGCGAGCTTTTTATACCGAAGGCTGCGACATTTCCTACGCTAGGTAAGCACGGTCGCTGACTCTCCGACTGTCCGATTCGATGGGAATGTGCCGTGAAAACCATGAACGCATTTTTCGTTTTTGAACACCGGAAGTAACCGAGTGGAAGAGGCCATCTCGAGCGCCGCGTTCCGTGCGACTATCGAACACTGCGAGTCCCCGCACAGCAGTACCGCGCAGTACATTTCGACGGTCCTTTGCCCGCGTCCGTCATGGCATCCGCCGAGGAATTATTGGTTTCTGCCCTCGTGCACGATTATTTGTTGAAAAAGGATGCAGCGCTCGCCAAAGTATATCAGAAAAAGACGAATGCGGTAAGTTTTTTCACGACATGCATCCACAATACGTCGCGAATCGTTTAATATCTTAGCGTTAAAAAAAGAATCGTCACCCACGCGATGCCGCCTTTGCCTCACCACGTGGACGCGTGAAAATTTCGTCGTTCGATCCTCCGAAAAATATGCTTTTCCTCGAACAATAACACTCGTTCGATCGACTGGATCGTTTCGTTGGTCTCGGAAACAAACGACGAAAGCAAAACAATATCATTTTTTCAACGTACTTGTTGCGTTACATTGCGAAAACATCTTACGTTGCGAATGGACGACGTCGAAAACTCGTTCGTTGCGATCGCTAAACTTATTTTATTGATTTTTTTAAGTACGAAACTCGGTGATACCGCGATAAATACGAAAATCCATGGTTTTGCGGAATAAAAATTTATAACATTCCAATTTTTCAGCCGCCATTGATGAAGGGCTCGCCGAGTATCACAGACGTAGCGCAATACTATCAGAAAAATTCGACAAAAAAAATCAAATATAACACATCTGGAAAAGACAGCAGTTCAGAATCCGATTCAGAGAGCGAAGAAGAAGCGCCAAAAAAGAAACCGCAACTCAACGGCAAAGCGCCAAGCAAAGCCGTTCCTTCCAAGAAAGAGTCGTCATCCGAAGATTCCTCAAGCGAAGATGAGAAACCCGTCAAACCCGTGCAGAAAGTAACGTCACCCGTGAAAGCGACGCCTGCCAAAGCGGCAGCCGTTGCGAAGCAATCGAGTTCCGAAGATTCCAGTGACGACGAACCTGCGACCAAAACAGTGGCGAAACCTGTCGTCAAACAAGCCGTCAACTCTGCCGCCAAGAAAGAATCTTCCAGTGAAGACTCCGACTCCAGCGACGAGGATTCCAAAACAAAAACAGTCGCAAAGCCTGCGGCGGCAAAACCACCTGCGAAAAAAGAATCATCCAGCGACGATGACGACTCCTCCGACAGCGAGAAACCCACTGTAAAGCCTGCCGTTCGCAAAGTAACGCCAGCTACCGCCGTTGCCAAGACTCCGGTAAAAAAGGCGCAAGAATCGAGCAGCGATTCTTCGTCGGAAGATGAGAAACCCGCGGCGAAAAAATCTCCAGTCAAAGCGACCGGAAAAGCCGCGCCTCCGAAGAAAGAATCTTCGTCCGACGACTCGTCAGAGGATGAAACTCCCGCTAAGAAACCCGCCGTGAAAACGGCACCGGCGAAAAAACCAGTCGCCAAGAAGGAATCGTCCAGCGAGGAGAGTAGCGACGATGAGCCACCGGCGAAAAAATCAGTTCCAGCGAAACCCGCGGTTGCCTCGAAACCCGTCGTGAAGAAAGCCGAATCATCGAGCGACGAGGACAGCGAAGACGAACCACCGGCAAAGAAGCCGACACCGGCTGTGGCTAAAACTCCGGCTAAAGCGGCCGAATCGTCGAGCGACGATTCCGACGATTCCGAAGAGGACGCGAAACCCGCGGCAAAAGTAGCGCCGAAACCGGCGGTCGTACCGAACAAAGCGAAATCGTCGAGCGAAGATTCCGACTCCGAAGACGAGAAACCAGCGGCCAAACCGACACCGGCGAAAACCGCAGTGAAACCAACGAAGAAAGAATCGTCGAGCGAAGAAGAATCGTCGGAGGATGAAAAACCAGCAGCGAAAACTGCTGCCAAGAAGCCGATAACGAAGAAAGAGTCGAGCGACGATGAAGAATCGAGCGAAGAAGCCGAGGAGAAACCTGTTGTCAAAACGCCCGCGAAGGGAGAGAAGAGGAAACACGAAAACAATGTCGAGGAGGAGAAACCCGCGAAAAAAGCAAACTACAGTAATTTCGTCAAAGCCAACAACAGTTTTAACGGCGATACTAAGGTAAAAAAAAACTAAAAAAATTAAATTAATGTTTTTTTTTTCGGATCAACTAATTCGGCGTTTGCCGTTAGAGAAATTAATTTTCTGTTCGTTGAAGGAAATACTTGCCATTTTTTTTTTTAATGACAATTATTTTGATAAATCAACGAAGATATTCGTTTAGACACCTGCAGACCGGTTTAGATGACTACTCTTATTTTTTTTTCTGTGTAAACTACAAGTACATTTGTTGCTATTCTTAGAATTTACATAAATTTTTTGTTTTTTCATAATTACGCGATTGCGCGATTTTTTAAAAATTCTATCAATTTTTGTTTTATTTCTTCGAATGCGGTTATCAACATAGTAAACGTGAAGTAGGAAGGCGATACATGATTTGTATAGGTAATTTGAATTATAATGACGATTAGTCAATCAATCACAAGTTGGATGGTTGAATCGTTGTGTTGTATTCTCATCTGTTCCATTTATTCAACTGAAATTATCAATAATCACAGAAAAATACCCCATTCCGACGAGTAAATGACGAGGAGTACATCAACAATCTGCATCCGCATCTCGCGGATAATTCGTTCGAAGCGAAGGTAAGAAGAATTGCGAAAAAAAAACGAAGGAGGAAAAACAGCAGGTCACTCGCCGCTTCGCGAGATCGCGTTCTCCGACTCCCTGAATGTTCCATGAAAGTTACATCCCTTACATTGCCGTGCAATTTTTTTAGTCAACGGCGAGATTCGTCTCTTTCAGATGCTGTGAGTCTCCGGTGGAAGAACGGTGCGCGATGCGGAGGCGAAAAACAAACTAAAAAAAAAAAAAAATGTCCAATTTTCTTGCAAAGCGGCTGACCTGTTGTTTCTCTTCTGTTTTAGGACGATGAGGAAGGAGGCGAGGAGAACGGTTTCAAAAAGCACGGAGGCGATCGCGGAGGTCGCGGAGGACGTGGTGGTCGCGGCGGTTTCGGGTTCCGTGGGGGTAGAGACGGCGATCGCGGAGGTCGCGGGGGTTTCCGCGGTGGACGGGGTGGTGATCGGGGAGGTTTCCGCGGTGGACGGGGCGGCGATCGCGGCGGTGGTGGATTCAGGGGGGGACGAGGGGGCAGAGGAGGTTTCGATAACAATAGAAGCTCGTGGGGCGGTAACGATAGCAATAGCCGGGGCAGAGGAGACGGTTTTAGGAAATCTTTCGGCGACGGTGATAGGGGCGGCGGCCGCGGGGGCGGTTTCCGCGGCGGACGGGGCGGTAGCTTTGGCGAGAGAAAATCTTTTGGTAACGACGCACCGGCGCAAAACAAAAAGATAACATTCGACGATTGATCGCGTAGAGGCTTATTATAGGTGAGAATGAGATTTGGATGACGAATTTTTACGAATCGTAATGATTTTTTCGCTTCTCGAAAATATTATTAAGAATCGATTATTTTCGGTATTTGAACAAAGTTCGTCTTCGGGAACTTCGAATATCGAAATGAGCAATCGATTGCCATACTAATGAAATTTTTTAAAATCCAAACAGAGAGGTGCACGCGGATCATGGGGAGAAAAGGCGAATCTGGACTTGAAGCACACGAAGGGAAAGTCTTTCCGCCACGAGAAAACGAAGAAGAAGCGCGGTGCCTATCGTGGCGGTCAGATAGACATGACGGTCAATTCCATTAAATTCGACGATTAAAATATGAAGAAAAAAGAAATGGAAATAATGTTAAGTAGAATACAAGGGACCGTTAGGAAAAAAAAAAGAAACAGAATCATAACAACATCTGTGATTCGGCAAAGCGACGATGCGTCAACACGAAAGTTACTCGATCACCGCGAGTATTTTTACGTTTGAATCGAAATTTTAATTCACGATGTCTCAATACTGAAAACGCGATATTGCTATCGCATTTGCATTATTTCACAGTAGAGACTAAAAAAATCCGTCGTCGCGTCTTTTTTTTTCTTTATATATAATAATTGTATTAACACGTTTTTTCCCCGACCCACAATTTTTTTGTTGCCGAATTAACGAAAATTAAACGTCCGTGAGCGTCCAATTCAACACACGACAATTCAAGTAGTCTTACAATATCGGTTACAGTTTTGCAATCTTAACTGTGCGTTTCTACTGAATGATAACAATTGTAATTTTTTTTTTTATGAAAGATTAAAAAACGCGATATATCTATTATTTTCTCGTGAAGATAATTTACGAAAGAGGAAAACAGAAGAAAAAAAACAATGAGGGCGTAAGTCCCTTACTTCGATATATATTAATAAATTTATAGAAGTTTTTGCGCGTTAGAATTTATTATACACGAAACGACTTTTATCGACAAACTGAAAAAACACACATTTACACGCTATACGAATAGATACGTTGCATACTCACCGATAATCTTCGATCGAAGTTTGCGTTTGTTATTCTTGTATTGTTTTTTTTTCTTCACCGGAAACGACGGAAACACTGGAAGATCATTCCAAAAAAAAAAAAAAAAAATATTTAGCGCCAATACTTCTCAGTTTGATGTAAAAAAAAAAAGAAGAATCTATAACCACCGTCGTCTGTATTGGCGAAAGTTGTTGCATGTTGCGGCTAAGTGTATTTTGTCAATAATATCTATAAAAAAAAAGGACGAAGTGTCGATTGTGCAAAAATCGAATATTCTCCGATTTCGCCGCATTCGCGTTTATGCATTCGTGGAAAAAAAAAAAAATTCTTTGTACGCAAGATGCGACTACTTATTTGTAATGACTACACGTAAGATATCCTATGACGAAATTATATGAGGATATACCGAAAATACTGAGTTGTTTTTTTACTTCCATCCCTAATCCCGAAAACTCGATACCGAATATTCGTAACAAAATGATATGCGGAAAAATGTCTGAAGTTCTATATATTAATGATTAAAAGTCATAATAATTATAGTTATATTATTATTATGATCATAAAAAAATCACAATAAAAAAAAATTTTTAAATCATAATAATTATAGTTATATTATTATTATGATTTTGATATTTTATTAATTTGTTTACTGAAAATTGTTTGTTTGAAATTTCCTTTCGTAAACCTTTCTTTCGAAATATGTATCACAAGCGTAACAAATTTTTTCGGTCTCCCACCCCGCGGAGGTTAAAGAAAGAAAAAAAAGAAAAAGGATACGATTCCCGGTGGAATACACGGGCCAATCCCTCGGAGCGCAACGCCTCCTTCTCTTCTTCAACTTGTTCTCTATCTTTCTCGCTCTCTGTCCCTCGATCACCGTCGGAGCACAGAGAGCCCGGTTACTTACGATTCTACAGTCAACCTCTGGACATCCACCTGCGAGGACGGAGGTGCTCGACCCCAGAGTCTCGACATCCGGTGCAGTGACATGAACAGTGGTTGAGAAGGCTTTTCATATACCCCGCGCTTCGTAACAGTTTTTGTTATAAAAAAAACCTAAACAGGCAAGGATACTGTTGCGATCGTGTCGTGTCGATCGTTAAATCATTTTATTTATAAACCGTATCCGTGCGCCATCGATCGCAGTTTCGATTGTAAAAAAAAATGGTGTCTTCGATGTATCATCCAAAGGTGAGTAAAAAAACAAAAATTATTTCGTAATAAACATTTTTACCGCGGAGTTCGGAGTCACGAATGTTGTTTTAAGTCAGAATTCATCATTTTTTAAATCATCGCATACGTGAAATGTTTTCGTAAGAATGTCGCGTGGTCCGATAAAATTTATGAGTCAAGCCTCGGAGGCGGTAGTCAAGTCAGGGGGTATCTTTCTTGGGTATTTCGAGCGAATGAATCCTCTCAGGTATGCGGAGGCATTGAACGAAGTTTAGGAGCGATCTCCGTCGGTCGGTCCCGAGGAGACTTGGAGGGTGAGCCTGACGGCAACCTTTATTATTCAGGTCGAACGTATAACGTCGGGTTTGCAGGTCATTCATCCAGGTATACCGGGAAAGAATCGCTCAAAACTCGAAACTTTTTTTTTTCTCGGCAATTCCGGTAGCGATAAACGATTCATTTTATGATTTTTCTTTGTCGATTTTATTACCTCATCTCGGTATACGAGGGCTAATTTTTCTCGATAGCCAAAAGATTCGGTACCGTTATCGAGACACGAGAGGATGACTCGATACGCGCTCTTCTCGCTTCTCTTGAACTTCGAGAGCGAGGAAGCGTTTTGGATGATTTACCGTTACCGTTAGAACGCACCGCCGCAGATGAGGTACCAATACGTGTATATATATGTATATATATAGACACTTTATAGAATATATGTGCGTGAGATACTATGGACCGTTACGGATGTCGATCCTCGTGTACGCAATACACTAAGAATTCACTATCGGATCTTTATACATCGAAGAAATGATTCCAATAGCTGACTTGTTGGTTAATCATCGACAAACGTCTCCCTAAGATTCAAGGTCACGAATCAATAGTTTAATGACCTTTTTTATCTCATAGATTACATTTAAGTATCTCCGGGATCTCAATTCAAGAAAACATAATCATTGTTCATTGGCGAAAAACGGTGCGATTTCCAAGATGTCGTCATTTCACGGGGATTCATTATCTCTCGAATAGTTTTGTTTTTCATATTTAAAAGTCTCAAGGAATTTTTATTATCAGAGAAAAACTCATTGTAACTCGTCTCAATATCTGGTTCGATTGTTCGCCGATTTAAAAAAAATTATTTATCGTCTATCCGGTACTACTGCGGACAGCTGGGCAGTCACCCATCGAAGTATTGGCCGCGAAAAAAAAATGGGTGGTGTTGATGATCCCCAAAGCCCTATAACGGACGCCCACACTTCTCGATGATTACTCGATAAAAAAATCTTCGTTTACGATTGAGCTGAGAACAAGTTTCGATGGCTTGTAGAAGCGAGACGCGATCGAATCGTCAATGGCCCTGAGTGCGCGTCCGGGAGAAAGACGACAGGGGAGGGCTTTATAGATTTCAAGTTCATGCACGTTCAACGATCCACGCGGTTCGCGAGTTACGCAACAGCTCCGCGTCCGGACGATCGAATCGCGAAGTTGAATAATTAAAATTAAATTAGATAGAAAAAATAAAAAAATATATTATAAACGCGCAACAGGGGAGCACTGTTAACAAAAATGACAAGAGACGAAGTTTAGAGGTTAGAAGGGAGGGAATTAGACTCGGTCTCTCGAGTTCGCGTGTTTCACTCAGTCCGAAATGACGATCGCGTTTCACGATGAGCGCATGTATGATACTCGTATGTGTCCCTATCCAACCTCAAGTTCAGGCCATTCTCACGGCGTGCCCCCGTGTACGAGAGGCTCACGAGGCCGCACTTCTCGTGCAGATCGGAGAACGATCCGTTCGCGATCCGTTATAGCAAAAGCACGACGATACGCAAGACACGCCGACAACTATGACAACCCCAACAACAACTACTTCGGCACAAACGAGCGAGTCGGTACAACGAACGTTGTGGGATCGAGAAAGAGAATATACTTTCATTGTTTCACGTTGGCGAGCATCTCTCGCACGGCAATTACCCGGTACATCGCATCGGCGATAAGCTTCGCGTGACTCCCGTGCGAAAATCCTATACCGTCTATACCCCTCACTGAACATGTTTTACAACACACATTAAGACGTTTCGAGAACATTGTAGAGCATGGGAACGAAAAACTACTTCGGTTTGTTGAACGATCGAGTGGGCGAGTTCACAGATGTTCATCCGAAGCTTTAGAGGAATTTCCGCCATTTTTCGTGTGATTCGTAAAAATGATGAAAATCTTGTATATGAAAAGTACTTACACATTTTTTTGTTTTATTCTCATTTTTATTTTGTATTATCGTACAATATGAATTAATATTAAATATATACTTGTAATATAAAAATAAAATTAAAAAAATTGAAGAAAAATTCCGAACAGTTCGCAAGGCTGCTGGAGGCGCTAGCCGCCATTTTTATACAAAATTCTTTCGCGAACAGCGAGCAAGAAAAAAATGTCAATCGATTTGGAACGTACGTGGCGAGTATGGAAAAACCGATGTGCCGTTCCGCATTGACGAAAAAGGCGATAAACAATGAAAGCTTTCGAAATCGAAGCCGGCTTGTGTACCAAAGGACATATATCTAATTGGTATGGGTCACGAAGCAGAACACATATTGCTTTCACCTCGTGACCGTACGTGAAGCAAGTGTGCGTATATATATGGTACACCTGCGTACGCTCCGCCATGTGGGTATATATATCGTTACACTCTTGTAACCTGTAACGACACGAAAGTACGCATGGCTGCGAGCCGTCTGCGAGCGGTGTCGCATAGAG
Source organism: Cryptus viduatorius (assembly GCA_964006125.1). Classification (NCBI taxonomy): domain Eukaryota; kingdom Metazoa; phylum Arthropoda; class Insecta; order Hymenoptera; family Ichneumonidae; genus Cryptus; species Cryptus viduatorius. The sequence goes on from OZ023223.1 coordinate 7,406,721, forward strand.
CGATGCGTGTAGCATACAAAAATAGCGGAAGTTATGTGGACCGCAACCCAGAAACCATGAACTCTCGAGTTCTCGCCTTGACTCATTAATAACGTTCGTCTGTGTGGCCTTCGATCGCGCAAGTCAATACATCGATTGATTCACGGAACTGCTGCAATTTCTCATTACATCTCTCAACAATTTTTGATTTATTTGTTTAAAAAAAAAATATCAGAGAAAAAAAATCAATGTCGGGCGCCCTCTACTCTATCGATGTTTCGTATTTTCGTCATATTTAGCGTAATTAACAAAAACGAAAGTTACCGAAAAAATAAAAAAATTTCGAAAGTTCGCAACGACCCCTCCGCGAAATCCACGTCTGCTGTTTAAGGTACAAATTTAACAAACAAACAAAAAAACCGGTATATCGGAAAGGTTTCCTCGTCGATTTAACTGTACGCCTCGTACATCAGTTACGCTTGAAGGACCATACAACACAACACTTCCACTACTGTAATCGCTTGAACGCTTCGAAGATTCCGAAAGTGAAGAAAAATCTCAATTCTTCCGTTGCATCGTCCCGCTCGTTGCATATTATTTTATTCGATTATACTGTATACATATATGTATATATAGTATACGCAGTACATGAATTCTTCCTTATATTACGACGAAACATTACAACTTCATCAAAGTTGATTATTCTAAGTAAAGTAGTTATACCGCCAATGTTCGTCTTACGGCGAGAGAGAACCCTCTGAGGAATCGTTAAATCCTTTTGAGAAGAAAATGATGATGAAGAAGAGGAAAGGAGAAAGAAGTTGATGGTAGTCTGCTTCACAGTTTGAACAAACGATTCGTTTCGTGAATGTACCGACTTTATTCTTGTTTCTCTTGCCGCGCGAACGTGAAGCTCTTCTCACGATTATATCGTCAGACACGACTATTACGCTTTTGTTAAGTCTCGTAAAAAAACTATATATATATATATAGTTTTTTTTACGAGAGATATATCCTTCGGTACATGCAACGAAGAGTTGGCAAACTCTTATCCACACATTCCTAAAGAGAGAGAGAGAGAGAGAGAGTGAGAGACAGAGACAGAAGCCCTTCAAAAGGGTTCCGAGATAAACTTTACGAAAATTTTTCATTTTTTTTTTTAAATACGTTAAAATTTGATCCCTTTGTGTTTCAGATGTCAAGGTGCGTCAGTGTGCTCCTCGTACTTGCAACGATAAATTTTGGTGCGGAAGCTGCGAAAAAATGTGAAGGCAATGGTCTCGGACTCAAGTACGTCTGGGGTGACGCCCTCACGGATCCCACCGACTGCATAGGTCCAAATGATATGCAATATCCTTCGTAAGTTTACAAAAAATTTCATATTTCGTATTGATATCTTTAAATAATAATAATAATTTTATTTGATTTTTTTTTCTATTTTTTTTTTTTTTTTTTTTTTTTCGATAAATGCCGCGTAATTATTTACGCAGTGCCGCGATATCGAGAAGTTTCAAGAATTTGTGGGGCGGCAACAGCCGCACCGGAAGATCATTCCAGCCGCGCACCATCGATCCCGAACTCACGAGACAAGCGCTTCTTCACAATTACAAGGCGGCGCGAGGAGATTACTCCATCGCGAGTACTTCGCGGAGCGGTAAGCAAAATCGTGAATTTTTTTTTTTAATTCCTAAAACTAACGCTATCAACATGGCTACGTAAATCCTTCGCGATTCACGTGGCACCACGGGAGCTTCGCTCGTTCCGTAATTGTAAACATCGAAAAAGTAAGCCATGGCGATGCGCTATGTATATTTATTATACATATATACAGAGACGCGTGAATCTGGGACTTTCCGCACAGTCGGGTCAACTTCTCCAAAGTGTGCGACGAGGTCGTGCGAAACCTGCAATTCCGACGATTTAACGAATTATAATTAATTATTCCGAAGCTCTTCTCATTTTTCCGCCGCCGCGTTAATTTTTCATTTTTTCGAAGAAAATCTCACGTTCTTAATGATTTCTTTTTTAAAGAGAAGAAAAAGAAAAAAAGAGAAAAAAAAGAAATTCGTCTCAGAATTCTCAATCGATGAACTTCGTCGACCTCCTTTCCACGATCACCCGCGGGGTTCACGTTCACCGTGTTTTACGGCGACGAGTCTTCGTTACAAGAGGCCGCGGTACTGGCAATTCCTTTTACGTGGATCGGCCGTATCGAAGGAACGAGCAGCGGCAACCTTGAACAATGCACCTGTCCTTAGAGCTCCGAATGCGCGTATCTTCATTTTAAATGCATTTTAATTATTATCCATTTTTTTTTCTCTCGCATCGTTTTTTTTCGCTCGACGAATCTTTGTCTTGTATCGCTTCTCGAAACAACGGATATCTTTGAAAGCGCGTATCGTCATTTTAAATTCATTTTAATTATAATCCGTTTTTTTTTCTCTCGCATTTTTTCTTCGAATCTTTGTTTTCTATCGCTTCTCGAAACAACGGATATCGTCGAAAAACTATTATAAATATAATTGCGTAATTTATAAACCGCTCGGTTTTGCCTGTGGAAGCAGCGATTGAGCGTATAATCGACGAGGGAACTCCTTCTCACGCGTCAGAAGTCCGTTCACTCCGTTTTCCTCGGTCGTCAATTATATGAATTACATAATACAGGTAATTTGTCGGATAGCGTGATGGAATAGACTCCGTTGGCGATCGGTTTTCATTCATCGTTTCCACGGTTACTTTCGAGACGACGAGCCGCGGCACGCGTTCGACACTCTCCTCTGTACACAGCTCGTTAATTTCGCTTTATATACTATAATTGCTTAGTAGACGAGATTTGCGCACTTTGCGACGAAAAAAATTCGCGGATCACTCGTTTCGAAGGATATCGATAGATTTTTGATAAGTCGATTTTTCGAGGAAACATAACAACGTAACTGGCGAGAGATACGCGAACGATTGAGTACGAAGACTCGTTTACGAGAAACGAGCAAAGAGAGAAACCGGCCAATGCGCTTGTATGTGTCTGTGTTTGCGTTTGCGTGTAATAAAGGCGGCGTAAAGGCGGCTTATCCGGCCAATACAGTTATCGTCTCCTGCAGGCGCTCATAACGGTACGCGCGGCCCACTAGCGTTTCGAATAATCGCCTCTTCTTTCCTCTTCTGACTACGCATCCTACCTATATATACATATACTATATCTATGTATAAACTTGAATCACAGAGTCGCTGAGGAATTTTTCAACAATTCGTTTCTATCGTCGGAAATTTTTCGTTGACCGATACTTTTTTTTTTATTTTTCTACCTGATGGAGGAAAAATATTTATTCCTGGAAAACGTTTCATTTTTTCTTCACTTTTTTTTTTCAAATTTCATGAAATATGTGTATTTATTAAAAAAAACATTATTTAAATTATTAAAATTAATTAATTAATTATTATTATTTTAATAATAATTTTTTTTTATTAAATTGTAAAATTTTTTTTTTTTTTAACACTTTTCTTTCGTTTATCCGACAAAAATGATGAGTCGAGCGATTTTCAATTGATTTATCTTACGCTCGATGCTTTCTCCACAGCGCGAGGTTTTTCCACGAAGGAGAGCTGCGGCACACCGGCGAGACTTTGCAAAACGAGGTACAACACGACTGCACCCATGTACGGGGTCAGCCTTACGAGTGGACAACCCGTGACGATTGTACAAAAGTTTCCGGATCTATTGCAACAAGTCGTCTTCGAGGTTTGCGAGTGAGTATTGCCGATAAGTTTGCTATACTTTTTTTTATCTTTTCGAAGGAAATCCTCGGAATGTATCGAAAGTTTATCAACGATTTGTACGGAGCGAATCGCGGATATCTAAAGTATCATCGCAAAGGAGATCTCTTCTCTTTGCCTTTTGGAGAAAAAGGAGAAAATAGTCGCGTTTTCTCTGGAATACGAAATTAATGAAAGTTGTCGTAAAAAAAAAGTCGACTACGGATCGCATCGACGAGATACAAACTCGTCGCTTAATTACGCGGGGGAATTGCGTTCGTCAAAGTATCCAACCAGTTTTTTTTTTTTTTTTTTTTTTCAAAGACTTGATTTCTAAGTTACGAAAAAAAAAAAAAAGAAGAATGCCGACATGAAGAATTCGTATAAAATGTTAGCGCGGTCACGAGGCGAATGGAGTGCAGTGGGTCATACACCGCGTAGACTCGCGCGGCGTTAGTTCGTGACACGATCTTTCGTTCGGCGGAGGGGTCGGCGAGTTTCGCGTATTTTTTATATATTTATACAACACGTTGCTACGTATCGAACAAAATTCGACCCCATTGAAAGTTCTCGAGGTACAAAAATTCCTGAAAAAAAAAGAGCGGAGAGGACTGCGTGCCGTCGTATGACGAATAGTATCGGAAAAAAAATATACTATATCCCGCTACACGCGCGTTTGCGCTCCGCGTTCGTAGTATTTCCTCCACTTTGTGTTCATAGTATTTCCAAACCTTCATCTTGTATTAAAATAACGGCGTCTCGACGCACACGAACATTGAAAACTTATATCTGTAAACGTGGCATCTGCGAGCCCTTTGAATAATTCCGATGATTTTTAACACCGTAATTATTCCGTAATTATTGACGAGACGCGTATTTTAAATATAATTTTTTAAGGGTTAAAAAACGGTTTTTTTCTAAATGACGAAAAAAAAATACGCAATTAAATAAATTGATCGATGCAAATAATTCCGCAAAATAATAATTTCCGCAAAAAATAAAAAATTAATTAATTAATTAATAATTATTAAATAATTTCCTCAAATATGAACGCCAAAAAATCTGAACATTGAAATTTCGTCGGTATACATCCGTACCGAAGTCACGGTGCGTTTAAAAAAAAAAAAAAAGGAACACCTGCGTTACGGCGAAAATTGTATCGGAGTTAAATACACGTTGTTTGACGCGCCTTCTTGTCCCGCAGGTCTAAGGAATGCGACGTGGTTCACGGCGAGTGCACCCAAACGTACGTTCCCTATCTGTTTTTGGTGATCCCGCTGGGACCTGTGACGCTAACCGGTCAGGATTACGTTCTCGTGGAGAGTGGATGTGTCTGCAAACCCAAGAATTCGGCGAGTGCCATATCCGACCAGCAACCACCGGTTCTTCCCAATTTCTAACGTTAATTTCGCCTTCGAAGCTCCGCGTCGAGGACCGCACCGTTAACGTCCGGTATTTAATCGTCAAACAATGGAAGAAGAAAAAAAAAAAAGAAAAAAAAAACGCTACGAAACGTGAGAGATCTTCGCCAGTGGAGTCGAAAAAAGTGCCTCTTACCATCGAGACTCCGAGATCCAACGATCTCAAGGATCAAAGAACAAAACTAAAAAAAAATATATATATATACGAAAAAAAAAGAAAAAAAGTGCATCGTCGTCGCCTTATCGATATTAGTAAAATGTAGAATTTTTCGACGAAGCATTAGCGATTAGTTTGATTTCTTTGAACGATATCGAGAAATCACTGAGGCGAAAGGAGAGAATGTGGGAATCTCGGCGATCCGAAATTTGCGGTAATTGCCGATAAATAATGGAATAACGGTTCGACGAGGGGAAAGAGAGACGTTTAAGGGACAAGAGAACGAGAATTTTTGCCTTCTCGAGCCATTTGGCGATTCGATTTTTTCGTCACCGTCCAACGAGCGGAAAAGCCGATTCGGCTCGTCGCGCATCCTAAGTATACAGAGGAGAGCGAGAAGAAGCCGGTGATCGAAGCGAAAAGGGGTAAAATATCGGAACCAAAGGGGGGAGAGGGCGGGCGGTGATCCGATGAGAGCCGCAGCGCGATATTTTCGCAGAATTCATCCTCGGAATTCAATCGCGTCGCGGGTTCAACGAGGAGAGTCAGTCGCGTTCTCTCGACGGTTGCACGACGATGAGCCGGTTTCGGCAATCAGTTTCGCCAATCCGAATGCACCGAGGCGGCGAATACAACTCCGCGGAGAATCTTTCGAGAAGCTAAAGGCCTCTCGCATTCGTTGAACTTCGAGCTCTTCGAACGCTCGTCATATTTATGCTACAAATAGTATATTATCGTTAATACAAACGCGTATCTCCGATTCTAAAGATATATCATTCCGATTTTTTTTTTATTTTCATGCGGAAAAAAAGATTTCAACGATCAAAAAAAAAAAAGTATCGCGAATTTAAAAAACGGGTCGTAAATTTTGTTTATTTTTTTATCGATTGATTTATTGCATAATACGCGTGCCGCACACATTCGCGCACATCGCTATCCCGTTAATCGAGAAGATTCTCTTTTTTTTTAATTTTTTTTTTTCGATCGAATAGGCAAAATCGGACCGTGTCATCGTTATGCAAACTCCGGAGATACGAATGTTACACTTGTTTCGCGAATGACGACAACGGCGACGAGGGGTTCTTGACCCACAGCGCGAGTCCTCGAGAGACAAATGCCCGTGCGACTTTCTCACGCTCGATTTTTCTATCGCGATTCAATTATCCCCTATTCTCCGCGTAACGGTGGCTTCGGCGACAAGCGAGTAATCGTTAATCGAGGAACACTTTTTCTTCGCTATTATTTAGTATCCCACAGTTTTTTTTTTCGTAATTTACCAAAACATTTTTTTTCAATTCGCGAGTTTGAAAAAAAAAATTTTTTTTTTTTTAAATTTCAAATCACTTTGTACACAGCATAGATAGACCGATAACACAGCCGAATTTCGTTTTTTTTTTTTGTCAGTAAATATTTAAGGGAAATTTAGCGAACGACATGGAATTTTGCGCTCCGCTTCGAGACTATCGAATGCGTATCCCGCGGCCTGTTTATTCATAACCGGATGCTGTTGTACACAGCAACGTTACCCGCATCGGGACCAAACCCACGGGAACGGGATTGACTTGACGCTGACCGACCGAATGGACCGTCGCGCGCGCGAGCGGCTTTACCGCCTCGTGAATTCCGATGAGTGTAACGTACCGTTACTCAGTTGCGGGATTCTCCACCTCGTTTCGCGGCTCTCTTGCCAACCTCTCCGCCGCCCGCGTGTATTTTATCCATGAGAAATATTGCGCTCGAACAGAGCCCCGTAATACATCGCGGTGATTGAATCTATTTGAAGTTTCGCTGGCGATTTTATCGGCAAAAACGCGAAAACACGAATTTTAGAAAAATTGACTGTGAAATACGAATTAAAAAATTTTAAAAATTAAAAATAATAGAAAATACGGCAATTCCTCGAGTGCATAAAGTGCACGCGGGTTTTATTTTAATTATAATAATCTCTCGAATGTTTCCTCGCTATTTTTTCTCTCCTTTCTCCGGTGAATCGGCTCCAGAAATCACGACGAATCGACGAAAAGTTCGATGTCTTCGAGTGGATTTTTGAGAAAATGAGACAATTAACGTATGCGAATGACTCGAGGGACGATTTATTCGAAATATTAATTTTTTTTTTAGAAACGCGTTTTTTCGGTAGTAAGTCAAAATAATACTCCGTCTTTCCTCGGGTCAATCGAATCGTCAAATTATCGATCGTACCTATCAAATACCATAGGATATTTATAAGTATTATAATTTTAAACGTGTATTTATAATTTATTACAGAGTTATTTGTATCGTGATGAGAGTTTGATCCATTTTTTCGTTTTTTTCTTTCCTTTTTTTCACATTTTTCCTTCGTCGATTTCCCAAATGCGATTCTCGTTAGTCGTATCGATGATTTAAGTAATCGTCGGTGAGAACAACAATTTTATAATCGAGAAATCTTCGTTTAATCGGAATTTTCAAAATAATATTGTGACATAGAGATTTTTTTTTTTCGAAAAAAAAAAAAAAAAAAAACAATTTTCATCGCCTTTTTCGATTATTGACTAAAATGTTACGATGATGACAAATATGGCTTACGCGACATACTGACGATAAGATATTATTATTATTATTATAATATATTATATCCGTCGAGGTATACGTTGTACATGCGTTGCGATAACGTGATATTGGGTTTAAGGCTTTTTTTTCTCTTCATTACGGTTCGTTTTTTTTTTTCTGTCAATTGTTACGACCTTTCGAGGGGTAACTTTTGCGATTCTAATACACTTCTCGCTGTTGAGACACGACGAGTTTCTCGCATATGCGATTTGCAGATTGATGAGCCGTTTTTAGTTATTTTATTGTTTTTTTTTTTATCCCGTGGAAGAAGTACCGGCGAAAGCAAGTGGATTGGAAGCCATACGGGTGATAAGCGCAATCGCAGCTGCGCATCGATTATTATTTTTCATGATTTTTTCTAAATCTTTGCAATTTTGGTTTTTTTTTTTTTTTTTTTTTTTCGCTCAACTCGCTGATCCGTGGAACGTTTACTGCTGCGGTTCGAATAACACAAAAACCATTTTCATACAAATAAAAATCTCTAATTGGCAAACGTATAGCATATAAACTCGTAACGCTATAATTACTTAAAGACGTAAGTAACGCGGACCGATGAATTTTCCAAATCTCGATGATTGATTTTGTCGCGACAGAGAACGATGCAATAAAAATTCATCGGTTCGTGAGGAGCATTGAAAAAAATTGCTCGAACAACGATAAATCTATGAATATAATTAATCGAATAAATATTAACAATCGAAAATATTATCAAATGCAATGCAATAAACGATCTCGTGGAATCTTTAGCGCCGCAGTTCACCAACGTTTCGATACGAGACGCGCTTCTTTTTTTTTTATTCGCCGTTCTCCTCAAGTAAATATTTCATATAAATAGTAAAAAAAAAAAAAAAAGAAATAAAACCCATAACAAGCATCATATATTATAACTGTATAGTTACATCTTTGGATAATCAACGAAAACATCACGTTTTTTCCTTCGTTTCGTTAAAAAAAAAAGGAGATTAAAACGCGAAATCGCCGTATCTTTCGCGATATCGTGAATGTTCATCCGCGAATTGGAAAAAAAAAAAAATTCACGGCAAAACGATTCGGTAGCACATTTTTTTCGACTAGAAATATCGTACGCGAAACGACTATTTTTCTTTAAAATTATCCTATACGACGAAATTAATTAATTAATTAATTAATTAATTAATTGATTAATTTAATTAATTAATCAATGAACGTATATATATTATGGTATTTTTATATTTGCACGATGTCTGGCAGTCATCGCAAAAGATTCTGGAACTCACGATTAAAATTAGTTCTCTCATTCTCTCGTCGACTTAATTATTTATAGAAGTTTTTTTTTAATACTCGTTCTTCAGCCCGATGGATACACAATCGGGTTATTCTTGTCATGGAAATATTAACGCGGCATTGCGATAATTCAAATGTTTTTCGAATACGCCAATCGCCCGTTCTGGAAAATCGATCTTTTTTTTTTTTTTCTTCTTTTCGATTGGCGTTCCGCGCGTGAGATTCGTTACAGAGAATATTGATAAGAGACTTTCACGAACATCGACTGACTCTCCTTCTACATTTAGCGCGAATCTAAACTCGTAGCACACAACGGGATAGCGAAAACTAAGCGCGATGGATTTTTCTGTTTTGTTTTTTAAATCCATTTTTTCAACGAATTCGAAGCAATGGATACAATGGCGCGTCAATAAAGATAAATTTTATCGTCGAGTCAAGGCAATCGAGTATTGAAATAACGAAAATAGTTTGTACAATAGTTATTTTAGACGAGAATCTCTCGCGAACTAAGGTGAATTTATATTGAAGAGTTTCAACTTCGCGTAAAAAAAATGCATAAAACGCATTTACAAAAAATTCATTCAATTTACGACGATAAATGCGCGGATTATTTTTTTTCGACGCAACTTTCCGCTCCACTCTAAGATTTTAGATTTTATAATAAGGTTACTAATTGTTTAAAAAACGATTTCCTCTGAGTGAAACCTCCGAATTTTTTATATCGTTTTTACGGTTCGCCGTAATCTCGCCGTTCCAATTGACTCGACTGTACGAAAAAATTATCTCGATTCCTCGCGTACGAAAGACTTTTCGTCGGTCGCGTAAAACGCTTATACCTAAAATGTTCTTGTCGAATCGCCAAAGAAACAAAACGTGAAAATCCCTCTCCAATTTTTTTTTCAAAATTTTCTCACGTTTTTTTTCCAGTCAAACGGACAATTTGAAAGGAATTTCAATGTCTGATGAACATTTCGGAGGTTTATTTACGTTCCTCGCACGCGAAGGCATAAAAATCAAAGAAATTGGCTGTCGGCGCGTTTCGTTAGCTCGCGACGGAATAATAATTAATGACAATGATAATAACACGCGTTTTTATATGTGATATACGTGACTAACCAGCGAATCCCGGTAAATAATTATCGATGAGAGTTCGATAAGATTTTACAAAAATTACACGTTAATTTTCATAGTTTATAAATAACCAACTTCTTAGACACGATTATCGTAGGACTAATAAGGTATATAAATAGTTTAGTATCTACGATGACTCTTTAGTACGTTTCGGCACGTGACGGTTAGTCTCTGTGCGTCCGAGTGGTTTCTTCTTTCTTTCTTTCGTTCCCTCGATTTTGTATATATATTATAATAGTCTATATAATACGATGAAAAACTCATACGGAGGGATATATTCTAAGCTTCAATAACGTAAATGGCGACGATGAATACTCGTTTCGATTTGCAAGGGAACAAAATTCGCGATTCACTCGTCTCACGCACAATCGCACATTTTTTGCTTCGCCCCCCTCGTTTTTTTCTCTCTATAGTTTTTTCTCCTCTGTTTTTTTAATTTCTAACTCTCGAATAAAAATAAGAGTCGATTATTTAGTTTCTATTTACAACCTGAAGTACACGATCTGTGATTTATACGTCGAACAACGACTCGCCGCGCGATTATCACACTCTTTTGAGTTCCCGTTGGACGTTTGCGTTTGCGAGTCTATTGCTTTGCCGAGAAAGCGACGCAATTCGATTGCCAATCGTTCCATCGGGGCGGCGGTGTCGACACGAAGATGATATAATTTTACAACGCAGGTGCCGCGGATGCTGAATGACTTCGTTTACTTCACAGAGTTCAATTGTCACTCTCAGCGTAATCGTCGCTCTCACCGCTGTCGTAATTCTGCGTCTTCGGCGGATTGTGATTAACAGAAGACGGCGAATCGTCTTCGAATCCAACGGGAACCACGTCCCTCGTTTTGGTAGCATCTGTCGGAGTTTCACTTCCGGTCAGAGCGTCCAGATTCGGCGACAAGACATCCTCCTCGGCGCCGTTCTCGTACAACCTGCGAATTTTTTTTTTTTTTTTTCGAAATTAATTAATTGTAAACTCGTAATGGTGCAAATACAAGCAAAAAATAAATTTCTATACGATTATTCGTGTGAGATTTGTGAGAATTTTTGGTCAGTGATAATTGTATTTTTTTTTTTTTTTAGCGATGTAAATATTGCAATTTTGGGAAAAATATGTACGAATCTCATGCAAATGAGAGAAAATAAATGAAAGTATTTGATTTCTGTAGTCTTGTTACTTGTATTATTGCCAAATCGATAGTGACACTTGATGAATAGTAAGACTCGAAGACTCAAATACGAGACGATTAAAAACGATAGAAGAATATGTATTTTTCTCGTTTCTTTTTTTTTTTTCGATTAAAGCGATACGTCTACCCTATGGTTCGGAAAACGAGTCAAATTTCTTTTCCTTTTCGGGTAAAAAAAAAATGAAACATTTGACTCGAATTTTGACGACTCGCGTAGACGTAAACCTTAAACTTTGTTACTGTGCAAAAATAATGCGAACAGAGGCAACGATGAAAGAAAAGAACATTTTTTTTAAATTTCATGCATAGAAATACGGTTCTCGTATTGTGGAAAAAAAGAAATAAAAAAAGTACGATAAAACGAAAAAGAAAAAATACACACACGAGTGCAATCATCATCGAGTTTACGCATGCGAGCTTATGACTTACTTACTTAGCTGCAGATGATGGTTACATATCATCATCACACAGCCTGCAACAAAACGCATATCGCACCTTCGTCATTTCCTCAAATTCTCAAAATCCCAAGGAGAAAAGTTTAATGTATGGAGGTAAAGATAGAACGGAGATAAAAAAGAAAGTGAATGACGGAGACGGAGTGTTAGTTGCTGAAGGATATCAGCCATCTCTACGCATGCCTCGTTCGAGGTCTCGAATCTCCTCTCCGACGAGAAAATAAAAAAAAGAAAAAACTATATTTCGACTTCCGACTTTTTAATCGTTTATAGTTTTTCGGTCAGAATAGTTTTTTTCTTTCTTTCATAAGCACCTTCACCGCTAAAACTCCGTAAAGGTACTTTGGCTGATCGTCAGAACGGATTCTCTCGACTCTCGTAGCTTCGGATCGAGTGAGAGCACTGGTTATGGAAAATGGTAAGTGCGTATATACCAAGATAAGGGGTACACAACAAAAGAATGATAAAGAAAAACAAAAAGGAAAATTCTACCAAATATTTAAATTACACTCGCAAGGGGTATCCTTGTCTCAGCGCAAACGAAGCTCTCGCGAACGCGAGGATAAGAGACCTTCGTGGAAGCGTAAGACGAAGAAATCGAGAATGACGACAATTAAACCATTAAAGAGATTAACGATTTTCGGAGTCGTTCTTTTTGCGAAACTTACATCTGCTCGTTCTGATCGTTTCCGCTCTCCTCGGCGACCAAAAGCTCGTACTCGTCGGCGGCGAATCTATCCCAATCGGAGAGCTGCGAAACAAAAAAAATGGTGATTGACGGATAGATCGGTTAGAAAATTGCGATTTCGAAAGAATTTCCAATACTTTACAGTAAGATAAAAATTCCGAATATTAGAAGAAAAACAATCGAAAAAATTGTATACGTAATACGTATACGTAAAAATTGTATACGTATTTCGATATAATTAACGGATTAATTTCTGCTAAGAAAAAAAGTTAGATTGCCGCGTGATTCGTTAAACAATCATTTTTTATCTGACTTCTCGCTGGAAGTCCAACGATACACCTTCCTTAATGATTTTTTTAAATTAACAATTTCTCACCTCGTGACCATCGGCGTCGTGATCTCTCGTCGATGCGAAGGGGTCTCTCTGCTCGTGATCAAGATATTTTTCGAGATTGAAGAAAGTATCGAAGAATATCGAAGTCATTTTACACTTTTTAAGATCGCTCAGCGATATTTTTCCCGGTGTCGTTGGATGAATCATGTCGAGCATCTGGCAAAGACAATCCTCGAACGGCAGTGTCTCCATGCCGATGGCTTCCATTCTGTGCAATTGCTCCTCGTAGAAATATTCCAATTCATACATCGACAGGTAACCATCGCCGTCCAAATCCATACACCTGAAATCATAAGTATATTTTTATTATTCCATAAGATAGCAAAACAACGAGTAAAACCGGAATATTGTCTTAACTAGCATTTTTCGTACCTAAACCAATACTCGATGGCAGTGGGATGATTTTTGTCCTCTTCGCTGAGTAAAAACCAAACAAATTCCGTGTAACTCATCTTGTCTTCGGGTTGCTGGGTGCCTCCGCTTTTGACTCCTCCCCGCGTTACCGCGCCGCTGAATATTCTTTCGATAAGACGCGTCGACAACGCTGCGGTGGTGGAAAATTGAAAATGAACTCGAGATCGGTAAAAAAATTGCCACGCAGTTATTAATCGTACGAAACGTTTTTTTTTTTTTTATTACCGTGATCGTTGTGCCTCGTCAGATCCATTTTGTCGATAAACAAATCGTGATCGCGATCGAGTTCCCAGAACTTGCAGTATATTACGTAAAAATGTTCGTAACTGAAATACGCGGTGACCTGGTTGATGTCCTCCTCATGTTCGAGAACATTTATGACTGCGAGCAAATTGCTCCTTCGCAATTCCGATACCGATATCTTGCCGCTCCAGCTTCGGTTTACGCAGTAAAATATCCTGGCGATAACCTGTAACGTTTACAAAGTCACGACAATGATTATACTCTCGATAAATGTGGTCTCTACTTGCGTTAAAAAAAATCGTAAGTCGAAACCCGTTTACGGAAAAACCCGATACATGGCTCCGGTAGATCCGATTTCTTTGACGGCATGTAACTTTGCCAAAAATCAAGATTTTTGAATTCAATTCAATTCCAGTGAAATCGAAACGTCGGTATGTCAGGAAGATGTTTCCCGCGGCGAAATATCGGTAGAAATTACAGAAATTACACCGAATCAGCGAATTTTCGAAAATTCAAGATAATCTTTAAACAGTTCGGGTTCAGCTTTTCGATTTCACTCCAATTGGCCTTTAAAATCTTTAGAAAAGGAACGAAGGGACACGACTAACCGTGTGAACGTAACGAGAATGAAATTCCGTAGCTTCCTTGAGGAAAGTAAGACCCGGATGAGTCTCAACGACGTCCTGAACGAGAGGTATCAAGTCTTCCGGAATAATCGTATTTCTCAGACCCCTTGTGGCGATTCTAACGAATTTACTTGCCGCGTCGTGATGCGTGTTCGTCATTCTGTAATCAAATGCAACGGATAATGAATTAAAAATGACAAAAATGAGGAAAAAATTGCAAGAAATCAAAACACGAAGCCAAGAAAAAGGAAAAAAAAGGGAAAATTGAGACGATTCGAAATAATTGAAAATAAAGCCATTTTACAAGATAATTGAGATATTATTATAATACTGACTCTTTCCAGAAATCGAGGAATGCCGACATCTCGACAAAGCCATTTTGGTCCCCGCCGGCCGCGATGAAGAGTGGAACCTTCCAGTAGAGCGGCAAATCGCATGCCTACGCGATATTAAAGAAAAAAACGTATTGTTATAAAAAAAACTGCCGGTGCGCGAGAGAACGGTAATTTTTTTCGTCGATAAGATTTCAATCGGATTTAATTTACCTTCGTGACGGTGTGGAATTGCGCGCGGGAAGCCCGATGACCGGGTAAACTTTGAAAAGCTGCGGTGATTTTAGTTATCGTAGCTTCTACCTGCGACAGCGGCGTGGGCTTTCCGCCGGGATAATAAAATCTGCAAAACAAATTGACACGTATTATTCATGAATTCGTATCGCTGAGATTCATATTCGTTCAGTTTGAGACACTAACCTCGGTATGTGAACGTTTCTATTCGCCTTGACGTGTCTCTGTAAGGTCGTGTGAGGAGGCAAACCCTTTTGCTGTGTCTTGTCGCGAGCGTAAGTCTGAAACAGTTGATTCGAGAAATAAATTCATCAATATTTCACGTTACGCGTAAAAAATAATTAATATTCTTAGAAGTTAGGAGGAAGATAGCATTACATTTCAAACCAAAAGAGAGATTCGCTCCCGAAAAAAAAAAAAAAAAAAAAATTCGAAAAAAAATCGAATTCGCATTCGAATTCGAAAAAAATCGAATTCGCATTCGAGTTCGAAGAAAAATCGAATTCGCATTTGAGTTCGAAGAAAAATCGAATGGGCATTCGAATTCAACAAAAAATCGGTTGTGAATTCGAAAAAAAAATTTAAATACCAATTAAATTTTTTTTCGAAGACGTCACTTTCACGATCTCTAAACGGGATTTTTTAAATTTCATATATATCCGAAAAAAAAAATTGACGAATTAAAAAAAAAAAACGTTTCGTTGCCGGATGATTTATTAATCGTAAAATAAAATTCGGCATAAAAGAAGAAAAAACGAAAATGGAAATAGCAATAGAGTGGAAAACTCGACAGATTCGGCGTTTCGAACGAATAATCGTTTCACATCGGGTAATTTGACTGCGATACGCGCAAAGTAATAAAATAAATATTTTCAAGTGCTCGTTGATTGTTGAGGGCGCTAACGCCGCAAGACGTTCTCAGAGTGTTCGGTAATTTGTGCGGACGGCCATCAAGGACGCGGCATCCTGTTACGCGGCTCTCGATGCTGTAAGAAAGATCCGAAGAATGCAAAGAGACACCCGCGCGTTGCGCGGTCTCGATAGCTCTCGTGTCTCTCGGTTGCGCACACGAGAGGCAAAGATAATCCGCAGGGGCCGCACCTCGGACGTGTGGTAGGTACTGCCCGGGGCACTGACGATGAGTTACATCATTGCGCTCTCTCGTTTATCCACATTGGAAATATATATAAATGTCTATCGGAACAAAACTCCGCGGATACATCCCCGACAAATTGATCCACGAGACCGAAACATATGGAAGCCGAACAATACGTAATTTTTTTTTCGTTTTTGTTAAAAATTAAAAGAGCAAATAGTATTATCAATATTAATAATTAATAATCATAATAAATAATATTTACGAAATAATTACGAAAAGGTTAATTTTTAGCAAATTCGTTTCTTTCATCAGCCAAAATACTTCGAAAACGTGGAAAAAAAAAATCGTCGGAATTTTCATCTGGTTGATGGAAATTCCCAGAGTTGCATTACTGTATATCCACAGCATGCATTTCTCGGATTAAATAAACGACCGCGCGTTCGCTTAATTCAATCATTCGTTTCCATGGATCTTTTTTTTTTTTTTTTTTTCTTTCTCTTCGCCATTTCGATACGTTTTCCCTTTGCCCGGTCCACTCCGATAATCAAATTCCACGTGCTTACGAGAAGCCCAGAGAGACAGAGAGATCGTACAGCGTGGGAGTACCGCGCGAGGAGCGAGAAGAGAGGATTACGGAATAATCACGTGGGTGTTTGCGCTGCGGATTAACGTACGTCGGCTTGGAAACGAAGCTTTTACCGAGCCTTCGCCGCTCGATCGCGTGCGTTGTTTGTCTTTTGTTTTCTTTTTTTTTTTTTTTTTTTTTTTTTTAACGAACCCAACGGCGCGCGGATACCGTCGATCAACCTTTGACAATTGACATTGCGATTTCGACGAGGGGGAGGTCGCCGCGCCTGTGACTTCGATTTTACTCTCGTTACCTTGGGACTACTGGTGTGCCAAATTGAACGTATCAAAGGGCGGCCTTGACTGATGCCTGTGCATCACAGACTATTCCAATGATACAATGACACTCGTTTTTTATTTATAGTATCGAATCTCTTTCTTTGCGCAATAACAAACATCGCGGCGCCTACCGACGAGGTTCGCTTGAAAAATTCTTTGCGACAATTTCGTACGTAAAAAAAAATTTTTTAATTTGAAAAATAGTTTGAAAAAACGATTCTCCTTAATTTCATATTCGATACTTGGAAAAAAAAAAATCTTAATTTCTACAAAACCTTATGATTTATTGTTAATTTTTTTTTTCACGAAATACAGTTTCGATTATTAAAAACATAGACATTTTTTTTTCTGTATAATCGATATTTTTTTTTTTTTTTTTTTTTTTTTTTAGTTATAGAACATTTTATACGAATCGAATGATCGTCTTACGCGTGAAAATGAAATTCGAGTGATTTGCGAAAACGGATCGGTAAGATTTTTTTTTTTTCGAGAGTCTTTCGAGTCTCGTAATTCGTTGTTGTTTTTTTTTTCTGTTCTACCGACGAAGCGATGCAATGGTAATCCTTTTAAGGAACAGTGAATCGCAATGGTTTGGAGTCCCGATGGGTTTTCTCTGTATCGCATCGCGGTTCAGAGCTCTCAATGAGTCATCGTTCGGCTGTTGATCGCGAAACACTCTTTATAGTGTCGCTGTACCTCTCTGTATCGGATGATAGCAGTTGGTATAAACTAACGTTCGTTCGACGAAAGCGCGTACCGTATCGAGCCTTTTTAAGGTTTAAACTCTCGCCGTTTTTTTTTTTTTTTTTTTTCTCATCTAAGCTATCGAGAGTAACGCGCGTACGTATATTGTTTACCATTCGCACAAACACGCGGCGCGACAACGGCCATTGTCTCTCGCAAATCACTCGAGTGTTCTTTAAACGTGAGCGCAATACTTTATACGCACTTTACTCCGTGCAATTTCACTTCCTGCCCGACCTGTTTTTCCGCGAGTTTCGCGGACGTGCAGAGCAGCGCGAGGTGCGCGAGGCGCAAATCGTCGCCTCGCGTACCTCGGCAATTTTTTTATTATTCAATTATTTTTATTTCGATATCAATTAAATTAATTTGTTCAATTAATACAATGATTCGATCAATGAATAAATCGAATAATTACGATGATTGAGATGAAAAAAAAAAAAAAATGACGATCGACGGAAATTTTTATCGCGGAGTTGGGAAACATCGCGCCATTGAGGCGATAGAACTAATTACGCCTATCAGCGAGGAAACGGATAAAACCTTCGGATGATTTCGCGTTTTTTCCGTAGTTGTTACGAGTTCGCAATATTTTTTATTTTTTTTTATTTTGCATACCGCAGTCCGAGATAATTCGTTCGGAAGAATTTTCGGTGCACTGCGCGCACGTGCAACATATATATTTTTACGGCGGTGCGCGAGGAGAAACTAAGATTGTTCGCCGCCAGTCGGCTTCGCCTCGTAATAAACGAGAGCGAAGTACGTACTACTCGTGTTGTTACATATGTAAGCATATATATCTATATTAGGTATATATCTGTATATATATATATAACGGACAGCTGGATCGCCCGGCTGACCGGTGGTCGAGCCATGCGGAGAGCCATCGAGTCACCACTAACCACGGGGAGTTATCTCTCTCGTCGCCTTGGATTATTCTACCCGCGTTCTGCGCCTATTAAGGTCTCTCAATGCCCCAAGATGCTCGCTATCTCCGTCACTCTCGCGGTTTAAATTTGTCAGCTTTCGCGTCCTTCGATATCCGCGTTTTTAACGAGAGGCACGAAATCGTTAATAATAAAGAAAAATGGAGTCAACGAAGTTTCAAAAAAAAAAAAAAAAAAAAAACGGGATGCTGCGCACGAGATCACGTCTCGCGACAAATGGGCCTTGCAGTCTCTCGGTCTCCGTGGTCAGGCAATTCGCGACTAAAATGAGTCAACCGGAGTGGAGAGACATAAACATTGAGTGACGCAGATCTCGCGAGGGCCACACGGAGAGCGCGAATAAACGTGAAAGAAAAACTAAGGAACGTGATACACGACGAGACAAAACAGCCAAATATAGTCTACGTAGTAAAATTACCTTCGATCGTAAAATTTTTCTCGATCTATCGAATATCGTAATCGAAACCCATAGACGATAGAGATATTTATATCGTTGACAAATAATTCACTATAACAATAATTATAATAAAACTTTTGTAAAAAATCATACGAAAAAAAAAAAAAATTAAATATTAATAATTTCGATTTTTTTTTTTTTCGTTAATAAGATCGATGATTTATTTAATTGATGGTTTCGTAATTTCAAAGGAACTATTGACGTTGAGAAAATAAATAAATAATTTCGAAAGATCGAGGAATATAAAAAAATTTTTTAAAAACAAGATGCCGCCTAAAATTTTTCTCGATCTATCGAATATCGCAATCGAAACCCATAGACGATAGAGATATTTATATCGTTGACAAATAATTCACTATAACAATAATTATAATAAAACTTTTGTAAAAAATCATACGAAAAAAAAAAAAAATTAAATATTAATAATTTCGATTTTTTTTTTTTCGTTAATAAGATCGATGATTTATTTAATTGATGGTTTCGTAATTTCAAAGGAACTATTGACGTTGAGAAAATAAATAAATAATTTCGAAGGATCGAGGAATATATTAAAAAAAAAAAAAAACAAGATGGCGCCTATGTCGAAGTATGCTAAATATGTAGAGCGAGCGTACTGGAGGCGAAAGGCGAAAAGTCCCCCGGCAAATACATTTACCATGTTTAGTTCCGTGGCGCGCGGCTACTTAGTGATAAATATGCTATTATTATTCGTCGAGGCGTTCATTGTTCGTTCTCGAGCGATCCTGGTCCACGGAAAAGGGGAAGAAGAGGAGGAAGAGAGAGGGAGGGTCGACGACGGCACACGTTCTTTCGTCGGGGTTACGAGTTCATAGTTCATACGGCACAGCGGCCGTCATCGTCGTACGGCCCCGCGAAGTATTCGCGAAGATCGCCCCCTATGCATACATGTATATCACGTAGGTACCTACTTACGGGCTCGTCGTACGGAATGCCGCGATCGCGGTACCAAGCAACTGGGTACAATGATCGCGTCCGCGTACAACAATGCCACGGGGGCCAAGCCTTCGAAGCGAACGCTTCGAGGCAACACACTGACGCGTTGTCGCTTCGCCGCTACAACTATACGCCACAGACGTTATTTCTATACTACGGGAGGGCTATGAGGCTATGCCTCGCGGTATTGTCCGATTGTTTCGCAATAAAACGATCACCGACAAAGCTCCCCCCCCCCCCACTCTCCGAGAGTAAAATACAACAAAGCCGCGTGTGTGAGTAATCCCGGCGAAAATTTTATGGCCAATGTTCGCGTGCGATTCGACTTCCGGTCATTCAATAATTCGAAAAAAAAAAAAAAAAAAAAATTGAGACCGAAGTAAAAAAAAAATTAAATTAAAAAATTGTTATCTATATTGGGTAATTTCTTGTAATGTTTTTCACGAGAGTAACATTATTTAAAATAACAATAAATAAAAGGCATAATTCGGAAATTTTTTTTTTTTCGTCAGAATATATATATATATTTTTTTTCAATTTTTCTATTTATTTTTTCAATTTTTTTCGACAATGCGAATTTCGAGAACGAGAAAGTGAACAAAGTTAAAACCGGAAACGAAAGGAATCGCCTCGACGGGGGGACGAAGTGGCATCGGTAAGCGGTAATAACAACGACGCGCGTCTGTAGATCTGTTTCTCGTTTGGGCCGCAGCGTCGGCGGTGATGTCGAACGCGAATGAATCCGAGGATTATAGGCGAATTTCTGGAAATTGGCCAGCGAAAAGCTATGGAACACAGAATCAGAGATACTGCCAAGAGGCGGTTTATCTCTCGGGGGTTTTACGCGCTCGCGCGATATATCCTCTCGCTACAGTTCCGCTTCGACTTGTACCGTGACGCGTTTTCGAGAATCGCTTGTATGCCAAAGACTCAAAAGCGGGAGAAAGAGAGAGAGAGAGAGGGCGACGAGAGAATCCCCGAGAAAAAATCGTAAAGGGTCCTCTGGGCGCACCGGTGTGCAACATTATGCGGGTACACGAGGCAAACATCGAATGTGTTACTTCTCACTTTTCAAGCATCCGAACGATTCGCTCTCGACACCCACGCATTGGTTTTACGCGAGAGAGAGAGAGAGAGGGAGGAAGAGAGAGAGAGAGAGAGAGTTTCTTTATTTTTCTTTGAGTCGTTGCATAAGCGATTCCACTCAATCTTCTGCAGACGGACAACTTTTCTGGCCGTTGCGGCGAGCGATTAACGAGGAAGAAACAACCCGCGTAAAGGGGGTTCCCGGTAGCCGAAGAAAGTGGCAGTGACTTATTCGCGGTATAAGCGCAGTGCCCATTAATTATCGATAACAGTAAGCGCTTTGTTAGTTTTTTCTAATAACGTTGCAATTATAATAAGGAAATAATATGCAAGTTATAATAATAATAATAACTTTAAAATAGTCATTATTATTATAATTATAGTTTTGTTTGGTATGGCGATTGGCCAAAAAATGTTGGTACCGGAAATTGCTCTAAAAGGGTTTGCAAAGGGGACCGACAATTCGGAAATATATACGACTTAAATCGAATGGCGACGAAAAGAATTCGATATCTCGATTTTTTCCAAAAAAATCGATATCTCGATTTTTTCCAAAAAAATCGATATCTTGATTTTTTCCGAAAAAAAAATCGACATCTTGATTTTTTCCGAAAAAAAATCGACATCTTGATTTTTTACGAAAAAAAATCGACATCTTGATTTTTTTCAAAAAAAAAAAATCGATATCTTGATTTTTTCCAAAAAAAAATCGATATCTTGATTTTTTCCAAAAAAAAAATCGATATCTTGATTTTTTCCAAAAAAAAAATCGATATCTTGATTTTTTTCCAAAAAAAGTCCTTTTCGAAATTTTTTTTCGATTTTATTTCGTGTTACGCAAAATTATGCAATAAATCGGAGGATCGATAGATCAGTCGGGATTATTCTTATTATTATTACGTTTAATCCGAATTGATTGAATTTAAAAAGAAATTTGCCGTTAAATCGGTTCTCAATTTTTTCGTATTAACCGGGTACTTGTTTCCCGTTTTATGCTCAAAAATTCTTATATCAACAATATGAATACGAAAAAGAAAAAAAGAAGGCGAATTACCTGCGCTTTGCTCTGAACCTCGTGTCCGTTTCGCCACGTGTTGATAGCCGGTTGTCTCGGACCGCGTTTATCGAGTAGCAGTTCGCTGGGGCATTTCTCAAAAATAAGAACGCGTTCGGCAACGGATCCTCTCGTTAGAAACGGTCGGACCGGATTATTTCCGGTACCGGTAGCGGCAGCCGCGCGGATGTGCTGTTTTTGTTGCGTCGTGAGTTCCGGATGCGGAACCTGATCGAGTCGCGGTCTCGGCGAGTTGACTCGCGGTCCCCATCTCGACGTAACGAAATCTCTTTCGTCCTTCGAGGCGCCATCCTTGCCATCCTTTCCATCCTTACCGGCGTCGGGTTCAAATTTATTTCTCGTCGTCGAAACCAATTGTTCCTGTGGGTTGAAACTCGTCGCGGATGTCTTTTGCTCCTCGAGGCGCTGCTGCGTCGCCGGATTCTGTTGAGCGGCTCGATAGCGCACCTTTGCGTAGTCCACCATCGACATCGCCGACAAATCTTCTTTACTCAATACCTTCGATTCCAAAATGCCGGAATTTTGTATCGGAGAAGTAACGATACTATTGACGAGAATAGCGGAAGTTGGTGTCGCGTTTGCATTCGCGTTACCGATCGAAGGCGCGATACCGATTATAATGGGTTTCACAGGATCGACTTTAGGTTTTTCCTTCTTAATCGCCGGTTTTTGCCGGCCAACGATCGGATTCACCGTCGCATTTCTCTCTGTATCTTCCGTGATGACTACACCGGTTTTCAGCGCATTTATCAATCTCTCTTCCTCGCGAGCAACTTCGTCGAGATAGGAATTAACGTTGTAATTTGCTGGACTTCTCGCACCGGAAAGTCCGAAAGTTTCATCTTTACAAGGCGAATTGACTCTCGCATTGCCTATGGTACTCGCGGGCGAAGCTGCCGAAACTCTTCGCGGCTCAACGATTTTATTTTTCAATGGCCACGTCGTCAGACCGGAAGTTATCGAAGAATTCTCGGTTATCGAGGCGGTGGAGGTCTGCGAGGCAATTACGGTGCTCACCGGCCTTTTCTGCTGGACGAGAATCTTCGATGGCGTAAGATCTGCGGGAAAAGTCGTTTCTATAGTTTCGAGAAATATCTCATTGTGATGAGAACTCGCCGGCGTTTTAGGGGACAATTGGGGTTTAACGATCTGCGAAGGTTTGTTCGGATAGCCGGAAGTCGGTGAGGTAAGTATTGTTTTTTGTTGGACGTGTGGCTTCGTAATCGATTGCGTACCGGTCGGAGTTTTCACCGGTGAAGTGTGGGGCGTCGAGTTTCGCTCGAATTTCTGCAGAGCGAATTGTATCGACGACGGTAGGGTTTTAGCCGGTGACCTTTGCCTCGTCGCCGCGGCGATTCTCGCCCTATCCTCGACGACGAAATTGTTAACCAATTTCTCGAGATTGTTGTTGTCGAGACTCGGCGATTGGGAGAGAATTTCAACGGCACTCGGACTCGTCGCGGGTGACGAGGATCGTTTGGAATTCATGGCGTTAGCGCTCGTTGTCGGCGTCAATGCGCTGCCGAATTTGTCTGCGGCGGTCGCGTTGCTGTGACAATTGAGAATTTCGGTCGGCGCTAATCCCCGACTTTTCCAAGTTTGATAGATAGCCTCCGCGTGATCGCTTATTTGTTTCGCGATCGCAGCGATGTCCTCCTCGCCGGATGAATCCGTCGGGTACTTGCCGCGCAGCTGCTCGTGTTTGGCAGTTGCCGCCATTATCGTCTCTCGGGAGACAAAATTGTTGGTGGAATTTTTCGATTTTTCGTCTGATGGATTATTCCGATTGTTTTGACGATAAAACGACTGCTGATAGAGCGTCGATTGGTAAGTTGTTTGACGGGATTGCGAATCGGACGACGATGTCTCGTCGAATACTAATTCGGCGAATCGAGGATTATCCTCGAGTGGCAAAACGCTCAGAGGTATTGCGTAGCCGTATTGTATCGTCCGGGAATCGACGTCATCGCTCGTCGACGACGCGTAATCCAGTTTGTGATGAACGCCGCGCGAACCACGGGGATTTATCGTCACGGGAACGTAATGCAAGCGACGAGTTGCGTAGAGATGAGACTCCGGCGATACGAACGTCGATACCGATGCAAGACGATTGTTTTCATCCAACGAGCAGCCGTCCGACACTCGGGTTTTCTCGAGGATTTCCAATTCTTCTTCGCGGGCCGCTGGCATCTCTCAGGCCATACGGCCCGAATCAACGCTTATCGCAAACGATGCAAATGTTAAATTTATGCAGAATTGGAAAATCTTCCGACGTGTTGTTCTTGACGCGCGGAACTTCATCTTTGGTAAAAGATCGATTATTGCGATCTATTTGGACAAATTTTTTTATACATTTTTTTTTACTACGACTTCAATGTTTTTTCAGAGATTATTCAACAATCCGACGGAACTTGGAGTCCTTGAAGAAAAATTTAAAAAAAAAAAAAAAATTCGACACTGGTTAATTGTTGCTATTAGAAACGATTCTCGTCGCACCTTAGTTATCGTCGCAACATCGTTACATTGCTTCCTCTATATTTACGTATTGTTTTTCGCTGCAACACACTTTCCGATGTTTTTTTCTTTTTAATTTCACATCAGATTCGTTTTCTGTAGAATTAAATAATATTCCGTTTGAAGATCAGCGACGTGGATTTGCGGATGAAAATTTCTTCCTTTTTCGTCGATCCCGATGATTTAACAATCCACGGATAATCTGAAAGAAAAATTGAGGAATTGATGAGTCTTCAAACGAATTGACGCACCTTAATTCTCCGTCAACACAGTAGAGATTTTAAGGTACAGTCGATTTTGAAATTTCAAAAATTTGTCAACAAATTCAATTTTTATTATATAAAAAAAATCAATAAAAAAAAATAATATAATTTTTCTCCAGAATTTTTAATTTTGAAAAATTAATACATAAAAAAATGTATTTTTTAATTTAATAAATAAAAATTCATTTTTTCATACTTTTAAATTATTTTATCATTCGATCGGACGAATTAAAGATTTTTGCCGATAAGCCATTTGGAGGAACAAAATTTCGACAAAGAGCACCCGGAGAGACGCGTGTGTTACTTTTACTTTGAAATTATGCATTTGCATCATCTATACGTGACGAATAAAAGTCGAAGGGACTTCGTCGGTAGATAAAAAAAAAAAAATGGTTGACTACGAACGAGTAGAAAGGAACTCGCAAACGTGAATGGAATCTCAAAGAGAAGTCACGTTTCCTGTATCACGTGTCCGTGTCACTGTACTCTATACACAAGAAGGAGAAGCTCTCTATGTGCGGCGTATGCCTTCGTTTCTTTCTTTCTTGCGAACGTTACCGCGCGTGAACTTATCGTATATCTTCTTTCTGTTCTATGCGCATTCATTTGTAAGGCCTCTGTTGCCGAAACGGCACGAAAGTCTCTGACGCTAAGTAATATTCCTCCGTCCGTAAAAATACGTGTATGCGGAGGAATCGTGTCGAATTGTTTGTGTCGATGTGCGCGCGACGAGGTCCCATTTTGTCGGTAAAGACCCTTTCATTCTTCACTTTAAGGGGTTACGTGTACCGGACAATTCGAAAAACGAGTCTAATTAATTTTTTTTCTCAAAATTTATACGCAAAAATAAAAAAAAAATTCGTAATGTTACGTCTGGGGCCTTCTTTTTCTGGACGTAACACGTAATAAAATTATTTTTTTTTTATAAAAAACACTCGAAAACTTTAGCAAAAAAATTGTTATTATATTTTCGAAAATAAAAAAAATTTAAGACTTTTTTATTTTTTCGTAAAATCTCTCGATATATGTACTTTTTTACACGAAAAACGTTTGTCACACGGATAACAGAATGCCATTAACTCGATTTCTCCGCATCATTCGTCGTTCGCACATCGAGATTTGTGGGGCAAACGCATCGGGGACGGAATAGTTGCAAATCACGCGAGTCAATGAGAAGTAAACCAATTCCCCCAAATAACAGAGCCGCTCGAAGTTGTACCTAATCGACCTGATGGATTCACATCCGGACGTGTAAATCGTAGCAAAAAGTTAACCTTGACTGCATCTTCGATCTTTCAATGTTTTTTTCACTCATTCGTTCGATTTTCGTTCGCTTGGTTTTTTTTCAATGATTTATAATTTATTCGATTTATTAACCTCAAAAAAAGTTCGTTCGCGATGTATCGTAATTGAATGAAAACATTTTTTTTTATAAGAGTCGATGTGTTAACTCCGTATCTGGTCAACGAAAGAATTAGTCACACGACGAAATTAAATTTTTTTCATATTTTCGTGACGGCGGACGGGTTTTTATCACTGTTTATCATCCGTGAATCTATCGAACTCGAGGTGCAGAGAGGGATAATTGATATGATTAGATCGAAGTTACATCGACGCAAAGATAAACTTTTTCGAACTTCCGACGGCGTTTGACAGTGGAAGAAGCGAGGATCGTCGCGATACTCGCCATGTTAACCTATAAGACTACTATATCACTATATATATACGCGTTACAACGTCGCGCGGGGACGGGGACACAGAGTACGCGCACGGGGACGGGGACACAGAGTACGCGCGTAGGTACGTCTAATAGCAAAGGCCTACCACCACTATCGGATAACTCGGTCGACTGCCTTTGCGGTCTTGCATCGTTAGAATGCGCTCTCGCGCGTTTCTCTAAAAATAGCGTTGAGCGCTGCCGGTTACGCCGATACACGCTGTAAACGGTGCAATAATTTTCACAGCCGGGCGAAAGGCCACCCCGCGTCCCCCGCGCATTCACAAACGCGACCAATATTCCAACGCGGTTCACTCAATAGTCGACTTTACATTCGCGTATATTATTTCTTCGGTTTATTTTGTCGGGGATAACACTTTCATGTTGCCGATAGTCGCGCGCGCCTCGACGACTAAACCCGCCGTTTTATTTACACTCGTCCGTTCGTGTTTCTCGCATCCGAGCGCATGTAAGTAGTTACGTTATTCACCTATAGTTGTGTTATTTGCTTCCGCGAAAAGCGAGAGTGCCGTTGTACCCGTCGATGGGAGTGCCGAAAGCTTCGACACGCTCCATAAACGTTTTCAGCGATGTATAGACGGAGGCGATATTTGACACGGCGCAATAAAATTATCGCGACTATCAGCGTCGAACGTTAACCAATCACTTAAACTTTACACAATTCATCGATGAGATTTACTTTTTTATTTATTTTTTATTTTATAATACACGATTCGTCGGCGAATATTAATCGATAAAATTACGATGTTTCACGGAAACTTTTGTATCGTATATGTCGGTAGATTTCTGTTGTTTTTTTTTTTTAACGAGACTCGAAGGCGCGTTGACGCAACACGACAGTCTCGCGAGATGCTTGCAACACGAGAGCGCGACATTGACTGAGAAACGAACGTGGAGGCGGCGTGTACACCGTTCACTCGCACGCAGCCTCCGTCGATGGAACGCGTGTAGCGAATACGATTCCTCTCCCTCCCCCCCCCCCCCCCCCCCTCTCCGTGTTGCTGCCGCTGATGCTATTACACAGTCCCTACTCCCGACGGAACGATCGTCATCACAATTATCGAGTTTTCTCGTTCGGTCGAAACTCGCCTTCGACAACGATAGTTTCGAAAACAAGAAAAATTTGCGATCGATTCGAGTTTCGGCCGTTCGATGGGGGTAATACATTTTTTTGATTTATTAAAAATTCTATTGGTCTTTTTTTTTTTTTTTTTTCGAAAAAAAAAAAACGTATTATGAAATATAATCAAAATTATAATAAAATACTTGGAATTTTAACAATACGATAAAAAACTCGTGGAAAACTATCATCGAAAATTAATATTTAATATGGTCAAAAAAATATGTCATCGATCGCGAAATATTTTTTCCGCCATTTTGGAAATCTTTCTAATTCGAACGAATAGGGTAATTTGAGATCAAAGTATCATTGTTATTTTTTTTTTTTGAACTGCATAATAAGACTTTGAGGAGAGTCGCGATAGCGTACGTACATTGGTCGGAGGGTTGCTAGAAGAGGCCGGAGACCCGATGGAGAACGCGAGAGGAAGCACAGTGTGTTCGCCTATACCGCTGCTCTCGCCAGATTTATTTCTGGACGAGAAGACTGACTTACGCCGTCGTTATACATTTTTTTTTCTTTCTTCTCGTTTCCCCTTAGTCTCTCGCTCGTTGAGCTCTTATAGTACACCAGCGTCGCGACGCCTTGGCCCCTCGACGCATGCAGGCGACAAGCGTCGTCTTCGCGACGCTCGTGCGATACGCGCGCTTTACTCGATTATAGTCTTCGAGATTTTCTCGTTTCGTTTACTTCGCGCATACCGCGGTCTCGTACGACTTTTATATTTCTCCGAAATCTTCGACGACTTCTCATGATAGTTAATTAATTGATAGATAACAACGCATTAATGAAATTTTATTTACAGTTTTTTAGGTTATAGAAAAAGAATCGCTTATCGTTCCGCTTGAATGTTTTCAATTTCTCGGAAATTTGCTTCTTCGGTTGCTAATTAATTGATAATTACTACGCAGTGCAATAATATGAAAATAAATCGCTACGAATTTAATGGTTGACGAAGAATCTTGAAAGAGGGATGACGAGCGGCACGCGCGCTCGCGAGAAGATTTAAACGAGCTGTGAGACACTTATATCGGCTCAAAGGTTATCCGTTTTTGAAGCCGAAGCTTACGCGTGCGCGGTTCGTGAACTCTGCCAGATCCCGTAAGACTTCGATAATTAATACGAGAGGTTTTACGTTTACTCGTCATAAATTGTAATATTAGTCGTCGAGATGATGTATGGAATTCATTCGACACATAAATAAATAACATTTTATGAAAAAAAAAATTCGTGTTAAATTGAATCAAAATAATAATTATTAAAAAAAATGAATGAGCGGAATAAATTTTTTTTTTTTTTTTTTCGATGCGCTTTTCGATTTATCGAACTATAATCGCGATAAAAGAAAAACCTATTATCTCGATTGATATTACTCTCGAATTAATAATCCATCGACATGAAATGAGTTCCATCTATCGACGCCGAGAGGATGCAAATTATCCGTCATAAATAAAATTGGCCTCTACGTCTAATGGCTTATTTGCCGATTAAACTTCCAATTAGATAGGCTCTATCGCTCGGAGCTCTTGCGGTTTTCTCCATTCGAGCCAAAGGCCTATTTTGTAGTCCATTAGAGAGCAGAGGCACCTATATCATGCGCCGCGAATTCGGTGTACCCAATTTCCCGATGAGACTATCGATCCCTGTATTCTACGTAAGCAAAGGGAGTGACTTTACAATCTCTATAAAAAATCTATGTTTAGAAAAATTATTATTTTTTTTTATTTTAACGTGCTAACGAAAAATAAATACCAAAATTCGCGTTAAAAAAATAATTTAAAAAAAAGTTAAATTCGTCTTTTATTTTTTTTTTTTATATTTTTTTATTTTTATTTATTTATTTTTTTTAATTTTTAAATTATTATAATTACTATTTAAAAACTAAAAAAATAATTCAAAGCTGCTAGAAAAAAGTTGCTAAGTTGCTTGAAAAAAAAAAAAAGGTAATGACGATATTTCGTCGATAAGGCACGAGAGACGCGGATATTATCTCGAAGCTGATGGAATCAACGCGATGCATATATCTTTGCTTCGATCGAAAAAGCTTCAGTTTGCAGTGCAAAGAGCGATATCTCGGTCAGGAGTGCATCGCAGCGAATCAGCGCGCGTTACCTATACAGAGCTTTCGCAATATACTCTCCAGTCGAGAGACAGGGGAGGCGTGAAAAAAATAATAGAAAGTATCATCTCTATTCCCGTAACTATAGGCACACGAGTATTTGCGTCGTATAGATAAAATAGAAATAGTAGCTATAGGTAAACGTTACAGGGGGTTGAGGAACAACGAGGCTGGAAACGGAGCTTATCAACCACCGGACGAGGCGCATTGTCACGCCGGGATGCTCGTTGCTTCAGCGTCACTGTGCGCCGAGCGCTCTACCGCTTTTCTCCATCAACCCTCTTTGTGTATTTCGAGAGCCGATGTTCCAACAATAGCTCTCTCTCCAGTCACTGGACTGACGCTCGCCAGTGCCTCGCGTTCTCTGTTACGCGAAAATTCTTCGCGTTTCTCCCTCTCCGCGCATCACAGCCGAGCAATGCGGATATTCGTATAGAAGGAAATTTAGATAATTGCCGCCCACGCGAACGATTTTTTTTCGGTTCTTTTAGAGTTCGAACGATCGTTGGAAAAATCGACGATGAAATCGTCAAAATTTATCGTATCACTGGATATCGTTTTTTTTTAATATTTTCTTCGATCGATTACCAGCTATGATATCGATATCGTTATAAAATTTATGGAAGAATTTTTTTCGTTCGAAATATTTTCCGAAAAAAATTAAAAATTATTCGGAATTTGTAGAAAAAAAATCGGAAGAATCGGAAAAAATGAGAATTTTTTTTTTTTTACGACGAACTGAAAAGTTTGATTTAAATGGAAAAACTATTTAAGACGATTCAGTCGCGAATTGGTTATCGTTTAACGAAGTCGTGGATAATTTCATTGCTCATCGATGCTAAAGCCAACAAAGAGGTCGTCGATAGTTAACGTCGAAGTATAGTCTGCAGTGAGAGTTTCACTTCTATCGCTATAACTGGAGCTTCGCCAAGCGACGCCCGGCCGGTAATTAAGATTGAATTGCACGTATACAACAGTCGAGAAGGCGATCGAGTGTCCTACGTGATAGTCTTGTTGTTTTTTTTTTATCGCATTCTTAAATGTGGTACTCTTTACGACATCGGAACTCAAATTTTACATTCATTATAATCGCGTCGAGGAATCGTCTCACGTGTGCGTATAGTGCAAATCAATACGCGCGAAAGTTTCTTTTTTTTTTTTTTTATTAAAAAATTCCGCCCGAACGGCCCGCATAACGTCTAATAATATGCTAATCGCGAGATGAAACTTAACTCGAGTGGAAAAGACGAAGCGAAAAAAAAAAAAATTAACAAAACGATACGATGTGTTTAGTGGATTAATTGTAAAAATAATGATAAATAAATGAAAAAAAAAAAAAAAAAAAAAATTTGAGTAGAAAATTTCTCCGAAAAATATGTCATAACGATGATTATTTATCGCGAGTACATTCACGAGAGCACTTTAACGATCGTCAAACTTGCGAGTTTGCGAGTGATTTTTTCCGGTAAAACGTTCTCTCATCTCGAACGTCGAAGAGCGAACGCTTTTAAGTTTTACGAGCCCTGCCTCTCCCCGTTTTCATCTAAAGTTCTCCTCCGAAGAAGAGTATTTTTTTTTCGATGTGTGAAAGCCTCGTAGCGGAGAGTGTTGGTGGTACGAACGATCCTATCGGTCGAACATTCCTCGGGTCTCTTTCCGTTGGTTTACGATAAGAAGGTTTCTGCCTGTATAAACTCTGGCGGTACGTAAAATATGCTCTCGAAGTCATAGACTTTTGTTTTTCCCACGATGAGCCATCGATACATTTCGATGATTCACGTGTTTTTATACGAAAATTAATCAAATACCGACTATAATATATTTCGGCCCTAAATTACGTTACATAATAAAAATAATTTAAAAAATAATAATAATAATAATAATAATATTTTAATATTTAATATAATATATAATATTTATATTATTATTTTATTAAATTTTTGGAATATTTTATATTTAATGGAATTTCGGGACGAAATTGGAGCGAAACGTGTAAAAAGTCACGAACTCTCGAAGTGTATAGGCGAACAAGACGAGGACCTTGAAGACGCGATATACGGGACTAATCTACGATGAACGAACGTAGGACGACCGCAAGGGCGATTCAAGAAAATAAACACGCATATTATGCGTACATAGAAGAGTTTAGATCGCGTTTTACTCGATTCGCACACACCTTCGCGGCAAACATAACCGCGAGATAAAGTATCGAGAGGGAAAAGTCGTTTCATCGAAGGTCTTGTTTTCTGTGCCTCTAGCTATTCGTATATATATATAGATCGAGAAAAAGAGAGAGAGAGCGAGAGAGAGGAAGAGAAAGAGAGAGAGAGAGAGAAAGAGAGAGATACGTTCATAAATCTCCATGATGGAGCCGCATGAATGAGAAAACTCGGTGGTCCGATAGGTTACGATACGACTCTACCAGCCATCAGCTGGGAAAGTTCAGCGAAGCGAAGAATTCTTAGCAATTAAATCGTACAAACGTACCTAACAATTGATAGTATTTTTTGCATATCTTGACGTATCTATGGACGATCGGATAAATTGAGGGAAATCGGTATAATACATCGGTGCAATTGCTAATACAATCACAAGCGATTAAAATGCTCCGATGGTAACAACTCGCCTTCCCTATTTTCTCCGAAATGATTTCTCCGACGACTAAAAACAGATTTGGTTTTCATACGTCTATCTAATGACTACAAAAACCTAATTTGCTTTTCGTCATCGGGGCAACGATTTCGGAGAAAATATGGAAGGCGATTTGTTACCGACTGAGTCTGTACCTTATTTTCATAAATTCTTCGAGTATTCATGCCGTTTTTTTTTTTTTTTTTTTTTCATTTTCTCGATGATGATTACCGCAGTTTCAATCGATATATATCGAATGCTGGGAGACGTTTTCCGCGATCTCCGCGGTCCCATATACCCCGGCAATCAATGCGATATAGTAACGCAACTCACGCGTCTCAAATGTCACGAAAAAAAAAAAAAAATTAACGCGCGTCGATTTTCATCGCGGAACTTTTCGGGGTCAAAGTTTTTCACCAAATTTTGCAACACCTCATGCCTCGGGACTGAAAAACGTGGGCGATAGAGAATAACTATTATGTATCTACGCGCCGTTATATATGTACGCGTCAGGGACGTCCCCACGTTTATTTCTCGGTGCGTAAACGTTTTTTTCTCGTATTCGCGTGGGTAAATAGCCTCAACGCTCCGATTTCGCGTGAGCGCATTAAAGTGTAACCGCCGATAGTTCGAGAACCAATTTTATCGATTTCACGCCCACCAACCGCCGTGTCGTACAGTTTGACGCTCCGATGGATCTTCCGCAACGAGATTCGTAGGAACGTTGTCGATGGATGCTGCGCCGCCGATTACGCGGCGTACATAATGTATAAACACATTCCATCAATAACACACAGTACGCGTATACATATAGTATCCCTATAAACGCATAGGTAGTACGCGCGGCAACGAGTTTCAGTGCGTTGCCTCCGTATGTATGTTGCAAAGCAAAACGCCTCGGAGAGCTCACTAAACTCGGAAAACCGGACTTCCTGGTTGCCGAGTGGCTACCGCTCAGCGGCAGAGGCTGATGCCGGCCGCTGCAGTGCACTACGAGAAGGAGTAACGCGTCTGTCTCTTTATTATTTAGTCCCTCGCAACGCTTATCGACTGCGCGGCTCGTCCTGCCGCTGAGAGAAAATTCGATTTCGCGCGTCTCGATTAACATTATTTCGCCCCGTGCGACGGCTTCGCTTCTTCGAACGGATACCAAAGAGAAATTCAATAAAATACGTACGCGAATTTTTTTAAAATGGCGGCAATTCCGCGCGTAAATATCGATATCTATATAACGACGGGATGCACTCCATTTTTCGTAAACTTTTATCCAATAAATTTTTTTTAAATTTCAATGAAGAAATATATCGAAAAAAAATATATCGAAAAAGCCGGTTTACAAAAATGACTTCGACATTATGATTACTATATTTTTCAAATGATAAAAAAAATTTTTTTTTTTTTAATTTTGTAAATATAATTATAGAGAAAACGACGGGACGCTCTTCGCAGTTTTTTTTTTTTTTTTTTTTTACGCAGCAAATGTCAGCGAATGCGAGTCTCGATCGACGAAGTAAGAGAAGAATATCTCAAAAGTATGTTGCAAAGAATTGCTGCCTGACGCAACGCGCGTTTCCGAGATAAAGATTACTGCGCAGAGAGAGAAGAAATGGAAAAAAAATAAATAAATAATAATTTGAGTCGCAATCCGATGAAGTTGAATATATATATTTTCGCAAGGGAACCCGGCGTTTCGCGTGGGCGAAACACGTGAATGGGTAGGCGATGGTAGTTGTTACATGTATACTGAATATTTCTATAGGCGGAATGGTGGACTATTATTCGTAAGATACTATATAGTATACATATACCGATGTAGCAGGTAAACCTATCACTCCGGACGCCGTTGTCGTCATCGTCTTTACGCAACGCGTCCGTCCAATTATTAACGAATTTTCTCCGATACGAGTAGCGATCGGCTTTTGGCGCGTGAAAAACGTGAGAAGACGAGGGAAACGAGCCAATTGTTAGGCACCTGTCGACCGAAAGTTACAGTCCGACGACAAAAGAAATGCGTACTATTGGCACGTATTCGAAGCTATAGATGTGCGTATGTGTCGCGTGTAGCGATGTAGACGTCCGTCGCGCGGCTCGCGTTCGTAAAAATTGTAATTCTCGAAGCATTTTTTTAGTTGAAAGAATTTCGGATGCATGTGGATAACGACAATAGTTACCGGAAATCGCCTCGAATTTCTCTGTCACCATAATTTTCGTTCGATAAAATTTTTTTTGGTAAAGTCGAATTTTTAGGTTAAAAAAAAGACGAAAAAAAAAAAGCAACGAACGAATTTTTAAAAAATTCCAGAATTTCCGGTCACCGAACGCGACTTTTCCGAAAAATAAAAAGCGGAAGTTGCTTAAGGCAATCCGTTTATAAAAATCGCAATCGAATTTTAAAAAACGGATTTTCGTCTATACGAGATCCGCTGACGTAGCGCTCTCCAAAGTTCATCTCTTTGCCCACCAAATTTCTTGCAACTTCCGCGCGACACATTTTCGAGATTTAGATATTTGTTCGAAGCTTTTCAAAGGCTTTCGTAACTTTTGCCGGTTTCGCGGTTCGGCGACGACAGCGGAAAAAAGC
Source organism: Cryptus viduatorius (assembly GCA_964006125.1). NCBI lineage: Eukaryota > Metazoa > Arthropoda > Insecta > Hymenoptera > Ichneumonidae > Cryptus > Cryptus viduatorius. The sequence continues at coordinate 7,441,821 of OZ023223.1, forward strand.
TCTCTTTGTTCAACGAACCGGCGGCGAAGCTTGCGTACGGCACTACGCGCGGCACAGCCGCGATGTAGTGCCGCAGTCGGGTTTAAGTTTCTGCTCCGTCCGTCCCACCAGTGATGACCTTAATAACCTCGTTAGTCGGTCCCGGGTATCAATTATATCACCTAATTCGTGTTAAACCCGGCGTCGCATCAGCGGCAGACTACTCCGTCTACCGCCGCCATAACGACGAGAATTCCCGGCTGCGGAACGTCCCGACAGCGTCGCGGTAGCGTTAACCACCCTTCTTGACCTCAGCACATAGCTCCGCGTTCTCTCTATTACTCCGTGCATTTCCGTGCATTTCTCTCGTAGAATGCACTGCACTCTCGTAGAACAATATAAACGATGATACAGAGTTTCGTTTTGCCCCCATCGCGACGACTATAATACGAAGCGCGTTGTTCATAGAGACGAAAGCGGAAGATAGTAATCTGCCATCTCAAAAATTTATCACCGCGCTATACCTAAGCATATTCGTTGAATTATCTCCGTCTTACTGAGGATCGTCTTTAATATTAATTTCGCTACTTATTTCCGACACTTGTAAACCTCCGAGAATACGACATTCAATTTTCCACAGAGTATCTTCAACGACTCGAATTTATTATTCTTTCGAAGATTTTTTTTTTCAATAAATTTATAATTTTAGTATTCTTATTATTTAAATTTCATTGCATTTTTGTTGCGGAACTTTTTTTATCTCCGACACTTGTAAACCTCCGAGAATAGGGTATTCAATTTTCCACAGCGTATCTTCAACGACTCGAATTTATAATTCTTTCGAAGATTTTTTTTTCCAACAGATTTATAAATTTAGTATTCTTATTATTTAAATTTCATTGCATTTTTGTTACGGAATTTTTTTTCTCAATTTTCCGTCGAAGATACGAAGACGGTGATAAAAAAACCGGAAGTAACAATACGGGAAATAAAATTATGTAATACGATTTTAGATAGTTTCGCGATATATGAAAAAAATGGTAATAATCAGTGTTTCCCTTTTTTTCGAAAAAATGGTATTAAAACCGAAGATTTTATGGGTATTGCAACCGGAAGTGGAGAAGTGCCAACATACGGTAAGGGAAACTTCGGTCTCGGGGTCCGCCATATTGTCCGGGAGATGTTACGCGTTTGGATCTCAATGACGGCGCCATTTTGGCGAACGCGCACGCGTTTCTCGTAAATTGTAACATCGTCGTCGAATCTTCGGAGAAAAGTGATTCTTAAACAGTTGACTTTTCGATGATATATAAACTCGATGTATAGCGCAGACTACGAGAAACGCAGAATTCGGCGTTTTCGACCGGTGCAAACCGCTGTATTAACGTTCGACTCTCGGCCGCCTCCGCCAGACGTCGTTCGCACTCGTATATACGTCTAAGAATACCGCGGGCAGCCATATTTGGCAATGCAACCGCGTGGCACGGAGCCCACGGGAACGAGTGGGAATACACATAGGAGAACGGAGCCATGCGACGGCGACGGGATTTCAGAATGGATGGAAGCTCCGCGGTTATGTCTGAACGTGTCGTTGCAAACGCGGGAGGAAAAGGCAAAATTGTGAAGAATCTCTCCGAGGGGCGCTCTCTCGCCGGAAGAGTGCTTGCGGCGAAAAAGAAACCGGGGAAGAAAATTTACTTTTTTTAATTTTATTTTTTAAGTAAACATCGATAAACACGCGAAGCTATTAGCCCCGGAGGCATCCCTCTGGGAATTGTATTTTCTACGAACGAGAAAGTAAAAAAAAATGCAGAAGAACCTAATATTTTTTTTTTATATTTTAAGTAAATTTTTATCAAATTTGTGAAATTCACGATGAAAAAAAAAATTTCAAAATATACAAAAAACGTTTCGTATTTATAAGATATATCATAAGAAAAACCATAAATGACTCAAAAAAAAAAAAACATTGCTGGAAATTTTTTATACCGGTAAGTATCGGAAGTTTTTATGCATGAAAACTCCGAGTAATGGAACATTAATTTTTTTAACGGAATAATTTATATATCATTTTTAGATAAAAATACATCGAAAAATTTTATAAAAATATATATCCGTACATATCTCAGCTATATACTTTGTTTCTTCGGGGATTTCTATAAAAGAAAAAAAAAAAAACGAAAAAAAAAATTATCTCGAAAATAAAGTTTTTCGGAGCAATTGAATATCTCTGCAAAAATTATCCGTGCGGTTGAAAAAAATTAAAAAATGAGATCGCGTCTGTATTCCGAACACAAAGAGAGACAACACAGGGAGGGATTTTAACGGTAGTCGACTCGAAAACACTCGTGAAAACTCGAGGCTCCGATCTTAGCTTTTGAATTTATTTCATAGCACGAACCGCGCCGGCGTAAGAGACGCGAGAAATATAGGAATGATTTAGAATGCCTCGGTAACCATAGCTCGTGACTTTTGCACGGGAAGAACGAGAGAAGTGCGGATGAAAGTACGTATGGTAAATTTGGCAACAGTGGGAAAATTGCGGTAGTAGCGCAGGGATGACGATGACGACGACGACGACGACGAATACGACGATACATACGCAGGTGGGAGGGGGAATATTATGTTAAACGATCTCTATGTACGAATGTTGGTGCGTTTAAAGTTCGCTTCGCAGAAACGCGTCCGACGAAAAGATACTCGTAGCTGAATCGCCGCGGAGAAAAAAAAACTCTTTTTTATTATTTTTTCGATGTTATAACGACGAAGAATCGTCGATAAAGGAATATTCGTAAAATGAAAGACTCCTTCGTCTTTGCCGATGTAACGATAAATAAATAATAAGGTTCGAGTGTCGGGATAATTGTTTACGATAAGTTGAGAGGCCGCTACTCTCGAAGCTTATTTATCGTACGCGCGAACGAGAAGAGAAAATCGCGCAATATCGCGCGTCGATAAAAACCAAAGGGGCTTAAAAATTTTCTTTACTCGTAAACGGAGACTATGTTATTTTGATTTATAGCCATTCGATACATCGATATTCTTAAAAAAAAAAAAAAAAAAAATTGAGAGGTATTTCATGTCGACTCGTTGGCCTCATGGGAAAGTACAACGCGATGTTTCACTACTCAGACGACAATAAATGTACGAATACTCTGTGTTTGTATACCGTAATAACGTTTCGTCGCAAAAATTCCAAAAATATCCTGAATCCTGGCGTATTCTCAAGCTATCAAAGTTTACTCATTACACTCGACGCTCTTTGTTCAAAACGGTCGTATAAAAATACGCAAACGATACAATTTGTTACATTTTTTTTTCCACACAAATTACGAAAAAAAAAAAAATAAAAAAAATGATTAAAAAAAAAGAATTATGAAAACATCGATAATTATTAAAAAAAATGACAAAAAAATTACGAAAATGCCGTTAATTAATAAATCGTCAGCGTTTCGACTAATTTCTTAATTTACCTCTTCTATTTTCGGGGGCTACACATTCGTACGATAGATCTTTGCCGACGGCTGCCCTATAATCATCGTCATGCACCGCCGACGTTGGCTAATGGTATATTATCGCGAAAACGAAAGGGGTGCAGTCAATCAATCAGAATTGTTCAGTTATGAAAGAAACGAAAGGTTGAGGCCTCGCGGTACACGTTCCAACCCTAAAGATCGCGCGGCCGGGCGGTGTGCTGCACCCATGATTTCCCCTTTGTAGGTCAACGTTTATAGCCTCAATGCCAACGACGGAAAATTTATTTGATGGCTGAACCCTCGCGTATAGTATACGGTGACAATTTATTATTAACTTCATACGTACATTTATAAATTTTCCGAAATCGTCCGTTTCGCCATTTCGCAAATTTCGTAATTACGACGAAACGCGCGTAGTATACGGTAAAACAAAGATGGCTACCGACGACACGCGGAAATGTCCACCGTGAAAATTACATGCAATAACAAGAATTTCCGCGTTAACGACGCCCAGCGACCGCGAAAATCCAATATCTCTAATGCTTCAGAGTTCTCGGACCTTTGCGAGAATCTCCACAGCACCGACGCCCACAATTGGACAACGGAACGACCGACAAATAGACGCAATAATGCGAATTCTGATTTCAAGATAAACTTCAACGTTATTAATTCTCATCGAATTCTCAATGTTTGCGAAAGAAATTTTATTCAAAAATACATTATTATTATTATTATTATTATTTCGATAAAAGTTTAAAAAAATGAATTTTCCGTACATTTTTCTTCGCATACGAATGAAAGTTAAGAAATTCAAAAATCTTTGATAAAACTTCGTAAAGTATTGCCAAGTGGTCATTGAATATTTAAAATCAATTAAGCTGTATAAACAAAACGGAAAAATGGCGGAAAAAACTATGTATGCATATCGCGAGAGTCAATTATGAAATTTAAAACTGCAATGAGAAAATGTAAACTCTCGTATTCTCGACTTATCGTATAATAAATTTATTCCGAGAAAAAAAAAAGTTTTAAACGAACATTTACGATGTTATAGACGAGAGATGAAAATTTACGGATTTTCGACGTGTGAAAGAATGATACAGGTGCGTGTCTGCGCGTCGAAATGTCGATGAAAGAGAAGAGAGAGAGAGAGAGAGAGAGGGAGAGAGAGAGAGAGAGAGAGAGGAGGAAGGAGTGAGGAGGTCGAGGCCACAGGGCGAAGTGAGAGTGTGCAGATCGATGCCGAGCGTCGGGACGCCGGGCGCCACTGCCGCTTTTTCTCTCCTCTCTCTCTCTTGTTCGCCAAAACATCGTACTATCTACGCGTCCCGCAGAACGGTGGAATATTTTCTTAACGTCGGAAAAATCGAAGATTCTCCAAGAAAGAAGAAACACTTTCTTCTCCATTCTTTGTCCGGGAGATCCCTCCATCCAACGTTTCCCCCACCATATCTCTCGGGTAAACATCGCGCGCGCGCGCAATGCGCACATATGTATAATACGCGTATAGTAAATAACTCTCACGCGGACCCCGCCGTCTCGGACAATTAAACGAAATACAGAGCACTTTCCCAGACGCTATATAGACGCGACATCGCGTAAAAGCTCCCCGCGATATATAGCTGCAATTGCTAATTTGCCGTTTGACTCGTTGCTCTCTTTTAACGCTTTAAAAAAAATAATAAAAATCTAAATTGACATCCGCTGCGAACCGCGAGTGAAGTCGCGCCGCGTTTATACGAAAATTACGAAAAAAAGCGCAAAAAAACGGGAAAAAAAAAATCGTCGGCCATTTTTTCGATAAATCACGAAAGTTCCACATTTCAAAAATTAATAATAAAAAAAATCATTGATTGCAAAAGAAAAAAATTTAATATTGGAGTAATACGCGTTAATTGATAAATCTCGAGTTTCGATTTATTCGGCTTAATTTCGCTCTTCAATTTTTTTTGTTTTCGCAGCGTAGTTACGGTCGATCTTTCACGAAGAAAAACGAGAAAAAAATTTTGTCACTCAATTATTAAAAGTTTGCGCGCGCGAAGTCAGCCTTTTTCGCGAATCTCAGGGACTATCGTCAAGTGTAGTTGACGAAGTGGATCGACATAAGGGAACGGAAAAAGCTGCTCCTTCTTGTACCGCTTGCCGATCGCGTTGAGCCTTTCTTCCGCAGGTGGATGAGAAGTCTCTGGAAGCCACTGGCGAATAGCCAATTTTTTTTTTTTTTTTTTTTCGTGGATCTCTCGTCGTATTGTTCTAATTTTTCTTCCACCTTTCGATACATATGTACCGTTCTCCTATGTGGTATATACTTTCTCTGTGTTTCGATTTTGCGTGTCTGAGCGCCTCGGGGGCGTCGACGACGGGCGCGATATATACGATATAGTATAGCGGACCGCAAAATCTCAACCCTTTGGGTGTTACTGTCGCATGTATAACCTCCCCGCGCTATATATATATAATAAGCAAAAAAATCAACGCCTCGGGGATAATAACCGGAGACAAAAGTCAGCCTATGGCAATGGACCCGGAGGCTGACCCTTCGGCACGATCGTTAAAAAATCTTTCGATAAATTAAAAAATTTTTTTTTGAACCCCCAAAATTGAGGGGTTGAAATGCGTATTATACTCAAAATCGTTCCGCTTAACGCGTCAAAATAAATAAATAAATAAATATCTTAAATTGCAGACTTTTTTTCAAAGCGACTTTTTCCCGAAACTCGAAGTGTTATTTTTTCCCATTTTTTCGTATTAAATCGTAAACTTCGGCCTAACGGACTGTTTTTTCCAATCTTTTTATTAAATATTTTTGAAATTGCGATCTAACAGACTATTTTTTTTCAAAGACGAAGTTCAACGACCCACAGCTGTGTTTTTATACGCCAATGCAATATTTCCGAATAAATTTTATTCCTCGATCGATAAATCGATAGTTTTGAAATTTGCATGAAATTTTTCGAAACAGTTCCGTAATATTATTTCGGTAAATAAATGTTCATCTCGTTGCGCAATGTTTTCGAAAAGTTCGTAATGCGACGAGGTCGGTACTACGAAACATCGATACTATTATCGGATGATGGAATTTACAACGTCCTTTACTCGTCGTATATTTAGACGGAATCGATTGCCAGAGAATAATTGCGAGATTAAAAATGTCTATCGGTTATCTACGGTTGTTCTGTAACGAAAAGCGCCGAGGACGCGAGAGCGGTGAGTTAATACCGGAAGGCAAAGTTGCAGTACGCATCCACAACAGCCTCAGCCTTCTCTCCCCCGTTCTCCGTCGTCGAGGCCTCGGGAAGTAAATGTGGGACAGTTTGATCGATAAAGTGACTAACGCGGTACATTGCGAGGCTTCGCGAAGACTTTCCGGCACTAAGGGGATACCCGGGCGTTTACCGCAAATAGAACGAAATTCTCTTTCCTGGATATACCGACTGCGAAGTATTTCCATATATATAACCCGCGTCGTCGGAATTCGCCGCGATGACCTTTCGCACGCTCGACAAAATCGTCGAGGTTCATACGCCCCGAGTATTATTGGAGCAAAAATTCAAACGGAAACATGACGAAAAAAAAAAAAAAAATGCTGCATAATCGATTACACGGCTTTGAAAGACCAGCGTAACGAACGAGGAGCCAATCCTAGAAAAAATTTCACACTCATCTCCTTTACAAACTCGCGATCTTACCCTCCGACCTCAAAGCAGCCCTTCTTTACCATTGAATAAAAAATTATTTTTCCCTCATTCGGAGTCTTTTATATCTATATATCTTTGCGAGGAGCGCACGAAGCTATTATTAATCTCCGATAAAGCCCTTCGAAGTTTCGAACGCTGATATATCGCGCGTCTATAAACGGACGAAGGTATTTTCCGCACGAGGGTTACTTAAAAAAAAAAAAAATATCGCCACTTTGCTCCGGAATCTCATGACCAATTCTCGATCGGATTTTCTACAGTATTGAATGGCATTATTAATTGTAGAGTAGAATACAATATTTATTTTATTTATTATTTTTTTTATTCTCTTTTAATCTATTTTTTTTTTTTGTTTAACGATCTATTTTTTAAATGTATTAAATTTTTGTTTTTTTTCGTTCTTTCCCCTATTATGCCGATTTTCTCACGTAACTGCTTACGAAATTTTGATTTATAATTTTTTCCTACGGAAATTCGAGTGCCGATACGCCTTATGCAATCGTAAGGTATCGACGAAGAAAGCAGTCGCTCAAGGTCGTCGGTGCGCGTTGCTAAACGGGCGAACCCTGCGTGAGATAGGCAGCCGGAGGTGTCGAAAGGACTTTGCCGTTGCTTGCTGATCGATACGCATCCAGGCGAGTCGGGAGGCATATCTTTTTCGTTGGCTTATCTTATTCTCGATAATATCAATTTCGATGTATTATTCGTAAAGAACACGAATTTTGAGTCTTCGGGGGGCCATTGTTCGTTTGAGATTAACGAGGGAACGAGAGCGACGCAGATTAATGTTTCTACTCGCGTCTTTTTACTCCGTTCGGGAAGCTTTTACCTTCCTCACTGGAAAAGCCTTCGCGACGATGTTTTTTTTTTTTTTTTTTTTTTTTTCTTTCTTCCTTTCACGCTGTGCCGCTCGATGCGCGCAGCAAAATTTGCGATTGCACGACGCGTGTGCAAACGCGAGAGAGAGCATCTCGCCGCGCGCGGCGGGGGCATTCGCGGCATTCGTTCGACGAGCGACCGCGGCAGTTGCAAGGGAAGATTTGTTTCGCGGAACGGATACCCGCCGCGAACGAATTTAGACGACCGGTGCAACGGCGACGATGGCCACCGCAGTATACTGACCTCTGGCCCGCGGTTCTTCATTCGCGTATATGTATATCCCACTATCTCGTTGAACGTTAACCATCGGTGCTACGGGGACCGAGGCGACTTGGCAATGTGACAGAAACGAAAGATTTTAACCCCCACCCCTACCCCTCCCTAAGATCCTTTCTACTGTACACACGTACATCATCGCGCGCGCGTTGGTCTACTTACTGTTGCTCGCTATGGTTCACAATGCCTCCGCGTCTTCATTCTTTCGTCTCACTTCCTACTTTAATACATTTTTTCTTAAAATAAAAAAAAAATAAAAATAAAAAAAAGTACCAAAAAAAATGATAATAATAATAATTTTTTTTTGATATTTTATTTTTTTTAGCATAAAATAAAAATTTTTTTTTTATAATAATCATTATTGTTAATATTTCATTTTTGTTAACAAAAAAATTTGTTATTGAAAAAAAAAAATTTATAAAAAAAAATGTATTATCGATAAAAAGATCGATTAATCGAACGGCGCGAAGGAACCAAAGGGTTGATGGATTAAATTTATGGAAAACTCCCGCAAGTCATTATAAGCTTTTTTTTTGTCACGAAGGCGACGCTGATTTCATAGTTCATTAACCATCATCCTCAGTTTAATATATATAGAACTATGTATAGCGTGACTACGCCTACATAGTGCGAAGTTGCATTACACGCGCGCTACGCATATCTTTTTAATTGGCTTTGGAAACGCGAGTGGGACCACCGCCCCCCTCGGCGATGCGCCGAATTAGACGTAGGCGCAGGTATCGCGTAATAATCCTGTAGATATAAAGCTCCGATCGTGTTAACGGAAAAAAACTATCGGGTCTTCCAGATTTTTATATCCTGGAATTGCCACGCGGTATTACGCGGTGCTAAAAGTTTGCGATGTATTTGCGTGTCTCGAGAGGGAGTTGTATCGGGCAATTCGAGAAAATGAGTAAAATGTTCGATTTTCGTTTTCTGGGAACGTAAGGAATCGTATTTATTTACCGTAATGTTTTCTAATAAAAATCCGCGATATCGGCGATTTACTATATAGATATATATGTGGCTGCGGTACGTGAATTGAATTTAATTCGATTTATCGTTGCATTTTTTTTTTTTTCAATTGCATTTTCTATTTTTTTCTTCCCCTATTTCGAGGGATTTTTATATAGAAAAAGATATAAAATGTATGAATTTTAATGCAATTTTTCGCCGTCTAACGAGACGGCTAAGAAAAATGCGCGACAAAAGTAAAGGTTTTCGAAAGTTTCCTTTGCGGACAAAAACATCGAAACGATGTTTCACTATAACCGGCAAACAGATCGATAAAACATTGATTGTTTAAAGATTTTTTTTTTTGTACCAAACGCTACTGAAGCATTAATATTGAACGATGAAAGTTGAACGCGCCCCGTATACGAGAATTCGATCGCGTGCCTTCGCCAGAGCGTCTTGCGTACGCTTGAGCCATTAAAATATTAAAATCAATCAACTATTTTCGTCGTCACCGCTTCGCCGTGCGGGTCACTTCGTTGCTTGTCGTACACGTCGAGAGAAATGTGTACCAACGTGTACCAGACTCTGCGGTATGCAGCACGTGTAATGACACATACCGTTTCGTAAAATTTACTACTCAAAAATGTAATCTCCCAATAATCATTCGGTATTTCGGAAAAAAAGCCTATCGATAATTTTTTTTTTTCATTCTTACGAGTTCGCAACAAATTCTCAGCTCGAACTATTTTTCTCGTGTACGCCGCTCACGTACGGCACGAAGCATTCAATTTTCTTCCGCGCAAGAGACGTTACATACGTATGTTTTTTTTTTTACACCATTCGTTTAAACGAGAACGAGACGCCTTGTCGTATTAGGAACCGAAATCACGTTGATACGATAGCCCCCGATGTACCGAGTCTCCTAAAGATGGCACAGTTGTTGCTAAATCCTACGAGGTTCGTTCGCCTAAACGATTTTTTCATCGATTTTTATCGGGAAATAAACGTTAATGTCAACATTAACTCGATGTAAATTCGTTTTCGAAGCGTTTCGCATTATTGCGGTAAAAACCAAATTTTTCATTCAATAAATAGTCTTAGCGAACGAAATCTCGAAATCTCGAAGATTCTCAACGTAAACGACACTTCGCACAAGCAGCTCGAATTATTTAGCAAAAAAAAAGTCTCGAAATTTTACGAATACTTCGATCAATCGAAAGCGTTAACGAATATCGAATACTAAGCCCCTAAAATATCGAAGCCCCTAACTAAGTATACATTTAATTTACAAATTAAATAATAAGAATAACTGATAATAATTGATTTTTTTTTCAATCAAATAAAAAAATTTCGTGTACTGAACTATTAGTGAATATGTTTGTTTTTTTTTTTACTCACCGAACTGTCCGGACTGCGGTGATCTCGGAGTAGACAATCTTTCCTCGGTAATGCACGATTCATAAGATAATCATCATCGTGCATGTAGGAACGTTTTTTCGGATAATAAAATTACACAATGCGATGAATTATATACGAAAAAAAAAAAAAAACAAATTATTTTCACATTAAACTCGATGACAGCCCGTTTCTCTCGCGACGAGTTTATATAGAATAGAAACGTCGCGTGCGCACAACAAATATATTTCGTCTTGTTTCTCGACACTCGGTGGATATAAAAAAAACGTCAGAATAACAGGATGAACGTGCGATCGAGAAGTGTTTAAAACATAAGTATTTCGTGTTTGTGATTATCTTCGGGAAGACGAGCGGCGAAGCTAATCCCGGGAGAGCTTGCAGCCAACTGACGAGCGACGAGCTCGTCGCGAACTACTCCGGCGATCGTTCGGGACAAAACGTACACAGGGGGAGAGACGAGGGAGAGTGAGAGCTTTCGGCTGCTCGGCCCGCCGATCTTCGATTGGACGAGCTCCGCTGCACGCGCCAATCACGATCGATCGACGGTTCGTTGACCCTCGCGCGCGGACTGTTTCTATTTAATCGCAAAGATTTTTCAAGAACGCGATTGCAAGTCGACGAATTCGAATCTATTCGCGCACTTAACGGGAAATAATGCGAAAGTGCACGAGGTGACGGTAGAACACGAGGGGATGAAAGAGAGATTGGGCTTTCGTTTCGATGCCCAGCCTCCCCTTCGCGATTCCATGGTGGAATCGCCGCGAGAACGAAGAAAGCGCCTTTCACTAGACGACTAGACGCTCCTCCGATGTCTCGACTCTCGCGAGCTTTCAATGCGCATGCGCTACATATGCTGCCGCTGTCGCGAAATTTTCTCGATTTGAGACCTCGTATTTTTCGACTATTTTTTTTTCAAACTTTGACTTTAACTGAATGTTTAATTGACATTGGAAATAGATATTAATAATTCAATATTGTGTTGAGAATAAAATTAATTGTAATTATAAAAGTGATTTATTTTTCACTTACCTTTCGCGAATATCTTGGATTACAGAGGGTACAATTTATACATTTTTTTTCTCCAGAACTATAGGGCGTAATAAGGTAATTTTTTTTTCCGAAAAGGATATGTATTCACAGTAAAAAAGAATTGAAGTATATTTAGAAATAAAAATATAGCAGTCGGGAGAGCAGCGCTATTTTCAATATCCGTTTACACGATTTTGTTATTAAACGGTTAATCCCTGTAATTTTTAGTAAAAATCATCTCAAATCATTAAAAATCATTTAATCACCGCGAACGGTTTTTTTTTTCTCGAAAAAAATGAAACATTTGTAGGTTTTCGACTCACCCCGTATCTCTGCCCCGTTCCCTTAATTCCCGAAATCTAAATTAATAATAATAATTTCTAAGATTCATCAGAAATCCAAATTCACGAATTTCGCAAGGAATATCCTTTATTCGAACGATTTTGGTCACTCAAAGCGACAAGATTAATCGTCAATCGCATCAACGCAAAGATATTGAGTAACAAACCGGCGCTTTATTATAAAAAAAATTATCGCGCAGTGATCGACAAAATGTTACGCTTTTGCCGCGACTCGCAATAATATGGATGGTTGTAATCGGCAATAATCGTCGGTCAATGGAAATCAGAATTTGTCTATCAGTTGTAAAATGTGTTGTTGTTCCGCTTCCCGCCATTCGGTATCACCGGCGTCTCCAAGATTTCCCGCGTATTCTGTGAATGAAATAAAACAAAATGTTCATCGATAAAACTTTTTCGAGTTAATGGCAAAGTGAATAATAATTTTCTTACCTCTCATAATGTGCCGAATAGTTTTTAGAGACGCTCTGCGCTGACCAAGTATTCTCGTGACTCTTTGCTTAACCGCCGGTGGGCATCCGGTACACGCCTCGAGAAGAACATAATCCACCAATTGTAGAGTAAAAAGTCCGCCGTCCAAACGTCTCAAATACGAATCTTCCTCGTCTTCTTCCTCCTTAGCATTTTTCTCGACTTCCTCGACTTTCTCGAGATACTTGAAATGCAATTCCATAAGGCGGTCGACTTTCTCGTAATCGTTTTCGGTGAATTTACTCAAAAGCCTCTGTCTCTGTTGGCCTTTGCAATTTCTCAACATACTCGCGATGATCGACAATACGTGCTCTGCAATAAAATAAAATAAATTTAAATAAAATTAAAAAAATTAAAAAATATATATATTTTTTTTGTAGTTGAAGAAAAATAAAGACACTTGAAGTATGAAATTCATTCACCGAAACGAACCTTCGTGTTCCTCAGCGCTCAGCATTCTTTTGCGATTTCTCGTTGGTGTTTTCATAAACAACGGAAATATCGTTCTCAGTCCCAATATATCGACGAACTTAGTGCAATTATCTTTGCCGTCGGGACCGTTCATCGCGTGGTCGAGAACCTTGAGGGATCCGTTGCGCGACATCTTCTTTTCTCGCAGCATTAGATTCATCAGTTGCAAACCTTCGCCCCGTAAGAATCTGTCGCGATTTACCGTGGAAACGAGACACGAGCACAATACGTTGAAGAGATTTTCCATCATTTCTTGTTCCTCCGCTGTTTGTGGATCGTGTCGTTTGTAGTACTGTGAAATAAACAATCGTTGACAATTTAATTATAATTGTTTCGCTTGCGATCCGGAGAATTTACGGAAGATAAAGACACGAATAATAGTTCATCTTTACCGCGAGCTGTTGTAGCAAAACATCGATACCATCGAGATCGCCGAGGAGCAATTTGTTCTCAACGGTTTGTTGCAAAAGAATTGACAGAAGCTCACTGGCGTATAATTTATTTGTGTCGAATGGTATCTTCGCTTTTAATCGTCGTAAAAGCCATTGGAGAAGACCCTGTTTTCCCGCGTCGACGCAGAGTTCCGGCCGGAATTCCAACAAATTTTCGAAAATAGCTGCGAAACAATTGCTGTGATTAATTTCTCGTGCTTTTGCGGGAATTACTGTTTTTTTTTACGATATGAGTTTCGAAACTCACCTAATGTATTGAAGACACCGTCGCTCTCCTCCTTAACGCTCTCGTCGAGTCTCTCCAAATTTTGAACGAGTAGCGCGCAAACTTGTTGCTCGAGGAGAGCGTCGATCAACGTGTCCGCGCCGTCTTGACTCTCGTGCAAAATATCAACGTCCGTAAGCTCCTGCAAGAGATCGACAACTCCCACAGCTATGTCTGTGTTACTGTGCGACAGTAACTCCAGAAGGGACGGTACCGCTTGCAATTCTACCATTAATGGATAGAGTTCGGGATTCGTCGCTACAACATGAAGCTCTTGCAGTGTCTCGTGCAATTCTAATTCGGACTCCATAAATCTAAAGGGAATTGATACATTATTATTCTGTGCAGTAATACCTATACATTTTTCTAATTTTTTTTCGTTTCCTCATTAATTTGTGGTTTTTTAAAATTATTCGTTATGCAAAACGCCGAAAAAAATGCTAAAACATATTTCTGAACATTTGCTTAATTTTCTGTTCAATTGGAAAAGAACACGAAAAAAAATGATTTCCCTAAACATACTTTTTCCGTTGATTTGCAAATAAGGATTCTAAAAAATTCCTTTTCTCTTTCAAATTCGAAATTGAACTCTCGAATATGTCTTTGATTTTAAAATACGCTAAAAAAAAAGAATTTTGCAAATATACTTTTCCGGTTGATCCGGAAACTTGACTCTCATCTCCTGATTGCGCAACGCCCGTTTTTCGAATAAAAGAACCATTCTCTTCAGCGTAGCTTCGTCCAGAGCCTCAACTTCAGGTGCTTCGGTTTCCACGTATCTGAGAATATCTTGCTTTTCCTTCTCCGACAATTGCGGCTCGACAACGTCATTAGCCGGAGCGGGAAGAGCCGCTCTTATCGGAGTTGGAGGTTCGCTGCTTCTCGCGGGAGTTAACTCCGATTCTCTCGGTTGCCGCTGTCGCGGGTGATACGGCGTTTTAATAACTTTCTTCGATCGTTTAGAATTTTCCCATTCGTCCTCGTCATCGTCCTCTCCGGGTACCGGGCGTTTCGGTGTATTCGGAGGCTGTAAAACACGATTTCGAGGTTAGGAACTCTGAACCCCCGCAACTATAAATTTCGAATGTAAAAAATCCGTTTCTTGAATTTTGCGAACGAATTATTCACCTTGTACGACAGTAGTTCACCTATATCCATCACAAGTTATTTTGTTTTAAAGTTTGGAATCGAAAAAAAAAACTGCCACTGTTGACACTTTGAGCGCTTCTCGAGCTCATTTGTGTTTTCCTTTTTTCGGGATTATGCCGATCTCCGTTGAAAATGCAGAACGCACCCCGTGCGGCGGCGGTGTCTGTCGTATCCGAAGAGTTTTTTTTTTCAAATATTTACCGACTTCGCGCGCGCGGGTGTCGCCCATGAATGAGCCGAGAGAAACTTGTGGGTCTGGTAGGAATCTACGAAACGACGTTATTTACGAACGTGTTTACAAAACGTTGTTTATCAACTGACAACTCAAACAATTTTATTTTATAAAGCTTCATTATTGTCGGCTTCATGCCATTTTGTTTCAATCTTTCCAAATATCGAAGTACCGAAGTACAAAATCATCGAAATAATCGAATGTCCCGATTACGAACATAACCAACAATTCGATGACTTGAGAAGTTTAAATAAACAAAAAAAAAAATAATAAGCAACAATGGTGATTGCAATCGGTTTCGAAGGAAGTGCGAACAAACTCGGCATCGGAATAATAAATGATGGAAAAGTTTTGTCTAACGTTAGACGAACATATGTCACACCCCCAGGCGAAGGTAATCCCAATGAATTGTTTGCATTCTTGTTTATCGTATCTTTAAACCTTGTGGGGTCTCAGGGACCCCGAGTGGAGCCGAAAAATACTTATTCAACAAATATTCATATATATGTATAAATATATAGTAATATATACATATACATAGAAATAAATATATGAAAATATATAGACAGTAAATTATAGAAATTCTTTGCGAAATTAAAATTTTATCAAAATTTTTTTTTTTTTCGATTTTTTTTGTCTAAAAAATATGTATCTTCCTATAGTTATGAAAATCATTGATGAATCAATAATTAAAAAAAAAAAATTTTATACACAGGTTTCTTGCCGAGGGAAACAGCCATACATCATCGCACCTATGTACTCGAAGTTTTGGAAAAAGCATTGTCCGACGCCAAGTTGACGATGAAAGATGTCGATGTAATTTGTTATACCAAAGGACCCGGAATGGGTGGACCTTTGACGGTATTGGCTCTCGTAGCGCGAACTGTAGCTCAGCTTTTCGACAAACCCATTGTAGGCGTTAATCACTGCATTGGTCACATAGAAATGGGAAGATTGATAACTGGAAGTCAAAACCCTATAATTCTATACGTTTCCGGCGGAAATACGCAAATAATTGCGTATTCGCGACAGCGTTATCGCATATTTGGCGAAACGATCGATATCGCCGTTGGAAATTGTTTGGACAGATTCGCGCGATTGTTGAAACTATCGAACGATCCGAGTCCCGGTTATAACATTGAGCAGCTCGCCAAGAAGTGAGTTTTTTTTTTTTAATCGTTTCCCTTTGTCAATGTAAAAGGGTTGAAAAATACAGAAAAAACTGAGAAAAAACGAATGTCCCGAAAAGACGAATCGCGTCTTCTGTTGAATTCTTTCAACCATCGCGTTTATTGATATTTCAATGTTTCCGGGTGGCAACGAAAACGCGAAAAAAAGGGGTAACAAATTGGCGCCAATGCCTTACGTCGTGAAGGGTATGGATGTCTCTTTTTCCGGTATTTTGTCAAACGTCGAAGAGCGCCTCGACGGTTGGCTAAACTCCGGCGAATATACCAAAGAGGATCTCTGTTTTTCTCTTCAAGAGACGGCATTCGCGATGCTTATCGAAATAACAGGTACCGTAAAAAAAAAATTCCGATTTTTAAAAATTATGATCGCCTATTTTTTTTTTTGCTTTTTTTTTAAGATTAAACTATGAAAAAAACTTTAATTCGGGAATCATTGAGATTTAAAAAAAAATTACGAAATTTCCTCAATCGGCTAATTGGATTATATATTTTCAGAAAGAGCGATGGCGCACGTCGGCTCTAACGAGGTGCTAATCGTGGGCGGTGTTGGTTGCAACGAGAGACTGCAACACATGATGGGCATTATGTGCGACGAACGCGACGCTAAATTATACGCAACTGATGAGCGTTTTTGCATCGACAACGGTGTAATGATAGCAGTCGCTGGTTTGCTGGAATACGAGAACGGTAAATCGACCGCGTGGTCGGACACGACGTGTTCGCAGAGATTTCGCACTGACGATGTATTTGTTACTTGGAGAAAATGAATAAACACTATTTCGTCAAAATCGTTATTATCATTATTATCATTATCGTAATCATTGTTGTTATTACTATGATTATTATTTTTACTTTCGGGACTATCGTAATTATTATTTTTTTTTTCCAATGTTAAATTCTTGCATATCCGTATCCGGTTTCCGGTTCAAAAACTTCAATCGAATCATTAAATCGCGAGGATTCAATTTCCCGCATTTTTCACGTGCAGCGAAGCTTCGATTCGTCAACTTCTTTATTTTTCGCGCTTTAAATCTAATGGACGTTTATTATCCATTCAATCGTACGAAGACACCGAACGACAGATCATAAAAGATAAGAAATTTTGGTGATTTTAAAAGCGGAATATTAGTCGCTCATTGGGCGTTCCCAATTGTTAGTACACAATCGATAGAATAGGAATTTCTAATATGTTCTCTCGCATTCGAAGAAAGTATACTTGCGGAGGAGAGGGAGTGGGGGGGGGGGGGCGCACGAGAGATGTGCGCGCGCGTCACCGTATTATTCGTAAAGAAAGTAAGGTGTCCGCGAGATATTAAGATATAGGGTAGTCGGGGTTTATCGCCTAGGCAGGCGCATAGCTGGCTCGCGTCCAAGTACCGCCTCGTCACAAGCCGCGGAGCCAGCAGCAGAGGCAGAGGCCAGAGGAGGAGGCTAGCGCAGCTGAGCGGCCAAGAGAGACGGCTCAGTCGCGGATCCGTACATCGCAGAGTTCCATTCTGGGAAAAACAAGCCTGTCGTTCCCCGCGGCTTTAATTTTAGTGCAAATATAAAAGTTGACGAATCGAAAGAATTAACTCGAGCGGTGACTGCGGATCCGAAAGATCGAACGCGAAATATCGCGATATATATCGATGGTCACCGGTTAAATTGTCATAAAAACCCGAAATTAGAGACGAAAAAAAAGAAAAAATTAAAAAAAGATAAAACGAAAAAAAGCAGAGGGACCGGGGGGAGGGAGACGCTAGTTCGATCAAATAGACGGGTGCGCGGCGTGTGGGCCATAACACACATGGGCAAATCGATAGTGGAGCGAAACCGTTGCTCGCAGCGCCCATGAAACAAGTGGTGAAGCACGTTTTGCAACCGCCTACTACAAGAGCGTCGTTATACACACCCTCGTGACATAAAGAAAAAATAATGTTGAGATTAGTGAGTGACGTGTTTGTTTGCGGAGACGCCGAGAGGCATCCTTAAAAAGGTGAGTTCACGCGTGACAAGCCGCGCCGTTCGTATCCGCGAAACTTTGTTATTTTCATTGATAAACTCGCGCTCGCAGAGTGGAACGGTAACCGACGAGTTTATCGTTGATAGCCAACGGAAAATCTCGAGATTTCGAGAAACAACGTTTCTGAATGAAGTTTTTTTGGCAGCAATTTTTTTTTTCGCGTTTTTCGTAAATCGGCGATTTCGGACGTAAAGTGAAAAACATGACAATAGTTCTTTGTGATTGGATAATAGATAGTTTTTGGCATTTGCGCTCGTAGTCGGTCAGTACGAACCATCGAAGCGATCAATGTGCATCGCGAATGCACGAAGTGTGACCCTCTTAAGTACATATGTACTCTTCGGCTTTGGTGCGTCGGTTTCGTTTGTATATACATATATATATAGAGAAATAAGAGAAAAGTTATTCAGTTGTATCCGAACCGCCGAATAGTTTCGACCTCCAAGGGAATACACCGAGCGCGCGCGATCGTTCTGCGAGTAGAGAGCGCGCCCGTTAAAATCGATTTCCGAGGCCTCCTTTCTCTCTATCTCTATATCTTTGTGTTCCTCTCCTCAACGGAGCAGCAAAACGGTGCGTCGGGGAAGAGCTTTTTTCAGGTCTGTACGCTAGGTACACATACATATATCATATATATATATATATATATATCGTGCGCTATGCTCGCCCGTTCGTCGGTACTCTTGTACCCGAGAGTTATTCAGTGGGTGACCCGAGGGGGAATCGACGTCGCTTTAATCCCCGTTCGGTCTATATCGTTATTTGGGCCAATGGAACTTTTACCCCCGCCGATTAATTCCCCATCTGACAGTCGTTACACTTGAAAGTATAATTCTTGTCAAGGGTTCCGGAATTATTCGCACAGCGGGTCGTTTTTTCACAAAGATTTCGATGTTTTTCTTGCGTTATCGATTAATCGATTATTTCGAGATAAATCGTAATACTTACCGAAAACCGGAAGTGATCCGAAAAAACAAAAAAAAATGTTATTAAAATGCCGAAAAAATAAAATAAAAAAATGATTATCTCCGAGAAAGGAAAAAGCAAAAAATTCACCGCAAATTAGTATATCTATAGTGATGCAAGGATCAACGGAAGATTCTCTTGTCAGATTAGAGAAATTTAGACGTTTTGGCTGACGTAGATTTGAGGCATATAGTTATACGAAAACGCGATAGATACAAGTATACGTAGATTCGAACGGCCTTGTGGGTCGAATCATTGAACCTACCGGCTCTATTTGGGGCAGTAGCACACAACCCCTATCGGCCCGGCGAACAACCGCTTCGGGGCAGGCGAGCTCTCTCGACTGTTCCGTTATACATTATATTACTATACGACCTCCACTCTATTTTTCTGCATTTTTTTTCGCGTGCGGCAAAGATTAGCATAATTTTTGTAAAAAAAAAAAAAAAAAAAAAAAAATGAAAAAAATAATTACAGAAATCGAGATTCGTTGCAAAGGTCGTGTTGAACTTTTCTTATATTATCACGAAGAGAAGCCGGTCATGGGCGTCGACGTTGACCCTCGTGAAAATGCTTGCGACACTGCCGTATCCCCCAGTCGTCTCTCCCACGAAGTTCTTTTTATTTATTTAATTTTTTTCCGCCTCCCCTTCGCTTTCCTCTTCACCACAGTAGTATTTATCTATCACCTCACGATGTGCTATTTGTTGCTTCAACGAATTCTCCTTCCCCCACCCTTTTTCCCCCATGGGACCCTGGCTGCCACGGCCTTGGGATATTGTCTTAACCCTTTCGAAGCACGATTTCGAGATTCCCTCGAGATTTTCAGGCGTCGCGTACTCGACGACCGGCGCAGTGTCGTTCGAACAACGGCGCGGAAAAAAAAAAAAAAAAAAAAAAAAAAAAATTGCAACTTTAATTTATGACGGAAAAGAGCACAGAAAAAGAAAAACATTAGAGGCGCAGAGGCGTGGCCCGAGATGTAGCTATAGAAAAAGCGAAAAATCTATATATATGTAGACATATCGTATATAAAAAAAATTGCTACGCCCCGCGGCGAAAATTCGCGCATGGAGTATATTTTTGTACTGGAATTTCTCGAGGATCGGCACGCGACTATATTCCCGATAAATTCGTCACGATATTAAATTTTTTTTCGATGTTTACGAATTTTTTTTTTTGCTTATATTTTTTGTTAATAGTTAAAAATCGATGTTGGAATAAGTAAACAGACGACATGTCCATAGTCGGGAAGAGCGTTTCTTCGTTGCTGATTCAACTGCTCTAGTTTTAGATACGAATGCATAGTAGTGTATGTGTGTGTATGCGAGAGTTTTGCGCTGCCTGCCAGAGTAGTCGATATAGTAAATGTGGTAATAGTCGGCGTCGACGACGCTCGACGTCGTCGTCGTTGTCGACTGGACGAGTACAACGAAGTTTGCCGGAAGTTGCAATACTCGAGAAAATGTCCCGCGATCGTTAAAATCTTCTTATTTGTTTAAACAACGGCGGACCAGAGCCGACCAATGGGATCGCGTGATTTATTCCCTATAACGAAACATCGCGCGTCTGGAGATTCGTTTTACGAGTATTTTATTTTTGAAGTTATATGGCAATGAAGGAGCACGCGGCGACGGTTAGAGCACACAAACCGAGTTTCGCGAGAGTCGAGTAAATGTAAACATTCGTTGATGCTGCCGCTCGCTATAGCGCTATATCTCCGCTGCTGCTGGGGTAGCGACGACGAGAGCAAACTGGGAGACGCTCGATGTATATTAGCGCGTGCACACAGTTTTGTCGCGGGGACAGAAGCTTTGTTTTATTACTGGGGCGAGGAGTCGATTGCCACATCGAGAACTACTCGGTGCGCGATACATTTTATTCTCATCGCCTTCGGACTAAGTATAACATATCGTTCATAATAATGTTTTCTCGTTTTCCTTCGTCTCGCGCGTTATCGAAAAAAAAAAAAAAAAAAAAAAAAAAAGTTTATTGCTTCGGGAAAACATCGTGACGATTAATTGACGAATTTTTATCCCCGAGAAACGTTCGTTCGCGTTGGGTCACGCATCGCGAAAGCATTCGATGACGTAGGAGAAAAGCGTGATTGCCACTCTCCCGCGAACGGTCCGCGTGTGTAGTACAGTTTAATTTTATATATTCACGCGAACCGGCTTCGCCCTGTGCACGCGCCTTTTCTCGGGTCGAGCCTCGCGTGTGTCCTTGGCTCTGTTTGTCAATACGGCAACGGTATGCCGTCCGAAAACTTCCCCATCATCCATGTTGCTTTTCATTATTTCTTCCTTTCTCCCATACGCGGCGCTCAACCGCGCGCCTCGTTTGTATCGTTATTATTTCGACGGGATTGAAAACTCGTACGCGTTATAACTATATAGGGTAAAGGTAAACGTTTGTTCGATTCGGATGCAGGAATCGGACGAAGCCGATGATTGATCATGAGAGCTGATGCGGTCACGGTCAGTGTGCTCTGTAAATAGAAACCGCACATTCGTGAGTGGAGACCGTACGAGGAACATGCTAGGGCCAACTGTTACAGTTTCGCCCACGTACGATGTATATACATAGATGTAGCGAAGTATTTTTGCGTTCGAAGGAGATTCGAATTGACTCTATTATCGGTAGAAAAATAGTTTTCGAACGTATTAGTTATAACGCGAATAATTTCTCGGGGGCGATCGATCGATTCGATCGATCGAACCATAACCTCGAAAATGTCTTTTTTTCTTCGAATTGACTCTATTATCGGTAGAAAAATAGTTTTCGCACGTATTAGTTATAACGCGAATAATTTCTCGGGGGCGATCGATCGATTCGATCGATCGAACCATAACCTCGAAAATGTCTTTTTTTCTTCGAATTCTCAGTCCCTCGGCGCGTTTAAAAAAATTAATAATACATTTTTTTTTCTCTCAATTCTCTCGAGAAACATTGACTCCGAACTTTTTGCTCGATCGATAAGTTAATTTTAGTCGCTCAACGAAGTCCTAAGAACGACATAGTGCCGCTTAGACGGGGTTAAATGGTCCCTCGGTGCCCCGGTGCGCGCGAACAACGATAGTTTGCCCATCGTTCCTATAAATCATTCAGCGATCGTACGTCACTACGTCGGTTTTTCCTGTTAACCAGGTGCTGAAATTTTGACCTATAGAACTCTTACTATTATAGAATGAACTTTGTTACAGTGTTACCGCATAACGGAACGACGCACGACCTTTGTGAAGCTTCTTTTTTTTTTTACAATAGTACAACGTCGCAATAATTAATTTGTTAGGGTAGCGATGTTTTTCCGAAAAAAAAGTCCCTAGATGACTATGTATGTTTTTTTTTTTTTTTTTTTTTTCATTTTTCAAATAACTTTATAATTTTGTTCCGCAAGACTTTGGATAAATGTACCTATCGGAAAAAAAATTTGAATACCATCGATGTTTTTTGAAAAAAAAAAAAAAAAAAAAAAAAAAAAAAAAAAAAAGCACAATTTCGGATTTTTTGCATCGAATGCATCGAATTGCTTTACGGGGTGTAAAACTAAAAAAAACACTGTTTCCAGATTATGAAGTGGCTACAAGCCACTTTGATGACGGCGGCGGAGAGGTGCTGCGCCGGTGGATGAAGAAACGGATGCCGTGGCCGGCAGCATCGCGTTTTAATATAAGAACGTTTGGGCTCTTCCTGTGATCAGCTCAAGCGCGTGTAAACCGTCGCTAGCCGAAAAAAAAAAAAAAAGAAAAAAAAATAATAAAAAAAAAAACTAAAAGACGAAAAAAAGAAAGAAAAGAAGAAAAAAAAAGTGCATCTCTGATGCTGAACGATAGGAGATACGACGACGAAGCCACGGGTCTCGATCCGTCCGATCGTAATGGAAATGGAATATTGCCCCCGAGTTGCGTGGCGTCGTATCTCGCCGCTGCAGCAGCGGCAGCATCGACAACGCAGACGACGACGACGACGCCGGCGATCGGTTCGGTTGGTAATCCGAGCGGTAACGAGAGTTACGGATTCGAGGGAACGACAATCATGCCACCGTCGTCCATCAGCGGTAGCGGAACCGGTTGGACGAAGGAAGTACGTTACGCCCCATTCGCGAGCGTCGCGAATGCCGGTCTACCGCCGCCTTTACCACCGCCACCGCCACCGCCACCGCCTCTTCCTCTTCCTCTTCAGATGCAGCAACGTACTTACTCCCGATCCATGACCTCATTGCCACCGGAGCCTTTTATGATTATGCGATCCAAGGCTCTGAATCGGCGTGTATCGATAAACGTCGGTGGGGTAAAACACGAGGTACTGTGGCGCACACTCGAGAGATTGCCGCACACGAGACTCGGACGTTTGCGCGATTGTAATACACACGAAGCGATAACCGAGCTATGCGACGATTATTCCCTTATCGATAACGAATACTTTTTCGATCGTCATCCAAAGTCATTTAGTTCGATATTAAATTTTTATCGCACCGGAAAATTGCATCTCGTAGATGAGATGTGCGTATTGGCGTTTAGCGACGATCTCGAGTATTGGGGCGTCGATGAGTTATACCTCGAGAGCTGTTGTCAGCACAAGTATCATCAGAGAAAGGAACACGTACACGAGGAGATGAGGAAGGAAGCTGAGTCGTTGCGGCAAAGAGAGGAGGAGGAATTCGGGGAGGGCAAATGTGCGCAATACCAAAAATGGCTGTGGGACCTTCTCGAAAAACCGACTACGTCCATCGCTGCCAGGGTGAGTTTTCTATTATTATATTAATTTTTTTTTTTCACCCTTTTCTTTCCTTTCCTATCCTTTTTTCCCTCCGTATCTTCCTTTCGCCAGACAATTTTTAACACTGGGGTACGTATAGACGTTAAACAAATTTTAAACTTTTTTTTCTTTTTTTTTTTACATATCATACGATTTTTTATTTTATTTTTGTCGACACAATTGTTGAGTTTATTTTTGGGCATTTTTTTTAATACTTTCGAAATAATCCTTTTTTTAAAAGGATTTTTCAATAAATTCCTAACACAGGGGTACGTATAGAACATTTTTTTTCATCGCCTAAAAAATTGCTTACATCATTAACGGAATTGAATTGCGTGAATTCTTACGAATGTTGAAACTAATCCATTTATTATGAATTTTGCACAGATACCGTACTGTAATATGCAAACAATTAATCATCGGACACCACATCGACATGCAAAACAAATTATAGATAATCATATAACAGCCTTAACACTCCTACACGAGACTCGCGCGATTCACTAATTCATCACACTATACAAATTCGCCTGGAAATTTATGTTTATTTTCTTCCGTCGTAAAGATCATAAAATGGTAATGAAATGTTTTTCTTTTTGCCTTCCAACGGCTCGCTTAACAATGTTGCGGTTTTTTTTTGTAAATCGTTAAAAACTAAAGAAAAACATCGGAAAAGAAATTACGGAGCGATAAATTTGCGGAGCGAAGTCGCGTGCCAAGTGGTTTAGGTACGTGTTACGTCGGACGTGCAGGGCGAAGCCTCCGCCGCTGCTAGTGATAACGGCGAGACTCCGCGAAGAGAACCGCTCGATTGCCGCGCGAAACTTTTTATTTTATTTTTATATACAATTTTTTTTTTTGACTCCGCAGGGAAGAATCGTCGAGTCAAGAACCTTTCGGCGGCGGTCTTCGATCTCTCGATTTGCGGTTTCTATGCAACGGGCTGTTCGTAGCGTTCGGCCGGAATAGCGTACGGAATATACGGCTATAGGCGCGAAGCAATAACCAACTACAATGGATTGCTATTCTTTCTTTCTTTCTTTTCTTTTTTTTTTTATCGAGTCGGTACTTCCGTGACGGTCGCGGGTTCAATATCCGCGTCGTGTGTCACGAAGGCCGAGAGCCTCTCTCGGCGCGCAACCCGACACAATTTCTCGCTTTCCGCAAGTTCATTGACGAGAACTCGCAAGCGATAGTACGGTACACGGGTTAACTTCCTTCCACCGCCCTCGTGTGTCGACGACCGAGTGACAAGCGCTACGCTCACTTTATATACACGCCGCGCACACACACGCAACCTGTGCACAATAAAAGCGCGAGGAACCGAAAGTCGAGAATTCTCGCGGAACTATAAACGCTTTCCGAAGTTTGTTAATGGGGCGTATTTACCCGATGGTTCGAAATTCGATTCAAACTTTTGTTTTTCGACAACTTTTTTTTCGAAACATGAAAAAATGCAAAAAAAAAATTCAAAACCGATCGCCATCGCCGAATTTCAAAATAATTTTTTATCGCATTTTTTTGCGTAATTGTTAAAAATTAAAAGACGATAAAAAAAAGTAAAATCGTCGGGAAGACAGATTTAGTACTTTGAACGATTTCGCTCCGTAAATTATGCGTATTGCAAATTGTTTTTCGTTATCTCGCAAATTTATCGTTTCGATAATTCAGCATAATGTGACGCGCGCTTAAGCGCATTATTATTTTCTCTATTATTTATGTATATTATTATTTAACACATTCCGTGGCCACAGAACAAGCTTCGTGTAACGAGCGACATTTGGAATAATCGGAAAACAAATATTTCACGTAACTATTTTAACGCTGCGATGTTCGCGGCTAACGATCGATATACGCCAGTAATACACTTTGGACACTCGTAACGCAAATTATTTCACGCAAATGTATGTTTGCAAAGCACTTTAATCGAATAACATATACACCAAATCATCACTTGCGCATTTGTCGTTATTAAATGGCTATCTCTCTCTCTATATATATATATAAATATATATATATTTATTACTAACGTATTAAGGTGTTTATTCAAAGCTCTGCGATTAAATTATTTGACGCTGACGTTGTATACCGTGATATATATATATATATATTACATATATATATTATCCGATGGTGCTTGGCAGAGCATTGATAGGTTCGTTTTCATGTATCTTTGTGCGTTTATACGCACAGAGAGTTTCACGAGAATAAAAATTTAAAAAAAATTATTTCGCGCGCATATATGCGCCGATTTTTTTATTATAAATAAATGGTATTTATAAC
Source organism: Cryptus viduatorius (assembly GCA_964006125.1). Lineage (NCBI taxonomy): Eukaryota > Metazoa > Arthropoda > Insecta > Hymenoptera > Ichneumonidae > Cryptus > Cryptus viduatorius. The sequence continues at coordinate 7,468,132 of OZ023223.1, forward strand.
AATAATTATAATAATATATTTACATATATTTTATTATAATTATTATTACGACAATATTTATTTATTAGTGCATTTTTTCTTTATTTTTTATTTTAATTTTTAAACTTTGAATGAAATTTGGTGAAATCGATTGCAATGTCTCTCTGTGCGTATAAGATAAATTTTTGTAATGTATGCCGCCGTTTGTAATATATATTTTATTTCTAGGTGGTGTAACCTACTCGATTACTATCTGTATTACATGTATAATCGAGCTTTTCTAGTTTCATGTAACGCTATTTTCAAAAAACGAAAGCAAAAAAAAAAAATAAGTGAGATGCGATGATTTACGTGAATTTCTATTTCACTGTAATAATCCCGATGATAATGGGAGGGTTTACACGCGATTACCAGGTATCACGTAGGTTCCTTTCTCGACACCGCTCCCTGCAGAAAGTAGTCACATGTATTTTATGAATAACTAAAAAAAAAAAAATTAAACAGAAAAAAAAAATTTTTACGAACTATTAGTAATTTTTTTTTTTTTCGATCTTTTCACAAGCAATTTTTCTTGATGCACTTGTTTTCTAAAACGTCGAGAAAGGTGTGTATCATACACTCTATTCTTGAATCTCTTCTCGGCAATTATTCGACTTTTTTTTGTTTCATCGCTTCGAATTTTGATTCGTAGAGAAACAATTTTTTTTACACAAAATTTTATTGTTTTTAGAAAGCACTGTCGTCGAAAATATAAATTCGAAATAATTCGCTTATTATAGAAATTTGATTATTAGATTTTGTATATATATATGTATTTTCAAAAAAATTTATCAATATATATTTTTATTCATAGATCAGTTAAATTAATAATAATGATACGTGTGGTTACTATCACATTGCGCGGAACGGGGTTTTGACGGGACATTGGTGGTGTGTTTGTGTGTGTTTTCCGATGAATTCGATCTGAAAAAAAAATTTTTTTCGCGATTCCCAACGAATCTTCGCATTTTTTTGTTTTGTTTATTATTCATTAATTTTCCTCGGTTCAGCGTGGCTTTGTCACGCGATTCCGTTTTCTTCATTGCGCTTTATTCGCACAGCGAAACAATGAAAAAAAAAAAAAAATGGCCTCAAATTGAAGAAAGGGTTCAGCAAACCGGGGAATTATTTTCCGCTCGAAAGAATGTTTGCACGAGTGTATACTCCTCGCTGCGAGTCTACTCGTCGAGTAGTCTTCGCTGCTTGGACCTCAAGTGCCTTTCAAAAACTGAAGCTCTCCGCTGTTCTCCGAACTGACCCTTCCGTGGCGAATTTCTTTTGTTTTTCTTCGATAGAAACTTTAAACTAAAAAAAAAAAAAAAAAAAAAAAAAAAAAAAAAAGTTCTTCGCGTGAGTTACGAGCGCTACGATTGAAACTTGTGTTTCTCAATTGATGTTACGCGTTTATATTCGCAAACTTCATTTTAACAGTAAAAAAAAGTTATTTTTTTATAGAATCCATGAAAAAAAAAAAAAATTGTTATTTTTTTTTGAGCGAAAAACTGGCTGCGCGAATGGGAATGAAAGCGATGACTGTGCGAGTGTTTTGTCGTCGATCGACAAAGTTGAATCGATGGGGGCTTCGGCAAGAGTTGTTTCGTTCCCTCCAAGATTATTCATCGACGGATGAACGCGTCTCGTATATAATTATTAACAAAATTAATCTCAAAAAAAAAAAAAAAGGAACTCTTACTATCCATTATAAAAAAAGATTTTTCCATTTCTCGAAATTCGCGAACCCACGTGTAATTACGCACCACGCAAAAAAAAAATATTTTTCGCAATTGGCAACATTATTATTATCGACCGTATATGCCGAAGGCAATCCGGACGTTTCGGCTTTTTTGTTTTTTTTTTCTACGCTCCGAGGATGAGCTGTTTTTGCCTTTTCGTACAGTGTTTATCTCTATATATATATATTATACATATATTCGATATCGCTAATGCAAATTATTGTCTCGATATGCTTTGAATATATTGTTATTATAATGATAATTTATTTTTTCTTTTTCTTTCGGGGCGGCAAATTGTGTATGAATAATGTTGGTAAAGCTGTGTATTGCTTTTAACGCTTACATGGTAGAAATTCACGCACCTTTATTCGCAGTCGTTTACATTATATTGCACGGGATCTCGAAGATCCGTGCGGTAATCCCCATGGAAATTTTTCTATCGAAATCATTTGCAAGAAAATATAATAATATTAATAATATAATTATAATATATTAAAAATGCATCCCGAAATTATTTCGAAATATGCGTAAAATTTATGTTGCACAGCGAATTTTTCATCGCTTTAAATTTTAGAATACATAATTCGGAAGAGGTGACAATTTTTTTTTTTTTTTCGACGATTCGAAATCGGAGACTTTTTTTTGAGAAGTTATTCGTATCCGAAAGTTGTGTATCGAGAGCCTGAAAAAAAATTGAGAGATCGGAAAAAATCGACACGCGAGAAAAAAAAAATTTGAAAATTAAAAATCCAATTAAGCGTATATTTTTGCACATATTTTCAATATATATATTTCCATGGGGCATGTATTTCGATTTTTTTTTTTTTCATTAAATTTTTTTACATAATTTTGTCATACGTGTTTGGCGATGAAGAAGTGAATACCGTGAGGCGTTAAGGCGATATACAAGAGAACGCGAAGACTCTTGGAAGAAACCAGAAAAATTTTCGGTATTCGATGAGTTTCGTGAGATGAGGAGGAGATCGTAGAAAAAATACTACGTTCTCGATACGAAATAGTAAATCTTTTTATTTTTTATATTTTTATTTTCTTGCCATACCGAGAGCACCACTACTGCGCGACGAATGATATTTGTCGCGTAGTTGTGACTCCAATAAATAATTAAATTAATATCACAACTTAGTAAAAAAAAAAAAGAATATAATTCAGTGACAAAACTGAATGAGCTGTAGGTGTCCCAACCACATGAACGTCTTCGATTTCATCGATTTACTTACTCTGAATAAAAAAAAAACAACAACAACGAGAACTGAGAGAAAATAAAAATCATTGTATTAAAAATTTATTTAATACATAATAAACAATAATTCGTGAAAAAAAAATTAAACAATCTTTTGAGCGACAAAATTTCGAGTATAGAGAAAAATTAAATTAATAAAATTCCGTTTCGAAAAAAAATGAAAAAAAAAAAAAAAACGGGGTAATGATTTTTTCTCTTCTTGTTTTCTTGCCATACCAAGAGTACCACTACTGCGCGACGAATGATATTTGTCGCGTAGTTGTGACTCGAATAAGTAATCAATTCAATATCACAATTCCGAAAAAAAAAAAAAAAAAATTGATTGACCAATAGGCGACCCAACCACCACATGAACGTCTTCGATTTCATCGATTTACTTACTCTGAATAAAAAAAAAAAAAAATAGCACCGAGAACTGAGAGAAAAAAAAAGGCAAATGGAGTTTGAGAATAATTGTGTCGGAGAGAATTTCTTTAAAAGAAAAAATATCGAGTAGAGAGCCAAAAAAAAGAAATAACGAAATAAAATGAAAAAAATTCTGTCGAGAAAAAAAAAAAGCAAAAAAAAAAAAGAAAAAAAAGGGTAATGACTATGGATTTGAATTACGTGAATTTGCAGGTGATAGCTGTGATATCGATACTCTTTATTGTGCTATCGACGATTGCACTAACTCTCAACACCATTCCTAGTATGCAAGTGAACGATGAAAAGGGAAACTTTCAAGACAATCCGCAGCTCGCTATGGTGGAGGCGGTTTGCATCACGTGGTTTACCCTCGAGTACGTGCTTAGGTTCAGTGCGTCTCCGGACAAGTGGAAGTTCTTCAAAGGGGGTCTAAACGTAATAGATCTGCTGGCAATATTGCCGTACTTCGTATCTCTGTTTCTCGTCGAGACAAACAAAAATGCAACGGATCAATTTCAAGACGTACGTCGTGTTGTACAGATATTTCGTATAATGCGTATATTGAGAATATTAAAATTGGCCCGTCATTCGACGGGTCTTCAGAGCCTCGGGTTTACCTTGCGAAATTCGTACAAAGAGCTCGGGCTTCTTATGTTATTCCTCGCAATGGGCGTATTGATATTCTCGAGTCTCGCATACTTCGCGGAGAAGGAAGAGCCCGGGACCAAATTTATAAGCATTCCGGAGACGTTTTGGTGGGCAGGAATCACCATGACGACCGTAGGTTACGGAGACATTTATCCTACGACTCCTCTTGGCAAAGTGATTGGCAGTGTGTGTTGTATATGTGGTGTCCTGGTAATTGCGTTGCCTATTCCCATTATCGTCAATAACTTCGCCGAGTTCTACAAAAACCAGATGAGACGCGAAAAGGCGCTAAAGCGCCGGGAGGCTCTCGAGAGAGCTAAACGCGAGGGGAGCATTGTTTCATTCCACCATATCAATCTAAGGGATGCTTTCGCCAAGAGCATGGATCTCATCGACGTCATCGTTGATACGGGTAAGAAGACTAAACGTACGTTTCTCTCTTCTCTCTTTCTTCTTCTTTCTCTTTCTCTTTCATCCCTCCATCTCCGCATTTTTCCTCGGAAACCCTTCATCCCCATTTCATCCGTCTTCGTCTCTTCTTCTCTTCGTATTTTTCCTCGTACGTCGGAAAACCATTCGCCGAGCTTTCGTAACTTACACGTTGGACGATCGTTTCGTTGCGGTAAAACGAAGGCTTCGATCATCGGTCTCTAGAGAGACGGATATCCGAGTTCCGAGTGGTGGTCCGTTGTCGCGCGGATCTCTCGATACGGACAACGGACACTTTACTCTCCAAAAGACCTCGGGAAGGTCACTCAATCTGAAGTCTCTTGGGAAATCAAGCATTTCGGGAGATTCGAGAAAATCGGACCAATTTCGGCGATTTATTTTTTTAATAGTTGAACAATTTTACGAAATTCATACGAAATTTCGAGTACTCGCCGGTAGAATGAAAATCTTAAAGAAATTAAGCACATAATTCCAAAAATTTATTTAGTTCCGAAAAACTTGGAAATTTCGCGGAATTTCTAATTTACGATCGAGCGACCATCCCTATTTATTATTTTATCATCAGTTCCACGATTCCAATTGTCCTCCTTTTCCCACTATAGACTATTCCAACCGCGACACAGAATAGATGCCTTGTCGCTGAAAGTCTGTCGGCGAACCTCGTCAAGCGGTAAATAGTTACTTCCGCGGAAGTAATCTATCGACCGCCGTCTTGAATTTGCGATTGGTACTGCGAATTCAGTTCGCTTCTATAGCCGTCTCCTCGTGCATTTCAGTTTGCATCCCCTCGACGATACATTTATATTGCGCAACATTGCGACGAAATTTGATTGATTTTTTTTTATCAGCGCGTCCGACTATCGATGACGAAGAAAAAAAAAAAAAAAAATTCGTCCGCCGGTCGAATTCTTCTGGGAATCGAATTTCGCGATTGGATCGAAAAATGATGAATAACTTTTTTTTTAGGTCATAACATGTCGGGAGTGGACGGAAATAGTACCGAAGGGGAATCGGCCTGTGGTAGGGGACCCGCGCAGACGGGACCCGGATGTTATCGTAACTATGAACATTACAGTCTTTCCCGACATCGGAGAAGTGCCTCATCGTCCTTTCCCGCAATACCGAACGACATGCCGACCACGCCGGACAGTCCGAATCGTCGTCTACTCGACTTTGCCCAAGCAATACCGGGCGCCCAGAACGATGATTATTTCCACGACGAACTTCCGGCGCAACATTCGAATCACGGAAATACAACGCCCAGCGTAAGTCTCAATCCCACTACCGAATACGGAAAATTCAACTGAGCTTAACGTTTGAGCCGAGTATCGACTTTGATTTAGTCGCATCACACACGCAACCTCCATTAAGAATATGCTAAATAACCGAAAGATACATAGATTTACGCTAAAATCTCAATGACGCCGGGAAACCCGAACTGTGGTGATCGTTAATAACTCGAAAGCAGCGATTTTTTCTTTTTGTAGAATACATTTTTTCAACGATGTTACGCGTATTACGCATATTTTATACTTCGAAAAGAAAAAAATTGATATTGATATTTCAAAATTTGAAAAAAAAAAAAAAAATTCAAATTTCAAACTCTTTTTTTTTTTTTAATTTTGAAATATCCATTTCAAATTTTTTCTTTTTTCTTTTTCAAATATCAAAAATTGCATATCATCAAAGATGATTTTTTCTTCGAAAAAAAAAAAAAAAGTTCAAATGTCAAATTTTCATTTTTTTCCCCAAATTCTTAATTTTTTTTTTCAAATTTTCGAATTTTTTCTTTTTTCTTTTTCAAATATAAAAAATTGCACAATAACGTTAAACACGTAAATTTGAATCTGCGGAAGATCGTTTGCTGATATTGTGTGTATTATGCATATTTTATACTTCGAAAAGAAAAAATCATCTTTGATGCCATTTTTCATCAAATATTAAAAAAATTGCAAAATAACGTTAAATTTGTGAATTTGAATCCGCGGAAAATCGTTTGCTTCGACATTGTCGCGATTAAAAAAATTGTTTCGCTCGGCGAAGGAAAATGCCGATCGTTTATATTCGCTCGGGAGACAGTTTCGCGAACGATATTATCGTTCCTAACATTGTATTTTATACAAAAATGTATTTATCTGCGTCTGTGTGTGTGTGTGATGCGAAAATTCGTAAAGCTTGTTGAAGGATAGTTTAGATCGTGACTTAGAAGTCCGCAAGAAATAATAAATATTAAACGAAAAAAACGTTAAAACGAGAATGTTACAAAGGATATGATAATGTTTGATGTCGCTGTTGAATTACTCGTTTTATTTTTTTTCTTCATTCGGTACAATTGATATTGACGACTTTTTTTTTTGTTGTTTATAATCGTTCAGCTAAAGCGATTAGTATAAAGCAAATAACAACGACCGCGTATCGATTTCATGATTTTTTTATCGATTTATGTTAATGAAGTTTATGAAAAAAATTAATAAAAAAAAAAAGATTCATTTTGTCATTAACTCGATCGACGCGTATTCGTTGAAATTGGCTTTATATTAATTTATTTTCAGGTTCAAGTCTAATTGTATTGGGCTGATAGTGTTAAATATTGTACCGAAGCAACGTATTGTGGAACGAAATAATTGTTGAAACATACATCGTGCGCACACACCGTACAAAAAAAAAAAAAAGAGAGCGATTCGAAGATTTCTACAAAACGGTTTTAATAAAAAAAAAATACACGCGGGGATTTGAAGACTGCAGTGGCAGTCGAGAAAACATTCTCTACATAGAAATTGTTTTTTTTTTTTTGTATATTTGAAAATCTTCGGAGAGAAGAAATAACAAAAACACGCGATATTGTTAATGCTGTTGTATTAAATAGTATGTAATAAATAGTGCGGCAGCGATTATCTTCGCGATAATAGTCTCTCATTCATCGAAACTTTTCTTTATCGTCTTTACGATTATCATTCGGAATTAATTAAGGGAATTATCATAAAAGAAATAAGCAATTTGTCCCCATTTTCTTAGATTAAAAAAAATACCCGTAATGTGAAAATTATTTATTGCAAAAAGAAAAAAAAAACGCATGTTTATTCGATTTATCATAGAGGAAACTTTATTTTGTTTTTTTTTTGATGAATTTAATGAAACGTTCAGAATTCGCAGAGATGTGTTAACATCAGTTGCGAAAAATAAAAATGTCTAAACGGTAAATAGTTTGCAATTTTTCCGAGAAATATTAATAAAATTGCATCGAATTTCAAAAAATGTACAAATATAATTTATATATTTTTCTTATTCCGACTATCGATCGCTCGAAGTCGAATCATTCGATTCTCCGAAGATTATTATCAAAAAAAAAAAAAAAACACAGATGAATCGTTGAAACAATTTCACGGCGGACACTGCAGAATTCGTCAATCGCATCGCGAGCACACAGACAATGAGTTCGATACGAGTGAAAAATTCGCCGTTGAAAAAAAAAAACCGTTTGCTAACGGGGATCGCAAGATATCATAATCACATTCCTCTAAGACGCATGAAAAGGATTGGAAAAAAAAAAAACAGAAAAAAGGACGATAACAATATTTCCTCGACGTATTCACAGCCACTTAGAATGGTAATTAACACTCATTTGTTGACTAAACATTGAATGACTAAAATACATTTTTTTTAAATGAAAAAAAAAAGAAAAAAAAAAAAAATCAAAAGAAACAAATTTTTTTTTAAATTAAATTAAATAAAATAAACGTGACTAAGGATAGCTGACGATTGTTTCCGTATTTACGAAATGATCGATCGAATCTTTTGTACATAAAAACATTGTGTGTTTGGATGCATCGGCGCAATCGTAATTTATCGTTACTATAAAATACGATATCTGTTTGTGTGTTTTTCATTAACAACTTTTCAAACGTTATCATGTCGATGTGTGTGTTTTCAAAATTTGTTTAGTCAGTCGTAGTTGCAATGCTTCGTCGTAGATGATGAATATTAATGAAAAATTAGCTTTCGCATAGTGTATATTAAAATGCATAGTTCGCAAAAAATGTACACGAGTAGTCTGGAAATTTGAGGAGCCCGAAAGACTAGTCTGTCGAGTTAATATTAGTGTATTAAATGTTATCACCAACAATTGTTTATTTTTATTAATAATCTATCGGTGACAAAATTTTTTTTCTTTTTCACCAAATCGCGCGAAAACGATTACCTAGCAGCGGATAACACGCCAACGGAATAAAATTTATCGTAAAAATTGTCCATTAAAAAAAAAAAAAAAAAAAGTGAAATACTATAATTTACAATTTCAGGCAAAGTAAGTTCTGCCGTTCGCTATCGCGAAGGTGACAAATTTTTGACGCTCTGCACGACAAATTCTACTTTCTCATTCTGTGTCTTATCTCTTGTTAGAATGTGCCACTTTGCAGCGACGTTGTGTGCAGCTTTTCATTAAAAAAAAAAAAAAAGATTTGTAAGAAAATCGAAGTAATTAAAGATATGTAAATATTCGGTGTAAATCTTCAATTCGATAAAATTACGAACAATCGACTATAAAACGTTATATAAATAACGATAAAAATTAAAAAATAAAAGAAAGAAGAAAAGCGAGAAGACGGTATTGAACGTGGATAGCATTATTACGTAACAAAAGAATAAAACATGTCATTAAGTAGGAATTTGTGTAAATAACGAGTAAATTTATAGTGCCAATTATAGCGAAGATTATTATTAATAGTTAGCGCGACTGTTAGAGTTGTAGCGTCGTGACGTAAAAGTTTCTTTCTCATCTTCCGTCGTAAATACAAATATACCAAAGAAAAAACCGACGATTTCGGTTAATTTCATTCATAATTAACGCGGCAGCCTTTTTATCTTTGCAACAATTGTCGCTTCGGTAAGGAATGTTTATTACTCATTACCTAAAGTAGCTTTGATGTTTTCCGTACTGCCGCTTCGTTCCTCTTTACAATAACACAACTCGAGTAGCTTCTGATTTTAGGGAGTCGAATCCGGCGATTCGAAAGCCGAGCTAAAATTTTTTTTTTTTTTTTCTAAAAATCTATTGCGTCAAAATTAATTAATTTTTTTTACTGGAAAGTACATATATTTTGAAAAAAAAAAAAATTTCGAAATATATTGGAAAATAACAGAGATATAGCCGCTGGAAGAGAGCATTTTTTTTCTCCGGCGAAATAGAGAGAAAAATGAAAAAACAACACGAGTCATCCGAGTTAATGAAAATTATGAGTCGATGATGATCGCCGATTATTTTAATATATAATTTTTACCAATTGTCGAGATTTAAAATTGGGAATGAAAAATTCGTGAGAAAAAGTCGTAATATTTGAATTATTTTTATTATTAAAAAATAGAGAACGTCACGGACTCATAATTGTAATCAACTCGAATAGTGAATTCGATTTTTCATTTTAGATTTAGTCTTGAAGAGAAAAAAAATTTATCTATCCGCTATATTTTTTTTTATTTTTCATATATTAACAATTTTTTTTTTGCGAAAATCTCAATACATAGACCGTTCGGTGAAAAATATTTCATGAATTTTCCTCCAATGGATTTTAAGAAAAAAAAAAAAATCGAAGATCGACTCGCATTTCGAACCGCTGGATAAATTGACCCCTTGAAATGAACGCCGTTGCTTGACACGAAAATTCTTGTTAAAAAAACATCCCTTTCGTCTCTATCTTCACCCACGTAACTATCTTGTCTCTTTCGAGTGTATTGTCAATGAAAAATGTTATCCAGTATATATATATTTATTTCAGAAAGGGATTAAACGATTTGACATCAATAGAGAGTATCCAAAGGGTCGGACTTAGCGAATCCCATTCCGGAAATAAAAAAAGAAAATCAATCGAATTAACGTGTCCCGAACGACATAAAAAAGTTGCTAATTGTAGCGGGATGGACGGTGTTCCTGGAGTCCCAATTACGTACGGTACGAGAATTTATCGTAACTGATAAAATAGGACAAGAAAATTGTTAAAAAAAAAAAAAAAAAACAATGATATATACAATTTATTAGGGTTTTTTACGTTCGGGTAATGAAGATCCTCAAATTTCACGAATCTCGAATAAACCGCTGGCGCTTTTTTTTTTTTTAATTAGATAAACAATAATTGAAGCTATTAGTTGAAAGAGTTTATTCGAAAAAAAAAAAAAACAAACTTTATTTTACAAAGAGGTTTTTGTCGCTGTTTTTCAGACAATGCCGCCTGATTTACGCAATGTACAGAGATGAGACGTGGGAATCACCTTTAAATTGGTGGATTATCGGAGACGCGGGAAACGTGTGTTTTGTTTCGAGACAAGCTTCGCGGAACGGGGTTTACGAAGGGAGAAAAAGGGAGAGAAAGAGAGAAAGAGAGAGTGAGAGAGAGACGATCGTTACTGTCACTACAAATGCGGCTAAGTAATGACAAGACATTCCGCATAAACGCACGCCAATTATTACTATATGTACGGAACAGAGCCGAGTATATAGAAAAAAAAAAAAAAAAAGAAAAACAATACACAAACGCAGCAAAAGCAGACGCTGAATAAGTTGAGGCTAATTTGTAAAACACGTTCAATAAATGATTCTTTTTCCATTTCACGATGTTTCTTTATTTTCTTTATTTATTATTTATGTGCTTTTTTTTTATTTCTTATTTTATTTATTTAATAAAAACCTTAAAATTTTATAACCATATCGTTTTCTCTACATTAGTACTTTATATACATCGAGAAAAATCGATTATCGATCGATTTATTTCTCGAGTCTATCGAGAAAAATAGGGTTTTTTAATTAGAGAGTGAAAAAAAAATGGCCGACGCATCGCTTTCGGAAATATTTTATTTATAATTTTTAATAATAATTTTACGAAAAAGTGTTACGATTGGGTAAGTAATGTCGAAAAGGAAATTTAATTAAAAAAAAAAACAATATTGTACAAAGTGGCACCTTCTTCCAAAATTAATATAAATTACAGTTTACGTTTGTTTAATTCGATTTAATTGCACCGCGTGATTCCAAGGGTGTTGCTCCCCGCTGCTGGTGACAACGACGATTCGCGTCTCTCAGGCTCCCCGGAAACAGAATTTCACGCAAAATGTTTTTATCGTGTTTTTCTCGCGCTTTTAGCGACCGTTCAGTTCGATTTAAAACAATCGGAGGGTCAAAATAATTTCTTGAAAAAAGCGCCGATGTTTCGTTTATTAAATCGGAAAATCACAAAATTATTATTATTTCGTTAAAAATAATTTGTTGTGCTATTTAAAAAATGGCGCAAGGCGCGAAAGAAATTATTTGACAACTCCGATGGCGCAGCGATGAAAATTCAGCACATAAGAATTTGAGATAATGTGTAATATTATAGGATGAAGAGAAAAAAGACGGCAGAAAAATCGAGAAAATCGATGAATTGCCTAGTGAATTCGAGTGTTGCTTTTGTACTACGAAGGTATTTACAACAACAAAAATCACTAAACATTAATAAAAATAACTTCGTCGAAAAAAAAACATCGGCAATTTATACGTCGCGTGATTTTTCTCGCAAGCGTTTTTCGAACAAATTTAGATATTATCGCACAAAAACACGCCGTTGTACTTGTCACGAACTTGTCTAAACTTTAAATTACTTCCGAAGCTCTTTTGCGGCACATTCTTCCGCTCGCGACGTATAAATTGTCGACGAGAATAATTCATTCGTTAAAATAAATGTCACCCAGCACTTTAAACGATAAGTCGATAGACTTTCCGTGCGTCGGCAAAATTTTATTACCGCCTATGCATTTTTTTTTTAGAATGTTCTAAAATAGCATAATTTTCGTGTTTCCGATGGGGGAGGATGAGATAATTAAATATATTCTATTTATCTGAAATTTTCAATTATTCTCTCGTGTCCTTCCGATTGTTTCGGTAAATTTAAAAAAAAATTGCTTAATTTTCGGAAATTTATAATCGAAGATTCGTTGCTTACGAAACAATTTTTTTTTCAATATAATGAAAAAATATGTCCGGAATAAATTAAATCCAAAGGGACGATGAGATAATTAAATACATTTTATATATCTGAAATTTTCAATTATTCTCTCGTGTGCTTCCGATTGTTTCGGTAAATTGCAAAAAAAATTGCTCAATTTTCGGAAATTTATGATCGAAGATTCGTTTACGAAATAAATTTTTTTTTCAATATAATGAAAAAATATGTCCCGAATAAATTATATAAAAAGGGAGAATAAGACAATTAAATATATTCAATTTATCTGAAAATTTCAATTATTCTCTCGTGTCCTTTCGATTGTTTTGGTAAATTACAAAAAAAAATGAATTTATCTTTTGGAAATTTATGATGGAAGATTCGTTGCTTACGAAACAAATTTTTTTTCAATATAATGAACTCTATGTTCGGAATAAATTGCATCCAAAATATATTTCTATGAAAAATATTACGGATATATTTAAAAATATATTTTTGCTAATCGATATCAATATATTATTATTATAAAAAACGCCGAAATTACAGTATTTTTTTTCATAGGATTCGATTTCCATGTGAATTACCATATCCTCCCCTCCAATAGCAATACTTTGAAAAGCTTTTTTCGTTCGTTTTACTTATTTTCTTTCTGCTGAAATCGCGTAACGACAATAAAAAAAATCATCTAATTTTCTATTATAATATAAAGTGTGCTTTACGCTGTCACGGGTAAGTGTCGCACATTTACCTTATCCTCATAACGCGTTCCTCGTACGATAAGTTTCAATCAGCTTATCGATATAAAGTTCGTCTTTCGAAGCGATTAGTGCGAATGGACTTTAATTTTGTTGATAATCTGAATTTTATTTAATAATTTATTATACCATTTTTTGTCTGAATCGCGTATCGAACCCACGATATAGTAAAATAGAAAAAAAAAAAATTGTAGTCGTGAAAATTTTTTTTTATAAATCGAAGAAAAAAGAAATGAAAAAAAAAAAAAAATGATCGCATGAAACTCCGAAACTCTTTGGATTTACTTTTTTTATCTCTTTCTAGGAGTACAAAGAATATCGGGATGCGGAAAATATAATGCCGCTAGCAACGAGTGATTTTCGTAATCCCGTTTGTCAGGAATTAAGATCGATGCGCGAGAGTAGTATCGAGACGAGCGGTTACGGTGATTATGCACCGGAACTTTATCAGCCGGAATTTTACGCCCCGGAAATGTACGCTCAGGAGGTGTATGTACCGGAATTATACGCACCGTCACCCGTTCAGGCAATCGAATCGACGGTCGTTTACACGAAGACATACGCGGATAGAGGAAGCGTCGATAGTTCGGATACTTACGCGAGTTGCCAGACTCATCCTTTTCACTCGCAGGCCGATCTGACGGAAGAGGCCGACAGCAATCTTTACATAAATCCTCTCGAAGGCACGGATAAGGTGCGAGTGAAGAAATCGACTTCCGGCGAAATAGCGAGAAACATAATCGACGTATCGCCGAGTACCGAATCATTGAAGGGGCTGGAAATTCCTCAGGGTGAGAGTAGCAAAGTCGGCCTCGTCGAGACTTTGCCGAAACACAAGAAAACTCGGATTCAAAAGGTAAGGACTATCGAATCCTATAATTATTCGTCTTTCGAAGGTATTTGTCAAAATATTGAATGAAAAAAGTGTTTCAATAAATTTCTATAAAAACCTTTTTCTTGGTTCCTCGATTCTCGGACTTTTTTTTTTAATCAAAATCTAATTTTAACGAATGAAATATTTTTCGATTACTGAAAATTCTTTTTTTTTTTCGAAAAAAAAAAAAAAAAAATTATTCCTCAGGTTGGTGTATTTTTTTGAATAAATTGCTATAAAAACCTTTTTCTCGGTTCCTCGATTCTCGGACTTTTTTTTTTTTACTCAAAATCAAATTTTAACGAATGAAATATTTTTCGATTATTAAAAATTTTTTATTTTATTTTTTTTCGAAAATAAAAAAATTAATTCTCGGATTGTTGTATTTACGCGATATCAATGAATATCTTCAGAGTGGCGGTCTGCGAAGACAAGTGACGATGGAACAAGAGTCGTCGATGTTGGGACAATTATCGCCGATAGCATCGAACGCCGGAAGTACGGAGGATAACAACAATCATTGCGAAACGGGTCTCCGGGGTGGACGTTCGTCGTCGAGTACGATAATCAATCCGACGACAACGGCTCATGCAATCGCAACGGCGGCGCGCGTAATAAATCGGCATCAATTCGGCAATCTTAGCGGTTCTAAGCAATACACCGGTAAATTATGAATAATGACACGTTGGCAATTTTGCGCCGTGCTTGTGCGATACACAACGACAAACAAAAACTCACACGCAAACACACGAAAAAAAAAAAAAAAAAAATCCCATCATAAAATTCTATCGTTTATACATATATATAGTAAAAAAAAAAAAAAAAAAAACGAAAAATACCATTACTACATACGTAGTAAATTATCATAGTGCACCACCGCAAGAATCTTCATTGTACATATTTGTAAAGTAATTTACGACTCAGCCGTACATATCATTGAATCTCACCCCCCGCCCCCTACCCCCGCAGCTTGTTCGTTATTTTTTAATAAAAATTGTAGGGGAACGAGAAATATTAGAATACGAAATAAAAAAAAAAAAAAACAAAAACAAAAAGGAAAAAAAAAAAATCGCTTACGCAGATCGCGTGGTTTATGGAAGTGAAATGCGCGAAAAATGGCCGCGAATTTTTTTCGTATTATTTTTATCCTTTAATTAATCGTCCATTATCGCCGCGCGCAGTGGACGTATTCCCCGGAGTTTTTGCATCGCATTGATACGCGATCTGGTCGCGTGTCGGCCAACAAACCGATGGTCTCCGATACAAGAGATGGCGGAAAAATTTAATTACAAACTCTTCAGATCTCCCGATAAGTTTTTCCTTTTTGTATTTTTTTTTTTTTTTTTTAATTTCTTGGCTTGCAAAAGCGGCTGCACCTTCACGCGCGTGTTGCGCCCCGGAATCGGACTCCGGACGATCCGGTCGTTACATCGAATCCGTTTAGGGATTAAACGCGGACATCACAAAGTACCTTGTTGCGAATGTATAGTATGTATAGAACACTCGTTGGCAAATAGGCCAAAGCTTCTTTAGTGCGAAACACAAACACGTACACCACGCAAAAGACGCGAATGCACATTTGGAGCGAAAAAAAAAAAAAAAAAGTTGAAAAAAAAATAATATACAAAAAGACCCGTTATGTATATATGTACATTTTTCATGAAAAAAAAAAAAAATTGTTATCTCGCCACACGTTCATGTCACGTGGGACAACACTGAAAAGGTTATGTTATATAGAAAAAAAAATATATATATATGTAGAATATACATAGTTATGCACGCAACCGTAGTTTGTAATGAAAGAAAAACTTAATAGTTCGTTCATAGTGCGTTGATTATTTATTTATTTATTATTATTATTATTATTCTTGTTCTAGTTATTGTTATTACGGTTTGTTGCGATCTCGTATGCTATAATATTCATTATAATTAATCAACGAATTTAACGAAATATCTTGCTGCCATTCTACGCGTAAACGAATTTTTTGGCGGAAACATCGCGAATAAATATTACTATTGATATATATATATATGTATATATATATTTATAGCGAATATTTAGGAAAATGATTTGCGCAAAATGCTGAATATTGTAAATATGATACAATGATTATAATTTATTTTTTTATCATCGAGTCGAAGCGTCGAAGAAAGACAGGGAGAGAAGCGCAGTATAAATGAGAGGAGAGAAAATAGAAAAAAAAAAACGAAAACGTTGATATTCGTTTTTCGATGTTTATTCGAGTCCTCGACGTCGCTGACGAATCTCATTTTTGAGTATTTCGATAAGCGTATTATTATTGTTAAGAGTGGAAATCGAAATGTTTGTACGAATGATTTTTTCAAATTATTATTCTTTCACTCTTGTCGCTCAAAACTAAAACGATCGCGTGGGTCAATGCGATCCGCCCGCTTCCATGCGTCCCGGAATCGGGGCAAATCGAAAAAAAAAAAAAAAAATAAAACACGAGTCAAAGCTTTATTTTCTTTTCATTTACGAGAGTAAGATGCTCCGTTCCACCCTTTCACGTTTCTCAAATTTTTTTCTTTTTTTGGTTTATCAATATTCACGAGAATATATCTAAACGATGGTTCGAAATCGGAGTCAAATTTTTTATTTTTTCTTCACAATAACTATACGAGATAATGAACTGATTTTTTTTACCGAAAATATAGATTCATAATTTTGCAAAAAATGGTAAAAAAGATTTTTGAAAACCGTTTATTACATTTTTCAAAAAAGTTACTTGTTTTCTTTTTCCAGTGGGAATTATGTATTGAAAATAAAAAAAAGAACCGAATTATCAATAACAATGACGAATCGTTCGCGATTTTTTGATTTTTTAAATAATACGAAGCAAAAAAAATTCATGAGAAAATTGCAATTTTTTTCATTATTAATAAAAATATCTTATAGTTTTCGAAAGATAAAAAAATATTTTTTTTTTGGCAAAATATCGAATATTAAAAAAAAATAACGACGATAATTTCTCTCGCCGTATCGCCGAGACTACGTAAGTATAAAGTCGATACATCGATGTTTCTGCAATTATATAATTTCAGGTATAAGCACACCGACGCGTGCGGGGAACAATAAATTATCGATATCTGCCGATTCGATCGACAGCGTAGCAACGGCGATACCTTATGTCGAGAATCGTCAAAGAATATCAAAATCGATACTTAAAAAGTCCGATACAAGCGCAAACGATTACAATAACGATCGCGACGGTGACACGGAAAAACTGATATTAGACAACGCAAGTACGAGCAGCATGTGCAACGAAGGATTCAATCAGAGTCCGGTACTGAATCTAAACGCTGCGCGTTTTGCTAAATCCGGTCAAATACTTCGAAGTAACAACAACGTCGAACAATACACAACGACGGAACAGAATGAGGGAAAAAACGTTTCCAAAGGATTATTCGGCGGTACACTCGAAGGTATAGCGCCCGATTAATATCGATCGATAAATAAAAAATTTTATTATTATTATTATAGATTTTTAAAAATAGCTCACCGTAAAGATAATTAGTTTGCTTGCAGTAATAACACAGCACAATTATTTCAGTAGTATTTCCAATAGTGGCGAATTAGTTAAAAAAAAAAACACATCGAAGTCACTAGATTGCATCCGTAGAGTGTCAAGTACCATTATTTACAGAGGAGAAACAAAACCGTAACGAGACAATGGTGGATAATCAGGAAAAAGATTGGGACGAAACGTGCGACGAGAAGACAAAAGTACGTTCGACACAGACGGGAAAGGACGATAGAACGTCATTGATAAAATCACTGAGACCGTACAAAATAACCAAAAGAATGATAACCGGCGAGAAGAGAAAGATATGCCGTGCGAACAGCGGCACGTCGAGTAACGCCGGCGTTGCCACGGATGGAAATCGTCTTCCCCAAGAAACTCATCGCGCCACCTCGTAGCCCACAATTATACCGCGTTACAGTTTTTTGGTATCTAGACTTAGCGACGACACCGTTGAGATCGTTGTAGTTGAGGAGATATAAAATTCGATCGTAAAAAACGAAGGCTATCGATGAATGTCAGTAGTCATTCTATATTTACCGTGTGTCGTGTCTGTAAAGTACACTTTAGAAATTGTTGGGTATTATTATTATCATTATTTTTTCCTTTCGATAGCGAAATATTGATAGAGAACGATTATTGCGAATAAAAGTTTTAGCGATGCATGAATCACGAGTTAAAATCGTGAAAACCCCGTAGAGAACGCACAACTCATGGAATTTAGTACACGAAATCGTTCGACATCGCGTTAACGAATCCCCCGGCCTCACTGTTTCCTATTGTTTATAGCGGAATAAAACACTTAAATTCCTCGTCATTGCAGTCGAACGTTTTTATGTATTTCGCGCTATACATAGTTATATATACAACGGTAAACGAGCGTAAAATTAAAAGAGGTTAATACGGAGGAAAGATAAATAAATAAAAATGGAGGGGTTGCTTAGGGGATCGCGGAAGATTTTCGGGAAAATGTGAAAACGGGACTAGAGATAAGGAGTGCCGTTGTGATACGTATATGTATGCAATACTATACTATTATTAGGACGATGCATACGGGCTTTAGTGAGATAATATCGATCGGTGCGACGGTTTTCATGCGGCCAGCTATACAATAATAATAAAACACACAAATACACAAACGCGGACAGGCGGACTATTGTTGTAACTATTATTATCGCGCTATAATCTATTTTAATTTCGATGTTACAATGAACTTTCGAGAGTTTAATGAACATAATATTGCCTAACATAATGTGCCTTGTGTATCAAGCATTTCATCTCGCGTTGTACGCAATAAATCGAAACAAAAAAAAATCTTCAGATATATTGTATAAATATACGAACTGCTTGTGCTCAACAAATGAACGAAAAAAATGACAAAAATCGCAAGCCGGCTATACCGAAACGTCAAATTAAAAAAAAAAAAAAAAAAGAGCGAATTTGCATTTCTGTGATACAGAGTCGCGCCTCCTTATCTCTAGATGCTTTTGCCTGAATACATTAAATCTGTCGCACAATTTTAATCACGCGGTAAGAGGGAGAAGCGTTTCATTTGAAATCTTTTGGGCGTTAAAAATCTCGCGATAATCCACACACGAAGCTCGACGCGTACGATATCGTTATATTATAATAACTTCACGATCGATCGAAACTTTCATGAAAGTCCGACGGCATAATCACCTGTATAGTTGTAATCTTACAATAAGTTACGGATACTCACACCAATGTTATTCGAGCCTAAAAAAAAAAAAAGAAAAAACAAAACAAAATCTGATACGCAACTTGGCAATCGTCACCGATCCGACGCAAAAATGATTATAACAAAAAACAAAAAAAATCTGACCATCTCGCCGACTCGTGACTGAATAACGTAACGTACAACTGCAGCTATGCGCGATCCGTCAATATTTTTACAATAAAATAAATAAACATTAAAAGAAAAACAAACAAAATCGATCGAAATTGCAATGAGAACAATCTTTACATCTCTCGGAGTTAATTCGAATTGAAATACGGCGAGAATCGCTAAATATATAATCGCGAATCTTCGTGGACACTGTAACATGAATTGTTTATTAATGTACGCTACTTTGGTAAAAAAAAAAAAAAAAAAAAAAAAAAAAAAGTCAAAAGAATAAATGTGCTTGCGAAGTTAGATCACCGACACGCACGAGCCGCAATCTTCTTTCTCTATGTGAACTCGGCTGGGTAAGTGTAGCCTGAACGTTATTACATAGTTACCTGTTAAATATCGTTTAGTCAAATCGTCTATTTAGAGAAAAAAAAATCCACCTGTGTATATAGAAAAATGACAAAATATATATATATCGAATGGTATATACCATATAATGAATTGTTTTCGTTTCTTTTCTTTCCGGACCTGCGAATTATTTTTCGTCATGATAATGACGATAAAAAAAAATGGTGAAATTTTATTTCTATAAATGAAACTGTATATTGAATTCTACAGTTTTCTTAATAAAAGAACATTTGAGATTTTGAAATCGGAATTCTATACATCGCGCAAACCCCCTTTTGACATCGAAAATTCTTGAAAACATCGTATTAAAACTTATTGTTTCGCCGTTGGTACTATTATAAGAACCATTAAAATTGGTACACAGTTGTGGCGTTGTGGCGTATATTCATCAACGCGGGTTAATAAATTCGCCAGAACCTAACCAAACCGTTATATAAGTATTTTTGGTAGAGGATGTTTTCGGGAAGTCATTGTTAACGTCCTACATTTTCTTTGCCGTTATTCGAGGCGCCTACCGAAGCTGAAAAACGATTGACGCAATTCGCGAACCATTATCAAGAGTCGCGGTAGCGTCTCGACGCTAATTACGAAATAAACAAAAATAGATTTTATTCTTGAATTTCACTTTATCTCGAGTGAAATAAAAATAAAAAATCAAATAAGTTTTTTTTTTTTTTTTTTTCAATAAAAAAACATCGATTATGCAACACATCGGAATCGATAATTTTATTCAATACACATTTTCGGATATCCGATAATAAATTCACGAGTATTTGGCTTACAGGAAACAATTGACAAATCGATATAATTCATTGATCTTCGATTATCGTTTAATTTGAAAAGATCTTTTTAATCTTTTATCATTTACGCGAAGATTAAGAAGAAATATCGATCCATTAATCGTAATAGAGTTTTACTTGGTAAAATAATATGTATCTTCGTTGCTGTCCTTTTTGACGCGATGAATGTTCGATGTTTTCGGCCCCTCGTCGTCGTACAGTAATTTTCTCTCAACCTTGTTCGCCAGTTCGGGATTATTCATCAACAATTGGATGAACCAGTTAATGGGAAACCTGCGATAAATAACATTTTTGCTCGACGATGTTTATGATTTTTTTTTTTTATAAAATAAATTTACTTCGTGATTTTATTCAAATTTTTTTTTTATCGAGTCGATAGTATCGAATTGTTGATTTTTATGATGTTGCGAAACGTTTTATAGTCGCCTTCCGGTTGTTTTCGGAAGAAAAATTAATTCTCGATATTTCGAGTCTGCAATCGGAAAAATTGGTTTTCGAGTCTTAAACAGCGAAAGTCGCGCATGGGTCATCGATGCCCCGAGTCGCTCGCGTGGTCGTTCGTTTTTTCACTGGCGAACCAAAGCGACACAAGATGACACAAGACGAGTGTTCTGACACAAGATGAGTGTTCTGGAGGGTTCTTATTTAATGATTGATATGTTTTAAGTGCTTGTCGCGTCAATTCAACTAACGCAGAAGGATTTATGTAATTAAATAGATTCCCCGAAAACCTATTTGAAGAGCTCTTTATACGATTCTTGTTCTTAGACAAAGGGTCAACAGACTGAATTGTTGACAAAAGCTCGACGAGACGAGACTACGCGAACGAAAAATTTGAACTTTTCACTAAAGCTATAAACACTATTTTCGCCATTTCTTAGAATTTATCATTTATATGTATACATTATAATAATGTCAACAATTATTATTATTTTATTATATTTTTCCATTATTTTTTATTGTTTCTTTTTAATTTTAATTTTTCATCATTGGCATTGACGATATTCAGATATTCAAATACTTCGAGTTTTCGGCACCAAAGCGACGAGAATTTATATTTTTTTTTTCAAATACGTATTTTTTTTTTTTTACACAATATTTAAAATAATGTATAAACTTTTTATTGCGAACATTTCTTGTTTTCCAAAATTTCGTTTTCCCGACTCGGGAAATGTACCAAAACACAAGAGTTAGAATTGTATAATGATTTATACTGTTTGGTTTCGGGTCTTCGAAAGTATACGTGAAATTTGTCAATTTTTTTTTTTGACATCGAAATGATTAGAAATATATTTTTTTTGAGAACTCACCTTTGCGAATCATCTTTAACGGGTAGAAGTATCATCGATTCGCGTCCGTACAGATTCGAGGGCTGTATATCGCTCGAGCGTTTGCCGAAACCGATCGCCGTGTAGAGCGAATGTGGCTTCTTAAATGCACGAATTTCTCGAAGTTTCGGTCGTGGCTTAGAGATAAAAGTGTAATCGTGATTGTTCTTGGCACCTTCCGTCGCCAAGACAAGCGCGATCATAGCTATGAGTACTCCGAAGCGTACAATGACCTGCAATTAATTCAACGCTCGTCATGGCATGTAAACGACGTCGGAGTTTCATTGTCACATCGTGACAACGGCAGACAAAGCAGAATGCACAGCGTACGACACGTTTCTTCGCAGAATTCTATTAAATGACGGAGTTTAGGAGCGTTTGTAACACAAGTAAAACAGTGTGCGGAACCTTTTGCTTCGGAATATCGTTGGCAGAATGTTCCGAAATTCATTGACCAAAAGCATATAATTTTAAACTAAACGATTAAACTCCGTAAAAAGTACCAATGCAAAGTAGAGTACTAAATGCCACGAAAAAAAAATTGGAGTCATTGTAATTTGCCAAATGCTTCGTAATCGTTTTAAAATCTCCCAAAAATATTACTGTAAAAAAAAATCGAAAAAAATGTCGTTTTCACTTTGCGAGAAATTTTGATATTTGAATGAAATTTTTTTCATAACTCTTCTTTTCGATATGAATTATGAATTTTTTTGAAAAATTCATTGAAAGTGAATTACATCGCCAAGCAAAGTTGTAAGGAACGCAAATCGAAAGTTGATCAGCAATTTTCGGAAAATTTCGATTTTTGTACCTTTCACAGTAAATACTTTTGTGAGTTAAAAAAAAACCAACTAATAACGGAGTTAACTCTGTTACATGCATAACTCGAGTTATATGCCTGCGGACGGCGACATATGTCCGTCAATTATCGGTTTTCTCGTGAAACGAGAGCCTCGCGACGACGGAGCAAAACCGGAAAGGGATGCATGAAAAGTTTGTTTTCAACTTTCATTGTGTTTATTTTCCTTTTTTTTAAATCAATCGGTTGAGCGTCAAAAATGATTCGTTCGATAACTATTCATGAAATTTGCATTTATGAAATATTTCAGATGAAATTTGAAAACTGTAAAGAATTTTTTTAAAATTCAATACCGATCGCTGTACAACTGAAAAATCTCAAAAGTAACGAATGTAAAAAGAAATTCGAAGGAAATATCAATTTTTTATCGTTCTCGACGTATAGACGAAAATTACCGAAAACAAAATTTCAATTTTGGAGTACCAATTTTTATTTTAGATTTCGAGTTTTTTATTTCTAAAGACGACAATCCGATTCGTAAAATTTTCAACACTCCGACACTGAAAACTCAATTTTTTTCTTCCGATTCACGGAAAATTATCTCTCGGAGGCAAAAAAAAATGATTGCCTTTCATAAGTAAAACAGTTTAAAAAAAAATCGAAAATCTTACACCAATCGGTATCATATTTATCCGCGATATTCAAAATTTCGCCTTTGATAAGCCGCTTTTCGACGAACTGCGTGTGATTACAACTGCCGACTAAACTGTTTCGGGGGTTGAAAAAGCGCGTATCGTGCGACACACCTCCAGTTAATTAAACGGAGCGGTTGACACTTAATGGCAACGGCAGCCGCACGAATTAATATAACGAAAAATACACACCCAGTTTAGTTCCAAGTTGTATACAATATGCTACACGATAAAGCAAAAAATAGTATAAAAAAAAAAAAAACTTAATTACACTCGTCGTTACTCACCCTCGTGGAGCACGAATTCCTTTTACACGTCTTCATAGCAACAATCGTTACGGCACCGCGAAGAAACAAAAGGTATTTTCCTCTCGAGTCTTAAATTCAAAAAGAAGATCTCCAGAGAGAAACAACAGTCGCAGCGGAAGGAAATCGTAAACTTGTAAATCTAATGGTAAACCGGTCGAAAATCGGTTCTCGAGAACCTTTAGTCGCCCTGAGTTATCCGGTAACTTTTCGTCGGCCGAATCTCAACTTGTCAACTGAGGTGGCCGATGCGATCGGCGTCCCTTTTTGTACGTGAAAGCCGAAGCCGCGCGTTGCGCATTTGCCGCCGCGTAGCCGCCGTCGTTGCGTACGAAATTTCGCTTCGATATACAGTATATACACGTAGAAACTCGGGGAGAGAGTACCCCATAGTACCGAGCAACTCCCGGGTCCCTTAATGCCCCCGTGCGGTATATATCGTCGAAGCGAGGCAAGCGAACGGTAGTCGACGCGGCATTCGCGGCACTCCGTTTACTCCCGTGCGGAAGCCTTCCCATGCGCGACACTCTACTTATCGCTAATTGAAAGTGACCGTGTAGTCGGGGATGCGCCTTCGGCACTTGGGAGAAGCGAACGCACGCTACTATCTACCTATGTACCTTCCTCTCTCCGAGGCGAATACTTGCTATATAATTCGACTAGTTGCTCAACCCCCGCATAACTATCTTCGCATTATCGTTTGCTCTTTAAATATATAAAAAAAACCGACGAATAACCCCCATGTAGGCGCGACTAATTTCGCTTATCGTTTATTGCCACGCAGGGCAGTTTTACGAATCATTAACAAAATTTTCAAAACGAAAAACGAATATAATGTAACGTGTTTTTAACACCGTATGACTAATCGCAGCTAATTTTTTTTTATATATATATTATATATGTTAATTTAATATAAATTACTTTGCAATCTTCTTGTACTGATCCAATACAATGAGCGGAATGTTCTCAAGTATAACAGATTTCGATAGGCCGGAATATTTCGCGAGTAGTTGTAGATAGTGTAACGCCGTTACTCCTTCGTATTCCCACTCGCTACTGATTTTTCCACTGAAAAAAAAGATATATTTGGTTGTGTAAAATTTCATTTCCATGCGGCGATTGATTTTTGGAGTTTTTCATACCTATCGGCGATCACGAAGGACATTGTGTATTTGCAAACGTGAGCAACGTAACTGTCGAAGACGGAAGGTGGAAATTGACGCAGCAACGTTTGAATTCCGATTGTAAAGATCACCGCGTCGACGGGATCTTGAGACTTTTTGCTCAAAAGACTCGCTGCGATTGAGAAAATATTGGGCGTTATTTATTTTTTATTTTTTTTTTGCGAATGATAGGAACATTTTTGTATCGGATGAAATACTACGGGAGACGGAGAAAATAGAAAATCTTGGAGAAGAAATGTTATTTGGATCCTTCGATCGCGTATAAAGTAGCAAACCGAGATAGCTATTCCATCCCGAAGCGTCGCGAAATTGAATCGAACGCTCAAGTAGTTTTATGCTAATCAGGATGGATCCAGGAATAGAGTAACGCGAAACGGAAAGGCATTTTGCGCAAAACTATCCTCCACCCACGCTGTTAATGTTATTAGTTCGTCTTCGGATATGTCACACTCGAGTCATCGCATGACGAGACTCTTCCCGAAACTGCGACGGAAATACGATTTTAGTTTGCGATTTATCAAATTTTTTTTAAGCGAACGATTCTAAAACGATAGAAGATAATTCTTCGTTCTTCGTATTTCTTCGTTATAAAAAAAAATGAACGATTTTTGTTGTACCGAAAGATACATTTATTTAAGATTGGCGAAAAAAAAGATGCGAAATATTGAAGAACAAAAAAATTGTCGCCGGAAGAGTGATACGTTTTTTTAAATATCTGTTGACAATTTTTTTTCCGGACTCCCAATACGCGTATCTTTCGGCAAAAAAAATATATTTTTTTCTCTACTTACCGGTGTTTTTGCAGTAATGCATTTTGTGAAGATACGGGACGCTGAATAGAAAGAGGACGAGAGCGATATCGTTGATATTTGGTGGTTTTACGTAAACTTTGTTCAACGGATCGCCGATTCCCGCCCAGTCGAGCCTCACGCTGAGTTCCCGCAGAAGATCCGTTTCGTCTCGACTCATCGGTGTCTCCGCCGGTTTTTTTCTCAACTCCGAAATTACCGAACTGCAAAACAAAATTGCGTCTAATAACGAAACGGAAAAAATGAATCGCTTCGATCAAATAATTTTTCGTTGCACGTACGCGTTTAACGTTCGCAGAGCGGCTTCCATGTGTTTCGCCTCGAATTTGCAAACGGTGTTCAATTCGTAAGCGATTTTGCTTCGCAACAATTGAAAGTGACCGATCTTCATGACGAAGTCGAACATTGGCGGCCAAATTTTGTGCGCGTGACCAGCGATCGTGGAACAAAGTTTTCCCGGATTGTTCATCGATCCCTTGTTGTACTCCCGATTTTCCATTATATTTTTGCAGTCGTCGAACATCGCCAACCAACTTTTGTCCCGCGAACCTTTTTCGATGTAATTAAACGTATCGTGCAACTCGACTGATATGTAATAAGATATTAATTTGTCGAGACCCGCCAGACCCGGAGTTCCCATCGCTTGCAAAATCATCGAAAATACTTTGTGATTCAATATCTCGCTCTGCGTTTTGAGATCGTACCACGATAGCGAATGCTCGATGTACACCGTCGTCCTGAAAAGCGATCTTCCGGTCAGTTTTCCGCGATTTTGTCAATGCGAGAACGTCATTAGGCTCTCGAAAATAAATGTTTTAAGGAAAAGCGCACCGACTCTTTTAGGAAAAATGAGCAAAATTGAAAATCTTCGAAAAGCCTTGACGGCTCTTCTGGAATAAAGTTAAAAAATGCAAAAAGATCATTCGGGAAGCTAGAACTGCCGAAGAAGTATTTTGACACACAATTTTCACGAGTAGACGCCGATATATGCGCTATTTTTTTATTTTCAGGGGCTTTTTTTCCGCTATTTTTTCCCGATAGCATTTCAATCGTCTATTTCATAAATTAAAAAAAAATTCCCTTTCCAACACAAACCTCGGATCAGTGACGCGAATTAATTCACGTGCGAGACGCCCCATGAATGTTCCCGAGTTCGTCTCGGTGGGCATCGCGCTATCGATTTTGTCTTCGTAAATCGAAAATTTCCAAGATTTTTCCGGTATCCACGTCGGCTCTCTGCACTCGTCCTCTAAAGCCGTATTTATAATATACGTAATCTAACAAAATAAATAAATTGATAAAAAATTAATCAAATATTGCGTAACTAATCTAAAAAAAAACTACGTACTTCCTCGTGCCATATTTTTAAGCTATTGATATTTATGTAGTCCTGTATATACTGAAAAGATTTACGGTATCCATCCATCACCGTGGCAAGTGTATTTAATCGCATTTCCAAAGTAATCTATTTAAAGAAAAAGAAGAAGAAAAATAAGGATTTTTATTAGGAATTCGTAAAGCGTAAACGAAAATACGAAAATAAAAATAACAAATTACTTTGGATTTAGGATCGAATGCGAGGCAGTTGTGCAACGTGAGCGTAACTTTTTTCACGAGTTCCTGGCGAATGCCATCCTCCAATAGTCGATGAGAATCGACCCTCAATACGCCGAGCGAAACACTTCTCAAGGACAGAACTCCTTTTGTAAATACGGAGACTTCGTACGTCAGCTTTGCCATCTATTCAAATATAATTGTTCAATTGAATCGACGTTCCGGAACGGATGTGTTACAAAGCCGGAAGAAAACAATGAAAAATAAAGGTATATTACCTTCAATCGTTCGTCAAGCTGAGCATAGTCTTTGAGTTTATCTTTGTGCAAATTAGTCGGTATTTCCTTGAAAACATTCGTTTCCAAATGAACAATTTGCGCGAGAAGACCAAAAACAGTTTCGGGTATAATCTGTAGAACGCGACGCGCGTACCTCTCGAGTCCTCTGGAATAATATTGCGACACCAACGATAAATCGGTACTGCGCGCCTGATTGACTCTCAACAAAGGAGTTTCGAGCGCCGAGGCCATCTACAATTGCGCAATTTCCAATCATTTCGATTATTCCTTTTGTCGCCGATTAATCTTATTGTGCGTAGAAAACAAACCTTCAGGAAAAGCGCTTTCAATTTTATCACCGTCGGAGGATTCTCTTTTATTCGCGATTGCATTATACCCACGAAAGATTCCATTATGTTCCACGCGTAGCAGCAATCCGTTACGATATTTAATGCGATCATCGTGTCTTCGGTGATACTACCGGTTCGCAACATGCTGTGCAATATCTCTCGCGTATCGGTCAGATAACTCGATATTTGCAAGTTGTTTTCCAGTTGATGATAATCTGAAAGATTTTTGTCCCAAAAAAGGAAGAAAAATAAATAAAAATAAAAACAAAACGATCCAACGATCGCGAAAATTCTAAAACTGCACTCCGATACTCAGCGAGAAGAACGCCGACGGGACGGCAAGTAGAGAAATTACCTTGAACTTCTTCCAACGCTTGTACGAGCGCAGCGATTATTCTGCCGTCTTCTTGCTGCAGCGTACTAACGTGAACGCTCGTCTCCTTGAACCAAGTTTTCAGACGCTCGTTGGGCTCAACACCGTCGAGAACTTTGTCGCCGCTGAAAACCTCGGCGAGATGAGTCAAACGCTGGACACAGGTATTCTTGTTTTCGATCCATTTCGACTCTTTGTCGGTCAGCAGCTAATACCAACAAGAAATTCCGGTTTTACTTCACCGTAAATATATGTTCTTCGATTTTTATATCGTTATTGCTATTAATTTTACCAAAAAAAAAAAAACCATTTTACGGCATTTTTTACCGCGGAGTATTCTATTTTTCATTGGCATGTGAATAAATTAATAAAAAAATGAAAACTGATGGATGTAAATCGCGATTAAGGTTCGTATCTCACCTGTTTGTACATACTTTTCAGATCGTGTTCGATCTGTGCGGTGCTAAGCAACAAACGAAGACAATCGTCGGGCGTATATTTGCTCTCGTTTACGACCTGTTGCCGCAGAGTTCGCGATCTTTTAGATTCCTCCGTCAAAATTGTCAATGAAGCGGTGTGCAAGAGAATCCAATGTAACGATACGTTGCACTCCCTTATCAATTTTACGATGGACTGTATCTCGTGTTCGTTCAATGTAACGGCTAATTGCAATTTTTCAGTCTCAACAATTTGTTTCTAAAAACGAAGAAAATTAAAAAAAAAATGTATTAAAAAAAATAAAAAAAAAGCTATTACTAACTTTAATTCTTTGGCCATAAGTTTGAGCGATTCGCTTGATGTTGGAATTCTCTAGCGTATTATTCAGAGCCGTTCTCGCGGCTTTGTACGGAAGCCACCAGTCTTGCAGATTTATCAAAATTCCCATATAGATACTGATCACCCAATTGTCGGGGAAAAATCTATCGACGATCTCCCGCATTATAGCCGCCTGCGTGTGAAGCACCGACGGCTGAAACGACAATATTATCACCAGCATTGCCGCTTGATTCGCCGAAGCTATGCTACGATGTTCCGGATGCGGAAACGCTAAACTCTGATTGTACAATTCGTCGGATCTCAATCTACCGATCACGAGCTCAATGAGCGAAGTTTGTAACGGAATTCTCCTAAAATAAAAAATAAAAAATTCAAATACGAATTAAATAAAAGAAATTATTTCGGATGAATGTGAGTTCTAGAATTTTACTTGAAATATTCTTCCGGATAATTTGCAGGCCGTTTCATCGACGATTTCGAAAGACCGGTCGAGCGTAAGAGACGGCAAACATCCTCGACTCTCGTCAACGACGAACGTTGCGCGTTGTAACGGTAATAGGAGACGAGAAGTCGCTCGCGAATTTGACCCTCGAATTGGTGATCGACGACGAGAAGCATTACGCCGTATAGATAAACGGCTTCACACTGAAAATAAAGAATAAATAATTAGTCATTTCCAGTTGATGTTACGATAGATGAAAATAATTAAAAATCGTAAAAATCATTATACCATAAGCTGTTTGCCTTCTTCATTTAACATCACTGTTTCTGTCGATTGTTGAATATAAAATCCATCATCCAACTCGTCGATATAGGCATTTAGATCCGTTACATATCTATGGATACTCTCAAAGGCCAAATAAAATTGCGTCAGAACATCGGCATAATTTTCTCTCAAGTTTTCGCTGAGGTCTCGCAATGCCTGAAAAAATTGATGTGCGTTACGAAAAAAAATTGATATTTTTTTAATTTTAAATTTATTTAACAAAATACTTTGCATTATTAAAACAAAATATTAACATACCTCGTCATTCTCAATTTTCTGCTCGTAACTGTCAGCGGCGGTGAAATAGGCAAAATCCAATATAATTGCGCCGTACTTTTGCACATGACTTTTGGAGTCCAATCTGCGAAAAAAAAAAATCGACAATTAACTATGCAAACTATAACTGTCGTAACTGAGGATGGACGGCTGTACTGAATTTTTTCATAGTAAAAATAAAATTGTCACAGGCAAAATTGCTCTTGAATTATTTTACTGAGAAAAGTAGCTATTCAGCGAATTCGCGATCGAGAATCGGGCCGCATTGAAATTTGAGATTTCCTCCCTCCATCGGTTAGGATTTTGTGAAAAAGCATTAAAAATCTCGGATTCAGAATCCGAACTGCGTTTTTTATGAAATTGGTAATGCGAAAATTGATCGAAACATTGTCAAGATTCTAACCTAAATACGGGAGGCACATATTCTTTCAGTCGCATAAGTTCCGCTATGATAGCATTTCCTCGTGAAACGAGTTTCAAAAGATTTTGTCCGCAGGTGTTATTGTTCGCTAAAAAATCTCCCATTGTTAAACAATTGTCATCGCTGGCGTAGCGAGCGAAAGAAAATATAAAAAAACACCGTAAACACGACGAAGAGGTGTAGCTGTCACACAGCCGCGATAGTATGAATATCAAAAATCTGGGAACTTTCGCTGTCAAATTCCGTACCGCGTAGGGTTATTCGAATTTCGTGGTAACGCTCCCATTATTCACTAGAATGCCGTGGCAGCGGAGAAGCGGTTTCCTTCGGTGACTTCACCAACAAAACATACGGGGCGGCTGCTGGAGACTGGAGACTGACATCTTTCGACCAATGGCCGGGCGAGACTTGACGACGAGGGAGTGAACGTCATGACATCGCTTCTTCATTAGTGTCATTACAATCGTGCATAATATTAAATTTCGTAAATATTGATTAAAATTAAAATAATCGAAATCGTGACAACAGCATCGATCGTTTCAAATTCTATAAATGAATGTTTATGGATTGGTGCAGTTATCGAAGGAATAATAAAAACCCGTTGCGAATAGCATCGTTATGAGTGCGGCGCTATCATATAAACAATATCCCCGATTTTGACGCGACACCGTTAAAAAAAATTCGATTTCCTTGGCGGCCGAACTCAACGTTACCCCGTGCGCAATGTTCGTTCTAATGCAACAATTTTTGGACAGCATCGTTCTGTGGATTTACGCTCAAACCGTTTGGGTTGTCGTAATCGGCACTTTGTATAATTTCTCCGTACCGTGGATAGTATGGGGAAGCTTCGCAATTTTATTGGCTCTGCGTTTCGCGAGGAATCCGCCGTCGGACGAAAAAATAGTTCGGCAAGTTTTAGGCGCGGATCCTTACGTTTTGGAGAAAGAGGAACGTTGTAGCGACAGCCAGGGTAACGGGAAGCAATATTGCATGCGAGTGGTGGCCCACCGTGGTGGAGGATATGACTATCCCGAAAACAGCCTGTCGGCTTTCAGAAATGTAAAATCATACGCTACTTAATTAACAATCGTATCCCAATTTTTTTTTTTTTAATTCTAACGCTTTTTTAGTGTTTGAATAATACATTGTTTTTTCTTTTTTTTTTTTTTTACAATTGTTTTAACCAAAGTATATACCGCTACTAACAATTAACGAAATTATCAATTGGCGGTTCTAATTATTTAACTCAATTTGCGAGGCGCTAATGTAAGTTTGCGTTGTTGCAGAGCAAAGAAAAAGGCTGTACGGCGGTTGAATTTGATCTCGCGTGTACCAAGGATAACATTCCGATAATATTTCACGATGAAAATATCGAAAGGCTTACGGGAAAAACGGGAAGAATCAAAGAGATGACTTGGGATGAATTGCAGCAACTGGATATCAGCGAAAATCATCCTCTAAGGTATTGACCAGATTTTTAAAAATGTCTAATCGGAAAACTTATAAAATTTTGGAAATTTCGAAAATATCTTGAAATGTTGAAATATTCATTCCATTAATTCTGTATATTTCAGAGAAAAATTCAATGGCGTCGAGAGGATCGCACTTTTCGACGATGTTTTGGACGAATGTTTACGCAATGGACAGCGTATATTCATCGATATAAAAGAGAAAAGTCTGGAGATTGTACAAGTCATTCTAGACGCTTACAAAAAGCATCCGGAACTTTTTGAGAGGGCTGTTATATCCAGTTTTCATCCAATTCTTATCTATATGGTACGATTAATCGATATTTTCCATTTTTTCGATTTTTGTCGATTTTTTTCGATTTTTCGATTTTTTTATCAATAAACAATAATTTTTTTTCGTCATACGAAAAAAATCGTTTTTTTCCCTCAATCGCTCAATTAATCCGTTGATTATTCTCGTAATAATATTCGCAGGTGAGAAGAAGAGAGCCGAGAATAGTCACGAGTTTAGCGTGGAGGCCGAAATTTTTTTCGACGAAATCGTACGGCGGTTTGGACGGACCGGGACCGGTGCGTTTCCGAAATCCGTTCAAGCAATTGTTGGCCTGTCTGCTGGATTCGCTGCACGAATGGGCGTTGCCACGTTTCACGTACTACGTTCTCGGAATCTCGGCGATTTTGTTGCACAAAGACGTTGTCAGTCCGTGAGTGCAGTTTCGCTTCTTCGTTTATCAGTATCACGATAAATGTCCTTACAAAAAGAATTATAAAAAAAAATATCCCATCTTTCAGAGACGTTATCGAACGATGGCGCAATCTAGGAATTCGAGTGATCGCTTGGACGGTAAATTTACCATCGGAAAAAATGCATTTCTCGAGACTCCTAAAAATCACCTACATGACTGATACGTTATTAGCCGAAAAAGTCGCGTAGGAAACAAAAATTTGGATTATTGCCGAACGCTGAATACACTCCATGGATGTATACATAGTATTGAAGAAGAACGAACGAAGAGGGCATCTCTGATCATTATAATAGTATTATACAAAAATCGAACAGTTTTTTTTTATCTTATAAGCATTCTAGTCTAGTAGACGCGGTAATACGATTCACAAGATAATTTATTATTTTTTTAATAATATTCATATTTTAACAACGAATTTTTCTATACAATGTACATAGTACAATAATAATAATAATAATAATAATCGATGTACAAGAACGCACAAGAGACAAAAAAACGTATGCAAATTTTACGAAAAAATCGTTGACTTATTTTCTCTTTCCTGCAAAATCGTCGAAGCGCTCGTTAAAAAAAAAGGCACACGAGAATGAAAAGAGAACAAGTAAGATAGTTGTGTCCAACGGAAAGATTGGACGTTCCGTTCGTTGCGTCGAATGACTCGTAGTGAGCTGGTAGTAGTGCTGGAACTGGCGCACTCAGTCTGCGATGATTGTATCGTCAGTCAGGAGCTCCGTGACTCCTAACCCCAACAGGTTAGAGACTTTCGCACGTCGCTAGTGTATTTTTTTTTTCATTATTCCGTAATATTGTAACGGAAAACGAAGTTAAAGAAAACTCGTGAATCATATCGCACCCACGCGAATACTCAGATTCTCGGGATAATAATAGAAAAAAAACACGTAAGTGCCGAAAGCGTAATCTATTAAATCCCCGTTCGGCTAGCAGAAATAAAACATCCAAATATTTACGTATCGAACGTCAGTGCCGTCATGCACGGTGCCTCAGTCTGCGAGAATAATTCGCAACGTACGCACTGCAATTCTTCGACGTATGACAGTTCGAAAAATAAAAAAAAAGACCAAGGTATCAGTGTCGCTTTGACAGAGCGAGCGCAGGGGAAATACGCGTGTATATATCCGTTGTATCTATTTTTGTTGGTCTTCTCTCCATGTTTAGAGAGAGAGATACCAAAAAGATTCGTTAAGAAATCGCGCGAGTTCACTAGCAGATAACGCGTTCGTGTTTTTTTTCTTTTTTTCTTACGGAAATGAGATCACTGCGAAGATTTCGAAGAATTCGCGGAACTCGAGATTCTCGAGATCGGCAGTGACAACACTGTGCATTGCACTTTGATCAATTGAGATATATATCGATATATCAATAACGAGAGCCATCGACGACGGGTTGGGAAAGAGAAAGAAAAACTCGCGTAACATTATTGGATCCTCGGTGAGTGTGTGCGACGAGTGAAAATATAGAATTCACGAGAATATCTATATGGTATCGAGATATTTGAGAAGTTCCAAGGGTGTGGCGTGTCTGTTACTTATATACTCGCGAGTATAACTCAAACGAATCTTTATCAACGTTGGAAACGCGATAGCATACAAGTTGCATGACTCAACAATCTCAAGGCAGAAAATTAATGACTCCCGTTTTGCCTGTCGTCGACAAAAAATTTTTTACTCTCGTTACGCGACTTTAGTGACGCGATATTTAACTATTCAACAGGATGACTTTTTGTTTTTATTAAAAAAAAAAGACGAAAAAAAAAACCAACAACAGTGGTATGCGAGAAATTTTCCCAAAATCGGGGTCACCTCTTGACCTCATTTTTTTTTCCAAACATTTTGTAGGCCAAGCAACGTCCGAGCAAAATGTTGCATACCGAAGAGATATAAATAGTTTTTACACGCCTGTTGCAGATCCGGAGAATATCGTCGCATTTGGAAGCTTTGCGCTCGGCAAATCGATGGAAAAGTGGAAAACGAAGGGAAGACAAAGTACGAAGATGGAGAGCGTTTTGCCGCCGACGAGACGTTCCACCGGTGGGACCTGTTTGCCGACGATGGAAAAAAAAAAGGATCGCAAGTGGTCATTTGGGAGTCTCTTGCGAATGATATCTTCTGGACAGAACAACGAAGTATCGTCAAATGACGAAGATATCACTTACATACCGGGTCACATGTTGTCCAAGAAAAATACGAAAAAAACGAGCAAAATGAGATCGAAACTCGGAAAAATTCCGAATCAAATTTCCGACTCGCCGATTTCTCCTCGGAGCGAAAACTTCGTTGCCGACGATACGTCGGAGTTGACGAGAAGCTCCGAAATCGGCACCGAACGTTCGCACGATTTTCTCTTGACTTGTAATAACGATTCCGCGAATTTGCGCAGCAGCGATGGTTCTCTGGACGCAGCGATTCGCGCCAGTAAAATAAATCGCACTAAAGCTCGAGCGCAGGCGATGCGCGATCGTTTGTGCGGCAACAGCAGCTCCGACGACGATTCGCACAAATCGAATCAATCGTTGATGAAATTTCGCAGCGACGAGAATATGGATCACATCCACCGAATCGATCCCGCGAGCCGTAAAACGCGCGGGGCGCGTACAGAGAGGTACATAAAGCGAATGTACCGCGACGACTGCGGTAGCAGCAGCGATAGTAAAATAACAAAGCCGGTGGCACTGCCGAGAACGGTCGAGCTAATAGCGTCGCGGTTTCCCCCGAATTCAATCGAAAAACTTCCGAACGTCTCTTCTCCCATGCGAAACGATAGAAATTTGCGCACGGAGCTCGAGTCTCGTTATCTCCGCGATATGAACGAAAATGAGACTCACGAGCGAGAAAAACGCGATTGGCAAGATAATCGGAAATCGGCACCAATCAACGAGATCTATGGATCTTTGAGATCGAGTCGAGAGAGCGTCGAATACTCGCTGCAAAAGCTCGTACCCCCCGAGCCGCCTCCGCGTTCCTCGACCTCGCGAATTTTTCGCAACGTTTACGGAACACCGGCAACGAGCGACGCGGGTCGCGATGCTCGCGAAATACCAAATTGCATTTCGCGATCGCCATTTCTGTGGCAAAACCCTAATATGTGGCGAGTCCCCGAAAAACCCAAAGAGGAAGATTTCAATGAATCGAAAAATCGTCCCGAAATATCGACGGGAATTCAAAATCATGGATTTTATCCAAGAAACGATAATTGCAATTCTCTCGATCGCGGAAGACGATCCTTCAACGATAACTCGGCGATTCGTCGACTCGACGGGGAGCAAGAGAATTACGATCCGAGAGCGTACTTCGAGAACGCTGGACCACCGAATAATTATCCTCGTTCGACTTATTCCTTGCCGAAGGGCGTTCAATTATTCTCGAGGCAAAGATTATCGCACAGCGGCGAGATCGACGGCAGACGCGTATCGGAAAGTCCGAATTTCTCGCGATCGCGTCAATATGACGAGATTCCAAAATTGAGAAAATCTCAAGATTGCGAAATTCCCGTAAAGTCTCAAATAAGCAAATCGATGGAAAACGATGAAGCGGAGCGCAGGAGAAGTTCGAAAAATCTCGAAGAAGCTTTGTTCGAATTGGAAACTATTTACAATTCTTTGCGACTGAGTGATGACGATCTTCTGGAACGCGCCGAGCAGCGCAGTATGGAAGAATATCGCGACAAAGCCGCGAAAAGCGCGGCGGAGCACTCATTGAAGAGCTTATCGGACGCCTCGTCGAACGAGAAAGAGGAATTTTCGTCCCAACGGGAGAACGAATCGCGTATGAGAGACGACATGGCTTACAGGCGTATGAATCCGAAGGAAAGACCGTCGTCGGTAAACGGACAAGCCTCGTTGTCCAATATAAGTTATTTGGCCACATCGCCGAATCTCTCGGTACGAGGGAACGATTACATCGATTGCCGAGGCGGCGGTAGACGCGAAACGCCGGATTTGACACGCGACGATCTTCTCTTTCGAAGTATAAGTCACGCGAACAACACGCTAAGGGTAATCGAGCCTCAGCCACCTTTCGGCATTCCTCTCGGTCCCGTGACTGCCGCAACCGAAAGCGATTATTTGCACGTCAAACCAACACCAACGAAATTCGGACAAACGCGATCGCTGTACATACCGAAAAGTGAACCCGACGTCGTTGGCGATGATCTCGCATTCAGAAATTTGCGTAAAGATCCCACGAGAGATTCTTCAATGGCATTTAATAATAAAAATACTAATGTATTTCTGCACACCGATTCGCCGCAAGAATCACGTTTACCGGCGAAAAATTCATTCGTCTTTGGGGCGAATAAGAAACGAGCGGTTAGATCAATGTCCGCCGATCTTTACGGTATCGTTGGCAAGGAAATTGAGAAAAGTAACAACGATTGGTACAACGATTACATTAAATCGACGCAGAAGCTCCGCTTTTTTCCCGACGCTTCTGGCATCGATGAGGAACATTTCCACGACGATATTAACGTCGGTATCGCAACGAAGTCGAAGAACGCTGAATCCTCGGGAAATGATCGTTCCGGAGGCGATTTCAGTTTGGATATCAATGGCAATCGACCGAAGAGTACATTGCAACGAAAAATTCAGGTTTTTGTTCCCCAAGGAACATCGTACGACGAGGCACTCGCCAAGCACCTCTCGGAGAGTCGCGGAGAACTCGAAAAAAAGTCCGAAAATTGTATAAAATTCGTTGATAGCGAATCCGAAGATTCTAACGAAAAACTCGGTAAAAATTCTATATATTCGATACAATCTGTCGGTACGGAATCCGAGGATTCCTCGCCGGATCAATGCACCAAAAGCTCGACGGACACGCCGGAGAAAATCGAAAGTAAAACCGAAAATATGATGGGATTCAATAATATCGAATCCAAGGATTGTCTGCTGGATCGACGCGCGAGAGACTCGACAGACTCGGAAGAAAAAATCGAAGAAAAAATCGACAATTCGATAAGATTCGATGATACGGTTTCCGCAGATTCGATGTCGGATTCGGCGGTGGAACGAGAAATATCAGAGTATCTGAGGCTTTGTAATTTATATTTGGAAAAAAAGTTTCCCGAAGGAGGAAAAACGGAGGAACATAATTCGCAATCGGAATTTGACGAATTGGAAAAACTATTATTCGACTACGAACACGAGAATGCCGCAGCGACGAGTACGGAAAGAGAAGACGATCGCAGCTCGGCGCGATCGGTGGATCGAAGCGGACAGTCGCAAAGTAGCGATAATGTTCAATCGTCGCCGACGAGAACGACCGGTAAATTCGATGACGATGCCTCGTCGACGAGTGAATTGGGAAACAGCAGCGGCAGCAACGTCGCTAGCAGCCTAAACGACAGCGTTTACGATAAGTTTGAAGAACTTCTCAGGGCGGTTGACGATGTGCCTTTCGTAACGCCTAAGAATATTTTTAATAAATATCCTATCGATAGAAATACTGAGAGAAATATTGACGATTTGCGGGAAATTTCTCGGGAAACGAATACCGATCGAAATGGCGATCCGACGATCGATGAAAATTTAAGAAATTTTATCGACGAGCAATCAACGTTGGAGGGGATGAAAAAAGAATCTCAGGGAGAAAATGCCGAAGCTATCGACTCGAAAACTACTCGTTTATACGACGATAAATTTTCGAAAAATCCTGACGATAGTTTCAATTGCGGAAACATGCGAAATAGAAAGGGAGGAAGAAGGGAATCACGAAGTAACGAAGACGACGAAAAATCGTCGTTCCGCGAAGGTGAGAAATTATACGCGGAGAATGAAATTAATGAAGACGCGAATTATGCTTTTAAAGATAATAATATAATGCACCCGTTTAGAAAACTCTGCCACGTAACTAACAGCATAACGGCATATCACGTTGTCGCGTGTTCTTTGTTGCTAACACTGCTAATAACCATTATAGTTGCACAGTGAACGAAATACAATTAAAACGATTTTATCTACTTAACGCGCTAGAAAAAGCGAAGGAATGTGTGGCATAAGAAAAAAAAAAAAAAGGTTTCTATCGATAGTTGTAACTGTAAAAGGCGTATCGTATTTATGAGATATTTTTATGAATATTTTTATTGTTTTTTTTTGTGTTAAAGAGGCTATAAAAATGATCTGAATGATTGTTAATAATGTCGCAGGTTGAGGCACTACTATGTCACGATGCGAACAATACTGAACGAGAGAGTATACAAGTCAAAAGAAAGTGAAAAAAAAAAAAAAAAAAAAAAAAAAAAACGAAACACACAGAGACACAGACACGACAGAGAGCTCGAGGTCGTTGAGCTTTATGGGTGATAAATCCACGGAACGAATTTATATTATCCGTAACGCTTGTCGACGGATCGTTAAAGGGAATAGTCAATTGTTATCGATTGTAATAAAGTTTATTGTTCTATCGAAAATGTGAATAATTATTTTCTCGTGACCCGCTGACATCCCATTCCATTTTTCCCATTGACAACGCGTGTTTCCCAAGGAAATTAAATATACCAGAGATTGTGCAAAATATAGTTTTTTACGCAAAAAACAGGAAAATCCGCTTCTTCCGTGTGGCATACGATACTTTTTTTCCGACTGTGCTAAAAATCCACGATATTTTTATGCCTGCAACGGCATAGCGGCATAAATTAGCGATAAGAGGAATTGGGGCCGCGACTCAGGAGCAGTCGATTGATGCGTATTTTCTATTTATTTATTAATAAATTAATTAAAAAAAAAAATTTGAAAAAAAAAAAAAGATTCGAAAAAATAAAATTTGAAAAAAAAAATTTATTTTATTTTATTCATGGGTACTTTTACTTTTACTCCCGCTGGTCAAGAATAGCTAACTGCAAACCCGCGTTGCAGGCATGAAAAATGGTCTTTATAGCGCAGTCGGGAAAAAAAAATATTATGAAAAAATGACAAATCAGTTATATAGTTACTTTTGGAAATAAACTATACCTCGGAATATAAAAAATATCGATGTATATAACAGAAGAAGCGTGCATATCACATATATATCGGGCGAATATATCGGAAAAGATATATTCCATATATACATATATACATATAGAATATTGACGTGAAAAACATGGTACATCGATGATTTTCTTGCGGTAAAAAATTATATATTTTGTATACATTCATCTGGATATATAATTAATTTCCATGGGAATATCTCACCTTTTTTCCCTTTTTTCCGAGGAATCAGCAACGAAATCGTCGTCGGGTGATGTCTCTGAAACACAAGAATACTAACCGCCTTGACCACGTGACGGTGTCGCACACGGTGTTGTAATAAACGTTTTGGGGACTGTATGTTAATTTTTAATTTATTCATCGCGATTCTTAAAAGCGAACCATATACTTTACACTCCATCCACAGTTAAATTTAAGTCGTAAAACCACGTCGTGTGTTTCGCTAATGCGAACGAGTGCTCACAGCGATTAGCTGCATTAACCTTCAGCTCCCCCCCCTCCCCCCACCCAACCCTTTTTTCTCGTTATTTTTATTTATTTTTAATGTGTTTTTTGTTGTTCTCGTTTATTTTTATTTTTTATTGAATCTCAGAAGAAGTTCCGAAATATGTACGAATAATTACCACGCAATTATTTTGAGAGATAAAAACATTCGAAAAAAGACGCTTTGTTTCTTTAGTATCGTTTAGATCACTGTATACAATCGTTATACATTCAAATTATGTATACATGTATCTCCTTATTCGTTAAAACAATGTGGTGGTTGTGGTGACATCGAGGGTTCACGCTTATTCACACTGTAAGAAAAAGCGGTGTGTATTATTATTATTATTATTATTTTTTTCATTATTTTTGTTTTCCTTTCACTATATATATTATAGACAACAATGTGGTGATGAGATTCAGAACTTCTCGAAGAAACGCATCGATGTACAAAGGACGAGGGCGATGTGGGGAAATTGCATGAAATTTCTGTCGTCCCTCGTACTTTTATCGACGATCGTACACTTTCGTAAGCGCTGTTTCGCGCGTGAACTCTGAAGTGAAAAAAAAATGTATATATATAAAAAAAAAATAAAGTAATAAAAACACCGAGTGGCGTTCAATAATTATTAGAAACACCGCATATTTTTACAGTGCGTTGTCGTTTCGTTACGTGGGATGGCCGCTGACGTCAAAAAAACCCTCCAGTTTTCAACATATTTACAGCTGCGGTATATCTCATCTTGGTCTATATACGTGTATACTATATACATTTATATATATATAGATTCATTTGTTATTATATAAATATACTTCGAATCGACGGGATGAACAGGGAGGGAGAACGCGGTTTCATTCAAGATTTTTTTTTCTTTCGTGTTTTCATTTTCGTTTCGTCTCATATGCGATCGCATCTACAAACATTGATGAGTAAAAAAAAAAAAAAGCCGAATCGTTTTTGCGGATCGCATTTTTTAATTTACACATTTTTATTTCGAAATTTTAGATTGGCTGTAAAACTGAAGCATATTTGTCACGTCGAGTTAATTCGACACGTATCTTCCTTTTTTTTCTCATATATAAACTTAAACTGTGGAGTGTTATCACTGACGTCAAAAACCCTCCAACCCAACATTTAATATATATACTATATGTATTTATAATTATATCTATATCGATAAATCATTCATCGCGGCCGATACGTACAAATATCACTGGACTAATCATCTTCTTTCAATCGATTTTTCTTTTTTTCATTCCTTCATTGTTTTTTTTTCTCCAAACTACCAATAGTCCTATTATAATTACAATTCTTTTGATTCGATACTTATAGGTACAATATTATACTGATAAGAGAATGATGATGTTATGTATAATGGAAATTCGATGAATCCTTCTCGCACGACGTTTTTTTTTTTTTTTTTTTTCGTTTCTTTTTTTTCTTTTCTTTTTATTGCATTTATATCGATATTGCCGTAGTATGAAACGAATAAATTAAATGCGCCAACGATACTGGTAATAAATACGATCGAACAAACAATTTTTATCGTTCTCGAAGAAAAACCGCGAATGCGAAAAAAAAAAAACTCAAAAACAAAAAAAAAGTAAAGCACGTATCGTACAATTGTTTTTCAAAAATTTTTTTTTTCATTTCTATTGATGAATGATATCGAGCACTAAACACATAATATTTATTCATATACGTACACGAGGTTTTTTTATTTTTATTTTTTTCTTCATTGTGTCTTTTGTCCGCCAAGATCGCAATATATAGTTATCATATTTTTCGTCGGATACATCGTTCTTATTTTTTTTTTTTTTTTGGTTTTTTTCTTTTGTTCGTTTGTTTATTAATCCGTTCACTCGAAATGCTGAGTCGTAGAGTCGTGTTTATCAGTTTTATTATTCGTTTTTTCATCGTTTTTAAAAATCGAAATAACGCCGATTAGAGAGATTACAAATAATCTATTGCACTAAAACTATCCGTTCATACCGTTTATAGTCCAGATAATATTGGAAGTGATGATGGGTTTTTTTTCTTTTCTTTCTTCGTGTTTTTTTTTCTCTTTTCTTTTATCGCAATGAAAAAATAAAAAATCGTTAACATCTGCTATGTTGAGGTTGAGTTTGGAAGGACATGTTTATTGTTTATTGTACGTTAATATACTGCTTGTTCGGTGTAAAAATATAAAACATTTCGATTACAGACTTCATTAATATACTGCCATTGTCACATTCTTCTTTATTTTTTTTTTGTGTTTTTCTTTTTTCTTTATGGATATTTACGGTATTTTTAATTCTTTGATCACTTTGTCGTTTATTTATGGTAAAAACGATGGGCTCGTTGCGTTTAGCATGCGAGGCGATCGCGTTAACAGCGGTTTCATATTTTAAAAACTTCATTTATAATTATTCCTGCAACGAAAACTATTAATGCCTCTTAACTGCGCGTTATTCGGTATGTTATGTTTTATTGTATGTGTGTTGTCGTGTCCTGTATTTTTTTTTAAATATCTTTTCTTCGTGTGCTGAGAAAAAAAAATAGATCGTAAGTTGATCGGGCCGTTATATAGCTAATAATGACGATAACAATGAATAATATTAATTAGATAATTAATGGCGCTGATCAGCGAAAATTTTTTTTTTTTTTTTTCGAATATTTACACGAGAGATTGGGCGATAATTCGAAAAAAATGGTGATAATGAGAGATTTCGTGTTTTTTTTTTGTTTTCGAGTCTCGAGTTCGTTAAAAAATAAATAATGTTGAATTTTTTTTTCGCTTGTCTCGTCGGTCTAGACACACACCGGATTCGATTCGGGTATCAAGGTCGTTTGGTCTGATTCACAGACGCCCGGGAACGCCTCGAAACATAGCTTAACGTATACATCGCCCTACTCGAAAAAGACAGAGTGGAAAAGAGAACGTTGCTTCGCTTAGACTTCTTCCCCGATTACGTAATTATCTGGCGAATCGGTTGTAACAAAGAGACACAATTTCTCGTTTGTGTAGATTGAAACTTCGAAGATTGATCGAAAGTGAAAGGAACACTTGTATTTTTCAAGTACACTATAATATATACGTAGATTTTCGTGATTTTTTTTCCTGTTTTTTTTCTTTCCCCCCGAATACGTTTGGGACTTTAATTAAATGCACTCTCGCTGAGCTTACAGCGATTGCCCCGTTGAATCTCGTGAATTTTAATCGAGTCGCATAATTCTCGGTTACCAAAAAAAAAAAAAAGGGTTTAAGAAAAAACATTCCTCGGTATAGCCGAAAGAGTGCGAAGCTGTGTGACTACTTCGAGGGGGCCGTCGGGCCAGTAACACCCTCCTCCATCCCACCATCGCTCCGTGGCGCGCTGAGATGACTTGCCCTCCCGGAATATCCTTCTGTACCTTCTCTCACGTTTGGTCTCTCGCATATACTGTATATACAGAAAGCGAGCGCGGGGTCCTCTCGCGTTTCTCTCTATCCCTACCATCTGCAAAGCCACTGCCACACGGGACGCAAAAAACGGTCAGACTCCGATTCGAAGGTCGACGCGGCGCGGGCATTACATTGGCGTAGATCGTTCGCCCACTTTGAATCTCGCAACGACCGCGGAGACCACGGAGCCCAATCTACCACCAGCAACGATCAAATTATCGTTTTTTTTTCGTTTTTTTGCGAAGT
This sequence comes from Cryptus viduatorius, assembly GCA_964006125.1. Taxonomy (NCBI): domain Eukaryota; kingdom Metazoa; phylum Arthropoda; class Insecta; order Hymenoptera; family Ichneumonidae; genus Cryptus; species Cryptus viduatorius. The sequence goes on from OZ023223.1 coordinate 7,512,108, forward strand.
AATGTGTAGTTACTCGCACCCATCATACGGAGCTTCGAATCTCATTTTCATTCGACGAAAAAATTACGAAAAAAAAAAAAAGTAAAACGAAAGTAGAGAATGGGAATTATACTCATTATAGATACATTAAGGGATTCATCGCAAAGTGATGGATGTATAGTGTGCAGTTTTGGCGCTACGATCGTATTTCAAAATTTGCAAAATCGATTCATGGATTATATATATATATATACATATGTATATCATATGTACGGCGAAGAAAACTCTCGACATCTCAGACTTTATTTGATTGATTGGCTTTCTCTCTGAATATTTTGATTAAGTAGGAGAATAAAAAAACATCGAAATTAGTAAAGTTTGTCACTTCGGGGGCTCCAGACGAGTGAAAGACTAAATATCTTTTTTAATGACCGAAACTTCTGGGTCGACTTTGGATTTTTTTTTTTTTTTTCAAAAATTATAGAAAATACATAAAATAATTATCTTTTTTTGCAAGTCTCTCAATACTTTTGTTTTTTAGTTATAAAAATCATATAACGATCTCCGATCGTTTTTGAGAAAAAAGAAGACAAAAACTGTAACGATTTTCGAAGCGTCAGTTTCGAAATTCTGCCGGTTATACAGATTTAAAAAAAAAGGTAGATGAAGTGCCAAAAGTTAACAAAAAATCATAAAAAAAAAAAAATTCCATGATCCCACTATAACGCGTCCACATCGCAAGAACTCTCGATCCCGTTTCGTACTCAGTTCGCTTCAGCGTTCCTCGGACAGCCACGCGAAAATTCGTCGTATTCCTTTACGTTTTCGTCCGTTATGTATTGCGCAACGGAAAAAAGAAGCGAAAAACCAAAAAAAATCGAGATAAAAGGGTTACAATATGCAGCTAACGATGGGGTGAAGAAGATCGCGAGAGAGGAAGAATAAGAGAGAAAAGAAAAGTTTCCTTCGCTCGGTTGGGGCGGTCAGGGGGCGCGGGCTGTGGTGCGGGGGGTTACGAGGACGAGAATACGCGAGAAAGAGAGAGAGAGAGAGAGAGAGAGAGAGAGAGAGCCGAAGGACGAGAAAGAAAAACAAAGTTTCGTCGACGAGCAGCAGGAAGTATACCGGTGGTTATAGTAGCGCGATGGAGCAACAGCAGCAGCGGTATCGGGGGCTAAAAAAGAAAAGCCCGATGCCGTGTTCTGCACACCCCCGTTCGTTCTTTCTCGTCCCGATCGGTGTCGGCCAAGCGACCGAGTGCCGAGTTGTAGGCCAAGTGGAATGAAGTTCCGTATACCGAAACATCTTCACCGAAGAATCTCTTTTACTGTTTCTGGATGCTTTTGCCTTCTTCGCTCTCGTCGTTTTTTGGACGTTTATTCAACATCGTCGTCACCGATATATTAAAAAAAAAGAATGAAAAAAAAAAGGATTTTTCTTGACCGTAATTCAACGTTATCCTCGCCAATGCATAAAAAAAAATTTTAATAGAAATTAATTTTCTTTTCGCGGCACGAAACTGTTCGTTGCGGTGATTGGATCGCGAGGGGGTCGAAAAAATAAAATTGTAAAAGGGAATCTGTTGCGGCGTCAGTGGAGATCGCGGGATCCTCGACTGGGCCATTCTTTCGTTTTTTTGTATCTATCTTCTTCGCTCTCGTTTACGTCTCAAGTCAACGTTTCGTATTTCTGCCTCCTCTTCCTTCGTTCCGAGACGTTCTTCCTTCCTTCGCGAGACTTAATTTCTTCTCGCTCGCTCTATCGTCTCTCGAGCGTTCGCGCTTCGTGTCGTCTTTGACTCTCTTCTACTCCTTCTTCGTTGTCCATTTTTTGTTTCGCTCTTTTTTGAGCTCAGCGAGTATATGTTTTCCCCTTCTCTCCGCGACCCCCCTTTGGGTTATAAGACGCGCAGCGTCCAGCCGTCCGTAGAACTACTAAAGGCTTCTGCTTCTCATTCTGGCTATCGACGACGACGACGACGAGACGCCCGGTTATTCGGCCGTTTGGTGCTCAACTTGGTCATCAAATCTTCGATTTTTTTTTTATGCAGTTTGATGCATTTTTTCGTAATAATGAATTTTTGGGGTAACAATTTTTAGCGTAAAAAAAAAATTGCAGTCAAGATTCACTTTTTCTCTTTTTTAGGGAATAAAATCATCGTATTTTTTTTTTGTTTTTTTTTTTTTTGCAGATCGATGAATTTTCGTAATAACGATTTGTATCGGTAAAATCTCGTCGAGATTTCGTGTTATTTTGTTAAATTTTATTAATTCTCGACGAATCGATAGAGTCGCGATACGAGGAGAAAAAACGATGAATGCGGTTTCGATCCGAATCGCGAGCAGCGATAGGATCGATCGTGAGCTCACGCGTATCGTATCATAGATGCTCGCTTGTTGGCTTGGCGATATACCAAGACCTTGGCGAGATCCGAAGCAGCAGCAGCAGCAGCACAAAACAGCCAAAGCCGCCACCGCGACGCTCGGTATGCCAAGTTCGCGAACCTTGAACCCCTTCGCGCTATATATTTCTTTCTTTCTCTCGCTCCGTTCTTCATCTGTGTATCTCTATCTCACGTTTTGAAAGAGCCAACGACGAAGCGGCCCACCATCTCTTCCTCTCCCTCTCGACACTCGCGCGTTCAACAGCAGCCAACAGCTTCTGCATCGTTTGCAACTAGCGCGATGTATGCGGCGCGATAATAATCGTCAATTAAAATCGAAAAAAAAACGTGTCGTCTTATTAATTTTTTTTTAAAGTCGATCATTTTTTTTCCTCGCGTGCTTCGTTAAATTATGTCTCTACAATAATTTTTTTTCTTTTTTAATAAAAGATCGAACTTTTTTGATATTATTTTTTCCCGACGACGTTTATCTTTTTTTTTTTATTTTACAGCAGAAAATAGTTTCTGCAGCGTTTACAATTAGCTTATACGATGCGATAGTATGGTTGACAAAAAAAATTAATCGTATCGTCTACTTTATTTTTTTTTCCAGTGGACCATTCATTTATTTTGCGTGTTGCATGTACTTCAGTCTCAAAGTTCCCTACTTTTTTACTTTTTTTTAAGTTGATCACAGCTTCAAGCGTTGTCGCGAGATAAAATCTTACGTGATCCCCATTTCTTCCATTTTATTTATTTTTACCGAATTGTTTTTTTTTATCGTCTAATCAGCTGCTACTTCCGAGTTTATCACTTTGTTCTAATTTTGTTTTTTTTTTTTCGAATTTTTCTCGTTCTCTTATCCTTCGTAACTCGTCGCGCCGTTTGCACAGTAGGTAAAGCCATCGCGTTCAGACAAACTCTTCTTTTACGTTGCGATCGCGGGGTCCCCGGGTTGTCTTCGGTAATAATTTTAAGCTTTCGAATGGTCGTTTGGCGATTTGAGAAACTCTGCTTGTGGCTAAAGAACGAGACACGCCGGCTCAAGGCCACAGGACGCGGACCCACTCCCCCGCCGACCGCCGACTCCGAATCAAGGGCGTTCTCTGCCTGCCCTCCTCTCCCTCTCGTAGAGGTTCTCGCGTACTTATAGTCGTGTGTGTGAGCGCTGCGGCGGCAAAGTTGCGATGAGGAAAGAGGGGAAATCGGTAGAAGGCCCCGGAGTGGTGAGTCCCCGTCTCGCTGACCCCTTCTTGCCGACCGATCTTTTTTTTCAATCCCTTCCATCCTATTCCAACCTTGTCTCGGCCGCAGAAGAAAACCATCCGGCACCGCTGTATCTACTTCGGCTTCTTCCCCTCTTTGCTCGTCGCTTGCGAACTGCCCGTCCCCCCCCCCCCCCTCCTCCCGCGCGGGGGGTGTGTTAAACCACTGCGCGCGGGTACCAACTTTTCTCTCTACCTTCGTTCGCGAGAGTAGCCCGTTTTATCCGAGGAGAGACCGTGGAGAAACGAGATCGGATATTTCCAAGCAGTCGCCAAGCCGCGACTGCTCAAGCCGGCCACGAATTCTTCTCGCCTCCTTCGGGCTTAACGCTCATTTTCTCATCTTCGATCTTCGCCTCCGCGGTGCCCAAATCCTCTTACGATCTTTTTTTTTTTTATTAGTCGTTTTATAGAGAAAGAAGAAGAAGAGAAGCCTCGTCAAGGTGAATGGCCCAGTTTCTGACCTTTACTGTGCATCTCTTGCAATTAAATCGAACGGCACACCGCGAAATTGAGTTTCGTCGCTCGAACTCGAGTTAATTTCAACATCTCGTTTTTTTTTTTTTTTTTTTTTTCGACAACTTTAAATCTGATTATAAAATTGTATAAAAAAAAAGAAAACTGTATAACTGATATTTACTCTTCGAAAGATTGAGTTAATATACTATTATGTTGATAATTCATTATTATTTGTGTATAAAAAAAATTGACTCGATCGACAATAACGACTCGATTTGGAGTTAATTTGAATATCTCGTCTTTTTTTTTTTTTTTAATGACGATGAAATTATAATAAAAAAAACAGTGTAGTCAATATTCAAATTTAAATATTTTTTTCTCATTTTATAATGTTCGTAATACGTTATTTTTTGCGAATAATTAATTTTTTTTTTACACTACAAAATTTTTTTTTTTTTAAACGCTATAATCGATGTTCGGTTTTGAAACAATTTCTCGGCGTATGTTTCGCATTAAAAAAAATAATTTATCAACTAAATATTTTTATTTTTCGTTGTAACGCGTAGAAAAGTTAAATTAAATTTTACGACGATGGATTTATGCATTTCTGCCCGTACCGCCGTACGCACAGTTTGCGCGGATTCGTTGCTCTCGTCGCGATGCGTTTCGCGGTCTTCGAGGCACACTGTCCAGCGATGCTTCAAGGGGTCCACCAGACCAGACGCCTTCTAAACCACATTCCTCGACGGCGTTCGAACGTGAAGATCTCGTCTCTTTCCCCCCTCCCCCTTCGTGTCTCTCTCGTCGCTTCTGCTCCTCCGACTGCTGGTAGCAATCAGCTTCCCCTCTAATTGATAGCGTCGTTGTGCTCGAGCTACCGGAGCGAGACACACATTCGCTTTGCTCTATGCCTCTCCTCTCTTATTTATCCCGCCGAAATTCTCGACGTTCATATCTACCGACTTGATTTCTGTGTACTCGTTACGGAGAATGTCCATAGACTCTCCGTGAAAGACGACCGCGCGATCTTCTTGTTTTCTTATAATTTCGCGATGTTTTGTCTGACATCTGCGGACTTTATCTACTTGACTCTCGATCGCTATTTTTTCAAAATCCGATTAACGCAAAACTTTTTTTTTTTTTTCGAATTAATACGAAGCATCGAATAAACATTAATGCAAAAAAATCTAATCAAAAAATAACGCGTATCGTTCGTGAAAAAAAAATAATAATAATTAGATTAGAACTTCGAACCCGGAAACTCCGATCGATTATAAATTATACAAAATGTTTATCTCGATTCATCAGTGCAGAAATCACAAGAAACGTGTAATTCTAAAAAAAAAGTGATTAGAAGCTCACATCTGATAAGTCTTATCGTTCCGTAATAAAAAAACAATAAAAACAAAAAATTGTTATCTTTGCGCAATTCGTAAGTCGATCTATTTCTCGCATGTTGCATCGATAAATAATATCGTAGGGTACGAGATTTTTAATTCAAGAATAATAGTAATAATAATAATAATAATAATAATAATAATGACAATAAAAAAAAATTAATAATAATATAGTAGACGTTAGTATTCGCGAGATCTCACGGCCGACCTCGACCTTGCATATTCGCGTAGCCGCAATTGCCGCGCTTGAGTCGGTCGGGCAATCACGCGGGGGATAGGCAATCTCTCTCCTCCTCGGCAAAGTTGACTGCCTCTGGTAGGAGAGCTTCTCTCTGTCTTCTCTCTCTCTCCCCTCTCTCTTCCTCTCTCGTGGATTCTCTTTCGCCAGGTGTGCGAAAAGACTTATAACGCTCACGGCTCGTTCGGGGCAACGCAACGGGGGAGAGGAACGCAGCCTCTCTTAAAGCGAAGAGAGAAGAATATTCACGAAACCGAAAGTGCGATCACGCGAAAATCTAACATCCCAACGAACCGGTCTGACTGGATTTCGTACACCGTCTACGTCCCGCCGCCGCCTCCTTCGTGTCCTGCAGAGATCGGGGGGGAGGGGAGGAGGGATGGGGGACGACCCCAACGATATTCACGGTCCCTCTCGGGCGCTCGCCAACGCAAGCTCGCCGAACGTATAAAGTTTTTTCGGCTATGAAACCGTACGAGTCACGGAACGAATATCGCCTCTCTCCGCGCGGACCCCTTCGCGGCTGCATAATTCACTGCGTTTCGATGATAAATGTAATACGCGTCCGCGAAGTGGTAACGGTTCTAAATAAACACGATTAACGTCTATTCTTATATGATTTTTGTTATTCAATTTTTTTTTTTTATCAAACGTATATTTTTTTTATTTGTATAAAAAAAAATAGATGAGATGTGAGATAAAAAGATTAATGAGAGAATGACAGGAGAGAAAAATAACGAAATAGGACGCGAAGTATGAGAATCGTCGGACGAGGCGAGCGGCTCTTATCACGTCGCAGGGAACAGCGGAGCACATGGCTTTGCCGCGACAAAACGAGAAAATTGATGAGAATCAAATTTTTATGCAAATTTGAGAATAATGTAGATAAATTGTAGGATGATATGAAAAAAATGGTTAATTTCAAATCTTACTTTTTTTTTCAAATTTTATACATTTTTTTTGTATTTCTATGTTCCCATTTTGCGCCGTGTGCCCTTTTCCCCGCTCTCCCCCGCGCGTCGACACGCGATTGGTCGTTAGATATCTATATATATTATCGTTAGAACAATGAATGAAAACAAAAAACGAGATAAAACAAACAATATAATAAACGATATCCTGGTTGATCTTTGGGAGAAGCCGGTAGCGCGCCGACCATCGGAGAATCGCTTGTCCCCGTCGAGACGTCAAAAAAAAAGGGAGGGGGAAGTTTCGATAGTACGAAAACAATGGATGCGTAACGAAACGACGAATTCGAAATCGCCACACATTTCTACTCTCATTAATTCGTAAACGAGAGTTCAAAACGTCCGCAACGAGACTTTGTTCTTAAAAAAAAACGATAATAATAAAAAAGAAAAAAACGAAAGAAACGAGTAAAATACAACTCGCGGGCGGCCATGTTTTTCTTTTTGTCTCATAGGCATTCAGATATTTATTGCACCTGCGTTGAATGTGGATTGAGGTTCTTAATATTCTTTCATCGCATCTTTAAAGCTTTATAAATTTTGAAACGAGATCTTTGTCGAATATATATATATGTATATGTATATACAGATATATATATATATATATATATAATAATAGCGAATTCTATAAGTACGATTTAGACGATACAAGATCTTCGTCGCGCGTATAGTTTCTATGGACATAAAGTATTTTAACGCGTGAGGATAAACAGTAAAAAAACAGGAAGAACACTCATGATAATAATAATAATCATAGTAATAATAATAATAATAATAATAATAATAGAAGTATAAAAAAAAATTGGGCCAACTGGGCGCACCATCCCATCGCGGAGCCGGCTGAACCCCCGCGGAGATCGGTCCGACTTTGAGTCTTACAGGGAAAAAAAAACAAAAATAATTTACATATTTATTATAGAGCTATAAGCTTAAATCTAAATGTATCTTGAGCATTGAGCGGAGCGGAACGAGGAGAAGGGAGGGGGGGGAGTAGGTGGCGCGCCGCACGAACCCTCACACTTGCCGCTCTTTTTCCTCTTCGAAAAAAAATCCGCAACTAAATAAAAAATATATATCTGTACGTTCGCGCAAATCGTTTGCTGCCCCTTATGATATTTCTTTTTATTTCCCTCCCTCCCGCAATTATTAATTTCGAAAAAAATAACTCTACGCGTAGGAAGGAACGTAACGAAACAACGAGAAAAAAAAAATGAAAATTATATTTAACCGTCGCAAACGTGAAAGAGAAGCACCTTATACTTTTTATTCGTGAAAAAATTTGTTTCAGCGTCTCTTCGAAGGGATAAACTCGATTTATCGATTGCAATGTACGAGTTACTGACAAAAATCATAATTATTTTATTAATCGCTCATTCGTGGAGATTCGACGCGTGTTTAACGAGTTTAACGGGACGCTGCAACGAATTTTCGTCTCACGTGAAAAATAGTGTATCCCTGTATCGCGAGAAAAAAAAATGATATATAAATCCGTAGAACTTCTCGTACTTTTAACGAGCGTAAATCGTCCTCGATTTTTCAAAAGATCGCGAAAAAATTAATCCGCGAAATAAGAAATAAAGTAAAATTACAAAAGGAAGAGAAAAAAAAACGAAACTAACCTATAAATCTGATAGTGTACGACGAATATCACACAACGGATTTTGTGACTGCGAGATATAATGAATATATATATAATATATATATTTGTATGTGAATAGATATGTTAGAATAATAATCGTAAGTTTTAATATCAATAATCGTGTCTAAAAACCATCTACAGTGTTTTTCTCATAATAAAGTAAATAGTCACGAATTATGATAATATTCAATAATAATCATAATAATAATAATAATAATAATAATAATAAAAAGAAAACTCTAGAATAATAACTAAACGCTGCATCATATGCAAAATCTCTCTCCAAAAACTTAATAATAATATAATAATTGTATTATTAATCGAGTACGGTATAATCATAATTATTGATATATGTATAAAAAAAACAAGGATCATCTTCGTATCTACACATCGCCTACGCCGTAGGCCGCGAATTTTTTTTTTTTTTTTTTTAATAAGAAAAAGAAAAGAAACTTCGTACGTGGCTCGCAATCCATCGTCCCCGTCGGATCGTTTTTGTCTTACGAAAAAAAAAATTTCGGGCTTTATATACGATATATATGTCCGAATTAGCTGTCGAGAGTCGCCGATGAAAAAAAAACGTATATCGATAACACTGAGCGCAAAATAACAAATTGTTTGACTGTTCATAACTATGTGTAATATAAAAAAAAACACTTGTAATCGTATTATTGGCAAGAAGTAACTATTGATCGCGTTCACGCGGACTCGCCGGAAACGTACGCTGCTGCTCGAGAGAGTGGGGCCTCAAGGTCATAGTTACTATCCGTACTTTCTCTCCGTCTATTATTAGTTTCAGCACCATGAAATTTGTTTGTTTTTTTTTTTTTTTTTTTTTCGGAATCAAATTGATTGTGTAGAAAATCTGAATGAGAATAAGTACGATTTATCTCTGTTATATCTTTGTCTCGTGATAGTTCGCGGCAATTTCAAGTGCATTCCACTCATTATAGTACAAAGTTTTCTGGGTCACCGAGTTATATATATATATGTACATATATATATATATATTGTATATTTTATATACTAAAACCTGTAGTGCAAGTTGGATCGGACCGCCGAAGAGTTGTTTTTTTTTTTCTCCTCGTAGCACAGAATTCACGCACTTGCAATCGATGACTCTCTTACGTTTATATATCATTCAAACAATTGAACCTCTGGCGATTAATTAACTTAACACTATATTCGATAACAATTGGAGAAACAACGGACGGTGGGGTAACCCGGAGAACTTTGAATGAAAAATGAAAAAAAAAAAAAAAAAAAACAGAAAATTTTTTTAACAGTTCGAATGGTGTATTGTGAAAAAAAAAAAAAAAAATACGGAGACAGAATAGGGAGGTTTTTTTTTCACAGGCACTGTGTACTCGTAAAATTGTTTTAACGACGCGTAGTCTCGGTACGTATTCAAGGTAATTGTTGCGCTTAAGCAAAGTAGTTACTAGAAACGCTTCTATCGTTTTTTATACGACTCAATTAAACGAGTTGTTTTTTTTTTTTTTTTTTAAGCAACTCGGGGAAGAAAACAACTACGACGCGGATATAATGGACAATTTTTTTGCCTATAAACCAATTTTTTTTTTTCGTTTTTTTTTTTTTTTTTTTTTTTTACGAAAAGATCGTCGCGTTTTTATCAACCGAAGACAACTCTACTTATCATTAATCGTGTGTCTGTTTTTTCTTTCGTGTATTACGTTTATTCTGATAATAATCTCTGCAAGTAAAACTCTGATTATCCTTGAGTTCGATCCCGTGAAACGAAATAGATGTATGCGTTTTCTTAAAAATTCGTTAGACGATTCTATCGGAAACAATTAAATGATAACAAGTGTGTTATTTGTACGCAAATGCGAGGGCGCGTGGCGCTCACGCGCGTTTATTGTTTTTTACTATATTTTTTTTTCCTCTCTCTCTTTCTCTCTCTCTCTCTCTCTTGTCTATTTTAAAACGCAGGCGAGAACCTCAAGTATGAAAACACTTAACGCGAGTTTTAAAAAACTAGTTAAAAATGGCATTATTGCAACGAATTGCAATAGAGATAAACGTCGTTGAAACGTGACTTTTATATCGCTCTTTCGCTTTCTCTATATTTCTCTCTCGTCTGTGCGCGGTAACTCGCAAATCTCTCGACCACGAAAAAAAAAAAGAAAAAAAAAAAAGTTAACCGATCGAAATCGGTGCAACGAAAAAAAAAAAAAAAAACCGGTGTCTATCGCTCCGCGAAACCGTGAAAGAACTTCGTTCCGAAACGAAAGCTGAGATCGAAGTGAAGCAACCCGTGTCCCTCGAAAAAAAAGGGGAAAGCAAAACGAATTCTACATAATTACAATCGGAAAAGTGTTTTTTTTTTTGTGTCTATACATGTCTCATCCTCCGCAAAAGAATATATTTTGCGCGTGTAAAAACGTGACGAGTGAAAAAGTTCGAGAAAAAGTTTTTTCGATTTTCATTATTACACATTCGAGTTACGGATTTATAAGGTACTAATATTGGACAGAACCGTGTGTCGCTCTCATTTACGTATATAATTGTTGTTGTTTTTTTTTTTTTTTAAGTTTCTTTTTGTTCCTTATTTTTATTTAAAAATTTTTTTTTTTCATATTCGGGATTGATAATCGCCTCAGGCGAGGTACGTTTATTATAGAGTAAATCGAATGCGAAAAAGAAATCAACGACAAGAACGTGAGAATCGATCTATAGCTCGTTATATTACATCAAGAACTCTTTTCTTTTTTTTTTAATTTTTTGTTATTATAGTAGCTACCTCGCTCGTTAACCGCGTTTTCTCTCTCTGGTCTACTTTACGTATATCTGAATTTGCGAGCTCGTTTCAGGTTGCGATAATAGCCAGTCGTGTCCCCGCACGCTGCTGTATATAAGTGATTGCACCGGGAGGAGGATAAGACGCGTTACGTGAGCGTTCAAACCGAAACCGAACAAAAAGCCACTTTTTTTGACGTACTGTTTTCTTTTTTTTTTTAATTAATATATATAATATATGACGTTTTTTTTTTTTTTTTTTTTTTTTTTCATATAGTGTGTTCTTTGTTCGTTCCTTAGCCAAGAGCCACGATCACATCGTCAAAGCAGTTTTATACTTTACGGTTTGGCGCTCGGACACGTATTTTTTTTTTTTTTTTTTTTCTTTAATGTTTACAATAATTTAATTAATGAATCGTTTAGCGTGGCAATTTATGACACGGTGTGTTGTGTGTTTTTTTTTTTTTCTCTTTTTTTCCCTTTTTTGTTTGTTTGTTTGTTTTGTTTGTTCACTTATCTTTCTTTTTTTTTTTTTTTAGTACTGTATCAGAGTACCGATAATAATTGCAGTTTCAATATTAATAATATACCATCCTAAAATATGAATCAAATCACTGCCGCGAGCAGCAATTCCGAGGCACTACGAACAGGCCACAGCAAATATGGCCGCACAATTATCATCTCAAATCTCTGTCTCTAAACGAATAAGACTATAAAGACGAAGATGCCTATAGTTACATAATTATAACTCGTTACTAGATATAGATCATCGTTATGCGTAATAATTTACAATAATTAGAGAGATCACACGTCTTAATATAGAAATTTAAAAGACTATTTTTCTAGCACGTAAAATTGTGTTTGCCGTTTTGTTGTTATTTGTTTTTTCCTTTTTTTTTTTCTTATCTTCTTCGGTTCATTTTTTTTTTTTTTTCGTTCTTTCTCATTCGTATTTAAGTATTGCCACGAAATGTACGGGTGATGATATATTTTTTTTTTAATAATATAATCTTGATGAGCGGACAGCAAAAACGGTCCTCGAGTTTCTTGAGCCACGAGCTATCATGCTATATTCATCTTCTTTCTCCTATTTAAACTTATAACACTACTCTGCAGTGTCTCAGCCTTCATTTTTCACGTTCCCTCCTCATGTTTTTTTTTTTTCATTTTTGCTTACCTAGTTATCAGCACCAATCTGATTCTTATTTTTTTGTTCGTATTTCTTTTTTTCGGTTTTTTTTTTTTTTTTTTCATTTTTATGCGTTATTTTTTTTTTTCGTTCTTTCTTTCCGTCTTTTTTAAACCAATCAAAATATTGTATCGTATAGATAGAATTACCTTGTTGTATAAATATACATTCAAATATTATAATAGTATACAAGAATCGTCATACCTTTCCTTCGTACATCGTATCGTTCGTCAATCCGTTGTGACGCAAGCTTCGCATTCCGTCTACTAGCACAGTGGGAATCCGTCCGCGTATACTTCTACTTTTTATATATTTTTTCTTGTTTTCTTTTTCCTGTTTGTTTCGTTTTTATCATTTTCACTCACGCATTCGTTCTCTCCGCAATCTCTCTCTCTCTCTCTCTTTCTCTCTCTCGCTTTCTTTCGCTCACACTTTCGCGCTCTCCGTTCCCCGTGGTTTTTCTCCCATCTATACTCGCACTTTCAACTATGTTTTTTTTTTGCATCTTTGCCTTCTCTCGTGATTTTTTTTTCTTTCGTATATTTTTTTTTTTTACTTTTTTTCCTTGTGGCGCTGCGGTCGTTTTTTTTCGTCCGTACCGCAGCGTTCGCACATTTCTTCCCGGCCATTTTTTTTTCTTCTACGCACACCTCTCTTCCATCGTCTCCGATTCCTCCGACCTTTTTTCCCCGGATGAATAATTCACATTTTACATATTTACAGGTGTCCTCTCTTCGGCGTCTTCCAAATTTTTTTTTTTTTTTTCACATACTCGCGCGTGTGTCTGTGTGTTTCGTTCTCTTTTCCATTGTCTCTGACTCTCCGATCTCTCGCTCTCGTTTCTTTCATTTTTTCATTGTTTTTCTTATTTTTTTTTTTTTTTTAAACATAGGCAAGTTAAATATTGTATCACAATCGTTTCAGTCTGGTCGAAATCGAACATTTTCAACCCGTATGCGGGGGGGAGAGAAACGCGTTTGAACGGTATTAATAGTTGATGCATGTGAAAAGGACATTGAGGATCATTGGATGCTCTCCGCTCGGAAATCTCGAATAAAATGAAAAAGAAAAAAAAAAAATTATTTTGCATAAACGAGAACCACCAACTCGCGTCCCGCTATATCGTATATACAGTTGAAAGAAAAACTGAAAAGTCTCCCAAAAACGAAAAAAAAAACGATCGAACGGAAGCCGAAAAAAAAAAAGAAAAAAATCGAAGATACGAAGGAAAAAAAAGGGAAAAAAAAATCGAAGACAGGGATCCCTGGTAAATGCACGATAAATGTCACGGGTAATGTTGCTGTAGCGGCTGACACCGTTGCGTAGTCGAACTGGCCGACGATGTCGAGGTCGTCGTCGACGACGATGGGTCGCTGCCGTTGTTGTTACCGCTGCTGGCGTTGTTGTTGTTGTTGTTGTTGCTGCCATTGGTACTTCCATTAGCGATATTGAATCCGGTGGTACCGAAGCAACGCTGAAACTTCAGCGGTAATCCTGCTTGCTAGTAGGCGGCAGGATGGACGGTTAGTCACTGCGGCGGAAGGCCCGTCGGGGGCTTAAATTCTCCCGTAACTGCAACGCCGTTAGTTTGTCCGACGGGAAATTGCGCCGTCGATACCGGCGGATGATGATTGAACGCGGGCGCGTAACACTGCGGAAAGTACAACTCGGGTTTGACGACGGTAGGCGTAAGACCGCGAGAGACCGGTACGGGTCCGAGTCCGGTCGGTGTACCGGGCGGTTTTGTTTCGCTGGTTGAATTCCTTCGGACCTTCGTAGCGTGTGGATTCATATGGTTGTCGATGTGTTTCTTTACCTCGGGCTCTGTTGCGAATCGCCGCCTGCAATTTGGCATTGGACAACAAAAAGGTCGATCACCCTGATGAGTTCTCGTGTGCTGATCGAGTATTGCCTTCTGACGAAAATCCTTACCGCACTGTTGACATTTGTACGGCTTTTCGCCCGTATGTATGCGCAAATGTTGATTGAGTATCGTGCGTTGACGAAAATTTCTTCCGCAATATACGCAACCGTACGGTTTCTCGTTGGTGTGTATGCGAAGATGCTGCGTCAGGTGCGACTGTTGACGAAATCTCTTTCCGCACTCCGGACACGGATAGGGCCGCGACTCGATGTGTATGCATCCGTGTTGCAAAAGAGTACTTTTCTGCTTGAATTCCTTCTGGCATATTGGACAACGCACGTACAGCGGCATACCCGCCGAACGTCCGTGTTGTATAACGTCCGGAAGACAACTTTTGCCGCCCCCTGCACCACCCGCACCGCCTCCCTGCTGCTGTTTTATGTACTGAAGCGCACCGAAACTGCTCGGGCCACCGGCACCGAATACCGCGTGATTCCCGTTCTTCGGATCCTTGAAGTACGCTGGATATTGGATCGAATTGCCGTCGGGCGATGGACTGAATGCACCGGACTGCGTATCCCCGTCTCCGAAAGTCGAGGCCACCTCTTCCTTTCCTTCTTCTGGTGGAAACGGCACGTCCTGTGGCCAGAGGGTCGGTGTCATACCGTTCTTGAATATCAGGTGTGGACTCACGTCTGCAATTTCAAAAGAAACGGGCAAAAATTCTAATTAAAATTCCTTGCGGCAGACTATTTCTTTCTTCACGCTACGCTATTCGATGCTTAGGCCAACGCGCTTTGCAACCATTTTTTTTTTTTTTATTAATTATTAGTTATAAGCTTTTTTCGTTTTTTTTTTTTTTTTTTCGTCGATGTCGGCGTTGGGGCCGTAGGCGTGGCAATCGACTGTGTTACGCGTCGAAAACACGCACGAGCTTCGATTTATCCGCTATAGAGTTTGACTAACACGAGGCTTGTACGCTTACGCCATCTACGCTCTTGAATCAACGAGAAAAACAACTTCTCAACTTCTTCATTCTGGTAGATGAGAAAAATTGTACACAATTTTTTTGGATTTTTCATTTTTTCTTTTATTTACGTTTTGAGAGATAAATTACGATTTTGAAAATTTTTATATACCGAAAATCTATACCGAGAGTAAGAATTTTTTTTTTTAACTACGCTTCGGTGTTGCGAAACCGCGATCGTAGATCGTATCTCACTACCTGAGAAAGTACAACAAAATTTAGATTGTCGTTAACAGAGTGTCTAACGACGAGGGCGCATAAGATTTCACACTATTTTCGGGATTCGGAGTTAACGCTAAGGGCATTTTTTTTTCTACGGTTGCGCAGTG
Source organism: Cryptus viduatorius (assembly GCA_964006125.1). Classification (NCBI taxonomy): domain Eukaryota; kingdom Metazoa; phylum Arthropoda; class Insecta; order Hymenoptera; family Ichneumonidae; genus Cryptus; species Cryptus viduatorius. Next base: position 7,527,605 of record OZ023223.1, read on the forward strand.
AGATTGGCTATCTATTTCTACTAAATTACGCGGAGAAAGCAGAGGTCCGAAATCAGAATGACCGCTTAATCGGACGAAAGAAAATCCCCGAAATTCCCGAAAATTTCCCTGAGCGTCGCTACCATAGCATCGACGTAACTCCGAATCCCATCGCCGATGTTTTCAGTCACGAAATAAAAATTTTTTCGTGACTTTATTGACGGTTCATAACTTCGTATGATTTATAAATGGTGATTATCATTTTCCGTCGGAAAATTTAAAGGAATGGAAATTATGGTTATTAAACCCTAAATATCACACTGTAATTCGGTCGTTTTACTTCGAAATGATAGTTAACCCTTCGCGTACGAGAAACTTTTACTCTCGAGATCACAAAAAAAAAAATTTAATGTCAATTTTTCTTGGATTTTTTTCACGAGATTTTGTAATTAAACGGACCATTTGGAAGTAATAACTGATAAAATATTTCCGAAGTATATTTGCGGCACTTGCGAGCGAAGGGTTAACTACGATTCGACGCTTAAAATTTTTTGAAAAACTCACAAATATTCAATCGAATACTCAACTACATAAATATGTTTTCTTTTATTTATAAAAATATTTTTGCAGACTTTTATTAAAAACAAAAGTGGACTTTGAATAACTCCAGTGTCCTCGTCCGCATTTACATTTTCGCTACCTGAGAAGATACTTCACCCATAAAGAGATCCAAACTTTTATTCCCTATTCTTTTTTTATTATTCACTTAGCGATTAATGAAAATTTTTCGAAAATTCTCATATTTTCCATCGAATACTGTACTAAATAATTATATTCCCTTTAAAAAAAAAAATAAAAAAATAAGACTTTTATCGGAAAGAAAACTGAAATTTGAATGACTCCAGTATCACCGTCCGCAGTTAAACTTTAACTATCTAAGAAAGTACTCTCCGCGCAAAGAGATCCAAACGTCCGTCGCTCGGAATTTTTTTCTTTTTTTCTTTCCCCAATATTAAACTATCGAAAAACGGGTTACCGATCTCGGGATTTACAAATTCACAAAACTTCAATTTACTCTGCCAATTTTTCATGATATATCATAATTTTTATTCAGGTCACTTGTTAAAAAAAAATTTCATGACATTTGCGAAGTTTCATGAGTCTTCGGGTCGTTGGACACTCTGCAAGTGAATTAACGTTACGCCACGACGAGAGCAGCCGGTAAGGGTTCGGTCAACCTTCGTGGAAAGAGTCTTATGGGTTCTTCGGTTGACCGTGAATCTTACGGCGTTCGAGTCATCGATCGCGAAAAGCGTCTCGTAAGGATCTCGTCTCGTGGTCGTCGCGTGGTCGGCGAGGATGAAAAAATATATATATATAATTCTGGTGAAGGAGCGGGAAAAACACAGCCGAGGCTTTGGTACGCGACGATAAAAGGGAAAAAGGGAAGAAGAAGAAGAAGAAGGAGAAGAAAGCGGCTATCGTCGTACGGTCGGCGCTCTTCTCTAACTCCGAGACACACACGGATGCCTCGTGCGCCTTCTCTAAACTATCCTTCGGCCTTCGGGTTTACCGCGCGAACGATTCCTTATTGCACTTGCGGCTACGATCCTCGACCTTCCGTGCCGTAGGAGTGATCGACCTTGAGAAAGGGGTTCTCCAAGTTTTACCGTATTCCATTCTCCGACTCTCGCGATTCACGGCACCGATACGGGAAACAACCCGATAGAATCCCAAATCATCGAGATCCGCAAAGAAAAAAGAAAAACGAAATCGGCTATTCTCGCCGTCATTTGATGCCTAAAAAGTACCAAAAAAATTGTCGCACCGCAAAAAAAAAAAAAAAAACAAACGGCAAACTTGGAGATTCCCAATTCTCAAAAATCGCCAGAATTTTGACCAATTTCGCCCATTAAATATAAATCCGAATACAATCCGAGCACATTTCTTTTTTCTCACGTCCACGAGTTATGTCGACGGGAAAGGGGACTCGGAGTTTCGTGAAGAAAATGAAAAAAAAAAAAGATGAAAAATGAAGGTTAGGTCGTCAGTAGGATTAATTAGAGGGAAAAGTACGGGAAAAGAGTAAGAAAAAAAAGGAAAAAAAAAGTATATAAACAAAAATTAAGCGGCAGTGAATGGAGTTTTCGGGTTTTGAGTGTTGTGATGGTGGCGGACGACGACGCCCCGCTCTGGGAGTCTGGGAGGCAGAGAGAAATGCTCGCCTTGGTGTGTGCGGACGTGCTGATTCAGGATCGCCTTCTGACGGAAGTGTTTTCCGCACTCCGGACATTGGTATGGCTTCTCACCCGAGTGGATGCGCAGATGCTGATTGAGGATGGCGCGTTGACGGAACGTGCGCTCGCAGTAAACGCAAGCATATGGCTTCTCGTTAGCGTGTATTCGTAGATGCTGAGTTAGATGCGACTGTTGCCTGAATCGTTTGCCGCATTCGGGACAACCGTACGGTCGACTGTCGGTGTGAATCCTCTCGTGCTGCAGTAGCGTTGATTTTTGTTTAAAATCTTTGCCGCAAGTGAGACACTTGAATAGCCGTAGATCGCTGTTGGCGCCTTTGGCGGGTTTGCCATTTTGTTGTACAATATCGGGAAGTCCGGTTCCGGTCATATTGGGTCCGGCGGGGCTGCCGTACTGATGACCATCGAGACTTGGTCCGCCATCGCCTTGTCCGAGGGACGTGAGCATAACGCCGGGTTGTTTGAGATAATGTAACGCGGAGAAGCCACCGGGAGTCAGCATGTGCGGCGGTACCGAAGGCGACGGATGGGGTCGCGCCTCTTTGAAATAGTGTTGCGGATATTGCTGAAGATCGCCGCTTCCGGGAAAGCAATCGCTTCTCTCGACTTCGTGGGGCGTCAATTGTTGCTGCGGCGAGTGTTCCTGCTGCTGTTGCTGTTGCGTCTGTTGTTGTTGCTGTTGTACTTGTTGCTGTTGTACCTGTTGCTGTACCTGTTGCTGTTGTTGTTGCTGTTGTTGCTGTTGTTGTTGCTGCTGTTGTTGCTGTTGTTGTTGTTGTTGCTGCTGTTGGGCGGACGATTGACTCGTTTGAATGTCGTCGTCGGGCGGCGAGAGCGACTGCGGCTCCGGAGCCGTTGAGGGATACGGCGAGGGTACCGGAGACGCCAGCGTTGGCGGTGGTCCCGTTTCGCCTTCGACCGGCGGACCACAGGCCTGCTGTGGACTTCCGGAAGCCGAGGAACCCTGCTGCTGCCCCTGTTGTTGCTGTTGCTGCTGCTGCTGCTGTTGTTGCTGCTGTTGCTGCTGTTGCTGTTGTTGTTGCTGCTGCTGCTGTTGTTGCTGTTGTTGCGGCTGCTGCTGCGGATATAGACCGCCATCCTGGAGAGCTCCTGGTCCCGGGGCCCACTGGCCCTGGGGCCTCTCCATATTATCCTTGTACAACACGTATGGCGCGGGTGTGTCTGTAATCAAAAAAATTTTCCGCAACATGTTTCAATTTTTTTTTTTAATTCCATTTTCGTTCTTACGATAAGCTAATTTCGCTGATTTTTCTCGCGATCGTTCTCGTTTGCAATGCGACTTTTTGCGTTGGGGGAAAATAAGTTTTTTGAGAGATTTTGGGTCAAAAAATGAGTTTTCTTTTGCTTCGGCAGTCATCAGTTGATATTTGAATGCTTTATAGATAATACAGAAATTCCAAAGACCGCGTTACAAAAACGCGACCTACTGCCCGTTCTCTTCGTAATGAATTGCAATATTGATGTTAAACTCGTGTCTCTCTCGTTTGCTAATTGTTTCGCTCGGAGAATGGGGCCGGCGGATTCAAGAGTCGAGAAATTATATCCGGACGTCCCTTTTCCGCATACACCCCGCGCAACCGACGTCCCTCTCTCGACACGTTCTCTCCCCGCGTCGCTCGAGTGGAAATTGCTACCGGCTAACGTACGGTATGTTTACCACGGTCAAGCCACGCGTTCTCTCGTCGACGCGTGCGGAGTTGCGCGCGAGTTGGAAAATACTTCAACGCACACGCGAATACAAACAACGAGTTTGAAACGCCACCCGCGTGGCGTAGGGGCGCCCCAGACATATCCGCATCACGCGGCACGCATTAACACGGAAAATCACACGCACAGCCGGACGGGTGCAACAATAACGCGGAATATGCAAACAGGAGAGAGTGACTCACGGAGAGATCGCGCTGCGAGGATACGGCAGGCGTTTGCTGTTGGCTTTGAGGCGTCCAAACTTCGATAGTCATTTAGCATTTCATCCCTTTTGCGGATTTGTTGATCAAACGGTATTTTCTCTATACATCTCTATATATATTCATAGATATATATATATATATATTTATTTCAACTACTATCCAGTTTACGAGAGAAGAGGGAGGAGGGGAACGCGTCTTACCCTGTGAGATGCGGTACACGATTTGCCGAGGAACCTTGAGACCGGCCGCGAGACAAGCCGCGAACGAGGCTGAGAAGTTTATAGCCATCCTCGCGAGCTTTGCTCCTTCGCCTTCTCCTCATCCGTACAGTTTCGATCACTCGTCCGATCTCTCGCCTCTCTTCGAAACCAATCTTTTTTTTCCTTTTATCTCCCTTTCTCGGCCACGCGCAACCACCAACTATCAAACACTACTTGCGCGTCTAACTTTGAAAGGAACGGAGTCCCGAAACCAATGAACTACCCTGCGGAATAAACATCGTAGGCGTCAGATTTTACACATTTTTTTTTTTTTACAATTGATCTTTTTTCTCAATCGATTTTTTTTTACATTTTCTTTTTTCGCGATCGAATTTTTTTTTACAATTTCTTTTTTCGCGATCGATTTTTTTTTACAATTTCTTTTTTCGCGATCGATTTTTTTTTTTTTTTTACGAGATTACGAGGAACGTCGAAATGATCGAGGAGTGCGCTATTTTTTTGTTTTGCGGTTTTTTTTTTCGTGGGTTTTGCTGCGATTCGTGTATTCTTATAGGGGTTTTCGTGTGCTTTGCGTAGTGAGACTCATTTACGATCTTTTTTTTTTAATTGTCGCGAAAATTACGTTCCGAGAACCGATTTCGAAAAAAAAAAAAAAAAAAAAAACTATAGCCGGAGGCTATTTTATTTTTCACCCAAGTAGCGGTTGAACAAAGTTTGCTTCTTTGTTTTATTCGTTCGAACGAACGTCCATTCGAAGTATATCGCGTATGAAAAAAGCAACGACGAGAAAAAGAAAAAAGAAAAGTTGTCGAAAAAGTTTTCTCGAAGTTCATGTAACGTCGCCAGACAGAATGGTGTTCAATCGTCCTGAATCCTGAATTATATTCGCTATTATTCGGAAGTTTATAACGAACTTTCGAGGGTGAAGTTTGCAAACGGAAATTTTGCTTTAACCACCGTTCACCCGCCTCCTATCCTTTCAGTGTGATATAATTACTCGTTCGGAGACTATAAAGACAATAAAAAAAAACAAACTTCGGACATTTTCGAGCCGAAAAAAAAAAAAAAAAAAAAAAAAAAAAAAAAATTCGTGTCTAGTTCGCGAGGGTTGCAACTACCGCTCGACGTACTGTACGTACGTACCCCGCTGTACGGGAGAGTGCGGATCGATTGAAAGCTATAAGGGAGTCCTCGTACGCCGACGCAACTTAAAAGTCCGACCACCCTACGGACCCGCGATGCGACCACTGCATTCGACTCTGCCCCCTGGCGAATAAAGAATTTTTCGTCGGCGAATTTATATCGTCGATGGTGCCTCGTCTTTCGCCCGTTTTCGAGACAAAATCGAAAATGGAAACGACTCGGACGATTTTTCGTAGTGTACGAGAAAAACGATATAGTCGATTCCTAAGTTCGCGCGAAATTTTTCACGCGATCGAAAGTAAGTCGGAAGAATATACGATAGGCACAGTCCACGCCCCGTCGAGACCCGAAATCTCCGCGAAGAATATATAAATATTTTTGCAGACCAATTAGCGTTTGATGAATATTCGACGAAGAGAGTTAATTACGCAGGAAACCGAGAAATCTTCGTCTTCTTCCCCTCTCGCGAATTCGACAAGATATATTCAAATATTACGTCCGATCGTTCGAGAAATAGATTTCGCTACGGCAGAACGAGTCTCGACAAACTTTAAAAATCATTCGTAAAAACTATTTTTTTTTCTCGATGGACCGGTTTTTTTTTTTTTTTTTTTTTTTTTTTTTTTTTTTAGAGTTAAGAATTAACATTGGTATTTTTTGTTATGCGAATATAAAAGCGATTTTTAAAAACATACAAAAAAAAAGAAAATAAGAGACTATCGAAATACGGGAAATAAAAGAGTTGAATGAAATATTACGAAGTCGGAAAGCGAATGAAGTCGTTCGGTGTTTACGACTGCTTATTGATAACATCGAATTCCTGACCTTACCTCAGAATCGATGAAATAAAAACAATTTTATAAAAATAAACGATATTCCGAGCGAAAATGGAATACGATAAAAAAATGATATTAACGAAAATGGGCAATGAAATTTAAAGTTAAACCTATTTTTTTGCTACGCTCTTTTTTCTGTTGGGAGTTTATTATCATTTTTGCGAAGTACTTTCATTTCGAAAAATAATTGAATGAAAAGGATTTTCAAAAATTAAAAAATTCCCGTATGAAAATGGAGTGTAATAAAGGATCGTATAAACCAAACAGTATAACGCAATTTAGTTGATACAATTTTTTATTACACTTTTTTTTGATTCGGAGATTTTTACATTCTTTAAACATATTTTTAATTTTTTTTTAAATATAATAATAAAAAAAAAAAAGTTGGACTTCCGACGGGAAACGAAGTGAAATAACGAAATATTATAAACGAAAAAGAAAAGTGTCATTTATTTAATAAAATTTCTTTATTAAACTCCAATTTTTAAAAAATGTTTTTCAATTCGTAATTTTTTAAGTAAAAAAAAAAATGAAAATTTTGTTGATAATAAAATAACAAATAATTAGTCGTATAAATTAGTTTCGAGACGACGAATAAATCTCGAGACTAAAAATCTCTCGGAAAAGTTTTCCTTTTCTCCGAAATCTCGGAGATACATTTTTCTCCAACTTACGAATTAAACTTTGTATTTTCGCATTCGCGAACGTAACGGCGATTTTAATGACGAAAAAGAGAAAAAAAATGAGCGGCTATCGAGAAGTGGGAAATAAAAGAGTTGAATGAAGTATACGGAGATATGGAAAGAGAATGGATTCGTCGTCTGTTTACGACTGCATATTGATAACATCGAATTCCTGACCTACCCACACCGAGCCGTAGTCTCGTTGAGAAACTGGTGCTTCGGTGTTGTCTGGTAGCCGAGGAAACGAAAAAACAATCGCGCCGACGACGTTGCGTCGGCAAAAGCAGGAGCGCCATCATCATCGGCAATACAACAGGTCAAACCGGACTGCATAACGCCGATATATATTCCAGAGGCCGCATCGCCGAACCACAGACTTCGATACCTCTCGATCTCTCGTCATTTTTTTTTTTTTTTTTTTTTTTTCGAGCAGCTCGACGGAGAGGAAAATGACGAGATCGGATACAGAAACTCGTCCTATTAAGGTTACGATCTTGTAGACTGCGGTATAAATAACGATGAATTCGTAATACGTATAACAAGCGAAGGATACGCCGAAGACGCGAAAGATCGATTATTATTCGCGGATGCGACGAGACTGTGATAAAAAAAATAAAAATAAAAGTTGTTCATCGTCCGCGGAATCGGAAAAGCCATAAAAGTGAGGAAAAAAAATTTGTTTAAGAAAGTAATAAAATAGCTGTACGGGTGTCGGAAGACTCTGCGGACTCCTGATCTTTGATAACTGACGTCACGAGACGAGACGCATTGGCTTTATGGTAATTTTTTTTACGGAGTTCTCGACGAAGATAAGGGCAAAAGGAGAGATGCACGCGAGACGAAACTATCCGGGGATTCCCCTGACGGTGCTTCGGCGCTCGCAATGACGCTTCCGTCATACCGCGACTTGTTTTCCGCGTTAGCGACTGCTGTGCCTCCGCGCCAAATTAATGATGTTGCAACAAAACTGCCCGAGAAACATACACTATTGCTATACTATCAACTTTTTTCGCTTTTTCGTAGAGAAACCTTTGTTTTCGCGTAAAAAAAAAATTTTCACAATTTTTTATAGTTAATCAGTTTTTTTTTTTTCGTAAATATCGGATTCATTTATTTTTAATTATCGGTAAATTATTAATGAAAAAAAATCGAAATTTTTTCTCCAAAAACTATGCTTCGAAGATACAACACGATAAAAATCACGAAGTCAATAAATTTTTTTTCTCGTAAATTAATTATGTTTTTATCATTATCGGTTTTAAATTGCCGCGGAGATGCGGAGCGCGGAGATGCGTTTCACGAAATATCGAAGCTTGTTGAGAATTTGTCGCTTTCGGCGAGGCGCCCGAGACGTTTACGAACACAAAAGTGAACACGAGAATTCTGAGACGCAAGTACCTGCCCCTGAAAACCTGACTCTTTGAATACTACAATCCCATTCACGCACTCGTACGCCGCCCGGCCGGTCGCTCGAGGAGCGTACAGCACACACGCGTCCTCCTCGTTCATTCGTCTTTCTCTCTCGTCTCGGTTATTTCTGGATATCTTTTCTCACCGAAGCGTCGAGTAAATTCGAGACTACGGCATTTTCCCGAGGCTTCGGCTCCCTAACCTGTCGGACACGCATCATTACGCGTCGTTTCACGTTCCCACCTCCTTTTACTTCGTCACGCGCATTCTTTTTTAACGCGCGCGAGAAAAAAATGGAAAAAAATGATTTTGCTCCGATATATTATTTCGGTACTAACCAAATATCGTGGTTCGAAAAAAAAACAAAAAAAAATGTAAAAAAAGAAAGGAAATTGTTCCGATATATATGTTCCGTCGGTAAAAAAAAATACATCGCGGTACCGACGTCCATTATTAATTAACGCGGAGTTCTTCTTAAAAAATAATAAACCGATAATTGCAATCAACCCGAATCGCTCGACTAAAGAACAAAATGAACGAATGATTGGTTTTATCTTGAGACTAATATTTCTGTTGTACCATCGAAGCTGATGATTTTATTTGAATTTTTTTTTAATGTTTTCGGTGAACCAATTTTGCCGGTCAATTTTCGCTACCGATTGTAAAGGAGGAGTTTTCATTCTATTCACATTGCCGTGAAATATTTTTTTTTTTTTTCGACACCGTCGGAACTTTTCTACCTTTTTTAAACCATTGAATAGACGAAAAATTCTGCATACATTTTTTTTTCAATGTTCGTTTTTTTTTATTTATTCGATTGTCGCGTAATAAAATTTTCGATGTATTTTGTCTTTAATCGGAGTTGGTGACAAAAATTTGAACGTCGTACTGAAAAAATACGAATGGTGAATATTTTTCACCATTTTTTTTTTCGAATGGTGAAGAATATTTTTTACCATTTTTATTTTTTTTAAATTTTTTGTAATATTTCAATCGCGTGTCACGTTATTGTGCCAAAAAGTTATTTTAATAATCTTATTGGAGAGTCGATGGAAATTCGCGCAAAAGAAAGGCGAATAGCTGACACACAATGAGACGAAAGAATTAAAAAAAAAAAATTAATTTTGCAAAAAAAAAATCTCGTATCAAAAAAGATAAATCTGCAAAGAGCTTTAAAACAATTTATCAAATATAGAAAAAGTGCAGTCGGAAGAACGCTTGTTGAATTATTTTATTAGCGTTCTGCACCAACGTCGGACACATTTTTTCCTAACATTTAAATTTGATTTAAACTTTTTTGCGGATTAACGCGTTTTCCGTCGGAAATTTTTTTAATATTCTTTCATAAAATTCGCTATAAATATTTTCCAGTTATCTTACAACTTTTCAAAAAACCATAAAAACGAAAAAATAAAAAGCAAAGTTTTCATTTCGCGAAAAATTTCCGACTAAAAGTAGCGATAGTTCCGCAAAAAGCTTAAAATAATTGTACACATCAGAAAAAAATTCCTCGTCGCAGTAACGCTTCTTGAAGTATTTTATTTTTGTTTCCCAACTGCATTTCCACTTTTCCTAATCCGAAAAAATGTCTTAAACTTTTGTCAGATTTTTATCGGATTACCAAATTTTTCGGCGCGAAAATTTTCCGAAATTTTAATGGAACTTAAAAACAAACTTTTTCAAAAAAAAAAAAAAAACTTTTTCAAAATTATCTACTTTTCCCCCGAAAATCTCTCGTCGTTCAAAAATTTGAATAAAAACCATATTTTTCCCGAATATATATGACATTAATAACCGAAATCGATAAATCAAATGATTTATTCCTACAAGCAGAATTGCGTTTTGTCTATTTTCGGGACTCGAAGGTTAGTTCTCGAGAGACAAACCGTCGATTTTATTGCCGAATTCTCATTGGCAAATATATATATATATATATATAGCATATATATACATATATATCTCCGTAATACGTACTCGAAGAGGAATAGCATCGGATACTTTCTAAGTAGTAACATCACCGGCGCTGTTCAGCCGTTCACCTTCGCGAAGCCAAAGTTTCGCGAAGTCTAAGGGAATCCCCGCGCGCGCCGCTCGTAGAATTCGAAACGAATTCACGAAGCGTCAGGCGCGATGGATGTATATATAGTACGATGAGAATCTTCGAAGGAAGAAGCATAGGAAGAAAGATAGAAAGGGTTTCGCATGGTATAGAGAGAAGTAGGAGAGAATATTCGTGCACAACGTGGCCTTTCCTGGCGAGTCAGCTGCGGTCTCTCGGGTTCTCGCGCGGGCGCGCGTTGCCCTAATCGTAAGTGTCTACTGCTTCGCTCCTCCTCCTCCTCCTCCTTCACTTCGACCCTCCGCCGTCCCTCCGGCGTCCCTCTCCCCCCTCCCCTCTCTCTCTCTTCTCTTCGCGCCGCAAGGCGACGTCGTCTCTCTACTGAGTACGCGAAGTAGTTACAAGATTCCGCAGACTGGAACGTTCGAATCATTCGCCTCTCTCGGCAGCGAGACTTCTTCATGGATTGACGCTTTTACACAACGAGCAAAGTCTTCCGACGATTGAATCGCGTAGATTCGCGGCTTCTGTCGCGCGTCTCAATTAATTCACTCATTAGCGAGTCCCCTTTTACCGACCCTCTGTGTGTTATACACCTCTCGCGATCTTATTTATTTATATATATATATATAGATATACGGGGAGATCGCGGATCGCGAGATTCAAACGGTTTGCGATGTGTTTAGATCGGCAAAAACATTGTAAGATTTTCATCGTTGCTCTCCGGTGCAACGCACCGCTAATAAACGAGATATTAATGCAGCGAAAGGGGATACGCAACTCCTTGTAAGGAAGTTATAAATAATCTTAATCGGGGATGGAATACGCGATGATTAAATATCAACGTGTAATCGCGAGATCGAGATGTTGATGAAAATTTTATTTATCAATGTTAATTTTTTAAAAATACAACGAGCTTTCGATGTTTAAGCGTCTTAAGCGCCTTCGGGACACTGAAAACATGTCGCATCGTTCCGAATTCGTGAAATAATTGATATTTTTTATATTTTCATTTACGCGAAGTATTCAGTTAAAGTTTTAAGGGGAATTAAAAAATTTCGAAAAAATTTGAAAAAATTATACTTAAGTAAATAAAATTTTTTACAACACTCCGTTATCACTTGAATTTTTCATAAATTTCGGAAAATTTTTCGTAAAATTAATTTTTTCGATTTTTTTCGAGAGATTTTTACGTATTCCGAAATTAATATTTCATCGACATATATATATATTATTTTTGGCGGCATTTTTTATTTCGTTTGAAAATTCATTGAATATTATATCGAATAATTCGACTCGTATGAATCGTCTCGCGCGTTAATCGTCGTTTCTCCCTTCGAGTTTTCTCGTCAACGTCGTTGACTCTCCTCGGCGCGTCTATAAATATATGCGTATAACCCGTGCGACGACACTGCGTACGGTGCGAACGTTTGTAGATATGGTATATTTTTACGTTACGCCGGATGGTAAGTTACCGTGATGAGATTCTCGTCGATGCCGTTGTGAGGCAATAAAAAACTCCGCGCCGCGACAACGACGAAGGCGATGACGAGAAGACGAACTGTGCGTCTACCGAGGTCTCTCGCGTCCCCGCCTCCGCGTGTCTCCTTGATCTCGCGTTAAAGATCCCCCGCCTCGTTTGTCCGCCGGTCTCGACACTTCAAAACGATTTTCTACCCATTCTAACTGCCGAAGCGAAACTGCGTACAATGACCACAGACGTTCGGGTACGCGGTGCGTTACCGACTATGTATACAGCTCTAGAGTTCGCGCGCTCACCGCTGTTTCTCCTCTCTCCTCTCTCCGCTCGTGTTGTGTGTATAAACTTCGTTCGAATGCGTTCGCGCGCCTCTCGGCTCCTCTCGAATTCCCCTTCGTAGAATCTTTATCTAAAGAGTCGTTAGATAGTCGGCGACTTTGCTCGTTCGTACCGCCGCGCGAGAGAGGTTCACGACTTCACAATACGCGTGTACACGACTACCAAAGATACAACGAACTCTCGCACTCGTTGAATAATTTAACTTTCTTGGTTTACATCGACCTTTTGTCGCACTGCGCGATCTTATTTCTCTCGATACCTAATCGTCAATTTTATTTCATTTCTTTCGGCGACCGTTCGTATTTCGCGCTTCGCCTGTCGAAATCTCCGGGGAATTTACGTCGTTAAATATTTCATGGTTTGCGACAGTGGTCGCGGGGTTAATGAATTAATAACGATCGAAACATCGGCGACCGGACGACAATAGCTCAGACCCTTGTGCACCAGATTTTACTTCTGACGTCACGAATATTTCTATTCGCGATTAATACGAATATTTCTGTATCTTTCTTTTTTATCGACCGATGATTTTTCTACTGTGTTATTTTTTTTTTGTCTTCAATTCGTAAGACATTTTTTCTACTTTTCAATTTTTTTTCTTGACTTACGATTTTTCTACAGTATCGATAAAAAAAATTGTTTTTATTTTTCTTTTTTTTCGTAAATTTACGATATTTTGGCTATTCTACTATTCAGCGAACCACTGGGATAAGTTTTCTTCGCGGAAGTATAACGAGCGTTGAAACATCGAGACGGTTATTCAAACTCGAGGTCCATAGAACCTCCGAGTCATTCGAGACAGAGAGAGGGACCCCTCTCGGTAGGAGAAAACGTCTAAACGAGCATAAGACTCCGAACGCTCACGACGCTGTGGATGGATGCCGTTGCGCGCCGTGTGTGGGTGTTGCACCGCGAGACGTCGATGAGTGGAAAAAAAAAAAATGACGGTAGTAACGACCCACGTGGTGTGGCCGCCGCGAGGAGACCGACGGAGAACGGAGTTTACGATAGTCGAGAGAGCGACAGAGAGAGAGAGAGAGGCTCAACCGAGCAGAGAAACTCGTCTACTTGCGATAATCATCGTGGGCTGCAACTATACTCGCAGTTGTGTGTGCAGCGACGTCTCAAGGCTGCTCGGTACCCTAGGCCTAGTTAATTCCGCTTCCCAATCTTAGATACATAGTCTATAGCTTTTTAACTGACTTATAAACTTTCCTCGATCGCCGAGAGTTCGAAAAACTTTTTCGTAAATTTCTCTTTACACATCTGGTGTTCCTAACCTCCGAAAACTTTGTCAAAAAAAAAAAAGATATATATATATATATTTTTATATATATATACATTTTATATAAAAAAAAAATTAAAAAAAAAAAAAAAGATCGGAATTTTTTTCTTTTTTTTTTCGTTCAATGCGAATTAATTTCCGAAATTGATAAAAAAAAAAGTTGATCACTGCAATTACGATGTTTATGAATTTAATGAATTTATTATTTCGATCGCAACGTCGAACTTTTTTTTTTTTTCGATCGATTTATCGTTGATTTTGAACGTAATTGAATCTTTGATGCGATTTGCGAGAAAAAAAAAATTTGGCATAATTAATTTACAGCGATCTGTCGCGCGATAATTGAGTACATCTCTCGCGTAACTAACGCGTCGAATGTTTCGACGAGGCGAAGAGGGAACGATTATAATCCGTGTCTGTTGGTTTATAACTCGCTGACCGCTGACCCACTATCACGCTACGAACGACGCTAAAAACTTGCACTGGCCCCGCGACGCGCTCGCGGCGACGGTTGCCGTTCGTGTTTTGTACCTCGGAGACTCTACCGCATGGATCAACACCGCACGTCGCGTATAAACACACTTCTTACTCGGTTAGTTTTCATGATTGTTTCTTCGTCTCAATGAGAGGACAAAAGTGGTGCGCGCGCGCGTACGATGTTTTTTTTGTTTTTCGGCGAAAAAATATACGCGAATAATCGTCGCGTACGCGCGACCGTTTTTCACGATTCCACGAATAATTTCTTCCGCGAGTCAAGACGCGTGGGGCGATTGTTGACGAAGCGCTACGCGCCTTTCTACCTTTCGTTTTTTTGGAAGTTTATTTTTGTTTTTTTTCGGTACGTTTTAATTATTCTTACTTTTATCAACGAACGAGTCGATTAACGGCGAGGGGAAGAACACAGATTGCGAGGCACGATGACCGTTGAACGACGCCGGTGTTCGGTAGACAAATATAAACCGAAACTTTCGTCACTTTCGAATGATAACGAAATTCATACGCGTATCCGAGATAAGAGAGAAAAAAGAGAGTGAATCGAAGCAAAGTGTAAGAAACCACGAGGAAACGGGTCGGACGATGCTGCATGCGCGAAATATCGAACTGGCGAACACGAGCCGCGTTAACGAAACGATCTTCGGGACGATAATGTTCCGAAATGACTCATCGAACAAGAACGATCTCGTGTCCGAATAACAAACCTCTGCTGATAACAAGAACCGTAAAAATCTCGGGAAAGGAACATCGGGCCGCGGGGATCGAAAAATTCGTAGACAATTTTCACATTCGCACCGGCCGGCGCTTCGAAATATTCAACTTTTTATGACATAAAAAAAACACCGAAACAATGTTTTTCGTTTTTCTCCGAAAGAAATACGCGTCTGCGACGTAAAAACTTCGAAAACGGGAACGAAGAAAATACGAATGAAATTATTATTTCGAAGACGTAAAAAAAAAAGAGATACAATTTTTTTCGAACGCCGGTATCACCGGTTCTTTTTTTCCCTGCGAAATGCTCCGCGAAACGAGAACGATCGTTTACGATTTTCTTTCAATGAATCTATTTGTGTTTTCAACATTTTTTTTTTTCGACAGCTGAGATAGCGCTATCACGATAATCTTATGATAAAAAAAAAAGGTAACGTCGTATTATTATTTTTATACGGGGGCCAAGCGTAGATTATGATCTGTACTCACCGGAACTGTAATATTCCTTAAAGTAGTGTGTCGCCGCTCGCTGGACGATCGAATAATACAGGTTCACGTAATTCGTTGACTGATTCTTCGCTGAGAGCGCCATTTAACACCGGTTTATTATTATCTTTTTCCTTGTGGGTGTTTTTTAAAATTCTTTATCAGTTGTTGTTTTTTAAGGTTATGTTTAATTTTTATTTATTTTTTTTTAACTACATTCACCTTGTCTATGTTTTTTTTCTTCCCTCTCGGTTGACGAAAAACTTTTCACCGTGCATTAAAACTACAACTTGAACTCCATAAAGGATCGTCATTCATTTTGTCGTATCCGAAAACTGAATACACATATACATGTATATATATATATATTTTGTTGTTTTTATTAAAAACCTTTCGCGGTATTAACAATCCTCGAGTGATAGAGAGAGAAAGAGAGAGAGAGTGAGAGAGAGAGATAGAGATCGCGCGCGCGCGAGCGCGTTCGTCCACGCCGATGGAACGTGCGTTTAGTTGCGTTGCGTTGCGTGCGTCTCTCGCGCGCGCGGGCAATGCGGTAGCAGGGGGGACGTGGGAGGAGAAGGAGGAGGAGGTAGGCGCGCACACACAGAGGCAGGCGACGGTGGCGGCGGCGTCGACGTCGACGACGACGTCGATCTCTCGGTCACCGTCTCGCTCTATCAGCGATTCACGTTGCTCGGCGGCTAACACGTCGCCACTGCATTTGACCGTATTTTCTTTTAAATTGTATTTTAAAAAATCCGATCGAAAAAAATTAAACCAAATCGCGAAACTCCTCCGAAACTTCGAACTTTGTTTTTTTTTTATGTTGTGTTGTTTTTTTCGTCGTTTTTTTTTTTACTTTTTTCGATCTTCGTAATCCCGAAAGATTAAACACACTTTATTTCGAGAAGACACAAAACTTCCGACGAGGCAAAACTAAACTCAGCGGGTGAGCTCACTTATCTTACTCGTGTGGCGGGACTCCACTAGTTCTCTCCGCGCTCTTTTGGTACCCGCGCCGGTAGACAAACTCGGTAGACTCGGCTGGGGCCCCCCCGAGTACTCTCGGCCAAGACCGAGACGCTCGCCACGCGGCGTTGCCACACTTCCGTCGTAGCCGGCATTCGACGCTCCCGCGGCACTAGCAGCCGCCGCCACCGCCACCGCCGCGCCGCGTCAAGGAGTGGGGAGAGAGAAGGATTTTCTGGACTGCATTGGTGGGGGGAGGGGGGAGGGAGGGGGGTAGAGAGAGGTTTGGGACAAGCAAGTCGGTGGCTCGCGGAGAGCGTTGTATGGAGGGAGGGGTGGGGGATGGATGGAAGGTTATCCGTTGCTTCGCGCACACCAACGCCGCATGGCGGCGAATGTTTTACTTCGAGTGGGAGAGCGAGTGAATACGAAGAAACGCACACACACCAGTGGGTGGGTAGGATTTTTTTTTTAATACGCGATGCCGACGTGTACGAGAGAACCTGCGGAGAACAGGGACGGAGCAAACGGATAGAAAAAAATTCTTTAACGGAATATAAGCCAAGTGCGACGAGGAGAGAAAGAAGAGAACGCAACTCGAGAGCGCGACAGACCGGTGAGTCGGGAAGGGAAGAGTGGGGAGGAATGACGACGGGTAAGAGAGGCGCAGCAGCGGCGTCGTCGCGAGAGCCCCGCGCGTTGTGTGTAGCAATCGTTTTCTCTCTCTCCTTTCCACGCGGCGGGAAAGAGATAATAAAAGAAAGAATAGAAAAGAGTGGTGGCTGGCGAAGCCGCGGGACGTAGAAGCGAGAAATCGGGTGAGTTTGGTGGGGAGAAAAGTCGGGGCCGCCCGAGAGACTGCCGAGAGACCACGGGCTCTGTGCTGTGTTACGAACACACCGTAGAGTCTCCGAGTGTTGGGACAAAAAAAAAAAATAAAAAAAAAACTAAAAAAAAAAATCGCGCGCGCGGTCTCGTGTGTAGCGCAGAGACCAGAGGGAGAGTATATAGGAGATAAAACGAAGAAAGTGGGAGTTAGGAGACGGTTCTTCGGGCATCGTTGCCTCTTTCCCATCGTCCCCGCTCTCGCCCACTTCTCCAACCGAGTAAAACTGGACTGTCGAAGTGAGTAGAGTAGAGAGGTTGCCCGTGTGTTCTCGAGGTAGGGGAAGAACGAAGATTTTCAACGTGTACGTGTAAAAGTTTTACCCTCTCGTTCTATCCTCCTGCACTGGTATAGTTGCACTTGCGCTTCTCGACACTCCCGGGTTGTAGTCGTGGTGATGATGCCGGAGTTAGTACAGTCCAAAGGGGTTGAAGAGAGCAGGAATTCCGCGGAGGGTTGAAACGATAGTCGACTATGGTGAACATAGAGGCTACGAGAAAGAGACACTGAGTCCGCGTCGCGGCTTGTGTAGACTTTAGATACGTTCCATGCACACTCTACGGATAGATGGCGGTAGGGGAGGTGTATGACGAAGAAATCCGAAGGTAGAGAGGAGAGAAGACCGACGTTGGGCAATGGGGAAAGGGGACGAGGAGAGAGGGGGGGTAGGAGGGCAGGACATACAGATATAGATACATATATATATATATATAAAGCTTCGACTTTTATGATGGTGGTGGTGCTTGCCACTGGAGTCGCGACGCGAACGGATTGCGGAGGGCAGAAACGGTGGGGCTTTACTTACTCTCTCGCGTAACGAGAGGAGAGGGATTTTCCCAAACGCCCCTCTCGCGGACTCTCTTTCGTTTCTCTCGGTTATACATACCAAAACTCCCCGAACATCTCTCACTCTTTCTTTCGGCGATGGGTATCGAAAGGAGGAGCGGAGGGGAGGGGGAAACGTGCGCGCGAACCGTGCGCGCCGGTGCATCGCTCTCGCGACGCCGACGGCCGCGCGCGTACTTCTCTCTTTCTATCCAACCAGCACCACGAGAGTCACATGGTACGCTCGTGCCACGAGTACGAAGCCTCTCCCAAATCAATATCACTCGTATATAAAAAAAAACGTGTGTGTGTGCATTTGTGAGTGTGCGTTGGGGAGAAAGAAAGAAATAGAGAAAGAATGATAGAGAACGATCGCGCGAGAGGGTTAGAAGAACGCGAACGGTGAAGTTGGAGAGAAATAGAGACGGAGGTAGGAGAGGACGCGATAGATGGAGGTAGGAGAGACGCGAAAAAAAAAACGAGGCACATGTAGAGGGAGTGTATGCGCGGGGCACCTGTAATCGTTCCGAACTTCCGGGCATTTTTTGTTACGGGACTACTGTCGACTCGGTTTTTACTACCGATACGAAAGGGGTCGATGATGTCGATGAAGTGAAGGAAGTTTACACGGAGATCTTAGGAATTGTGAGAGAAATTGTGAGGCGAGAGAGAAGGGATAGGAGGACGAGGAAGAAGGGACTCGAGTCTCGATGATGGGAGGGGAACGAGAAGTTTTGTGGTACATTTCGAGTTCGCTACGGCGGAACGTATCCCTACCTCCGAATCTTAATCTCGTCCCGCTTACTCGTTCTTTATGAATTCTACGAAGTTTTTTTTTCGTTTTTTTTTTTTTTTTTTTTTTCCGCTTTGGTAAGTTTCCGGTTGGGAGGAATCTTTCTAGGGACGATACAGCGTCAAGACTCGATCGCTTGGGTTAGGTTAGTTGTTACGGGAAGCCGCGAGACGAAGGCTTAGGGTAGGCCTCGCGGATCTTCGACTTTACCAACGGAGATCGGGAAGTCCCTTATCCCCCTTTTCTTTCTTAATGCGCCCTCTGATCGAAGTTTGACGTTGCGAAAGATACGAACTCGCGCGTCTGTGGGATACTTATCATAGGCTTGCGGGAGCTGGACGTTCGTTGATAGTTTTTTTTTTTTTTAATGCGCCTTTTTTTTAACCCGTCGCTGATGAATGGAACAATTATCAGCGGAATTAGATGGGATCTCCTGGTTATTTATTTACAGTGTTGAATACTTTAGTTCGCAATTACTGGACGAACTTATGAATGTATTTCAGGACATCGAATAACACGGAGTTTCGGAGTATTTCGTATTTACGAGGATCGAGGAAACGAACACTGAACAATTCAAATTTTTTTTTTTTTTTTTCGTTTGAAACTTTTATGAATCAAATTTTTTAAGCCGCTTTTCAGTTTTTTATTGATTGATCCTTCGCGAATTTAACTTACTTGGATTATAAAAAAAAAAAATTTCTTATCAAATTTTTTTTTTTTACTTTTTTTCGTAGTTAAGAGAGTGCATATACCTTACGGCTTAAAAATTGAGTCGAATGGTTGACTTTTATTCTTTTTTTTTTTTTTCAGAAAATCTGTAGGAAATAATAAAATGAATTATTTCATAGCGAAAGAAGGTAAGTATTGAGAGTTATACGAAAAGAAATTGTTGAACGATATTGAAAAAAAAAGATATGGCCGCCAGAGGAGTTACTCGTTTTTTTTTTATTTTTTTGTGGAAACGATGTATCTAAATGACGATTTTTTTTTTAATCGACTTAAATTTTAAATAATCACAAAAAAATGCCGACTTTCTCATGGGATGGTAAAATAAAAGATTATTAGAAAAATCAGTGATTATCAACGACTCGTCATCATCGTTAACTCGAATAACCCGCATCGCGTTTTTTACTTTAGACACAAAATTTCCACATTATTAGGTTAAAAAAAAAGTAATTTTTTTATCGGCTATATTCAGTCGTCGAAAAAAAAAATCAACAATTGACCCGACTGACGAATCCGTAAGGATTTTAAATACGCGATAATAATAATAATAAAAAAAATACTATTAATGAAATTACGATAAAAAATTATTTTCAAACATTAAATTCCCATTGTACCGATAATGAAGAAATTCCTTTCCTGCACTTCGGAAAAAAAAATAGTTACAATTACATCGTAAAAAAAAAGTTATACCTAAAGTTGTGCCCACGGATCCCGCGAAGTTTATAGAACCCAACATATGGTCGATAATACTGGCTGTTTGCTCTCCGTAACGGTGAAAGTAGCCGATTTAATTCAATTGACTTATTGCATTTTTTTTTTTTTTTTACGTTTGTAACTACATTTCGTTCGTTCGATCTATCGAATCGACCGACGCGAGCAATGATTTCGCAATACATCGCGGAAAAACAAAATTTCATTAACGTCGTTTCAGTGGCGACGATATTCATAGTAAAAGACCCCATTTTACTGAAAATGAGTCCCGGAAGGGTTAAAGTTTACAACCGCTAGTCAACAGGGGATGAACGTACCTTTGCACTCGATTCGCACTGCCAGCGAGCGGCCGGTGAGCGGTGCATCGGTGTACAGACAGCCAGTAGATACAGTTGTATCGGAGTCCGGCGGTACATACTTTGTCCAACTCACTCGGCCGACTCTCCGTGTCTCTCTCACTTGCTCTCTCTTTCGTTCATACTGTCTACGGAGGTTCTATAGCTTCAACCGTGTGCCTTCCCTGTCTCGTTCTCGTCGCGACGCGCCCGAGTGCGTTGCGTGAATGGCACTGTTACGACCTTGTAGAGGTCTGCGCACACTACACCTGCATACGGAGTCGGTATCATGTACATTGCTCTATGTACAGATACGCATATCTCGACTCGAAGTTTTTTTTTTTTTTTTTCTTTTCTTTTTTATTCCCGACACATTTTCCGATGACATCTGTCCGACTGGCGTCAAGCTATGTAACTGTACGGGTCGACTTGACCCCCTCTGTCAGCGAGATACATCGAAATAAAAATTGAAGGTACGAAAAGAGAGGTTAAGAAAAGAGACGAGAATTACTTTGAAAACTCCAAAAAATTATCATTTATAATAATAAAATGAATTTGCAGCTATTAAGAGAGAGGAGAGAACCGTAAAAAAAACTCGAAATCTTTTTAAAATTTTTTTGATATTTTTTTTACTTCGGAAATAATTAATAATTTTCGATAACACTTGTCGCTATAAATAAAATGGATGTACGGGTCGACTTAACCCTCTCTGTCAGCGAAATACATCGAAATAAAAATTGAAGGTACGAAAAGAGAGGTTAGGAAAAGAGACGCGAATTGCTTTGAAAACTCCAAAAACTTATCATTTATAATAACAAAATGAATTTGTAGCTATTAAGAGAGAGGAGAGAACCGTAAAAAAAACTCGAAATCTTTTTAAAATTTTTTTGATATTTTTTTTACTTCGGAAATAATTAATAATTTTCGATAACACTTGTCGCTATAAATAAAATGGATGTACGGGTCGACTTAACCCTCTCTGTCAGCGAGATACATCGAAATAAAAATTGAAGGTACGAAAAGAGAGGTTAGGAAAAGAGACGCGAATTGCTTTGAAAACTCCAAAAACTTATCATTTATAATAACAAAATGAATTTGCAGCTATTAAGAGAGAGGAGAGAACCGTAAAAAAAACTCGAAATCTTTTAAAAAATTTTTTTGTTATTTTTTTTACTT
This sequence comes from Cryptus viduatorius, assembly GCA_964006125.1. Classification (NCBI taxonomy): domain Eukaryota; kingdom Metazoa; phylum Arthropoda; class Insecta; order Hymenoptera; family Ichneumonidae; genus Cryptus; species Cryptus viduatorius. Next base: position 7,549,342 of record OZ023223.1, read on the forward strand.
CGGAAATAATTAATAATTTTCGATAATACTTGTCGCTATAAATAAAATGGATGTACGGGTCGATTTAACTCTCTCTGTCAGCGAAATACATCGAAATAAAAATTGAAGGTACGAATAGAGAGGTTAGGAAGAGAGACGAGAATTACTTTGAAAACTCCAAAAACTTATCATTTATAATAATAAAATGAATTTGCAGCTATTAAGAGAGAGGAGAGAACCGTAAAAAAAATTCGAAATCTTTTTAAAATTTTTTTGATATTTTTTTTACTTCGGAAATAATTAATAATTTTCGATAACACTTGTCGCTATAAATAAAATGACTGTACGGGTCGACTTAACCCTCTCTGTCAGCGAAATACATCGCAATAAAAATTGAAGGTACGAATAGAGAGGTTAGGAAAAGAGACGAGAATTACTTTGAAAATTCCAAAAACTTATTATTTATAATAATAAAATGATTTTGCAGCTATTATGAGAGAGGAGAGAACCGGTTAAAAAAATTCAATTTTTTTTTTTCGTTTTTTTTTTACTTTTTTTTGTTATTATTTTTTTTACTTCGGAAATAATTAATAATATTCGATAACACTTGTTGCTATAAATAAAATGAATTTGCATCCATTAACTGGAGGGATGAATGAAGAAAAAAAAATTTATAAAATTAACATAACACGGAGATGGAGATTCATATTTTAATGCGCGTGTACATGCCGCGGGCTTCGAAGGTCCGCGCTGTTTAAATATGAGATACGAGTACTCGCTTCGCTTAACTGTATTTTTGTTTTATTTCAACTTCTTGCCAACTTTATTTCTGCGGGAATGAAGTCGAAGTGAAGTTATATATGTCGAAACGAAGTTCGCGTTCTCGTGTACATGTTGACGCAATAAAATTTATCAGTGTCCGTGTAATAAAGTTCGAGTCACGATAGTTTCGAGAAAAGTTTTCGATGCGTAACATTACGACTCGCGTACCCGCGGCGAGTCGGCGGTTCGCGATATTTATCGAAATATATCGAAACACATCGAAAGTATCGCTGTCGCTTCTCCGGAGAACTATTGCCGTCGATTAGCGGATATGCGAAGCAGAAGTTTCACGAAGAACTTCAATCGCACCGGAAACAATTTTCATTTTGCTGGCAATTAACAATTTCCTGTTTGAGTTTATCACAAAACGCATCGAACGGTAGAAAATATTTGCAGTTTTAAGAAACTTTTTCGTCCACAAACATTCGCTTTCGAAACAGTTTTTTCGAGTTCTTATCCTTGTTATTCGTTTTTTTTTTTTTTTTTTTTCGGAAATTTTACAATTTGCTAGAGATATTAATCTTACGAAAGTTATTTCGTCTAAAAATAGGCGTGAAGAAGCGTTTCTAAATATTATTGTTATTATTTCATTTTTCCAAAAAATTGGCCATCAAAACTCGAATTTTAATTTTTTCTCAATTTTTCGAATTCCCGCTTCAAAAATATATATTTCGCATTGCCCGACATGAAAGGATTATCAAATTTTAAGATTCCTCAAAATTCCACGTTTCAAAAAAGTTTGAAAAAAAATTTGGAAAAAAATTTGAAAAAAAAAAAATGTTGAGTGTAATATCTCGCTGGGAATTTGCACTTTCGAAACAATATGCACTCGAGAGAGCGAATTTTCTTGGTAGCTAAGCGCGCAGATTAAAAGATCGAGGATTGGAAGGAATTGCGGAAAATATTTTTTTAGAAACGTAAAAATTCGGCTTTTCGATCGGTCGAGCGTCGATGTGACGGTCAGAGAAGTTGCGCAGGATTTAAAACTTAATCGATAACCTTTTATCCCCGCGAATCCCCTTCCACCGTACCGCCACGTTTCCTCTCTGCCTACCCACCCTCTCCGGGCGGTATTCGCGAACGCGCCAACACACTCCCGCGCGCGCGGATCCTCTCCTCTTCTCGCGCCGCTTCTAGTCCCTCATTTCGTCTCTATCCTTCTCGCATACTTTAGCGACTCGTTCCTCTTATCCTATATTCCGCGCCGTCATATCGCCCGAGCCGCACATTAATTTGGACTTCACGGTAGTATAACGAAGGATATTCTTATCGGATTAATCGTGGCGCGCGCGGTAGCTGCAAATTTTTATTCCACCTCTCGCCATTCCGCGCTCTTTCGTCTCGCAACTCGCAACTCGCGCGCGGGGTATTTCTACCTTCTCTCTACGTCGCTTTTATCATTTACTACACGTTGGCAACTAGCGGTGGATTACATATATATATATATATATGTATATATGATATATATAGACGAGATGAAATATATGTATATATAAAAGATGTACGAATACGTTGCTATACGCTATGCTGCTTTTAGCTCTATTTCTGCGCTCCAGCGTTTGCCCAATGAAATAATGAATATTCCTCTAGAAATTAGCGATACGCGGACCGGCCGCGATTTCGCGTCGCAAAAATTGACGAATGACAGTCAACTTCGAAATACTTCGCGATGTTTTTTTTCTTTTTTTTACATTCTTGAATTCAAGAATTTAAGTGGCTTTTTATTTATTTTGTTCGTCTGTGAAATTGTTGTTCACTTCTACTACGCGTCGAGAGAAAGACGAACGACAATTTTTTAAATATTTCGTAATTTTTTTTATAAAAAATTTAAGCAAATAAATGCATTAAAAAATGAAGAAATTTTTTTTTTTTTTTTTAATTTTGTCTGTGAAACAATTATTTTGAACGTAAAATTAATTTTAATCTTCGGGATTCGGTCGGAGAGACAAAATCAATTTCACCTTCGCTGCGCGGGACTCATCCCCCGAAGAGATCAATTCCGACATCTCCCCCCCCCCCCCCCCCCCCCCCTCCGCCACCCGAGAGAACGAGAAAGGATGATGGCGACAGAGTCGCGTGTTGCTGGGCGAATGCCAAAGTTTCAACGTTCGGGGTGTCGCGTGGGACTTGGATGCGGCACCCACCTGACCCCTTCGCAAACTCCCAAATCCGAAATCTCTCCCCCGTTCTGTGTACTATACGACCCAAACCTGTCAAATGATAATTTGCTCATGCGGCAAATTGAACATTCATCGGAATATCGTCGTGTAGTCTTTCGGTATACCGCGTATTTTTTTACCTTTAAATGCGATGATGCGTCACACGCATTCTCTCGCGCACTCTGCACTCGGAAAGTCTTCAATTATTAAATAATTTTTTTTTCCACGGATCTTAAACGAATAAATCATTTGCCAATCATATTCTCCGAATTTGCAGAAAATCGTAACGAAATCTTAATTTTTCGTGAATTTTTTTTTTTTTTTAATTAACTGAAAAATCATCGTCAGTTTTTCGAAAAATGTTACATTCGATAAAATTTCAATTATTGCGATAATTATCGAAATTCCTATTAATATTTTTCGACTGCACTACGATTCCGAAAATTGTCTCGAAACATCGAAAATTTATTCAGCAATAATTATTCTTTTAACCAAAAAAAGGAATATACGATGAAAAAAGATCGAGGAAACCGCGAATTTTTATCAACTATACGAATATTTATTTTCAATTCATTCGTCGGAACGCGCAACAACGCGAATGCGAGATAGAGAAGTGTCCGGTGACGCGGGTAATTACGACCTTCGCGATTTATCGGAGAACGTTGGACGCGCGAGAACTTTTGCCAGAAGGATCTCTCCGCGTCTGGTTATCGCGAATGTGTGTGTATTACGAGGAGGTAAAGTATCATTCGCGTCTCCTCCGCAACATCGAGAAGGAAGGAGCGCCGATGTAGCGAAGAAGCGGGAAGAGGTAAGTATACGGAAGCAAAGTTCCTAAGGTGATCTCTCGCCGATCGGAGACCGCAGCCGAGAGAGTTACTCCCTTCGCGATCCCATCCCTCAACGGGGAGAAATGATCATAATAACAATAATATTGAATAATAATGAATTTAATATTAATAATTATAATAATACATATATTAAAATAATAATAATAATAATAATAATAACAAAAATTAAAATAATTTTTTTTCTTTTTTAAAATTTCATTTGTTATTATTGAATTTATTATTCCGCGATATGATTATTATTATATAATCTATATAACGCCGATACGCCAAGACCCGCAACTACACCTCGAACTTGTATAATTAATAAACAAATTTACCGAAAAAAAAAAAGAAAAAAAAAACTGCCGAAGAAAAAGTTGAATAAACTTTTTGTTTTGTCTCAAAACAAAAGCTCGTAGCTAACCCCCGCGTTATCCTAAGACCCGTTATGTTTTTTTTCTCTTCCACGTTGATAAATAAATTAATAAGAAAAGTAAGCTTGAGCGAAAATTTATGAAAACAAAACTTTGACGCCCTTAGCGTTTGGGATATCAGAATAGGTGATGAGGGAATGGAAATTCTACCCTCTCTCCACCATTTTCTTTTCCACACACTACAGTGAGGAGGAAAAGGTTTGGAGCTCTTTTTTTTTTTTTTTTTTTTCATTTTTTTTTAGAGCGCAGATGCAGCCATCGCCGAGGGTACATACTATCTATATACATAGAGAGAGAGGAGATTGTACTATAGGGTACAGTATGTATGCCGTCCTACCGGTGTACGGTAGACTGACGTGCGACGGGACCGGGGGGATGGTGGATACTCGTTGCGAGACCTGTGCACCGAGAGCCTGCAGCCCACACACCGTGGTACGCGCGGTTTCCCTCCTCCCTCCTCCCTTTCTCTCTCTCTCTCTCTCTCTTTCTCTCTGTACGTACGAACAAACGCGCGAGAGAACGCGCGGGGGAGAAGCGACGGAAAAAGAGAGCTATGGCTGTATAGCGGCAGCGGCGGGTGTAATGGCCTAAACCTAAAATCGATACACTGGCGAAGAAAAACGTCGGCGGATGCCCCGGGAGATAAATGGTCGCTCATTGGAAACCCTTCTGCCTCCCTACGCCGCAGGCACCCCGCTAGCCATCCTTCTCCTACCGAGCAGCCAGCGTCGCTCTCCTCACTTCGTTCCGTCGCTCCAACTACTACGGCTGGCTACTACTCTCTACTACGGGGGAGGAGGGGGAGGGGGAGGGCTATACCACCCTCTCTCGAAGGGTGGATCCGCGCGCCCGATTCTCGCACTCCCGACCCCCCCGCCCCCCCCATCCCTCTCGCCTCTGCACCCCTTCCGTCGACCCTCCGCGCTCTCTTTCCTGGTGCACGTTATCCGGTGGTCCGGGTGGTACACGCCCGGGCATCGCAGAGAGAAATAGAGTGAGACGAAACGAGAGGAACGAGAGAGGAGTCTCGTCTGCCCGGCTCCGGTGCTGCACTTCCCGCGCTTCGCGTCCGGTACTGCTGCTACCGCTTCTCTCGTTTTTCAATCTCCTCGCATATCCTCGCGAGCTACCGTGCTGGCGCTATTCGTTCAGAGGTTTTTTTTCTTTTTTTTTGCGAGGTATTTTTTTTTTTTTTTTTTTTTTTTTTTTTTAGAGGAAAACGCGATCCTGAAGAGGCGGGTTTATAAAGAAACAGAGATTCTTTGAACTCGTCGAATGTTTGAGAATTAATTATATTGATATTGGCGGAATATTGTTCGGGAGGAAAGGAAAGGGGAGGGGGAGGAGCTTCCGATAAGTCGTTGGAAGTTATAGGATCGAGAGAATACCCGTTCGAGAGAGTTGCGCGGGTTTGGCGAGAGAAAAATTGCATTTTTGCGAAGAAATTATATCGAGTATAATTCGGTCGATTTATTGTAATTGTTAATCATAAATTACATTTAATAACAGTCATTGACCATTTTTCGGATTTTGTCGGACCATATAGCGAATTATAATTTTTTGATTATTTGCCGATTTCGATGGATTCTCAATAATTTATTGAAAAATTACTAATTTTCTGAATTAATTGCTTTTTTGATTAATTATTAATATTTTATTGGAAAAAAATTAATTATTTGCAAATTAACCGGCGTTTCGATTAATTATTAATTGTTTTTCGATGGACTCTCGAAACATCGGGTATTCGATCTTTTGGTTTTTTTAATGGTATCGTTCTTCGGAATATGCGAAATAAAACATCGCGACTACGAGAGCGCGAAAACTTGTCGTTCAATTGTCTCGCGCTCCCGGTGTAGCGGAAAATGGATTGCAAGTATAATTGAAGAACACAGTGAGAGGACACGGTAAGAGGACCATAGTGTGGAGCAGCGACCGCGAAGAAGTTGAAGAGCGATGCGAAGAGTGTTGCAAGGCGTGGTTCCTTGCCCTCTGTCGCGTTCGCCGGCGATACTATTTATATCTAAACGAACACACCGCCGAGTAGCCGGAGAGCGAATGCAACGATCTTCACGCTCTGGCGATAGATAGAGAAAGAGACGGGGGACAAGAAGAGAGAACGGTCGAGAGGCGATCGTCGGATCGCGCGCGTCCGTTAGAAACTGTCTTGTCGGGTTCTTCTACCCGAGGAGACGCTCGGGATACACCTATTCGCGATGCTGAAACCGATGTCGAGGACTTTTCACGCTTCGATAGATCCTCGCAACGACCAACTCGAGATATCGTTGAATAAATCTTTAATCAACCGGTACCGGTTTTCTAGCTGTAAAGAAATCGTCACGATAGTTTCGTCGATAAAATTAACCCTTTGATGTACGCGTCCATTTTTTTTTTTTTTTTTCTCAAATACATCGATAATAAATTTTTTTCGCGTGTCTTATTATCACAAAATACGCTTTAGAAATTTGATTCAGTTTGGGCATTCGATGTTTTAGCGAAACATTTCGCGATTTTTTTTTTTTCTTTGACTATTATACGCGAATAAATGACTGTCTTCTCAATTGTCGTTTAATAGGGGTTAATGATTCGTATTTATAGAACAAAATTGATGCGAGATCGCCGACACCGATCTTTTATTTGCAATCGTATAAATTTCTCGTCAACGAGATTTCTCTCTCGAAATTAATTGTAAATTCGCGCCGGCAAACGCGACGACGAACGATCAGTTTTGTCGCGCATCGTTCTTCCGCCGGTCTCACCCCGTCGGGGATATATGGCTCCGCGGAAAGGCGACGATAGTATCGAAACAGAAACTCGAATACTATATGATATATACTATATATACCTATAATTGTACCCTTCACCCGTAGCGTTCGGTTAACAGGTTTCCGAAAGTGGATCACAACGAGAGTCGCGTCGCAGTCAACGATACGACGCGGCGTCTCTTTCCTCTTTCCTCCGCGTTGTTTCTACGGTTCTCTCGATATAATTTCTGCACTATTTGTCCGCTGTGAACCTCTTACTTTTTCTTTTTTTTTTAGTTTGTCAGATTTTTTATTTTTTTTTTTTCATTTCGAACGATCTATAGATCATTTTTGACAAATTTATCTCGATAAAAAAAAAATATATATATCAATATAAAAATGGAATATACGAAAAAAAATGAAGGAAACACGAGTACGGAGACAAATTGAACGAATTTTAAAATTTATTAGACAACGACACCGACGACGATAACTACGAAGAGGCTAACTACTGCTAAATAGTTTGGAAGCTTTTCTATCCTTCTCTCCGCCGGATATCAACGTTATTCTCTATCTCTTGTTCACTTTCCAAGCTCTGCTCCTGCTTCTGACCCAATTTCGAGTTATCTCCGGAGGCGCGCGCGAGAGAAGTTACTTACTCCTTCCCCCCCTCCCCCCGCGCAGCATCCCGCGCCGCGCCTTTCTTTCTCTTTCTCCTCGGAGCTTCGCGTTGCTCGTTCGCGTCTTTGCCGTACTCAGCTTCAACGAGCATCGCGAACTGTGTAAAACATAACAAGACGCTGAAGCAAGTTGCGATAACTCCCTGACATTTCTTAAGCACCCTACTCGGTGTCCTCTTTTTTTTGTTTTTCTTATTTATTTATTTTTCTTGTTTTTTTTTTATTTTATTTTTTTTTTATTTTATTTTTTTATCACTCTCATATCTTCGCGTATTATATTCCGCGCGCATTTTCCGTTTTCCAACGCTTTCTAGAATTTCATTTGACTGCTCGTTGTTTGCGAGGCGATCGAGGAAAAAAAACATTTTTTCTCGATGTTTACATTGAACCTATGATTTTTTTTTTTTTGTGGACAAATAATTTATCACGAATTCGCCAAAGGGGGACAGACACCGGAGGGAGATTCGATCAACCCGCGGTGATTCATCTACCCGCGTATACGAGTTCAACATGTGCGATGATGACCGTGACCCACCATCGCCTCCTCTCTTTTGCGCCCTCCTCGACCCCCCCCCCCCCCCCCTCCCTCTGCCCACCCATCGCGCGTTCACGTGCGTAAACGCATCAGCATCAACATTCAACATCCACCTGCTGATTCAAACGGCAGCCGTAACCGTATACGCACCGGATATATATACATCGCGCGCCTATCGATATTTATCGAAAATCCGGAATACCATGACTCCGCTCCACAACTCCCCCCACCGCTCGAACCCCCGACCCGCGCGCGGCTTCTATTGCTATACATTCTGTACAGACCCTCTGTAGGTAACTACTGTACAGTATTTCTCGCTCGATTCAATAGGAAATGTCACTTGTTGCGCATAGTTTAAAGCGGATCGAGCTCCCCTCGTCGACTCGATGAAAAGCGTGATGACTGCGTCTGGCCTCTGCGTTGTACGCTCAGCTACGCACGAAACTGACGGCCAACGAAACAGCTAATTTCATCGAGTCGCGAATGGCTTTAAACGGAAAATACAAAAAAAAAAAAAAATGAAAAATTGTGAGGTTATAATCGGCTGGAAATTAAACGTGAATACAAAACAGAATAATACGCGTGATCCGTTCTTTGAATAATGACTATTGTTTCTCGTAATTATTTTATCGAAAAAAAAATAATCGACGATTTTTTTATTTGAATAAATGATTAATCATAATAATAATAAAATGATTTTTGATAATTTATTTATGAAAAAAAATCGATTTTTTGTTTTGCGGAGTAAAAAAAATATCGACTCGTATTATTGCCATTGGGTCTCGTAATTTTCTTGTCGAAAAAAAAATCGATGATTTTTTAAATTTAACACAATTTGTTTATGAAAAAATAAAAAATAATAATAAATCGCGAATGACTTGAAAAAAAGTCGCGAATGGCTTTAAACGGAAAATACAAACAAAAAAAAAAGGAAAAATTGTGAGGTTATAATCGGCAGGAAATTAAACGTGAATAAAAAATAGAATAATGCGCGTTATCCGTTCTTTGAATAATGACTATTGTTTCTCATAATTATTTTATCGAAAAACAAATAATCGACGATTTTTTTTATTAAATAAATGAATAATCATAATAATAATAAAATGTTTTTTAATACATTATTTATGAAAAAAATCGATTTTTGTTTTGCGGAGTAAAAAATATCGGCTTGTCATATGGCCATTGGAACTCGTAATTTTCTTATCGAAAAAAAAAAAAATCGATGATTTTTTAAATTTAACATAATTTATTTATGAAAAAAAAAAAATAAAATCGATGAGTGAATCAAACGAGAAAATTAAAAAAAAACCAACAAACCATTAATAGCCGATATGCCGTTTAAACGAAAATAAAAATGGTGTCACAATCATTTATTTACGAAAAAAAAAAAATCCCGAAGGTTTTCCGAATTAAAAAAATATCGTTACGAAAGCAAACTCGTAACACGAAACAACAAACACACGTAAGGTAGAGCTAATGAAAGAAAAGAAAATGAAAAAAAAAAAAAAAAAAACTGTATAGAGAGTAAGAGAGACTGGAACGAGACATTGGAAGAACTGCGCAAGTTGTTGGAGAAGGATAGGGACATAAAAGTCGAGTAATTCGGTCGATGCGCGATTCGCGGGCTCGAAGTTCGTCGCCCCGAAGTAGCGAGCACCAACGATTCATCCCAGTGTTCGTGCGGCCAAGCGACACAGCGAGCGAAGAGAGCGTTTGCCGTCTTTTCCGCTCTCTCGTAGACTCGGCATCGGGCTGTCGCCGTAGCAGGCAACAGCCGCCCCCGCCGCCCCCGCGCGTTTCGTCGGGGCGACGACGCCGCCGTCGTCGTCGTCGACGTCGTCGACGTCTACTCCTCTACCCCACTTCGCACGGGCCTTTCGCAAGTTCGCCTTCTCTCTCTCCCTCTCTCGCGCTCCGCTACCTCACTGTATTCTTGGCATTTCGCGGAGCCGGAGCCGCGTTGCAAGGTCAACAAACTTCTCTCCCCGATAAAAAAGAAACGAAGGGCGCGGGAGGGCGAGTGGCAAAAGAAGAGAAGCAAGAAACAAGGGGGGTAGTGAGAGCTTCGGGGAGAAAAGAAAACACAAAAAAAACGAAAAAAAAAAAGAGAAAAAAAAAATACGAGAGATTCTGCTGAAAGAAGAGGAGAGAAATGAACGCTCTCGGCACTCTCTGTTTGGAATTGTAACAGTCGCAACTGTGAACATCTCTTTCTTCTCAATTTTTTTTCCTCCCTCTCCGTCTCTCTCTCTTGAGAAACAAGTCGAAGACTGGGAGATTGTACGGAGTTACACTTTAAAGGGGCACTGTTCTTGCCGATTTTGTTTTCTCGGATGGGATGAACTCGAATTCTCGTGTGTGCGTTCGCCGACACGTGGATACATCGCGGTATTAGAGGGGTGGATGCACCCTCGACGCGTAATTATCATTGCTATAAAGACCCTCTTAAAATTAGGCGAAGCCAATTAGAGAAATGCGAGAGAAATCCGATTTGGCGGACTTTTTTTAAATTCTTTTCATTGCCGATTTACGATATAATGACTTATAGATGGATTACGAGAAACTGCGGCTACTCGACTCCAAAAAAATTCCCGTTAAAATATTGAAATTTCAAAATAATCGGCCATTTCGGGAAGTAAATTAACAATGAAATCACTCATCAACATTATATTAATCATTAATTAATTAAATAAATTCGCGAAATAATAATAATTATCGATATAAATTAAATGTTCCGATTGGCATCAATTTCACATTCGATCGACGCGACAACGCGAACAAAAAGGCGGAGATTGTCTGTTAGACTAATTATTTAGTGAAACGTTAAATATTTTCATCTAAACGACGTTTAACCTCTAATTTCGTGGGTTAAGCGTAGTTGTCGTTTTCGGAAAGTTGTCGTTGGGTTTTCGTCAAAGGAAAGAGAAAACCTTCAAAAAATTAAGAGGTACCGTTTCGGGAGTTTCGTTCTAATTATTTCGCAGATATGTAAAGAAAAGTGCTTCCACTTAAAAAAAAAAAAAAAAAAAAAAAAAATTGAAAAGTAAAAAATAAAAACCAAACTGCAAGTTGGCCTCCGCGGGTTGCGAGTCTCACGTATTATATCTACCGGTATAGTATGCAAAACTCCGCGACTCGTATAGTTTAGTCGTCGTCGTCGTCGCCGTCGTCGTCGTCGCGTTTCGTGTTCCCTCATCGCGTCTGGGTTTTCGGGCTCAACGCGTGAGCGAACGAGTAGAGAGCATGCGAGTTCGTCTCGCTTATTCTCGAGGTTCGGAAGGCCTCTACGCGGCCGCCGCCGCCGCCGTCCCCTTCTCGCCGTTCGACGAGTTTTTTTGACTCTATGCATCGCCCTCTCCGGTTCTCCCGTTCGCTCTCTTCGTAACCCTGTGCCAAACAAGCGAGAGGAGCGCCCAGGCGACCGGCGGCAGCAGCGGCAGCGCACAGCACAGGCAGGCGAACTGTTTTGCCTGCGGTTCGGGCGGAGGCTACAAAAAGAATTTGGAGTGTCGCGCACCCTCGCGTTTTGCGACCTCTCGCGAAAAGGGAACTCCGCAAGGCGGATAGAAAAAAAAAAAAAGAAAAAAAAAAGAAAATTGAAAAGCAAAGTAAATAGGAAAAAAGCGTAAAAAAAAAAAATAAAAAAAATAGGAACCGCAAAAAACACATGCCGTCGAGTGGCTCTGCTACTCGGGGGAGCGCCGAGCTCCACGCGAGAGCCAGTCAATCCACGAGAAAACCTTTCGTCCTCGTCAAGCAATACTCTCGTTTCCAATCAGAATTCGTAATAGGCGGCTCTTTTTTCGGTAGAAGGGGCATTTTTTTTTTTTTTTTAATCGCCATTTTTTTTTTTTTTTTTTTTTTTCGGAAGGTTGAATACGAAAAATAAATAGAAGAGATACGAGATAGAGGAAGGCAAAGGGCCAGAGCCCGGAAGCGTTCGATGCTTCGACTAACCGAAACGGTAGATAGAGGAGAACGCGGCAAAGGCACACACAGCATCGCAGTGGCGAGGCGGGCAATACGTATAATATATTCGTATTAGAGAGATAGAGAGACGAAGATTAAACGGGATAGAGTAGCGCGGAGTAGGTGCGCGCGGATACGTACAGTTTTTTAACGACCGAATTTTCTGGAGCCGCGAGAGAGAGAATTTCGGGGGAAGTAGTGGAAAACGCGAACGGTACGTTCACCCTTCCGCGAGCCGACGATGGTGGTGGTTCGTAGGTTGAGAGGCAAAAATACGAGAGGAAAAAAAAAAAAAAAAAAAAAAAAAAAAAAAAGAGCAACGCGAAGGAAAGGAAGCCGGCGGCATGAAAAAACCGCCGTTGGCTGCACATTCGTACGAACGTTTCTGCGACTGCGAATGTGTAGCGATAGCGCTTACACGTACGTGTGTCCTTTGACGGACGCACTGCGCCCTCTCGCATTGCCATCGATCGACTCGGCAATATCGTCGAAGGACCGTACTGTGTGTGTATATATATCGATGTATATATATCGATGTATACACACCGCTATATCCCCGCGTTTTGTTTATCTTTTCTCACCGAATAATACCACCCGCGTAGTGCACGACTCGGAAACAAAATTGAGACAACATTCGATATAGTTTTTCGAGAGAATTGTTTTCGTATCGGATGACCGAAACCGGAAGTTCCTGTCTTTCAGAAAAACGCGAACTCTTCGGAAAATAGAAATTTTATTCCGAATAACTCGTGGAAAAGCGTCCGCCATGGAAATTTTGACGGTTAAAATAAAATACGGAAAAATCCGTGTAACATACTGTTTTTACGAATATAAAGCCTAAAATTCATGAATACGCGCGATATTACGATATAATATGAAAAAAAAAAAATCTTTTTTTTTTTTTCAATTATTTCCGTGTTTCTCGCGCCTATTTCGCTTCGCGTTTCCCTACAGCCGACAAAACACCGTCGATGGCTCTTCTATCGAATTTACGTTCCTTCTGCTCAATCTATATACATAAATAAGTTATAGCTGCGTAAATAGTACCCTGGCAACGAGTTTTGAGGCCCGCGATTTCGATTTGATCCCCCAGCGATGTCTCGAAGACGTGTTTCTGCTTTACCATCGGAATACGAAACTATCGAACGCTCTCCGCTGATTCGTCTTTATTGGACATTTTTTCGCAATAGAGACATTTCTTTGTATCTAAAAATCGTATTTACGACGGACGAAACCTCCGAAAGAATTTCGAATAAATTTTCCAAGAGACCCCCGACGCGGGGGAGGGGGGTGGGGGGCCGCGCGGCGCGGACATTATAAACGCGAATTCGAATAATTCAAAGCTTTTCCGACATAGTTAAACTGCTGCGAACTATAACCCAACACATAGCGTGCGCATGATACAGTGATACATTATGCACTCTCGAGAGTCTGGCTGCGTGCTTAGCGCTCAACTCGTTGGCGTGTCTCGTCGATTCTCTCTACAGAATTACTCCAAACAACGTGAAACAACCGATCCTCGCCTATGTTCAACGTGTACGCTATTCGATTCGAACGAACCTTCGTGACTGTGTATATGCACCGGCATAATGGGTACAACTTTTTTTTTTTTTTTTTTTTTTTTTTTTTTTTTCGTTCTTCTCCTCTCGTTTATCGTATTTCCCTCCCGCGTGCATTCGCACGGAGGGCCTCGATAAAACACGACAGTCAATTCATAAATAACCATGTATTCGATATCCGAAGATAAGTGTATCCTCCGCGTACGGCGTGTACTCCCAACGATGTTATTAAACATGCGAAGGTAAACGATCTCTTCGCGGCAATAAGATTTTATCGGTTCATCCCGTATAATAACGATCGACTCTTTTATTTGGAAATAATTATTATCGATAGTTTGATTATTAATAACGCATTTATAGAGAGCAACTTTTTTTTTTTTTTTTTTCGGACGAATGGATAATCCGCGGGATATCGAGAGGCTCCTCGCGATCGTCTGTATCGGCATAATAATTATCGTCGCTATCGATAAGACATTCGTAACCGTGTCGGTTTTTCTTCGATTTTTTTGTATGGGGATCGGCAACAAGGTATCGGAATGATACTTGTTGGGGTAATCGAAAAACACGTTAAGGGGAAGTTGAACAACTTGAATTACCGATGAAACGCTTTCGGAGCACTTTGAACTCCGTTATCAGTGTCGGAGGTTCTGGGAATATCTTGAATTTTTTTTTTTTTTTTTTCGATAATTTTTCGATATTCAACAAAAAAAATGCGATTTTTTCGCTTAATTTGCCTACCGAGAAGTAGATATTTACTTCGAAAGATATAATTTAACTATTTTATCTATTCGATTAATCGAAGATTTTTATCCGATCGATTGCATCCCAATTCTGACAGTGACGAGTCTTAAGCAAAATGAATATCGAAACCCATTGTGCGACGATAAAAAATCGAGATATCATCTATTTTCGAATAGATAATGTGTTTCTTCGTGAACAGCTCTATAGATTTGCTACGCTTCGAAGAAAGGTATACTTATGAAGCGGAGAGCAACTGTAGGGTTAGTTATATCGATGGGGAATCCGAGTTGAAGTGAACACCGACGTGGGTCAACCGGTCGTCGACGACCTTGACCACCGCGAGAGTAATCACCGAGCGTAGTGTGCATCGAGCGCTATTTTCTACTCGCATTCGTAGAGAAACACATCGAAGAAAAAGTTAAAAAAAAAAAAAAAAAAAAAAAAAAAAAAAAAAAAAAAAACCTTACGATGTCATCATCCGCGCTGTCGTACAGTCCGCGTCATTCTCGATTCTTCTGTTATGTTTGCACCGGTCAAATTGCCTTTGGCGATGTTTACTCGCGAGACAAGAGACGGGTTGGGAAAGAAAAACACAGAAAAGACGCGGTGTGGGAGAAGGAAAAAATTGGCATAGAAGATGGTGCGAAACTTCGACTAGAAACGTCGTTTCTTTGCTCGTAAGATCGCCAGCTGTGGTATTGAATTTTTTTATATTCGCGAATCGATGAATCGAACGTTACGATAACGAAAATCAACATTTCTCGCAGAAGAAAATCTATTTTCCAAATTAAAAAAAATGAAAAAAATCAATATATATATTTTTACACGGAAATATCTTTTTTTATTTTTACGAATCGTTAAACTCGACGAAAAACAATTTTTTCACATTTTTATTAAAATTGAAGTTTTTTACGGACAATTTCCGTGTTCAACTCCGTCGCGCGGCCTATCGACTTAGAAATAAATCGATTCTTCGATGTTTTTCAATATTCTTAGTTCAACGCGGAAACTTTTTTTTGTTTGTTTTCTAACCTAAAAAAACGATAAAATTTCGGTCGTAGATACTTTTTGGAACGAAGTAACGAAGTATAAAAGATTCCGCGAGATTTTATTTATATTCAGAAATGACCCGCATTATCCGCGTTTCTCGAGCGATTTCGCACAGAAACAGCGTGTGCACAGAGGCTAATACAACGTGCACGATCTACAGCGGTGAGTAAGAAACCGCGAGCGGCAAGGTCGGGAACGCGCGCTGCACTCTCGATCCACCTCCGGCATCTCCTTCTCGTTGCATGGTTACCCTTTCTATGGTATTATATATCTATATATATCGATGTATAGCGACGTACGCGCGCAAACTGACCAAAAGGATATCCACGAGGTACGAAACACCCGTTAAGCGCACACTTATTGTGCTCCCGGGGCTCTCGCGATCTTCGTGCCTCCGAGAATACATATATGCACTCAACGTTCAATTCTACCTCTTTCAATACATCGCGCGAGCATTTCTAATGGACTCTGATCGCTGACGTTACACTTCCTCTTCTGACTTCTCGGCATATTGTTTACCTGTTGTTTATCTCGATTATTCCGATTTTCTTTTCTTTTTTTTTTTTTTTTAATAGACAACAGAGCTAAACGTTGTCGTCGTTTACACGATAAATATCACAGAGTTCAAGAAATTTGAACTCTGCGAATATGCAATCGCGATATAGGAAACAAATTGATTTATTCAAGATAACGATTTTTTTTTCAATGATGTTACGATGGAATTAGATTGATGGTTTGTTCCTTATTACGACTTTATTATTATTATTATTTATATAATTACGAGTTTATTTATTATTATTATTGGTTGATTATTATTATTATTATTATTGACTATTTCTTACATTTATTCGCTGTTTTTTTAATTAAATTAAATTTTCTTCCCTTAGCTTGAGCGCTAATTTTATTTTTATTTTTAGTATCTCACGAAGGACACTTTTTCGTGATTTTTTTTTTCCATTTCACCAAAAACGACTTTAGAATATTACAAAACGGCGAAAAATCATGGTTCGAAAAAAACGTATGTTTGTGTATCAACCGCAAAAAAATAAAATTCTCGATTTCGAAAAATTGCATTTATTAATTGCTTTTAAAAAATATTGATTTTCGATGTTTTGAATTTTACGAAAATCGGAAATCCGAGTTTGAGAGTTGTGCGAAAAAGTTAATTTTCAAATTTGGTAAATCTCGACGATTTCCCGAGCGAAGACTACGATAGAAAGATGCAGAACGTCGTGAGAGAAATTTCGTCGACTGAAAAAATTAAAAAAAAAAAAAAATTCTGACGAAACGCAAGCCAAAAAAATAAAAATCTCAATTTTAGAAAATGGCATTTATTAATTGCTTTTAAAAAATATTGATTTTCGATGTTTTAAATTTTACGAAAATCGGAAATCCGAGTTTGAGAGTTGTGCGAAAAAGTTAATTTTTAAATTTGGTAAATCTCTACGATTTCCCGAGCAAAGACTACGATAGAAAGATGCAGAACGACGTGAGAGGAAACTCGTCGACTGAAAAAAAAGAAAAAAAAAAGAAAAAAAAATTCTGACGAAGCGCAAGCCAAAAAAATAAAAATCTTGATTTTGGAAAATTGCATTTATTAATTGTCTTTAAAAAATATTGATTTTCGATGTTTTGAATTTCCCGAAAATCGGAAATCCGAGTTTGAGTGTTGTGTGAAAAAGTTAATTTTCAAATTTGGTAAATTTCGACGATTTCCCGAGCGAAGACTACGATAGAAAGATGCAGAACGACGTGAGAGGAGTCTAGTCGACTGGAAAAAAAAAGAAAAAAAAATTCTGACGAAGCGCAAGCCAAAAAAATAAAAATCTCGATTTTGGAAAATGGCATTTATTAATTGTCTTTGAAAAATGTTGATTTTCGATGTTCTGAATTTTCCGAAAATCGGAAATTCGAATTTGAGAGTTGTGCGAAAAAGTTAATTTTCAAATTTGGTAAATTTCGATGATTTCCCGAGCGAAGACTACGATAGAAAGACGCAAAACGACGCGAGCGGAGTCTAGTCGAGAGGAAAAAAAAAAAGAAAAAGAAATTCTGACGAAGCGCAAGGTCGAGAACGGGGTAAGGTTTTGCCAGTTCCTCGGGACGTGAAGAGTGAGTCGAGGCTTGTTGGCGTGTGTTAGAAGGCTCCGGGGCAGCTTCGCCGCGGTTTAATCAACGCAAACTAAGCAAAAGGATATACATTCGAGTTGGCCGCGGCGAAGGCGACCCGTTAGCGCGCACGAGAGAAGCGGAGCGTTCATTTATTGTACGATCTCCTTGCCTCCGCAGAAGAAGAAGCGAGGAGCGCGTTATCCGCGCCGCGCCGCACGAACCCCGCCCATCTTATGCATCCGAGAGCTCCCGGTCGATCATCCTGATGCACGTGCACTGGTCTTCGAAGCTCTCGGTGAAATTAAATCGAACGAGATAGGAAATTTTCGTTACCAAAGAAACGGTGGGAATGTGTTCGGCTTTGACGAGGATCGCTCCCTCCCCCTCCATCCCCCTCCCGCCCTCTTTTCCGCGCGTTTCTCCGCCCGCTGATCTTCTAACGGGGTGTTGCTCTCTCGAGTCTCGTGTGGTACTCGGATAGTTTAACGGGTAAAACGTAGAAATAGATAAGTGATTGGGATGCGGATGCATTCGCGAACGACAACGAGTTAATGAATTGAGGTTATTGCACGAGGTTCGCGTTCTCTCGTTGCTCTACAGGAGTTCATTGCAATATTTTTCGATCGATCAATTTTAGTCAATTTTAACGCCACGGATATTAAAAAAAAAATTAATATGACTTCCATTGATATTTCCGCGGAGGACATCTTTATTAAATACGATTATCACTTTGTACGATACGATGACAAAGAACCATTTTATTGGAATTTAATATTAATATAAATACGAAATAAAAAATTTAATAAAAAAAATAATAATAGTCATAATAATAATATCAATTTTTTTTATTCGGGAAATTTTAAACGACATTTCTTGGAGCATTTTTTTTTCTCTCGAGAAGATATCTTACGATAAAACTTAGAAAAACGGTAATAATTACTCCTATCTCAATCGCAGTCGCTATCGAACTGTTGGAGCGAAGCCGCATGTAGAACTCGTTAATTAAAAAAAAAAAAAAAAAAAAAAAAAAAAAGGACCGAAGCAGCTCAACAAACTATCAAGATAAAGAAGCCAGTAATCCGCGCACTCAGCAGGTGCTCATTTGAGGCGAAGTTTTTTTTTTTTTTTTTTTTTTTACTCGACGATTAAAATATTGAATAGGCGATACATCGTTTCGTACGCTCGCGAGGCGTCGCTTATAGTCTTTTATACAAAATACTATCCGTGGAAGCGAAGGAAGATGGGCGCTAATGGCGAGAGGGCGAGAATGAGATGGTAGAAGGGAGATGCCCCCAGCATCATTACCCCCGGTACATTATCTAGGAGCAGGTAGCCTCCGGAGGCGGTGGCGCACGAAGGTCCAGCCGTGCATCGAGCAGTTCGAGACGCATGGATGCAGTATGGCGGTTGGACGATTACTTATGGCGCTCAATCCTTGCAGCCGCTATATACTATATTACATTACGATGTATCCTTGTAAAGCCGCAGAAAATACCGGGGCTAATTGAAACACTCGATCTTAAAACATCGCGACGTTCAAAATCCTAACCTAAAATTTTTAGAAATCGCGATATTCTTCGATTGAAGTCATTCGAAAAATCGCCTTTCGACGAAATGGTCGATAAAAGGGTTTTTTTATGACGCCTGAAATTACCGTCGTCTTTATTATTACGAAAACATAAAAAAATAAAAAATTTGAAAAAAGCGATACGCAAAAATTTTTTTTCGAAAAATCTTAATGGACGGAAAAAAATGTTATTGCCGAATAAAAATTTTTTCGAAAATATTTCAGATGGGTTTCCGGTTCCCATTATTATCGTAGCAAATTTACAAATATAAAAAATTTTGTAATAATGAAAAAAATGTTTTTATAAATGTCTCAAGTAGCCCCGGTTTCCTTTATTATCACAGAAGCGCATCTACAAATATAACCAATTGAAACACTCGTTATTGAAACATCGCGACGTTCAAAATCCTAACCTAAAATTTTCAGAAATCGCGATATTACTTCGATTGAAGTCATTCGAAAAATCGTCTTTCGACGAAATGGTCGATAAAAGTGTTTTTGTATTACGCCTCAAATTACCGTCGTCTTTATTATTACGAAAACACCAAAAAACAAAAATGAAAAATTAAAAAAAAGCTATACTCAAAAAAATTTTTTCGAAAAATGTTAATGGACCTAAAAAAATGATATTGTCGAATAAAATTTTTTTCGAAAATATTTCACGTGGGTTTTCAGTTTCTATTATTATCGTAGCAAATCTAAAAATATAAAAAATTTTGTAATAATAAAAAAAATGTTTTTATAAATGTCTCAAGTAGCCCCGGTTTCCTTTATTATCATAGAAGCGCATCTACAAATATAGAAGGTCTTGACTCGCTGACCGGGAGCTATGCTCGACAGGATATGGTACGCTACTTCTCCTCGTCCTTACCGGTGTATACCTATCATCCGATGATATTTATGCTTTACGGTAGGTGCCTTGCAACACCTTATAAAAACCTTCGCTATTCCTACACCCCTATAGATATATCGCTCTGTATACACTTACGAACGATCTTTCGTATTACTCAAATTATTTTTATTCGCGTCTCCGCGCGTTGTTACACCGCGAGAGTTCACTGACATTTTCATATGCGCGAGAAAAGATGCTGTATTTTCCATCTCTGTGTATCCCTACGCGCGTACGTCTGTCCGTCTGTCTGTGTGCGTATATACTTTTCTACCGTATCCTCTCCGCTTCGTCTTCTTCTTGTCCAGAGGCCATATGCACCGAGTAAAGTGGAATTCCTCGCAAGGTTGCGAACTTGCTTCCCGCGTCCTTGCCGAGGCGCGGAGAACTTTTCTCTTATCCGGCCGCATCTTTCTCCTCTCTTCATTCTCTTAGTCGATTTATTTCTCTATCCGCGACGCGCACAAAGCGCGAAGTACGAACGGAGTGTCTGTCACGCGGCGGAAGGCATCGTATTTACCGATCTCAACTAATCAGACGGGGGAGGGGAGGGGGAGGGGGAAAGGGGAGGAAAGGGAGGAAAGGCCTCTCGCGGTATAAGGTACCGCGACCGCTCGCGGAGTTTTCTTTGCCTACTATCTCGCGGCAACGGAAATCGATGTCCGTAATTACGTAGAAAGCACGGAGCGACGCCTCCTACCGATCGCACGCCTTTTCCTCGCGTTCAAATGATTTCCAGCGCGGTAGCCAACAGCAGCAACGGCAGCATCACCGTCGATGCTGAAGTAGCAAATTACAGACGTGTGATTTTCCGTAAAACTGGTTTAACCGCCGTCGAGGTGGGTCTCTCCCGTTCATCCCGATCGTATCAACCCCTTCATTATCGCGGTGGCGCGTTTCGCTTACCCCTCGCGACATTAAAACTCAATCACATGTTCTTCTAGCGTCAATTTACGCATTTTTTTAAAAGTTCATCCGTAAATACGGAAAGTAAAAAAAAAAAAATTTATTGAAATAAAATTCATTCGAGTGAAACGAGAACATTTATTTGCGGGAAAGAAACTTTTTTCACCAGTTTTTCTCCCATTCATTTGAAATTTTTTTTTTTTTTTTTTTCAAAAAACGATCTCCGACAATACGAAAAAAAAAAATTTATATCGAAGGTGAATATTCTTTCAAATAAAATAAAAATGTGCACGAATTTTTTTTTTTTTTCGTTTTTTTTTGCATAATTTTTATAATTAAAGAAATTGCACTTACGTAATACGAAACTCAAAAAAAAATCGTATTGACGCGAATAAAAAATAATTGCATCGAAGCAATTTTTTTGCAGAAGCGATTCAACGCGCCTACATTATTCACGGATACTTTGCACCCGAAGAAGAGCCATTGGCATTAATAATTCCAGTGACCGCGTCACGCATGAATAATTCTATCGTTGCCATCCTCCTCTCGAAAAAAAAAAAAAAAAAAATCAAAGTTCACAAGAGAACCGTATCGAGTAATTCCCCGGTAGAACTCTATGCTGCAAGTGCTCGTAATCAATTCCTATCTTCCATTCATATACTCGAGAAAATAATATTCCATCGATGTATCTCCGATCTCGTCAGTTCTGCGCTCCGGTATAAACGTTACTATACACATATCTCGATCGTTCGGCGTTGTAATAACTCATGGCAGCGAGAGAGTCTCGTATAACGCCCGTCGGGACGCATCAGCCCAGGAAATGCTTGAAAAGTTGACTATAACCAACGAGAGAGAATTCTAAGAGAGAGAGAGAGAGAGGCTGGGCGTGTTATGCTCTCTCGCGAGAGATCACTGAAAAATCCATCAGTCATATTTTTCCGAAGAACCGGGTGATCGCGAAGGGTTAGAAGTGAGAAGGGAGAAGAGAGACGAGAGAATCGTGAAAACCGGTTCATGCGGTACAACGCACTTACACATCATCTCGCCGTAGAGAGATGCGAGAGGAGATGCAGTCGCGGTTTAGTTCGCGCGCGCGCGCGCCTCTTTCTCACTCTTTTGGTCTTTTCATCTCTTCGCCTCGGACTTCGTTCTCCGTCGTCGTCTTCGTCACGGGTTTTAGTACATCGCAGTCGTTCGAAGAGAGGCGCGAGTGAGAGGCAAAAGGAGCGCTCGAGACCGAGTGTAACGGAAGCCGCAACAGCCGCACGCGGATTCTCGTTTTCATTTTTTGCCCTCGAACTCGAAGGTAGCCAGAGAAAGAGAGAGAGGCGAGAAAGGAAAGAGAGTAAGAGAGAAAATCGAGCAAAACTCATTGGCGGGTGTGGTTGTGCACCGTGATCTCGAACGTTGCTACTGCTACTGCGGCTGCTCTGCGGATCTTCGGGATAAAATTCAACAAAAACGACGAAGCCGTTAGACCCGCTGCATTCGCAAGTTTATAGTAGTTGTGTAGGTATATACATTTTTTTTACATTTTTTTTTAATGTATATACTAAATATATATGTGTATATATAGTATGTATATATATATATATATGAATGGGAGGAGTGCGCTAGATTCGTAACTGACGCTGATACTTGTAGGTATATTATTCTTACGTATCACGGTCTACGGGTAGGAAGTAGCAAGAAAATATACGAGAAAAGTAAACGACAAGAAGTCTACTTTTTTTTTTTTTTTTTTTTTTTTTTTTTTTTAGAGAGGCTGAACTTCAACTTCTCCGCTTCAGTAGCCGTGCGAGGATTATAGGTAGAAACGCGAATCGTAACTCCGCAGTCTCGACGACCGAAGAAAAATTAAACACATTTTTTTCGTAAATTTGTTTATTTTTGTTGCCCTTCTGGAACTATAATTAACCTATCGAATACCGCAGTAATAATCGCATGGGGAGGAAGTTGAATGGCTGAGAGCCGCGCCTATCTGTAATATCTATAGCACACATCGATAACCATTTCTTATTATTCTGTACACCTATTATGTTATATATATATGTATATATATGGAGTAGAATTTTTTTTTTTTTTATTATTAAGTATCGCGTGTATGAGGGACCAGCGAGCTTCTGCGTCGACGATGATGAGGATAATGACGATGAGGAATAGATCGAAAACGCCTTGGCTAACATTCAACAGCGAGAAAGCTGCGCTACGGAGATCACGCTATAACGCCAGTAGGAAACTGGTTTACTTGTTGCAAGCGACGCGAGAGAGGCCCCCGAGAGAACCTCTCGTGCATAGGATAGGCCACTCTTCGCGGACACTCGGAATATCCGCAGCTGCAGCCGCCGGTTAAAAGTCGCGAGAGGAAATATATATATGATGAGAAATTGATAGGCTAAGCAACGCTATACCGGTGCAGCGAAGTTTTTTTTTTTTCATCTCGATAACCTATCGCGGAAGCTGCGCGGTCGGTAAAAATTGTTGCGATATTTGAGATTTTTTAATGACTAATTTGCATTTATCGCAATTTTAATTAAAATAATTTTTTTTTTTTAAACATCGAGTAAAGTTTTTGTAAATAAATAACTGAAATTCTTTAATTTTTTTTATTGAAATTCAATAAAAAAAAACCGGACGCGAAGCGATAATTTTTTTCGAAGAGAAAAACATCGCGGGACGCGTACGATTTACAAGTTTTTCTTGCGTCAAAGATCCGCGTCGGTATATGCTTTGCATAAAACGACAAAAAAAAATTGTTAGAAGAAGATACATGTTGAAACAACGCGAAGAAGAGAGGAATCGCGGAGTGTACGGAGTCAAGGCGCCTCCAGGGTCGGGGCGCACGCACCTGCGTGCCTAGTGCCCGTGTACCAGCGTCGCGGTATATACCAT
Source organism: Cryptus viduatorius (assembly GCA_964006125.1). Taxonomy (NCBI): domain Eukaryota; kingdom Metazoa; phylum Arthropoda; class Insecta; order Hymenoptera; family Ichneumonidae; genus Cryptus; species Cryptus viduatorius. The sequence continues at coordinate 7,573,207 of OZ023223.1, forward strand.
ATATATATATATATATTTGTTGCACACGAGAAGGAGAGAAAAGCTCCGTAGTCGCGAGAAGAGCCGAGTTTTGCATCGATGCATAATTACGTTCTAACGAACGCTGCGACGTTGCGACGAAGCGCGCGAGTGGTGTGCCGGATAGTAATATACAAGAAATGGGTTTAAACTCCCGCTGTTTGCTGCGCTGCGACTTCATCCTCGTTCTTTCTCTCGAATCCGAACGGAGAGATACCCCGTGGTTACGAAAAAAAAAGATACCTATAACGATCCAAAGTATCGCGAAACGAGTTGCGGTATACGCAGGGCGCGAAGAACTACGTAGCGAACGATCGCGGAGTTGTTCCCGACTAAACGAGCAACGAAAGAAGAAGAAGAAGAAGTCGCGGAGGAAGAATAAGAAGTAAATGGAAGAGCCAACTTCCTCCGCGACGACCGTAGAACGAGAAAATTATGACGAAAAACGCGAGAAGCACATGAACGAGAAAGAGGCGTAGACGAGAAGCACGAGATCGAGGGAAGTCTCTTTGGTTCGATGTATTAGATAGCAGGATGAAGGACTCCGGGATTATAGGGGTCGAGAGTCCGTTAAAACGTAGCGATGTTCGGCAATTTATGGTTTTTTCTTCGATCGACGAAAAAAATCGAAAATTATTCCGTCAGTTCGGAAAATATTTCAAAAAAAATTTTGCTCGTTGAAAAAAGAAATTTCGTCAATTTCTGGTTTTTTCTTCGACCGACAGAAAAATCTAAAATTATTCCGTCAGTTCGGAAAATATTTCGAAAAATTTTTTGCTCGTTGAAATAAGAAATTTCGTTGATTTCTGGTTTTTTCTTCGACCGACAGAAAAATCTCAAATTATTCCGTCAGTTCGAAAAATATTTCGAAAAATTTTTTGCTCATTGAAATAAGAAATGTCGTCAATTTATGGTTTTTTTTTCGACCAACAAAAAAATCTAAAATAATTCCGTCAGTTTGGAAAATAGTTTAAACATTTTTTCGCAATTTGAAAAAAAAAGGTTATCATTTTTTTTTTTTTTCCTGTTTTACCAAAACATCGAAACTTCGTTTCCAAGTAAACAGATCGCGAAAAATACTTTTCTTTGACCTTAAAAAAATTCATCAACTATTTTCCGACGCGAAAGAATTTTTTTAGATTTTTATGTCGTTCGAAGAGAAGACGATTTTTTTTTCCGAAAGTCTTTACGATTTAGTTAACTCGAATCCCTTTAAACAGAAAGATAAGGCGAAGCCCCTGAGAAAACGACCGGAAAAAGAGATCGCAATCCGGAAAAAAAAAAAAAAAACGAGAAACATCGAGCCAATGCTCGTAGAAGGATTTAATCGTGTCGAAGAACTTCATCGGAAGAAGTCGAAAGCTAGAAGCCTTCGAACGAAGAGAAGCGAAAACTAAGGTAAGAGCAGTTAAGAAGCGCTTCGCATTGGATGCGTAGGTAAAGAACCGAAGTAAAATGCGGTTGAAGACGTTAATGGGGGGAAAAGCCTTGCGGCAGTGCAGAACGGAATGGGGAGTCGTCGGACGCAGATAAAGAAAACGAAGACGAAGACGAAGACGCGTAGACGAAGAAGCTGAGGACGGAAACCTAAAAACGAAGTGTAGATGAGAGTGAAGCGATGCTGCGGAAGATGCTGCGGTGCATTTTCGGAAGATTCAACGACGAAGGAGAAGACCCGCAGCGAAGATTGCGAAGAAGACGATAAAGAGAAGAGTCGGATAAGTTTACTATAGGAAGACCGAGAAAGCGAGGAAAGATATTCTTGGCATTGCGCGACGATGCAACATCCCCAACTGTCCCCATCCGTCATCTAGGATGCAGACGGGGCTGCTGCTGCTGCTGCTGCTGTCGCACAGCGCGAGTGTATATATCGCGGCGGAGTACATAGCAAAGCTATAACGCTCCGGCGTGCATCAGTCCGTTTCACCGCTTCAGACCATTTTGCTCTTCAGAGTGGGTGCAACAGTAAAAAAAAAGGAGAGAAAGAAAAAAACGAGAGAAGAACGGTAGTGCAGAGCGTCGGTCGTCGTAATCACCGGATCCTACGGACGCTAATGACTGCGCGAGTTTAGCCTTTTGCACCGGTTCGCAACAACAGCGGCGTTAAAGCTTTGCGTTGAATAAAAATGGACGAATATGGATCGTAAAAAAAAGTCGACATTCGAGTTTGAAATTAAAATCGCGGTTTACTGACATTCGTTCGGAATACTTTTCTCTTTTTACCGGCGGAAAAGTTTTCCGTGAAATTTTAGAAAAAATTACGAACTTTTGAAAAAACTTCGTAATTTTGAGATAATTTTTTTCTTTAACTTTTTAATAAAAATTAATCAAATAAGATATTAATTAAAAAAAAAAACAATTAATATATAAATAGTCGCCTTAATTAAATTGAATTTTATCGAAATATTTTCTCGTCGGAATTTTGATGAATTTTTAAAAATGCGTTTTTGGCTGCGCAGCAAAATGCGCGCGCGCATCGCTGAACGATATTTCTTATGCATACGAGTTTATTGGCAAAGTCGAAAAAAACTCAGCGTCGGTCAAGTTTTATGCTGCGTGTCCGACGTCGAAACGCGCGCCCGCGAACGATAGAACGAACGCACGGACAGGTTCGCAGGTATTCGATCATCATCCGCCGGTTTCACCGATGTTCGACGGGGGATGAGGATAGAAGCGTATAGAAGAAGAGAAAGAGACGGAAAGAGTACGAGAGAGAGAGAGAGAACGAGGGGACGTGCCCGGCCGTCCGTCCGTCCGTTCGTTGAGTCCGGGACCAGCGGAGAGCTCAGCGAACGTCCGTGGAAAAGAAAATGCCGATACGATCGGTCATCTCGAGGCGCGTATTCACGCCGCCACTCCACACATCGCGTCGCTATGCTCCTGCGCTCTTACTTCCAATCGCGCTTCTGCTCGGCTCATCCAATAATACTCGGCAGCTAACTAAAATCCGATTATACACCATCACCTGCATACAAAGCGCACTGCCTCTCGTCGTGTTCACGTAAAAATACATTTTTTCTATTCTTTATTATTATTATTATTATTATTATATATATATATATAGTCTTGTCAATATATTATTTTGCACGAATGGAACGACGGCTTTTATATACTGGCAATTCGAAAATCGAGGCGAATTTTTAATTTTTTTTTTTAATGAGACCTCCGTAATATTTTTTTTTTAATAAAAAGATATAAAAAAATCTTATGTTTTTTCCCAACGTCCCTGATATTTTTTTTTTTGCAAAAAAGTGTGTTTTTTCACACGAGTGCTACAGAAGAGTGTCATAAAAGTATTATTATAGAGTCGCAGAAAAAAAAAATCCACTTGATTTTCCGCATTTCGAAGTATTATCTAAATCTACCCCCGTAAAGATTCTTATCCCAGAAATCGAAAAAAAAAAAAAAAATCGATCGCACGTAACAAATTTTCAGGTCGTCGAGAAAATTGTGTAGCTTATCCTTACATCCTTACATGCGGCACAAAATAGTTTAAGTACAGCGCGATCTATTGACTCAAAGATATAGATCTTTATATGAATGTGTGTAAATAATACATATATGTATATATATATATCCGTATGCGTAGGTATGTTAGAATTGAATAGGGTGATCCGATGTTGCTGTGTACCCACTGTGAAATATCCTCGATATAAAGGCAGTTATATAGAGAAGCGAGACACGATCTTTGCAGCACTTCTGCACGCACGCGTTTTCGCTCACGCATCGGCGATACATATGTAACTATAATATACATGTAGATATTTATTATATACGAAAAAAAAATGATATATATGTATCATTTACTGGTGTTCACTCGTGCGTATATATACATATATTTATATATATATATACACACGAATGAGCGCGTGAGGGCGCGCGATCGCCAGCGAGTGGCCGTCGACCACCGCGGCCTCAGCAGCGGCAAGCAGCAGCATTAAAACCTCGATATCTGATCGTGCGCGTAGTCGGTGCAACATCTTCGCACGCCTCATAGCCATGGCTCCGAAGTCGTCTCTCCGCACAGCCTCTCATCTTTCTACCCCTCTCTCATTCTGGCTATATAACTTCGTTCACGATAAATCGGAGCCTCGTCCGGCGACGTCCGACATATGCCGACGCCTGTTGATCCCCCCCTCCCCTCCCCCGCCCCGCGCGCCTGTGCGCGAACCCTACAACGGCATGAACATCGTATACCCCTTTCGCGCTTCTCCATCGGCATCTTTCTTCCATCTCTAACCGCCTATATACTTTTACATACTTCGAGTTTGTTTCTCGAGCTTCGATACCTACCAGAGCGATCGTATTTCTTACGAGAAGATCGGATACGTTTTCAGATTCTGCGCAGTTTAGACGCAATCGGGTGGATAGCGATTGCCGAAATTGTTGGTAAAATTTTTTTTATTTTTTATTGTTTTTTTTTTGTTGGTATTCGCGCAGGAGATGAGATAATCGGAGATTTTTTTCTATGATGACGCGTTCGGAAAAAAATCGATCGAATCTACTAAGATGGCGCTCGCGAGGGACGTGACAAATACTTCGTAAATTAAAAGAAATATTTAGTTGATCGTTGTGATTTTTAGTTAAATTAATTGTAATGAACCGATTTAACGATTTAAACGATTTTTTTTCTCTCTCTCGCTCTCTCATCGCCGTATTCGCCTACTCTCCCCTAAGAGAAATTCTTAGTTCGTCTAAAGGAAAAACATTGAAACAAACATCGTTTTTCCTTTAGTAATTCGATTCAATATACTATATATATCCCCAACGATTCAGTATTTACTTATTTATTGCTCCAGAAATTTTTGCACGCGGCATACCTTGTTCTGGATCGTGAAGATCGCGAAGCCGTATCGGTATGAAAGCCCATCGTCTATAGGAGCCGTAGCCTTCTATAGGCCCGGCGTCGTACCAGAGGATAGATACTAATTACAACGGTTACTTGCGCCACTCCGGCAAAAAGTTGATTATCCCGGACGAGCGTACCACTCGCCCAGGCGATAAAGAGAACGAGACGAGAGGTAAGAAGACTACAGGATCGCGGTATCGGTTCTAACGGAATGGAAAGAAAAAGATAATAAAAAATTCGCAATACGTAGAGCCAAAAAAAAAGAAAAATTAGAAAATCAAAGAAAAATGGTGTAAAAACATTATCGCCGCCACGGAAAATTCTTATTTTCTTTTCTTTCCGGCAATAATGCTTTTTCAACAAGAAAAAACTGAAACTTAAAAAAAAAAAAAAAAGAAACGAAAATATTCTCAACGCGTAAAACAAAAAAAATTGAAAATCGAGGAAAAATAAAAAAAAAATTATTCCCGACATGGAAAATTATTATTTTCTTTCCTTTCCGCCAATAATGTTTTTTCAACAAGAAAAAACTGGAACTGGAAAAAAAATGCAAAAGAAAAAAGAAACTAAAATATTCTCAATACGTAAAACAAAAAAAAATTGAAAATCAAGGAAAAATAAAAAAAAAATATTCCCGGGATGGAAATTTCTCTTATTTTCTTTCCTTCCCGGCAATAATTTTTTTTTCAACATTTTTCTTCGATTTTCTAATTTTTTTTGTTGATTTTTTTTTATCTACCGATTGCTGATATTTAATTACGTGTACGAGAGATAACGAACGATTTCTCGTTTCCTACCGGTCCAGAGACGAGATGGTTACGCGTCTGCAATCGGCCGACTTTGCGCGAAGTATCGAGTGACGGTGAACCCGTACAAAGTCTTCTAATATCATTTACAACACCTCCTTACTTCTGTACACCACAATATGTGTAGAAAGCTGTTCGGTCGATTGATTGAAATAATAATAGTAATGTTAATAATAATAATAAAAATAATATTCATACCAAGATCGGCCGACCGGAGTCGATAGACCACGGAAAAAGTGCGTGATCCGCGGAGATTGTATGCGGAAGAGAATTTAACGTCGGCGTTCACTTTTCATATATGTGCCGTTCGATGCATGAGATTTGATTGTCCGCGTGTATGCGCGCGCGTGTGTGTGGTTAGCGCGGAAGAAAATCAGGATATACTTTCATGCTAAATTATACACCGCTTCAGCCGTGTTAGGTATGAGTATAATTGCGGCGAAGTATGAAATAGTAGGATAGGAAGAAGATAATGTTGCGCGAGGCGAGAGAATCGGCTACCAGTTTTTATCACCCGCGAATTACGATACTTGTGTTAAATTGTAAGTTCTTGAAAATTATCGTTTTAATGCACCTTCGTGTTTATATATATTTATCGTACTCGGATTCTGCCGAAAGAATCATAAATTCTTCGTAGGCGTGAAAAAAAGATTTTGATTTTTATAATAATAATAATAAAAAAAAATACATTAATACGATTGGTGGTCGAATAAAAATTTATAAATTTAAGAAATTTTACAAAATTTTTTAATCGATATCTCTTTCGTATTGTGACAAAACGAAATATTTCGAAGTTTCTTGTAAAAAATTCTCAAATGCGGATTAGAGTGACGATTTTTTGAAGTTTTTTATTTCGATTTAAAATTTCGAAAAATCGCGAAAAATGTACATTTTCAACCCATTGCCAGTAATTCTAATGGAATAATTTGTTTTTCGTCTCTCAGAGAAATTGTATTTTAAGATTTCTCTAAAATTATTATTATTATTTTTTCTTCGTATTATGTGAAATTCGATCCGCCAAAAGATCGGCAAATAGCCGATTTCGATTTTACAGTGAAAAATGTTTATTTCCAACAGCGAGAATAATTCCCCTCGTAGAAAAAGATCCGTAGAGATATCACGCGGAAAGTTAAGATCGTAAATAAAATGGAAATAACGCGGTTTCGAAAATTTCTACCGCATCGTCGGTAAAGCGGACGAATCGGATCGTGAGGCTCTTTGGGAATATAGCCATGTCGGAGGTTCGACAGAGGCGTTCGTCGAGCATTAGCATGGGTGCCTCAGCGCAGCTGCCTCAAGCGTCACTGTGCATATATCCGCTGTACATAGTGTGGCCTCTGTACCTATATACCGCGCATACAAGTAGTACCTGCTGTACGGGTTCGCTCGGCGCGCGTGATCGCGAATAGGAAAAAAATCTATGCAGGTGTGGTGTGGTTAGTTGCCGAAGCAGGAGAACACCGTCGAGAGGACGAAAGAGGGGCGCAAAAGGATGGCGAGAGAGAGAGGGTGGCGGTATGGCAACGGGAGTCCAGAGCGGTGGCAACGGGTTGCGTAAAAAAAAAAAAAACGAAAAAATCGGAAAAAAAAAATGAAAAAAAAAAAAAAACAGCGATTGAGGGAGGTAGCTAGCTGCACAGAACGAACGAGCTAACCAACGAAGGAAGGAAGAAAGAAGCGAGCGATCCGAACGGGGCGGTGAGAGAGGCAAAGAGAGGTCGAGGAAGGGCGTCGGCCGGCCTCGCCAAGCGCCACTCGGTCAAGCTCACTGCCATCGTCTATCGCGAAACCAGCGATCCGCCGGAGCTCTCCTTCCATCCACCGGGCAAACGCGCCTCGGTCTACGCGCTATGCAATGCCTGTCGTTGGCTGGTAGCTATGCGAATATGCGTCGAGCCGACTGGGACCCGATGAAGCTGCAGCTACGTACGTACGCAGGAGAGCCGCGAGCTCTGCCGTTGCCCCGGCAGCAAGCTTCGCGTTCTTCTCTTCATCTACCGCTGCGAATTTTTGATAATTGATCCGCGTTTCAAAAATAACCCGAAACTCGAGACTCGACCGATGTATTTTATTTTTTTTTTTTACCGAATATAGATTCTCGTATTTATTTCGAAAAATAGTCGTTCAGAAATATGATAAAAGTGTCGGCAAAAATTTAATCCGATGATTCATTTTCGAGATATGTGAAACGAAAGTTTCCCTTCCGGCATGTCGCCGTATAGACGGTAACGTCACGCTACCGAAAAAAAAATCTTTTTTTAAGTACTTGGCGTCGGGACGCGCTATCGCGTCTCTTCGTGTGAATTATTATTATTATCATTGATTTTTTCGATTTTTATATATTTTTTTACGATTTGCAATGACTTTTTTTTATTTTTTTTTTTTTTTATAATTTCGTTCGCTGGATCGTCGAAACTATGAAAAAAATTACGAGATTCGCGTTACAATTAAATTGATATCGGATACTGTCAAGGCGGCCGAAAATTACGCGCTATGCCGCGTATATATACTTTCTCATTTTCTACGAGAGTTAATTATAAACTCTCTCTCTAAGATCGACAGTCGCGAGCGCAAGAGCGTCGAGAAAACGCGCCCGCTAAATGCAACCATACGTACGCGGAGGGGCGCGAACCTCTTGGCTACTTCTATGTATATATCTATATATATCTATATATATATAAATATATATATATGCAAGCAAAATGCCCGTCGTTGCGGTGTGCAACCGTCTTCTTCTTAGACGCTCGACGATGCAGCTTCGCTCGAGGCCACAATTACACGAAAGTATTACGCTTGTTATTAAAGTGAGATCCGGCGCTGCGCGGCGCTGGTCGTTTCTGATATTTGCTTCTATTCTTTATCTACGAAATTAACCTCTAATAATTGCGAAAAAAAAAATCGTAAATTCCTCCCTGAAATTCCCATTTTTTTAAATTCGATATCGGTAATCGTCGATTTATGATTATTATATCCAATGAAACGAAGTTTCGCGGTTATATCTTCGAGATTACTGTTACATTATTATTATTATTATTATTGATAATTTTTTTTTTTATAAAATTTTTTTTTTAATCTATTGCAATATTTAGAAATTCGGAGCGCGCGATTGACGATAAGACTATTACATCGATGATAAGTGGGGCATCCTACTTATCGCGAAATGGACATCGAATTATAAAAAAAAAAATCGATCGATGGACGAACCTGTGACGAATTAACGACGCGCAAGAGCGAGGAATTAACGACGACGGGAAAGAATATATCATCGACGATGAGCCAAAGAGATAAGAAGCAAACCGGAAAAGCCGCTCCTTTCTCGTCGCGCAATCTCCCTGCGCGTACCTACCGATAGTTTGCATGATCATTAAAAGGCAACATAGCCAATGTTAATCTGATATTTCATCGGAGGAATAAACTAGTCGATATATGTAATAACCGCGATGTAAAAGCTCGTTAGATAAAGATTCACGCCGAACAAGACATCCGGGTTAACGAACAAAGTGAAAAAAAAAAAAAAAATTACATTTCTACGACGATCGGCCCGCGAGCGATTCAGGTGGAAAACGTCTCGAATCTCCCGACGGTTTTTCACCGTAACGGTTTCAAAATCGAGCAATAAAACTTCTAGCGCTCTCAGCGGTCTATGGCTGTTTTGCCGTACGCGGCGAATGCGCGTAAAATGCGAACAGCGATAGACGCGAAGAGCATCGGTTGCATTCCTCGCGCGTCGAAAATAATTTATAACTCCGCGATACAAAATCTGGAAATTTTCATGTCGTGAAAGAAAACTCGACGAATGTGGAACATTCAGCATCCAAGACGAGAAAAAAAAAAAAAATCGGCATCGAAGATTCGGATTTGTAGGTATCGTACTTCGTACCTCCAAAGATAATTTGGATTTTTTTTTATTATTTGAATGAAAATAAATTAAAAAAAATTCAAGTATCGAAATATAAATTAAATTTCAAATAATCAACGTGAAAAAAAAAAATTATAATTTTTTTATTTACGAATCCGTCGCATTTTTTTCACATTATTTGCGATATATTTTTTTCGCGATATTACGGAAAAATGTTAGATACATCGATTCGTCTTCGAGTTCTGTTCGTTTTCGACAGCAACCCTTTGAACCCGAAAACGCGTGTATTACATGCATATGTATATAAATAAATAAATGCATATATATTCTGTCGGAGGACAGAAAGACAGTTTGGCACGTATGTCTGGATGCGATGTCTATACCCGCGAGAACGATAGTAGACACGCGCTCCGGAAAACACGCGGCATTCTCGATCGTAGCATTGCTGCGCGCGTTTAGAGGTTTGGCAGCGGCTCACGGCCGCCACCGCGGGATCGCCAAAGGTGATGAGAATAGGACGTTAAAGTATAAAAGAGAGACGGGAACGTAAAGAGAAAAAAGTTTCACTCGCTTTCAGAGTTTGAAAGAGGATGAGAATAAAAAAAAAAAAAAAGAAAACTAAACAGAAGTATAGAGAAAGAGAAGAGGGCTTCGTTGCTGCTGGTGGTGCTGGTGGCACTGATACATCAGCGAGCGAAGCCACAGCGAACAGTGGAAGGCAGTGAGAAGGAACGGTGTATGGGCGCTGCGCCAAACTATCTTTACTCGAACAAAGTTTTAATTATCCACGAGCAGCGAGCCCTCGCGCGCGAGTTGTCTGCACTGTGCCACGAGGTTCTCCTTCCTCCAGTACATTATTACGACTATCATTCTGTACAGCTGATACGAGTATCACCTTTGGCTCTCGTTGACTAAACTTCGCCGGAGGGTCAGTGATAGACAGATCGAAGGTAGAATTTTTTTTTTCCTCTTTTTTAATAATTTCGAGAGGGAAATCGTATTATCTTGGGGGCGGAGAGCCAAAAGTTTTCGTACTATAATTTTCGTTTAAAGTTGTTGATTTTTAATCAATAACGATGTCGCGCATAATAATTGCATAAAATTAAAAATAATTTTTTTTTTTAATTTTGTTCGATATCGACGTTTTGTTAATTAAATCGGATGAAACATTGAACATTTTGAAAAAAAATTATATAAAATGTAATTGAAAAAAAAAAATTCGATCGAAATAAAAATACCATTGTTTCACTACTACTCTTGTTATATTCGAACTAAATAGAAATTATTAAATTTTATTGACAATAACGTCACATAATTAAAAATAAGAGAAAAAAAGTTAAATTCTGATCGATATCGACGTTTTGTTAATTAAATCGGATGAAATATTGAAAATTTTGAGAAAATTATATAAAATACAATCCAAAAAAAAAGAAAAAAAAATACGATCGAAATCAAAATACTACTGTCGTTTACTACTACTGTTATTGTAATCAAACTAAATAGAAATAATTCATTTTTATTAACAATAACGTCACATTATTAAAAATAAAAAAAAAAGTTAAATTCTGATCGATATCGACATTTTGTTAATTAAATCGGATGAAATATTGAAAATTTTGAAATAATTATATAAAATACAATCGAAAAAAAAAAAAACGATCGAAATCAAAATACTACTGTTGTTTCACTACTACTGTTATTGTAATCAAACTAAATAGAAATAATTAATTTTTATTGACAATAACGTCACATTATTATAATCATCACACAGAGGGGTTTCGAAGCTCGTCGCTTCAATGACATAATTTTCATTTGCTTGGGCGCTGTGCACGACGTCCCGTAATGCCGAGTGAGTATTCTTCGAGTCTCGTGCTTCGCAGGTGTATTCGCTTATAGGTATCATTATAAACTGCCGGAATAATTATCGAGAGTGTCGACGCGTTGGTATAGCTTCGCTATACCATTAGTTAAACCGTAATTACCGCGTAACTAAACGTAAATTTGCGGCATATTCATTCCACTCAAACTGTGTAAAATAAAAAAAAAATCAATTTTTTTTATTTTTCAAAAAAAGATTAATAAAAAAAAAATAAAAAAAAAATGTTATTAAAAAAATATGCCGCATATACATTTTTTGATTCATTATTTATTATTATTATTATTATTTTTATTTATTTATTATTTTTTTTTTTATATTTTTTTTTCTTTCGCGATTAATGAATTAATTTATTTTATATTTTACTCAATACTCGTATATGAATGGGTATACCGAAGAAAGGATCGCCCATACGAGTGAGAAGAGCCCGTGGCGCAAGTCGGCATGAAATTAGCAAACAAATAGCTTAATTCGCACGCTCTCCTCTCGGATATGTAAATTTAATAACGCCGATTTGGCTGTGGGTGTTGGGTTGCCGTGCGTTAGGCTCTCGTATCCCCTCGCGAGGACTCCGTTGCTATCCTTGTCGTGAGTATACGCGCGCGTGTGCGTGTCTCGGTAAAAGTTTTGCACGTGTGCAAAGCGCGATGCGCGCGCGAGGGATGGGAGCGCCGAAGAGGCGGTCGAAGGGGCGCTTGCATTATGCATGCGTATTGTGTACACCTGTTGCCCCAAATCACGGACGTCCGAGTTACTGCAATAGCGCACTCGTTGCATTGCATACAACCCTTTCGCACTTACATCACTGCTATCACTACCACCATTACGTTTTACAGAACCCTCGCATTACATCCGATGAATGTATTATAGTTATATATACCACTGCGGCGGCCGCTGTACTCGCAACCCTTTCGCTCTTTTTCAATTTTCCACAATGTTGCGAATACACGAGTCGGTGCACCGCTCAACGGCTTAACCCTTTGAGAGGCTAATTTATGTTATCAACATAATTAAGTACCGAATCACAGCGAAAGGCCGCTGTTTTTCAATGAGAAACAAATCGAATTATCGATTATTTCAAAAACTTTTTCGATGTTTCTCAATAATTATTAAATTAAATTAAATTTTCTTCTCATTTTTCTAAAGACCACGTGATTTCGTTAAGTATCAACGAACACCCTAAAAATAAAAAAAATTTAAAAATCCCTTCTCGCACCCTCTCGTATTCTCGTCGTCCCCAACTTCGACTTTCAATCCCCGTCTCCGGACCATTTTAATCTTTCATCGTAATAATCGTTATCACACGATCAAACGCACAACACCGTGAAAAGAGATAAAGAACGAACGAAAAAAAAAAAAAAAAAAAAAAAAAAACGAAAGAAAGCCCAACACGTTGTTCCCAAGTGCCAATAATATTCCTGATGTTCATGCCGGGCGTTGTAAAAATCACGGGCAGTGTAAATGCGACCGCGAGTACGGTACTTTCATAGAGTCGGGATGGCGTTAGACCCTTTAAGAGAACTTTACACGCTCGTTGAGTTGGTCGTATCGAAAGTTTCGTAGTTTGTCGAGGGTAGAAGTAGAGGTAGAGGCAGAGAGAGAGAGAGAGAGAGAGAGAGAGAAGGAGAGAAAGAGATCTCACTCGCTCGCGGGGCGAATGGACCGACTCCCTGGAAGCGCGAACGATGAGAAGAGAAGAGAGGAGAGGCGGAAGGTGGAGTAGGAGAATGAGGGGGTAAGCGGAGGGATGCTATAGGGTACACGTTACCGTGGGGAAACGCGCGCGTCATCCAAGGGACGGGTCAGGTAGTGAATCAGTGTACTAAAATGAATGAAGCGCAACAGGTCGACGCAATAGTTGCATGTAGTCAGCTTATGGCATGTAGGGGAGTGCAAGAGGGAAAGATGGAGGGAAACGGTAGCTAGCGGCATAGGGACTAAGGTAAAACTGTTGGAAATATATACACATATATACAGGACAATTCACAATAAATACCGAATCTCCTTTTTCTTCTTCAATTCGCCCGAAAAAAAACAAACAAACAAAAATTTCTGTGAAATTCAAAATACGATTTTTTTTTTATTTTTAAAATATAAAAATTATAATAATAAATTTATATTTGTATTAAAATTGACTCAATTTTTATTTCGTAATAATAATGATAATAACTTTTTAATTTAATGTTATTACTTAAATTAATTTTTGTTCTGAAAAGTATGTTCTTATGAATTTCAAAGTAATAAATACCGAATCTCCTTTTTATTCTTCAATTCGCCCGAAAAAAAACAAACAAAAAAAAATTTCTGTGGAATTTAAAATACGATTTTTTTAAATATTCAAAATATAATAATAATAATAAATTTATATTTATATTATAAATTTACTCAATTTTTATTCGCAACAATTAGATTCATCGAATTTCAAAGGAAACGAAATCATTTTTTTTAGTAACAGAAATTTAAAAATGACATTTTTTTTTCGAAATTATAATGATATCTTTTTAATTTAATGTGATTACTTAAATTGATTTTTATTCGGAAAAATTAGTTCTTGTGAATTTCAAGGTAATCCAAGGAAATGGTTTTTTTTTTGTTTTTTTTTTTTTCAGGATACATCGAGGGTCCTGTCGAGAAGCGAATCCGATATTTAATCTGAATCGACTTGTACATATCTATATATATAAAATACATATATATACCTGGTACGGATAGTAAGGAGAGAGATGTTACGATGGAAAACGAGAGATAGAATAACAGGAAGTCGGTTAGGAATTTCGGGTCATAGCTTTGCAAACAGAATAGGTAAAACAAGAGGCGTAAACCAATTTCAAAGTTAGCGACGGGAGGGCGGTGGCTGTACATCGCTCGCTTACCTTCTTCCCACCATACATTTTCACACTGAATGCGTATATATATAGCGGCTATAGCACCAAATGTATTATACTCCGTACTTATATGTTTGCACGCGCGTGGGCTTCGTGTCGTCGGATAGTTTCTGCACATCTCGCATCTCGAATTGAGCGCAAATACCTCTTTTCATGCTATCATTTTTCGCGATAATAGTTTCGACTCTTCTATTGTTAATTAATATCTATCTTCGCTACCGGCCATTATCTCGTTACATCGTTTTCGATATATATCGAATGTTGAAATATCTCGAAAACCGATTGCCTTCCAATTTCAACACGATATCGTTCGATACTTTTTCCATTCGCCACGTAAAAAAAAATTTTTTATTTCACCCTTTTTTTTTTAATTGAATTAAATAGACGAAAAATGTACGCGAAAAACCGATCTATAAGTTTTACCGTCGTCATTTTGTAAATTTTTTTTTATTCAAACCGTCTGTGGCGCAATGCTTTCAACGCAATTTTTCAAGAATCCCTTTGGTTTTTTCATTTCTGATCATCCGACCGTTCGAAATCGTGAAAATGGCGGCGCGCTTAAAAAAAGTTATCTTATTGCAGCCGCGATAACGGGACTACGGATCGACCAATTTTTTACAATAAAAATCATTTCGCAAGTTATTCGTATATATTCTCAAAAAAAAAAAATCAGACCCTCTCGTGTTATTATTTTTCGAAAAAAAAAAAAAAAAATTTTTTGATTTTTACCCACTTTTTTCCCCGTTTACTGAGTTACCGGATTTTAACCAATAAAAAAAAAATTTAATTAAAATTCGAAAATAATTTTTTTCAACCCACGAAAAATTTTCACCTTCAATACGTGTATTTATAGAGCGAGACGCATTATAGACCGTATTTATGTGTTGCGCTCGTGTCGTATAGCCCTCCCATACGTCTGCTCTCTCGAATAGAGCGTAAATGCTTCTGGCTTCTCTACGGCTTTAATATTGTGGGTATATAGAATGGGATACGTTTACACGGTAGAGGTATCTGTAAATGTACAGCGCTCCATAAGTACTCTATTTATCTCTCGGTTTCCGCCTCTTGTCCCCCTCCGTTCCTTTCTCTTCTCTTCTTCTGCTCACCCCGCGGGCCCTCTGCTGGTTTGTTCCGTACTTACTATAGGTACACCGCAGGAGGTAACTCTCTTCGAATTGTTTCCTGTTCTGGTTACATTGTCGATAGCTACACTATTATCAGAAACACTCGTCAAGAGCCAAACGCGAACGAGAAAACTCTCTCTATCTCCGTGTATAATTTTATATCCCGGATAATGTAAAATACGAGTTTAATTTTACTCAATGGGCACATTGCGTACGTATATCGGCGTTCGAAAAAAATAAAAATAAAAATAAATAAATATTAAAAATATTCGTATAAAAATTAGCTTATCGCTCATTAGAGAGTAAAGTGGCGATTAAAAAAAAAAAAAAAAAAAATCAGGATTTTTTTTTATCGAAGTATTGAGCGGAGGGAAACACCCGGGATAATATATGCCACCGGTGCATCGTAGCGTGCACTTATGAATTCTCTTACAAGCCTCCTATCTCATTCCGTCTCGTGTCTCGGATCCTCATCCTCGGCTTCTCTACCTCCCTCCCCCCTCCCCTCTCTCCCCCCTCCCCACCCTCCCTTCCCCCGCGAATGCGTCTCTCGTGACGCACGTATTCTCAATCCGGTATACCCGGTCGGACCGGCAGCCAAAAGCTAAAGAGCTCTTCTCTCCCGGCATGGCGAGGAGAGACGATCGGCGAGAAGCGAGTCTGGCCCCGCGGCGAACTCGTCCTGACCAAAAATTCGCGTCTCGTCCCCATCCTCGGCTCTCTCGCTCTCGCGAATCTTCTTATCGGTATTATAATCTTTGTAAGCGTCGCGGAGTAAAAAAAAAAAAAAATTTCCAGCCAATATACATATGTATACCGAAAGCATGTATCAACTCGTGTATAAATAATATATTTTTCAACTCCGGGAGGCTTCGCGCGTCTGATCGACAGCCGAAAAATTTTCCACTTAAAAATTTGCCGTCCTTCGCGAATATAAATATTTAAAAAAAATAAAAAATTGAATTTATATTTAAATAGTATACTTTTCATGAAATGAATTTTAAATTATTGTTATTATTAACAATTTTTCGTTAATTTCTAAATTGATTAATTATTTATTAAAAAAAGATTACATTTAATTTTTTTTTTATTCTGCAATAATACGATTTGTTTTTTAAATAAATAATTTATAAATTTAAGAATCTACAAAAATCGGCGTAAGAACTTCGCGATCGAGTGATTGGCGTACTTTTTTTAAATTTATCGCGGAATACGTGTCTATGTGCGTGATGCTCGACAAGTTTTTTTTTTTTTTTTTTTTTTTTTTCTCGCTTATATCCTGCGCGCTGTAAAAAGGCAAAGAGGCGTGTCTAGATCGCTGCTCCTTCTGGTATCGTGTATATACCGGGCATACATATATATATAAATGGTGCGGTTCCATTGCACGGGCTGAC
Organism: Cryptus viduatorius; assembly: GCA_964006125.1. Taxonomy (NCBI): domain Eukaryota; kingdom Metazoa; phylum Arthropoda; class Insecta; order Hymenoptera; family Ichneumonidae; genus Cryptus; species Cryptus viduatorius. The sequence goes on from OZ023223.1 coordinate 7,590,018, forward strand.
GACGGCAACAGGAAACACAGGAGCACTTAGGCAGAGGCTAGTCTCTGATCCTAATGCGAGAGCATAGCACAGCAATCTCTTTGCCTCCTCCGGCTATGCTGTCCGGTTGCTCTCTCGTTACGCTTCACTTACGCTCGGCCTCTTCGTCCACAGTTCGATAGACTTTCATGCCGCTTTGCCCCCGCACTACGGCGTGCCAACGCGCGCGCTTCTCATCTATAATCCCTCCGAATAATCCGTCGAGAGTTCTCTCGGTCTCGTGATTTCTCCCGAAAAAAAAAAAAAAAAAAAAAAAATTCGGCGACGAAAAAAAAAAAAAGAAAAAATTTCGAACAAAAAAAAAAGGAAAATAATTTTTGGGGGTAAATGGAGGAAGAAAAAAAAAAAAAAAGAAAGAGTCCGCGTTCCTCTGTCTGGAGTCTGCGACGCTTCTTTTCCTGACTGCTCTATCGCGTAGTCGAGGATTTACAGCAGGACCGGTGTATACCTCCCCTTTGGGACCGATTGGGGGTGTATTCGCGCGTCGCCGCGTATCAACCTCGGGTGCTCGATATTCGAGGGGTTCCCTTTACGTCCGGCTGCCTTGTACCGTGTACATGGACGTGGACCAAAATGGGAATTTGCACTCTGCAGATTCAATTTCAATTTTTTTTTTTTTTTGGTCATTGGTTCAAATTTCTACGTAATTTTTTTCAAATCTGATGTAAATTTTTTTAAAAATGATTTTTTTAATTTTTTTTTTTTGAGATTTTATCTCCTTTTTTTCAATTATTTCTGTTCCTACGTGTCCATTTTGCTCCGCTATCTACTTCGTTATCTACGCTTCCCTGATTCGATTTGGACATCGCTTCCTCTTATCCTCCCCTTCGCATGCACTATCGTGCGATACTAATCCAAAAACCTTCCCTCCGACATGATCCTTCCGAAGTTAACCTACAATCGGAGTCCAATATATTTGACGCTATCAGTCCACATGCCGGACGCAATCCCCATAGTAATTAAGGATTCATTTAACGCTCACCGATCCTAGAAAGGCAACCCAATTTCAGCATACAAAAGTGTTAAGGTGGCTTAACGGGAGAGAACGATTTGCGCGGAGGGCGAGCGATGATAGACGTTTGTACGGCGAAGAAGAAGAAGAAGAAGAAGAAGAAGAATGAGAAGGAGGGGTTGATTTCGGAGGGTCGCACACGAAAGAGGAAAGTCCCGACAGGGAGTTCGGTAGGGTAGACACACGCGGAACAGTGACGGCGAAGTAGTCGCGTTGCTGCTGGGTTTGGAAAGAACGATAAAGGAGAGGAGCTCCCGAAAGCGGGTTGGGAGGGAATCGAAATTGAGCCGACGAAGAGCCATAGAGAAAAGAGAGCGAAGTACAAAACGCGGCAGAGCAAACAACACCACTAGACGCCAAATTCAACGACGAGAACAGAGAGAAGAGAAGGAGTAAGCGAGAAGATCTTTCCTCTCCTTCGCGCTCCGTCATCGTTGAATCCTCTCCGAATTTTTCCCTCCCTCCCCGGAGCCCCTCATGCCGAAGCTGCGAGAACCAGACGTTATAGATATATCGATAGTCAACGATAGAACGAGTGCATCGCCGATAAAAAAAAGAAGTGGGAACATGGAAAAAGAATTCTCATAGGGAGGGAGATGGAAGAAACGAGAAGGTGGGGCGATGGAGTGAGAGATGAAGTTAAATGCAAGGGGTGGGGTGGGGGTGGGGTTGGGGGGAGGAGATCCCGATATATACAGATACATTGATGGCTAACGAGTGAAAGAGTGGACCGCGAGATGAAGGGAGAGAAAAAAATTAAGGACGGAGAGAGAAGCTAAACTGCGAATCGAGGGGAGAGAAGGAGTCTGGAGGGAGGAAATTCGAGGGATGGGATCGCGCCTGGAGGAGAAGCGATCGAGGGGAGAGCGAGTGAAAGACCGAGAGCCACCGCTGCCGGCTCCCTGCTCCTCACAGAGAGAGAGTAGTATGCAGCGAAGAGACGATACGCCGTTGGCGACGGTGGAGTTGGTGGTAAAACGCCGCCTGGACCCATCCGCGAAGGGTGGGGAACACGAATGAGCGAGAAGGAAGCTGAGAGCGTCGCGAGACCGAGATAACCAAACGGGAGGTGAGGGAATTCCTATGCACCAGCTTCACAGCTATAGGCGTACAGCATCCTCACTCCCCGCCGGTTATCTTTCTTTCTCGTTCGTTCGACAGTTCTTTTTCCCTTTACCCCTTTTACTCTGGACGTCTCGCATCACCGACGCTACGAGAGAAACCCCCGACTCCCTCCTCCTTGCCAACTGCCTCCCTCCCTCCCACCCTTAGGTTTTTCGCGAGTCTCTCAGGTGGAGAGACGGAGATGAAAATCCATGGAGTTTGGGATGAAAGAAAGGTAAGGAAGAGAAAAAAAAGGAGGATTCAAGGGGAGGTAGTGTGCCCATGGTAGCCGAGGGATGAGGCAGCGGAGGGTGGAGGGTGCAAGAGCAGAGTACCGCGGATATAGAAATGTATGTATACCAATGTTGCAGATGTGGTGGTAGCGGTGGAGAAGAGAGAAGCCGAACGAAGAGAAAAATGGAAAAGAAAAATCCGGTAGCCAATGGGAGGTGGTGGTTTGCCCAGCGGAAGCTGAGAGCGGGAAGATCCGACAACGTTGCAGCTCGGGAGTTTTTGTTTACCGCGCGGGCGCCCGCGTCGCGCGCTCACACCGCCAGAGAGAAGTGCATCACCAGCGAGATACGGCCACAGAGACGGACTTCTCTCGTCGTTGATGCCTTTACAATCTTATGATTCTTCTGTGTTCTTCTGGGACTCGACTGAGTATCTTCTTTCGTTGAAGTCTGCTTGCTTCGCAATGGTAAAGAGTCTCGAGGACACTCCGTTGCGAAGTTTTACGTAACGGCGAAGTCTCCTACTACCCTTATGAACGCCCGTTTACCCCCTATTCCCCCATGGAACTCACCCCCTTTACCGCGTCTTGTAGAGCCGAGAGATGCGCATTCGCTAATGCAACAATACATCGCGCGAGTGAGGAAAGAGACATTTTTGAGAGAAGTTTTCGATGCAATGGAATGAGAAGAAATGGAGGGTACGAAAAGACGGAGAATACCGGGAGGAGAATTAAGAGAGTGTATATCTTTCTACTCGAGGAAAATTCTTGACTTCTTGTTGTTGACTTATCGTCATCCGAATGAAAAGTCTCGAGAAGTGGAAAACACTTCCCGATTCGCGAAGTGGAGACAAATGTACCGCCGACACTTTTTTTTTTTTTTCATCCCCTTTTTTACTGCACGTCTTTTATATTATTTGCCGAGAGGATGGCGAAGCAGAAGTTTCGAAGCCTCAAGGTCTGAGTCGAGAGCTTGACGTATATATGGATATATCGCTGTAATGCTATGGCGACGTTAATGGAGAAACTGTTTACTCCGTTTTCAGAAATATCGATTTTTTTTTTTTTTTTTTAATGGATTTATCGCGAATGAGATTTTGCGGAAATATTTTGTTGGTGACGAACGGCATTGATTTTTGGTTTATAATTATTTTCGTTGTCGTAAAGCATTGTGAAACAAGAGACGATCGAAAAATTCAATTTTTAAAAATTAATTTCCGCCGAAGCTTTATCACCCGATCCATCATTGAAGGGATTGAATACAATTTTTTTTCATCGCTACCGCAATGAATAGCAAAACACTTTCGATTCAAGCGGAGGATACAAAAAATGTGACGTTGATTTTTTTTTTTCTGCTCTTTCCAATCTTCTGTTATAACTTGCAAAGTGGATGCAAATATCGAAGTTTTGAGGTCTCCGCTACTTCGGTAATTTTACAGTCAGTTAGTAAGTAAAAGTACAGCGTTTCGAAAAATTATCATAAATCGGCGTTAAAAAAAAAAGTTCGATGACGAACAATATTAAATTTTTTTTTTTTATATTTTTTAAAAAATTCAATTAATTTGCGTAAAGTCGATTGTGCACGTTATCGATAATTTTATTAATATCGAGTGCAACGAAAATACTCGGCACACCAATGGTATTAAACGGCTCTTTCACAACGTCACTACAATAAACAGTACATATATTTATCGCAAAAGATAATTAAATTAATAATTATTGATAATAAAAAAAAAAAAAAAAAAATATCAATTAAAATTATTAAATTTTAAATTAAATACACGCGATTTCTCTACAAAATAAAAAAAAATTTAATTAATTCTCATAAAGCCATATTGTCCGACTGATCGTTGAAGGGAACGTTAAACGGGTGTTTTACAACGCCACTACAATGAACGGTATATATATTTATCTGAAAAGAGAGGGCAACGACTGGTGATCGGCTCTCTCGTCTTTTTCCCCCGTGAGCCCCGCGCGCGTGGCTCACGCGACCGGATATACACGAATGCTCGAAATAACGAGCATCATCGTGAGTAAAGTATTCGTCGGTGATGCACACACATATGCGCATAGATGCGCTAAAAAAAAAAAAAAAAAAAAAAAAGGAAAAAAAAACCCCTACAGCGTGTATATACGAGAGCAGAAATGCGTGCGCGTGTTGGTTGGAAGTTCTCTCGCGCGCGCGAGAGGCCGCGAACCACGAATAATGTGGTGCTCGGTGCAACGAGAGAGAGTCAACGATCTCCGCTCGTTGCCTTCTGCATTTGCTTCTGCTTCTGTTCGGGGTGTCGGAGAGGAGTTTGCTGCAGATTCGCGCTTCGTATTCTTTCTCTCTTTTTCGCTCTCCCGCTAACGGAGCAATTCATTTATCCGTCGCGCTTACTCTCGCGTCTTTATGCGGCGGATGGAGAACCGTTGCGTTGCGGGGTACAGCTTGGTCGTCGTCGTCGTCGTCGTCGACGACGGCGACGTTTCGTCGTGACTGCACATCCCGACGCGTCTCGTTGCACCGCGGCCAGAGCCCCACAGTACGACGATCCCAGGCTTGGCCTCGAGCTTCGCGAGATATTTTCGGCCCTGGAACTTGCATTTCCTGGGCTAAAATTCGTTGCGACAAGAGGCGAAGAGTCTGCTGGGTTTCGAAACTCTCCTCTCCCTTCTGTACACCGTCGCTATGCCGTTTGCCGCAGTCGATTTTTCCCGCTAACCGGCTTTCTGGACGAATGCGGAGGAACGCAGAGATCGCGAGAGTAAAAATCATCGATTGGGGAAACGAAATTTAAAATTTGAAAATAATGAATTTCATAATAATAATAATAATAATAGCCGAAAAAAAAAAAAAATAATCAAAAATTTAGAAAAAACGAAAAAACAAAGTCGCGCGAGCGCGCGTCGGGAAAAAGCGGGATACGCGGAGGCGGTCACACGGGGAACGATGATCGATGCCCCTGTGAAAAATGAGCCTTGGTATGCATTCCAGAGACCGAAGTTCTCCCCCCCCCCCCCCCCCCTCTACCTCCTTCCTCAACGCCAACACACGCAGACACACATATTACTCTGCCTTCGCAATCGAATTTCGAAGACTTAACGAATATATCTCTAGAATCATAAATCTCTTGTACAAACGATCAATCTCTCTCGCTCTCGAGGGCCCGTTGCTGCGGGTACGAAGAGAAGAAGAGGAAGAAAAAAAAAAAAAATTTCCCGAGAAGAGGAGACGCGAGATTTGAAATAGTGTATCCTTCGGCGCACAGAATCGAATCGCATTCATCCCCCGACGTTCGAGAACATTTTTGGGAGGTCCGACACCGGTCGGTACTTCGGACAAACATTATCTTTAAGTTTTGATTAATCGTAAGTTGATAAATCATTGAATTTCCGTTGTTGAAATCGAAAAGGGAGGGTAGGGGATGTGATAGTAGGAAAATAGTTTGCCTCGTCGAGATACCGCGATGGAACGTAAAATACCCCTTCGTCGGCCGGCGAACTCTGCATTCTTCGATTATTAATAATGGACAATGAAATTTTTTTTTAAAGTTATTGGTGATTGTTAGGAGTTAAATATTCGAAAAAAGTGGATCTATATAGAAATTTAAACTTTTCGAAAATTGTTGTTATTATTAATTTATTCATACAAATTTATCATTATTATTATTTTTTGTTATTAGTTTATTATTTATTTATTTATTATTATTATTTTTTTTTTATTATAAAATAATAATACATGTATATAGTTAAGTTATTTATTAAATTTTTAATAAATATTTATGAGCAATAAAAACGGTAATTTTTAAATATATTGTCTCTTCGCTCACCGAATATCAATTGATTTTGTTTTTGAACATCAAAATTGTTCTTATAAACAATGAAAAAAAAAAGAATGAATTTTTTTCAGCAGGAACTAAGTTAAATTTTTATCGATAAGTTTATTTGCTCTTAAATTATACGTGGTACTCGCGAACTCGAAGTTTATCAAAACATTTCCGCTATGAGGATAATAAACTCCGATGTAACTAAAAGAAAAAAAAAATGCGACTGCTACAATCCGAAACTTGTGAAACCGATGAAAAGCAAAGAATAAAACGGAGTAAAAATAAAGAATAGTTATGAAAAAAAAAAGGGAAAGGAAGAAAGCAAAGAAAGAGGAAAGGGTCGCGCGGTTGGTAAGGGAAAGGCGTCGCGGCGCTTGAACGCGCGTATTTCGGGACAGACGTCTCGCGAGTCGCGCTGCATCGCAACGAGAAAACGTGGAGATGTAGAAGAAGAAGCCGAGAGAGCAAAAAAGGGGACCAAAAGTCGTCGCGCTCGGTCCAGGAGAGAGCAGTGCACTATACCACGACGACGACGACGACTGCGGCGTCGCGACGCCAGGTAAGAACTCTTGGATCGCGCAGAAACGAGGCCACACGTAGATGTACTTGACGAGCGCCAAAACGATGCGTCGCGACCCTCGATCCAAGGTCTGCTTACCTCCTTTTTTTCTCCTCACTTTAGATTCCCTCTTTTGTTTTTCCCGTTTGATTTCATCGAAGAAATCGGCGTCTGACGCGATAAACGCGACGTTATCGTTTCTAACTGCGACTGACTTTATTTCGCGACTGTGCGAACATTCCGTATTGGCGATTTCATTTTTTAAGAAAATCCGTTATTAATTTTCCTCATTATTCGATATTTTACCAAAAAAATTTGCGAACGGAAAAAAAAAAATTACTTTTCGCGTTCCGGACCTCAAATTATCAACGTCATAATTTGAGATTTAATCACCGCGGAGAGTCGAAAAAATTTAAAAAAAAAGTTATAAAATATAATTAACAAAAGACGATTCACAATTTCGACTATTCCGTTGTAAACCAAAATTTCTCTGAGATCGACGCATAAGTTCGTCAATATCGCGCGAGTCGCCCCCTAATGAAATTAAAATCCCTACAAAATTACGAATTTCCGACATCAAAAAAGAAATTATTATTAAACATATACAAGATATCGTTCTGCAACCTCGAGAGGCTTTCAGCTTTGACATTTTCGATTATCGATATAATCGCGAGGCTTCACAGTTATAGAACATCGAAAAAAACCTCATCGTTTGATAAAGTACGCGAGGCAAATGGGAATTCGAGCGTAGAGCCCGTTAAAGCGATGAGACTCTTTTCTCTTTATAATTCGTAAACGTTGCAAACTTAAAAAAAAAAAAAAAAAAAAAAAAAAAAAAATTGTCGACGATGAATATCGTAAGAGGGCGATTACTGCACGGTCCCGTCGTCAAATGATCCCGCGACTGGGGGCATACATACTCTCTAATACGGCACAATGTTTTGTCGACTTTGTTGCGATCGTTGTTTTTATTTATTTATGTATATATATATACATATATATTAAATACATATATACATATATTAAATATATATGTATATATATTTGCAAGATAGGAATACCTTGTTATATAAACCGCAATGGCATTATAATAAACGGTAACAAAGGAAAAAAGAGCGCATCGCCCATCCACCAATGACGCCAGTCATCTGTGAGCTACCGAAGCACGAATTATTCCACGTGGCCGAAAGTTTTCCAGTTTGACAGACATCGAGTGCTCATGCGATTTAATATTATAGCAAAGTTACCAGGAGAGTACGGATTATAATAATGTAGTAAGCGAACGGATCTACGGGGCGGAGTGAAGGGGTGGGAGGGGGTGGGAGGGGGTGGGGGTGGGGGTGGATGGGGTGTATGTAGTTTGCTCCGTGAATGAGAGTGTGAGAAAAGCGAGTGTCATAATTATTATACGACGAGAGATAGCGAAAAGCTCGTGGTAAAAACACCGGAGCTTCGAACGCGCGGCTATAGTCTTTCTTTTTCACGCCCCACCCTTTCCTATAGAGTCCCTCTGCTCTGTTGATTAGTGATTAAGCGATTAGCGATTGTCGAAGAGGCATAGACAGTAACATAGCGGCGTCGATGGCTCCGAAAGCGATTACTAATACTCACTCTCGGCTCACTGGTTACCACACTTTTTCTCCGGCCACACATTGCATTTGGTTCTCACCCTCGCATTATCGTCGTCGTCGCCTTGCCGCACGTTTATCTATTAATAATAGGACGACAGGGCGGCGTTGGATAGTTTAATTTTTTTTATTAATTTTTTTTTTTTTTTTAAGTATTTTCTTTATTTATTTGATGAAAAAAGAGATTACAAAGGGTATACTTCCGCGGTATAACCAAAGGGGTTGAGAAAATTATTGGCGAACTGTAGCGAATTATCGAGAATTTTTTTTTTTTTTTTTTTTTTTTTTTTTTTTCGGAGAAGCGAACGAGTCGAATTTTTCTGGGTAAAGGGTTTTTTAATGGATGAGAAGACTACGGCGGAGGGAAAACAACATTCACGAACTTGTAACCGAGAGGCATATCTTCGTTCTGAGTTGCCACGACGTGTCGTCGTAAGAATAGTCTCCCGAGGTCGACGCATCTCTCCGAAAGTCAGCCTCTTTCCCTTTCACGCGAGTTCTCTATCTCTATCCTCGGGTATAGGACCGAAATAGTAACTGCAGCTCAGCCGCGATCATTGTTCGCGAGTGAGCAATACGAATGGAACGATGGTGAGCGCCGTAACATGTTTGATGCACTTTGCTCGTGAGGTTAAACTTTCAAAATTACCGACGGAAAAGGGAGTTTCGCGACACTCACTTTTTCATCGACGATTTTTCAATTTTTTTTTAAATTATTTTGTTCTTAAATAATAAATTGAATTGATAAAAAAAAAACTGATAAAAAAAATTATTATTCGCGTATTTTTCATCGAAAGTTTTTTATGCTGACGACGAATAAATTTCCCGAATATAATATCGAAATAATTATTTTATATTTCGCGCTTTTTTTGTCAATGCAATTTCTTTACTAAACTTCCTTTCAGTCGACAACTTTTTAATTTTTGTAAAATAATATTTTCATGTTTCGCAACAGTTGTGTTTATTTTATTTTTTCAAAACGCGAGTATTCATTCGGCATGAAAATTTTTATTCGTAACTTTCACGAAGACGATCCATCGAAGTGAATTAAATATTTCATATCCAACGCTCATTTCATATTTCATATCCAAACTCCATAGACAAAAAAAAGTGCACATTTCATCTCAAAGTATAATTCATAAGGGATGAAACTCAATTTTTGTTTTTCATCTGAAATTTTTTTTGAATTTCATTGCCGCATTGGAAATTTAATGAAAAAGAAAAAAAATACTTTTTTTTCTCGTGATATTTATGTATTAATTACATTTCTAACGCAACAAAAAAAAGAATTTCAAAAAAAGGTTCTTCCTAAAAAAAAATCGATTACTATTTGTCAAAATGCGTAGAGCAATGGAGACACCGATCTTACGCGCAACTATAAAAAAAAAAGATCGAAATTTCCGAAAGAAAAGATCGAAAGACCGCGAATTCACGAGAAGAGAAACAAGAATACAAAAATAAGAAGAAAACTATCAAAAGAGGTATCACGAGGTTGAAAGAGCGAAGGAAAACACGCAAAGAAGAACAAGAAGAAGAATAAAGCGATGAGTATAGATGAAGAACGCGAAGAGAACGAGTGAAGCTCGAGTCGAGTGAGAGAGATGAGTAGGGCACTAGGGGGACGACGAGTAACTACCGTTGGTCCATTCACTTCTTCACTTGGTTGCTTCTCTTCTTTCCTTCCCGTTCTCTTACTTTATTTCTCTTCCATAACCTCCCCCTCCCTCCCTCTGTACACCCCGCGTCCGTTTCTTCGTCGTCCTTTCGTCTAACCTTCGTCGCCGACTGGAAGAACTCGCGACGAAGAAGATGAATCAAGCAAAACAACTTCTCAAGCGCCCCTGAATTCCATAACATCCCCTAGTATTCTCCGACTCGTTCTTCTTCAGCACTCACCCTCGTTCCATATTTTCTCTACGGCTTCTCTTCCCTGTTACCCTTTTCTTTTTTTTCTTTGTCATTTTTTTCCCGTTCTTTCTTTCATTCTACTTCTTATGTTTTATTTTATTCTTTTTTTTTTTTTCTTCTTCTTCTATTGCACTTTTCCGTGCATTGTTCGCCGAGAGCGAAATGCACTCGTCGTTTGTGTGCAAACTGAAACACATCCCCGCCCGCAGGTAAAGGGGTTGAGATGGGTGAAAAAGGGGGTGAGGAAAGGGGAGGGGGAGGGATGGGGTGGGTTTATAAGTTGCTCGCGTCCTTCATCCCTCCGCCCGGTTTCTCACTCCTACTGCCCAACTTGGGGTTCTTTGCTCGTGACCTCTGACTCCGCTTTTCATCGCTGTTTCTCCGTCCACCCCCCCCCCCCCCCCCCCGCGCGATTCCTCGACCCTCGAAGATTCCTTCTTTCTCGCGCGTTGCGAACTAACCCTCCGTCTCTCCTTACTTTTGCCATCTTCTCTCAGTCGCAACCCCCTTACGGTATCTTGTCGCAGTTTGTCCTCCTCTCGACAGTTCCGCGAGCCCTCTTTCCATCCTCAACGTCCTTTAAACCATTCGGCACTCGTGCCATTCACCTGTAGGTACTCATTTATTCAAACTCCTCTCCTCTACTCGCACTCGCGGAACGTTGGGGCCGTTACACCCCGTCACTCGGGAGGGAGGGAATAGTGAAAGCGCAAGCAGACGTTACAAGAATTATATTAACAAGCGCGATGGCTCCGCGCGCTCTCGTAGCCGCAAGTTCACCGAGATTACCATTTTATCGTTACTCACACGTTCGTTAGGTAACAAAAAATTAAGTGAAATTCGCGGTTGGAGAACCGAATTTTTTAGCGATGGCGCATTTTTCAAAATTTTTTTAGAAAGTACACGTAGAATAATACGGACTTAAGTAGTTACAACCCCTCATTGACGGACAATCGATAATCGAAACGATAAAATGCGCACTTCGTCACAAATAACCGAAAATTTGCCATTTTTCAGCCAACAAGACTGCAACTGCAGTTGTTTTGAAAAAAAAAAAAATTACGGAAAAAGGGGTTAAAACAAAATCAGAGATTCACCCCCCGACGGGGCATATACGAGTCTTACGAAAATCCCATCATAAGCTTCGAAACGATCTTTTGAGAGAAAAAGGCTCCGGGGTGGGGGAGGTCCTCGGCCGCAGCACCTCCAGCCAGGACCAACGCCGGGGATTACGAAGAAAAATCGTACCCATGGAATTTCCAAGAGCGGCGAACGGGGTGACGCAGGACGCCAGGGTGCTGCGGACGAACGCAGAAAAAAAAGGGGGTGAGAGAGGAACCCAAGCCGAGAGCTTGAAAAAGAAGAGGAGGAGTATAAGTTTCGATGGAGGCACACGGAGGAAGGGGGACAAAGGGGGGCGAAAGGGGGTGAAAGGGGGTGAACGGGAGGGTAGGGAGTTTTTTGGTGGGCCGTGTCTCCGTGAATACTACACGTAGGAGACGGTGCATTACGAGAGCGGGACATCATGGCATGGCACGGCATGGCTGCTCGCACGGTTAAGGTACACTAACACAGCGGGGGTGGAGAAGAGATGGCGATAGAGAGCAAAAAAAGAGAAAAAAAAAAAAAAAAGAGCGGGAGGCAAGCAAAAAACGCGAAAAAACAGAGACGAAGGTAGAGAAACGTGAAACGCGAAAGAAAGAACGAAAGAGCCGTAGCCGGTCTACAGTAATATACATAGTGGAACAACGGAGTGGGCAATGTATACAGGATCGTTCAGAATAACTTTCGACATTATTTACGAAACCAAAAAAAAAAACAAAAATTAAAAAAAATGCAAAAAATCTTATCGATTACAAGATAAATTTATGCGTAAAACAAAATAAATTGGTATCAAGTCTGTGGATATATATCGTTAACTTAAAATTGACTCGAACTTTATAGTGATTTTCGTAAAATTAATAGAAAAAAAACCAAAAAAAAAAATTAGAATTTCGTGAAGCCATGATTATTTTTCCGAAATTCAAATTTACGCAAACTGTCCGATGCTCTATGTCGGGAGGATTGACGATTTCGAAAGAAAAAAAAAAAAAATTCTGAATCGACCTGTAATCGTGTGTATGTGTGTGATAGGGGGCGGGTATCCACGGTTGGGCCAAAGGGTGTGGATGTTCGCGGGGGGGTGGGGTTGGGATGATGCAGGAGGGTGCATGGGTGAGGAGGAAGAAGGCGGGGGGTACAGAGCCAGAGTTGCCCCAGTAAAAATCGATCCTCCCCACTCTTTTACGACTCTTTCTACGGCGCTCTACGAACGCGCTAGAGAGGGTTTTTCGCGAGACCGGAGGCCGGAGGGAGGAGAGCGCGGAGGTGAGTCGCACACACCGGTTGGCAGGGGGCGGAGGAAATGAGAAAAATAGTGCGAAATTCAGTGAGTGTGCGAGAGAACGAATCATCGGCAAGGGGGTGAGTGGGGGGAGGGGGCGGCAGGCTGACTCTGCCTGCAGGGTTTCGCGCGTAGCGACGGGCGACGGCCTCCACCTCCGACGGTACCCTCGGAGGTGGAGGAAACGTCCGACGACGTTCTCCTTCCATCCCTCCCCCTTTTTTTTTGTTCTTTATTTTTCTCTCTCTCTTTCTTTCTCTCTCTCTCTCTTTCGCAAACTACTTCAATGTCTGCCTGCTGCTACCGACGGAGTTTCTCCGCACCTGATACCACCCCGTGTGTACTTTTGGTATACAACACTCGTACTAAATATTAAGGTGGTACGAATATAGAAGGACAGTTATAGGTGGCGGGAAATTTGTATTTTTTATACGAAGAGCCCATTGAACGGCTTGAGACGTAAGAAATTCCAGGGGGTGGGGGGTGAGGCAATCGAAATTTGTTCCGGTCAGTTTGACGGAAAGCAAATGTAAACTTCGAACCGAAAATCATATTATCGAAATGTTTTTTTTTTTTTTTTAATAATCAAAGTAAAATCCCCTCTGGCGAACAGGGGTGGAAAAAATGCTGAAATAAATACGAACAATTCGATACTTCCGGTTATCTGTATACGAAACCGACGCGGTAACTCTCCGTGGACCAGAGCCGCTCAGCAGGGGTCATCAGTAGTTGAGCCACCGCTGCGCGGCACCTGACGCGTCCTATCCTCGTTCGTGTCTACAATACCATCCCTAAACGTAGCAGACTCTAACGCGTCTCACGTGTCCCCGCCGCAACATATGCATCATCGTATAAAATTAAGTTTGGTGGCGTCTCTTTTTTTCAGATTAGATTAACTTCCGGACCTCAGGTACTTCTAATCGGGGGTCGGGAATTTTTTTTTTTTAACTTCGGTTATTATCATTTTCACCCCCCCGACTCCCCGACCCCCGTGTGGGTGTAGAAAACTTAACCCCATACTGTATTTTCATTTTTGCGCGTCAGAGTAGACCGCGAGCGGCATTGGTTGACCGGGTGACCGCTGACACCAAATAGCACCCTTTTTTTTCATAATAATTATTATTTACTTTATAAAAAGGTAAATGTACCGTTAGCGGCCATTTTTTCGCGATGTTTTTTTTTTCGATTTTTTTTTTTTTCTTCGAACATAGTAACCACAATAAAATCAAAGAAGAGCAAAAATTGAACCTCCGCCTAAGAATTTTTATGCGTGAAAACTAATAAATCGATACGGATTAATATTGGATTAATAATAGACTGATAATCTATAATAACCAAGCGAACGGCATTTAAGACGCTCGGAGAGGCCTTAAATAGTTTATAGCGCGCTGAAGCCGCTGATACCTCAGACGTTCGTAGACTCTTAGTTTTTTTTTTTTCGGGATTCCGGGGGTGGAAAAAAATATGAAAAAAAATACCCCACGGTTATCGGTTATTTGGTAGCGTCTCGTGTCGAGATTATTCAAACCGACAGAATTTCGTCGCTCAAAATAATGTTATTTTTATATATAGATATACGAGGGACCAGTAACGACAGCGCGTCTTCCGGGGGATGATTTCCGGTCCCCGGTCCATATTTAAAAATATTAACAAATAAAATAAAAAATATTGTACATATTAATTTCGCTATATCCACGTATACAGTTATTAATAACAATTGAACTTTTCTCAGTATACGTCCCGCAACCCCCAAGTTAGCTGACAAAGAAAGAAAAAAAAGGAAAAAAAACCCGCGACAGTCAGCAAAAGAAACGGATCGACAGGAGATTTTTCGATAAAATAAAAAATCCCCGAACCCTTGACGCACGTTAGCTTCCGGTTCTCGTAATGTTGACGATAGACATATATATAGTAAAGTTCGTCGAAAAACATCGGCGGACCTCAATCCTATCGAAGAGACATCTATATGTATTATAAGTGCATAGAAACACACATACGCAGTCACGAACGTTATATCTATAATTGTAGTTGTGCGTAGCAACGCCGCCTCAGCGCCGTCATTGCGCTTCGCTCTTTCTATCTTTCGCGTTCCCGCGCTCAGCGACGATGAAAAATTACCGAGAAGCAGCGAGCGGCAGCAGCAGCAGCACCATCGGTATAGAGGCAACGAGCAACCAGAGAGCGCGGAGAGCCGTTTTTTTCCTTCCTCTCGCGTTTCCCCGTCGTCGTCGACGACGAGGAGGCGGAGAGTTTTTTTTTTGCATCCACACAGCGGGGGCAGCAACGAGAGAGAGTCCTACGGCCGCCTCCGCTGCCACCGCCACACCACCGTCGCGGCCGCGACGTCGTCTGGCGTGTGGAGTCCGCGTGCCTGACAGACAGCTGCACCGGAGCCCTGATATATCGACCGGACCCACCTCCTCCTCCTCTTCTTCTCCTTTCTCTTCCTTTTCCTAACCGTCCAACCTCCGCCCCCCCCCCCCCCCCCGCGTACTCGCTACCTAGCGCGCTCAATCCTTCGCCGTACCCCACTCGTCGACTATTATACACCTGCACAACGTTCGCCTGTAGGTATCACCTCCTCTCCCCGTCGAGTGTGTATGACCGAGAGGAGGGAACGCGAAAAAAAAAAAAAAAAAACTGCGAAAGAAACGGGGAGGGAAAAGGAAAAGCGGCGCGACACGAAGGGGTGAGCGCCGCGGGCACAGGTTCATGCCATCCCCCAACTCGCGCCACTCTTTTATTCTAACCTGTGTGCCACTCGTACGAGACGTACGCATACCCCGTTAACCTACGTGTGTGCGTTCGTACAAGTGGAAAGAATGAAGGTGGGATTCGCCCGAACGCAGACACATCCTCCCCCACTACGGGTGCTCGAGAGCCGAAAAATACTAACACGCATACCCTACCCCCCCCCCCCCCCCCCGCGTTCACTCCGAGCCGAATATAATTCGCTCTTTATACGTACGTGTTTCGCGCTCCCGGAGGAAAAAAATCGAGAGGACGGGGGTTACGGGGTGAAAACCGTAAGGGGATGATGCTACTGCTGCTGCTGCTGGTGCTCGGGGGAGGTGAGCGAACGGCCGATGCACGATACGCTGAGGATTGGGGGGGCGCGCCGGACGACCCGAGGGCTGTAGGTTCCCAGAATTTATTATGTCCCCGGACGAGTGGTCCGTCGGAAAATAACAGGAGACGAGGATCTCGCGAGCTTTTTTGCGATTTTTTTTTTTTTTTGCAAGGACGATATTCGAGAAAAGGTATTTGTCGAGGTTATCGGCGTTGATAATATCTTATCATTGTTCTCACACCGAAGGGGGCCATTCTATGTATGCACTCGGGATTGTCAGTCATTTGGATGGTAAGCGAAGTATGAGAAAAATTCGTCAAGTGGAACGCGTTTTAATAAGAAATGCAGTATCGCTTTATGTTCTCAGGTATTTTTGAGATAAAAGTAACATTGCTGCTTTTGTAGTAATCAGCGGGTCTAGAAATGTGTATATATAGTCGTCGAGGTTGAAAAGTGCAAAAAAAAAACAAGAAAACGTTTATACGCGATAAAATTATCGTGAAGTCAATGCACGTTGTGTATAGATCACTCATGGTGAGAATAAAAATAACACCATTTTTTTATCGTCTTTCATTATTGGGGGCAGTGGGGCAACGAAATAATACGCGTCGGGGCACGTCGCTTCAATAATTATTAAGCTGCTTTATGCACCGTAAATCCGAAAGAATTGTATTAACGAGATGATTGAAACGAGAAAAGTATTAAAACCTTTGGGACGAATGAAGATGGATAAATTCACGAGACCCGAGCGTATGATTCGAAATATTATGAATGTACGAGAAATGCTCGCTTGTCACCTTCATTGCGAATCGTAAACAAGAAACAAGGCATACCGCAATTTGATCGCTAAGTGTGTCGTATAAATCGAAAAAAAATTGAAATATCAGCGGCAAACTTCGTGCGTAATAAAGATAATATTTGCGAGCGAATTCGTTCGATATGACGGTTACATTACGTGCGTATACTCGCGTGTAAACATATCGAGATTATGCCAACGAGAAACCCGCTCTCGTTAACGTAACGTAAAAACACTCGAACTATATAATACGATTTACGACTTACCGATTCCCTTGAGAAGCTCCTTTATACTGTTCCACCATCTGTCGTAAACTCTCATCGTTGTTTTCTTCTTTTTTCAACAATTGTCACACAGAATTGACACTTCGCACTTACGTTCTTATTCGCGCTTGAAATATACGAGAATGCAAATGAGTTACCATAACCTCAAACGCGGCGTGTAGCCTGTCAAGGGTACCATAGCCCCCACCGCTGACTAGCCACGCTACCGGAAGTGCTCGACTGCGCTTAGCTGAAATCCCCATCACTCTGCGCACGCCAAGGTGGGGGAAAGGCCCAGAGTTCTGTACGGTTGACTTTCAAAAAAATTGCCTACGAGAAAGTTTCTACTGTACGTCGAAACTGTATTTTTTTCGTGAAAAATAAACTACGAATCGAACAAAAAAAATGTTATGTACATTTACTTTATTTATTAAATTTAATTTATTTACTTTATTAAAAAATTATTATTACGCACTTTTATTATATTTTTATTTTATATTTTAATTATTATTTAATTTATTTTGTTACTATTTTTCTTTAATATTCGTTTATGGATTTTTTTTTTCGGAATAGTAACTCATTAATTGCGATATATTACTAATATAAATAACTTTGAACGTAGAAAATCATTGATGAGATTCAATGCTACTATCGACTTTCCGCGAGGTGAATCTTCAGAAGGATTTGTTTATTATGCTTGTTAAATAAATGACTGCCGGTATTTTCCTTCCTAAAGAAGTTTATTATGTACAACATGCCTACTATTCTTATGCAGGACATCGGACTTCCATATTCTGTTTTTTTTTTAGTTGTCGATTTGGCCGTATTTTACGTTATATATTACAAGAGAAGAAATATAGCGATAGAGGGATTCACGGAGTAAATAAGGAACTGTTCCTCGTATATTTTTTTTCGCGGTGTTTTCATTTTTTTTTTCTTTTTTTATCAACGTGTCGCGTCTACTTGGACAACGTCTTTGGCATGATAATTGAAGCTGCTGTGCTAAGAGGCAGTAAGTAAAGCATTCTGTAAATCGGGTGAATTTGTAGTATAGGTTACGAAAAAAAAAAAAAAATTAGGGATTATTATTATTATCATGTATCTCCGTATATTATACTCGAGGTTCTCGCGTTGTTTGAGTAAAGAACACCGGTAGAAATGGGCAAAGCTATATTGTTTATCATCGAGAGGTATTTTTTTTTTCTTCTATCAAATGCTTTACCTGTAAAACACACCCTCGGAGATGTACCTACAGAAGATATCACGCTATGACGATTATCTATAATCATTTTTACTCTTTTTTTATACACGAGGCGCTTTCATTCACTTTTTTTTCGCTATAATAGTTATTCACTTAATCAATGACTCGATCGATACAGCTATACCGGAAATTAATGAAAAAAAAAAAAAAAACAATAGCAATTATATTTGTTCGTCACTATTACATCGGAATCTCGTATTACAAACCTCTCTTCGATAGCTCACGCACGTTAATGAAAAAAAATAAGAAAATTATTAAATGATTTTTTCTTTCATTTTTTTCGCGACTATGGTAACTAATTATTATCGTTTGCGGATATCGGAGAAAAAAAATTTAATTATATTGTCAAAATTTCTTTTTTGCAAGTCTCAAAAAAAAAAAACGCATTCCTATCGCACAGAACTTAATCTCGCTTGGTCTTTGCTTCGAGGTCTGATGAGACGTTAAAAATAATAACGCAGCCTTCGATGTCGGTTTTTATATATGTTTTTTGTACGTTACACGACAAATGCTACGGGTTTATGAATGGGAGACAACATTTATGGAAATAGAGATCTTTTTCTAGTACCGTTCGCGAGTTCGATCGTTTCTTTTTTTTTTTTTTTTTTCGTATGATCGATCGTATTTTGTGTATTTTTTTTTCCGACGATTCGTGCAGAAGAGCAAATATTACGCATTTTTTTACGCATTTCAATGGATTTTGCAATCGTCGTCCTTTGCTTGAGCACTAAAGCGATGCCGTATACATATCACCCCCAACGATCGCTGACAACGCGTTTTTCCGTATTTTTTCGTACTTTCATTTCTGTCCATTACAACGAAATTTATCATCGATAAACGAAGACACATGTATTATGCTATTATCGCGCAACATAGTCAACGCATCGTATGATTTTTAGACTATAAAAAACTTAAAAATCGGGGAATCGTTTGATAATCGTTAGCGGAGCCATCCGCACCCCCCAACGGATCACAATTAATTTTTCAGTATCTTATACCCCAACGTCCATAGTCCAAATAAACATATGCTATACAATTACAAAACAGTCGCCGCGAAATTAATTCGGCAAATGCTTTCAAATAAATATCTTGTCATACGTGAAAAAAAAAAATTAATAAATACGTAGACATTTTTACTATTCAACAATATCAATTGATTTTTTTTTTTTTTCGAAAATATGTATAATTTACGTTTTAATGTACTCGATAAGGCTTTTCACTCTTCACATTCGAAAATTTGTATCCACGTTGAAGGATTTCTTTTTTTTTCTTTTAGTTTTTTTTTAATCGAGGAATGTGTTTTCTCGTCGTCAACGAAGATTCGCTTAAACTACAAAATATTAATTTCATTCTCTTTCGCTCGTAATTAGTCTGTAAAAAATGTAACGATAACCACTGCACTTTACTGTATGTAAGTGAACGATAAAAATGACTAACTTTGTCCCCTGTTTTGTTTTTTTTTTCTTTGTCCCACAATATCAGATTTTTTTTACACAACGTCTCGCTACGAATAGCGAATGTTCACAAGATTTGATACGCGTTGCATTTCGTTTCGCGTAAAATTTTTACGAATTTGTCGATAGATCGAGACAAACTTTTTTTTTTGCAACCCAAATATCCGTGCGATTTATTTTTTAAATACATCGCTCCATTTTCCAAGTATTAACTATTTTAATTCTAACAATCGAGGCATCTTTTCCCTCTTTCAAAAAAATACGAAAAATTTCAACGGAATTAACCGCAATAATCGACACAGCCGATTCGCGAGAAACAATTTTTTTTTCTTTCCCATCGGATCTTTCGCGTGAATTATATCAACGGTATCAAATCTTTTTAACAATAAACAATTCTACTTTTCGTTTTCTTTATACAAATCGGCGATATTTTTTTTTTCGCCTTTCTCCCCATTTCGTCGACCATTACTTTTCCAATAGAGAAGCACAGAACACCAGAAAGCATTATAGGTCTATCCAGATCGCTTGGCATATATATATATATCGTGTGTATATAATATAATATAATATATATATATATGTGTATATATATATATATATATAAGTCGTAGTTTAACTTGGATTACGTATCGACAAGAATGTTCTCAGGATAATATACATAGATAACAGTTATCTCGGTACATACGCTTCTCGAATCGAACGCGACGGAGATTTGTTTGTTTTTTGCTGTTTCGCTGCAATGTAACAGCGATTTATCGATTAGAGTTTAAACACTATCCTGTTTCGGTAGGTCCTTTAGATGCTATTTAGGTACAAATATGTTGTTGCGATTGTTGATCCGATAGTCTATGTCGAGGCGTCCTCGTGATTGCCACCTTCCTGTTCGAGACGAGAAGACCCGCAGACTCGACATTTACAACATACGATGCACGGCGCGGCGAGTAACAAAAGAGGTGAGGCAACTAGTAGAAGTAATCCAAATCCGGCGAATATTCCAATCACCTGCGTTCTGTGCCATATTACGGAGGCGCGCGAGTGACCCAATTTGTTTTTACACGGACCCTTGTCGTAGTGTCGCAACAAAAAGTCGTCCTGCAAAATAAATCGTTGCGAGATTACATTTTTTCGATGGAAAAAAGAAAAAATGAGTTTTTCTCGTCGTTAAAATAGAATTTTAAGTGTCTAACGACGAGGAAACTTAATATAGTGGCTATTTAATGTGAGGATCGAAATTTGATGATTTTACTCCGATTTTCCGGAAAAATTTCACTGACTTTAGAATAATGAGAAAACAACGACGAAACATTTGAAACATTTGAAAAGATATTGTCGTAGAGAAAAGAAGTCGAGGAATTTTTATTTGAAGCATAAAATCTTCGAAATCTTATTAAAAGGCTATTATTTTGTAGAATTTTCTGACGGAGTGGTCACCCTGTTAAAATATCATGAGATTGCGGATATTTTTACGCATAGAATGGGAATTTCTTGATTTAAAAATAAATAAATAATTGCTTTGAAGAATCGAGAAAATTCACAAATCTGCGGCTGAATACTAAATAAATATACTTCGTTCGTTGATTTTTTTTTTATTCGAATATCGGTAAAGAAATTACCAATATCGGAGCAACCAACTCAATTAATTAATTGCGCATCCTCTGCCAACTTTTATCACATTATACGACTATTTTTCGGATCACGAATAATCGTACAACATTCAGAATCTTTAATTACTCTCCGCGTCGTTAGGCACTCCGTAATTGCGATTCTTCGAGTTTAAAGAAAAAAGGAACTCACGTCTAAAGACGCCAAGCAGTACCAGCAAAATACATGTTTGCATCTTTTGCACATCATTTGCGCGCAACCCTCGTCTTTCTCGATCGGCACCGAGCACATTGGACAACATTTAATGTGATCGCTGTCGAATGGTATACCGAGTGGAAGATTAGGACACGGGCCGTTGTGCCACGATTCTCGACATACGGAACAAAAATCTGTCGAACAATTGGGACAGTGAACCGGTCCCGGAGACACACCACCGCTACCGCCGCTCGTCACTGAACAAATAGTCTCACAGCCAGCGCGCGGACACCATGCGCGTTCTTTGTCCATCGATACGTCTGCAAGAAAGAAACAAAAGAAAAGTAAATCGGTTATCACGCGAAAGAAAAACAAAAGTTTGCGAACTTCCCGATGATTAACGTTTTTCTTTGTTATTATTATTGTTAGCAAAAGTGTTTAGTTACCTCTGTTGAGACGAAACTTATGATGCTTTTCCATCAGTTCGGGACTGACGAGGCTAGCTATCTCCTTCAAGGATAAAATGCTCGCCCAATCGCATTGCGAGTCCGGGCAGCTTATCTCGTAAGCACCCTCTTCAATTTCAAATTCTACGTAGTCTCTCATACACTGAAACAAAAAATAAGCGCATAATTTTTAAAATACGCAGACCTCATGAAATTAACCGACGAAAATTGCATTTTAGTTTGTGAAAAATAATAAATGTTCGAATGAACAATTTTCCATATCGTACTTTTACTCCGTTTTTTTTCTTTTTGCAACCTGCAATTTTTGTGTTTATAATTTCGATCTTTTTTCGGCAAATTTTTCGTACATTGTTTCTGCGCGAAATCACCTTTTTCTTTTGCATTTTTTTGAATTTTCAAGCTCTGTAGAGGATTCTTTTTTTTTTACGAATACATCGCGAAAATCGCGTAATTTTTTAAACAAAAAATTCTCAGATTTGGATTGCCGAATTTTTGTTGGAAACTCACGTCTTGGCAGTAGAAACAGCCGCATCCCTCGATCCTGAAGACCTTAGAAAGCGATACGTCCGCAAGGCACAGCTTGCAGAGAAACTGACTAGCGGTCTGTTGCTGCGATGCCGCCGGAACGAAACTTCCCGCCGCAAGACTGTAACGTGAACTCGAGGCGAGCGACAAAAGGCTGGAACAGCGGGAACAAACGCGACTGCGATTTATGGGTCGCGTCTCGAGGGCTAAAGTGCTCAATCCCACTGCGGTTTCGCACTTTCTCAGGGCTCCAGGACCGAGACTCAGCCAACTCTCGCCTCGGGCTTCGAGACTCGCGCTGCTTTCTGGTCTCAGAAGCGGCGCGTCGACGCCTTTCCCGGGAAGACTTCTCTCCGTCGAGGAAAGATTAACGGCGCTTGTTTCCTTTCTCAATAGCGGCAATTTAATTCCTGCCAATTTATTAGCTTTGTCAATTTTTTTCTGATTTGCTCCGCCGCCGCCTCCGCCGCTGTTCTTGGCGAGTGGATCGGCGGACATTACGGAACTGGTCGCTGTACCCATATCCATTGGGATTGCTCGTCGTACGACGAGCGGTTGTAGGCTAGGCATCCCCCGATGTGAACGTTTGTTTTTTTCAATACCCAGCCTTGTTTTTTTTTTTTTTTTCCGTTACGAATGCCGCCCAACGACAATGATGACGACTTGTTGTTCCAGCTGCATCAGTAAAGGAGCACTCCGACAAGATTTCCTTCTACGTTCTTAACTAAAATGTACGATTGTTCGACGATATTTGACGATATTTAGACGATTCGTAATAACGACAAACTTTGCGAGAGCCTTTTTCACCCGTTTATTTTGGCACAATGATAGTTTTTCTTTTTTTTTTCCTTCACAGAACAATTCGCGAAAACGAAAGTATCGCTGGAAGTCGAAGGAACGAAATAAAAATGAAAAACCGCAAAGAAACGAACGGTTTTCGTGTTTATTCTCTCCGAGTGAGCGATGAAAATTGCTTTCGATCGAAAATAACTCGATTTTCGGTAATGAAAAATAACGACGAGTGACGGAAACGAATGTATCGTTTGGAAGGAGTGCGCGGTGTTTGCGAATGGGGATTACACTCTGCCTGGGTAATGCGAGAGACGTGAAAAAAAACGAGGTATGGCCGTTAGGAGATGCCGATTAATCTTATCGAGAATACTAATCGAGACGTATGAGCTCAGTGTCTCGTCTCGGTATCGCAGGATCGTTGTGTTTAACTTTATTTGAGATCCTCGCTCGCACTTTAAGGGTTGAACAGTACGATAGGCTTTTCTCCATCAGTGTCGGTGCTTGACACAGTTGGCCGCTGGTCTCACTCATAACTGTGCGCGTTCGTGTGTGCGTGTTTTTTTTTACATATCCGAGTGTGTGTGGCTCGCGCGCGCGCGCGAGTGTCGGGATATCTCTGGCACTGCTGACCGCGGATAGAACAGAGAGTCGGGTTATATGGCGGGTAGGTAAAACACTCACGGGTAACACAATCCAACTACCACTTTCACTCGTGGGTTCGTTCCCTAAATCACAGATGCTCCAAGCCACTCATTCGTCATCGTTCCGATCGTCTCTCGATTCGCAAGGTATTCGCAACGCCGCTGACACATCGAGCACACACGAGAAAGGAAGAATTAAAAAAAAATATGATGCGGTACTTCACTTGGGTCCACTACCAGACGGCGTATATACACAAACAATTATAACCCAACGGCCTCTCGATTAATTCGCGTCGTGTTTCAACAAAATATCACGTTGTATCTTTCACGACTGTTTTTTTTCGTCCCTTCTCGCACGACATAACGATCACCCTCTTCCCCCGCCCCGGACTTTAAATCATTTTATTTTCACACGCAAAAAAATATATTGGAAATAATTGCAATGGTGGGAGATCTCGTGCGCTACTGCTGCCGCTGCTGCGCGATGGTACGGACTTTCGGAGTTTATTTCAAGCCTCGTCTACAAACGACATATTCTTTGTCGTAGACAATACGATTAAATGAATGACGAATGAAATTAAACTCGTGTGACTTTGGACGTTCGATGGAAACTCATTTAGTTTTATATTATTACGAAAAAAAAAAACTTTGTTCTTCGTACTGTGTTTCGGTCATCGATAGGCGTCGAAAGTTCATGACCTCGTTTCCTTGTTTTTGTTTTTTACAAGGAAATACCGCAGCTTTGGGGGGGCTTAACGCACCTGACTGCAACCCGCAGCTGCAATATGTTATTATGGCTAATACTACTTGACCGAAGTATACTAGTCTACTGGTTGAGCCACTCGAGTGACAAGGACACAATGTTGACGATAGTGCGCCTGATCACCGCGTGGGTTCGCTCGCCTTGCATGCGAACGAGTGGGAGAGCCCCGCGAGAACGAATCACACGGCGTTCGAATCGTCATCCGTGGTGGGAGTAAAGCGGAAAGTTATGACTTACGAGAGCAAACTACGCGCACGTGGCTCATACTCTCGAGAAAACTCCGACTACGGAAATGAAAAAAAAAGGGAAAAAAACACGAAAAAACAGCACATTGTATCGAACTTGTCTATATTTAGTCTCATCGAAGGTTTTTTTTTTCTCTTGCATACAATCAATTTGAGACAAGTGAATGCGATTAATATCCTACAGCTATATATATGTACACCTATGACAAATATACACTAAGGCTTTACCGAGTTTCACCTTTTTTTTTTCTCGACTTTTTTTTTCAGTAATCCCTAAACGATGTTCGACTGTACATTCCATTCACACGGTATAAATATAAAAATTGAGCAATCCGTACTAACAAAAATATTATTAAAGCAAAGATATCCGTTATAATGAGGGGAGTAAATCGATAATCGAAAAAAAATCGGAAGAACCGGATGGGTGAATGTCCGAAGGGTCGAGAGCCGGAAATCGTTTTGTGGTTCGGAAAAAATGATCGTAAGATCTTTTTATGCATAGCCTTCATTTAGAATTGCTCATAACACATTATTCAACAGCATTAGACTAGACAACCTTGTCGTTCCTTCTTTTTTTTCGGTTTCTTTTTTTTTTTTTTTTGTTTTTCATTGTATCTTTTCGCAAATACAAATTTCATCTTAAATTTCTACGTCAGGACTTGCCTGCCTTTTCAGTTTTCAACGTAATATATCGCGAGTTAAAAAAAAATATAGTAATAATAATAATAATAATAATAATAATAATAATAAACTAAAAAGGACGATCTCTCGAATAGCGTCGCCAGTTGCAAATCATTGATTTTGGGAGTGAATCTCATTCTTTTTTTTTTCCTTCAATCTTTCGTATTGTGGCTTTTTTTTTGTGCGTAAAAGACGATGGCGTTTAGTTTTCATACGAGATAGAAATAAAAACCGTACGAAGTACGATGTCCCGAATTCGGGAATAATGAAAGATTTACAGTTTCTAAACTCCGTTACGAAGTATTAATGAATAATCGAATAAATTAATATTTTAATATCTCGTGGGAAAAAATCGAATTCGTTTCTCATATTGTATTACGAAATGAGCGAAACTCACGAGTTTTTGTGATGATTGTTGCCGTCTACAATTATTAGAATATCTTTCCTCGAGTTCGCCGCTACGCGCGTCGCCGTGTAAACTCCTCGTTTCCGGGAGTAATTTGTGTTTCGAATAATATTACTTTTCAATATTACGAGGATCGAAGGGGAAAGAAGGGGGGGGGGGGGGGGTTGAGAGACATTTAGGTTGCAGTAAAAAAAAAATCAGTCTAACGTTTCCTCCGCTTGCGTACTTACAAAAGAAATTGATGGCTTAAGATGTTTCTTTGAGAAAATTAAAAATAAAAAATGATCTTTTACTGATTGGGTTGTTACAACGAAATATTTCCAGGCTGACTGTACTGTCCGAGTCTGGAATGCCTGTCGACCGCTCTCACGGCAAAATAGTAATTGTTGCCTTCGGAGAACTGAAAAAAAAAAAAAAAACAATCATCCAATTATCCCAATTGAGATTAACGGCGAATCGTTTTTTTTTTTGGTTCGTTAGGAAATTAATAATAATCGCGTACCTGTGTCAGGGTACAAGCCATCGGAAGGGGCAGCGCCCGTACGTCGCCGACTTTCTTCCACAGCGTTGAACTCGGCGGGATTCCGGAAACTTCTTGATAGGCGTACAATTGATAACTCGCTATATCCGCGAATTTGTCGGACAACGCCATGTTCCATGATAAAACGATTCCTGCAACGAATTATTAATGTTTTTTTTACAATTCGGGAAAATATAAGATTACAATCCGATAACGTTATTTCTTAATGAATTTAATAAAAAAGTTAGAAAATTAATGATTTACAAAGAAAGAAGAAAAGCGAAGTTACTTACCGTTAGCGACTTTGGATATCTTCAACGAAGGCGCTGGGGGTGGAAGTTTCCACGTCGCATTGGACGGAGGATTTATAGACTCGGGTAATGCTGCCGGATGCTGCAATAAACCGAAAAAAAAATTTAAATAAAAAACATTTATATGAAAAAAATGTGTGAAAAAAGACAAAATTCAAAGTAAATTGAAAAATTTTGAAAAGATACATACGTTTTCAAAAAAATGAACGAATAATTTCCACGAAAAAAAAATTGTATTTCCGGTAAATTTGTTGACGAATTAATTTTTCCATCAATTTGTTAATAACATTTTGGAATTATTATTATGCAAAAGTAATCTTTTCAGTACCATTAATATGCATGAATTTTTTCGAAAAATTTTTTTTTATACCATCGAAAAGTATTTGCAATTTTATCTCATTTTTCTCGAATTTATGCGAAATGAACGCAAAGCGACATAAGTACCTTAATGGATTTTCTTACCTTGCAAACTTGTAGCGTTGCTGTTGTAGTTGTTGGTATAACTCGAACAGTGCCATTCGTTATCGTGCCGCTAATCGGAAAAGTCGCTCTGATGGGTCGATTCTGATGATCCGGAGCCGGTCGTATCTGTGAATCGAAGATTTTTAGAATTCATCGAACTACTGGACTTTGGTCAATGGCTCGTTGGCATTTTTTTTTTCTATGTATTCATCTCCCATTTGCTTGTAATTTAATAAGGGTGCATCAATAATATTCACAAGTAAAAATGAGATTAAGAAAGAATTGCGAATAAACAAAAAAAAACAATTCCCAAAGAATTCATAAGCATAGTAAAGAATTAACGAAGCAATTTGTGCTAAAAACAAATGTCAGTTGCGGTTAATATGTTAAACACAATTTTTTATGTAACTAACCTGTTGACATTATTATTATGCAAAATCAATGTTCTTAACACCTTCTGTACCGCCAATTTTTTCCGATTTTTATCTGTATTTTATTTTATATTTATTCCACTAAAAAGCATTTTTTTTTACTACAAAGATTCAATTGCTGTTGAATAAGATTGCGCGAAGGATATATATGTTTCTACGCATATCGAGGGCTCACCGGTGTAGGAGTAGAGGTGATAACTACTTGTCTCGGACCTCCTATTCCGCTCTGCATTACGTAAGCTAATCTCGAGGCATTCATGTTATTCTGAAAGAATGAGTCATTCGTAATTCTCACCGATCAAATTTCTTTAACATCAGAACAAAATAATAATAATAATAATAATAATAATAATATAAATAGACTTACAACTAAGGCGGTCGGCGTTGGCTGACTCGACGGTTGCACTACTCTGATTCCCGTCGCAACGCTGCCGGGTATCGTCTGAATAACCGTATGAAACCGCTGACCAATGTTCGAGACACTCGTAACGTTTGACGAAGCTTCCGGTAACGCAGTTGTCAAGATTGCGTTTTGAGGTATTACGGTCGCTGGAATTGAATTTTGCTATTTATATATCATAAATCTTTGCGGTACGACGCGCGGAAATGGAAATTACAGTCGAAGCGCTCGGTAATTGGAGTCACTGGAGCGATCGGCTGATAAGTCAATTTTCGGGGTCGATGCGCCGTGATACGGCCATTTCTTGCGGTCAGACATATCGACTCACTTTTCGTTTTATCTTCTTCCTGCGTGAGGTCGATGAGGTCGCTGTTGTTTTTCGTTTTGGATATTTGCATTGCTGTCTGGCGAATCGGTGCATTCGTGAGTCCGTTGACAAGAATCGTTTGCTGAAATGTTGGTAGACGAATTGCTAATCTCTTCTGTTATAAGAGTATTTATAAAGTAAATTTGATGCGTCTGAATACTCACATTGGAGGCCATAAGCTGCGAAACATTTGTCTGTTGAACCGCCGTCGTTACAGAGGTTCGAGTCTCCTGGACGCTCTTCGCGACGACCAATGCCGCGGGGGTGATGTTCGAGATGATCGGTTGACTATGAACCGGCGACGGTACAGCCGCTGAAATTGCCGGGGACGCGGGTGTCACTGGTTCCGGTCGTCTCGGTGATCGTATTTTTACCGTCCGCTTTACGACCGGATTAGCGTTTGCGGATTGCTCACTCCTTTGCGGCATAACGACACCGTTAACCGGCGGTGTCGCGGTCTTTTGCGTCTGTCCGAGTTGACGCAGATTTTGAATTCCGTGATCCTGAGTGAAACACTCGGATTGATTGAACGATCATCGACGAAACGCACACTTAGATAGTTATTTGCACAATTTTTAGGAACGTTGCCTACCGTTACGAAGTTTACTTGCAAGCCAACCGATCGATTGATTTTTATCGGAACAATAACGCTTTTGTCGGGATTCGATCGACGATCGCTATTGTAACGATTCAATACCATCTCGAAATCTTTGATTTGCTTTGCCAACTGCTGACATTTGAGACGCGTCGCTTCTTGATTCCGTTCTGATATCTTCGCTTGTTCCCGCAATTTTCCAATCTCGTCGCGCATCGTTATCGTCTCCACTACCTTCTGTATGAGTAGTTCTTCGAGTTCCTGAATCAATGGTATCATTTCGTGAATGAAGACAATGTAAAGAAGAGATTCTGAAGAAACATCGACAATGAAACGGGTCGGAAAAATATTTTTAAAGACACGAATGTCTCCAGTTTCGCTGTTTATGTTTTAGCCATTTGAGAACATATTCTGCGCAGGAAAAAATCGAAGCTTAGATCTCTCAACAACTTTCTTTTTTACGTATTTTGGTTGCAGGAAAGAATAAAGTTGATTCGGTTTTAGATTAACTCACCTCTTGTTTAAGTTTTGCCAATCTTCCATTATTGTCCCGCCGGAAGAAGTTCCTTACGTGACGAAGAGTCTGCACTTTATCGTCCCGCGTTAACGTTTCGCTCTTCGCCGCGTCGCCGTTGATCTCAAAATCGTGTTTTAGTTTCTTAATGATTTTCGGCTCTACTTTTTCATCGTCGTCGGTGAAATTGCGCTTTAAGGAGGGCGGAGATGCGGCTCGCAAATCGTTGCTCGTCTTTTTATAATTAACGGCAACGAATTTTCCCGCACTGTCGTTTGACTCCGAGTCGCTATTGCCGAGAAACTCTTTCCGGATTATTTCCTCAGCGTTCTGAGCTGTTCGACGCTTTTGCCTAACATTCTCCTTTTCTGCAAGACAAACACCGCTATCATTACGTAGCATAACATGAAAAAATTCTTAAACTTTTCTGGGTGAACCTTGTTATAAGTTTTAAACAAATGTGTTAAAATTAGAAAAAAAATAGCAATAGAACGAAAAATGTATGATAAGTTAAATTTTATTTCTTTTTTTTTGTTATTTTTTTTGGAAATTTACAAATTATGGTATTTTGATTGTGAAGTAATTTTGTCAGTGAACATAACGAAAATTTTGTTAATTTTTATATAATTTCTTTTCGTAATTATAAGAATGTTTTGTTAATTTACAAAACAGGATATTTAACTTTTCGATTAATGTACAATTGTTGTTAATTTTTAACTTCCAAATACATTCAATTTCCCATTATGCTTTACAGTGAGTCATTAAAAATGAGTAATAACAAGAAAGTCCCATTGGTACTCCCGAATAAATAAATCTCAATGACGATGATGTTAATCGTTTTCTGAACTAATTACCAGCAATGTTGCACAATAATAATTCCAAAATGTTACTAAATAATTGATGAAAAAATTAAATGGTCAACAAATTTCCGGGGATTTCAACTTTTTTTTTATGAAAATGATTCGTTCATTTTTCTGAATACGTATGAATTTTTTCAGATTTTTCGATTTACTTTAAATTTTGTATTTTTTCACACATTTTTTTCCATATAAAAATAAAAAACAGATTCCATGCCTACCTTGCGTATCTTCTTGATTACCCCCGCTATCCTGCAAGGTTTGCAACGATCTTCTTAACCGTTTTTGCTTTCTTTTAACCGGTACTTCGATAACTTCGCAGTCATCGATCTTTTCATTAAAAACATTCCCTTCGGCGAAGGATTCTCCTCCGGTTTCCTTATCATTTTCGACGATGTTCTTCGTACATGTTGACGAAGTCTCTACAACGTTATTACTTGTAACGCTTGTTTCTTTTTCCAAATCCGACTTAATGTCACCGATGCTATTAGTTACAGGATTGGCGTCTGAACCATCGTCCGCCGAGATTTTCTCCTCATTCGGAACGTTGTCTTTCGACGTTACAGTTTCCTCTGCGTTATCCTTCATCCCGATACAATCATTAGATTCGTTTGATTTTCCACGTTGTATACGAATTCTCTTCGACAGCTCCATCTCATCCAGCATTTCCGTTGATGAGCGTTTCAACGAACAATGCACGACGGTAACATTGTTGCCTTCGCCCTCGTCGTCCGATGACGTTTCTTTCTCGTCCGGCAAATCGGCGATACTATTTTCGATTTCCGAGATTTTAGGATGCTCCGCAGTTTCCGCGTTAGTCTCATGAGAAGCTTTTTCATTTGTTTTACTATCGTCCGTTGTCATGGATGATTCCTCCACCGCCTGCTGCGATTTGCCGTCTATCAATTGTTTTTCAAACGAAGTTTCGCTCTGAGAAGCGACCGTCGATTTTTCATCTGTTCCGAGTTGACGTGGATCAGGAAAATCACTGCTTCTTTCTTCGACAGTTGTGGCTTCCTGTTTCTTGTTTGCTGATTGGACTTCTACCGTTTCGGCCACTGCATCACCGCTTTGAGTGGACGTGTCATTTTTCTTCTCCGTAACTTCGGAAGTTTCGGCTGCGATCGGCATTGGATCTGTGCGTTCATCCGATTTCTTAGTTGCGACATCTTCGCCGTTTTTTTTAAGGACTTTGTCCATATCTTGCGCCGAATTTATCGAATCGGCGGCCGGTTTTGGCGCTTCCTCGCCGGTCTTTGGTTCGATCTCATCTGCGGATTTATCTTTCTCATTCCTGAGATTTTCGGCAACATCATCGGCCTCATCGGGGACGAATGTTTCGTCGCTCGCGACGCTCACGTTAGCGTCGTCGGTTTCGCGTTTAACATCGAATTCATTTGCTTGACTTTTGAGACTCTTATCGGCAGTGGATTCTTGGCGATTGGCCGCTTCACCGGTTTCATTACTAGCGGAAGTTGAATCTTTGCTATCTAAACTATTGGTTGCGGCTTCGGCATTGTCATGCTTTGAAAATTCCTTTTTATCTTTCCTAATGGATTCGCGATTAACGACACTATCGGTAATTTCGGTTTGAGCGTCGTGATTCGAATCCGCGTTAACGATTTCCGCGGTTTTTCTATCCTCTTGATTATTACAGCTATTATTCTTATCGTTATCCTTAATTTTTACGTTCGTAGGTGATGCATCGGTTTTTTGTGAATTATCTTTGACCCGTTGGAGATCGTCGGAGGGAAAAACCCGCGGTGGATATTTTCCTTCCATAGCGACGTCGTGAGCAAAAGATTCTCTGGACTGACCGTTGTACCCTCTGCCACTTCCCTTTCCACCACCGTAATGAGTATTTTTATTGTAGTATCTATCGTTGTACGCATTCGTGACGAATTTACTGGCCTGCGACTGCGGTTGACGAGATACCGAATTTCGATTGGCGCGTCTCAGATAATCTATCATGGGATTTCTAATGGCCTGAGGTCGTTCCCTCGTTCCTCCGTGAACGGAAGATGTACTTTTATCTTCACGACCGCTGTCGCCGTTGCAACAATCTTCGTCGTCAGCAACGCCGAAGAACTTATCGGTTTTTGGCAATATGTCCGACGCGAAATCGTCGTTTGCGAAGTTTTCCTCTTGACCAACGCACGACGATTTGCTCTCGTCGATCGCGCACATTCCATTAGAAAGCTGTTCTCTATTCATTCGACCGCTCTTTTGATCCGATGTATCTTTCGATGGAACAAGGGATCCCAGTTCTGCAATCAACAATTTTAAGTTGATCTTATTTTTATAATCTACAATCGAATGATAGACTAATTGTTCTTGTGGACAAAGCAATTCCATGCGGTTAAATATCTTTAAAGACATTTCGACGACGCAAATCCTAAGCCTTGGAAGTTTAAAGATTTTCTCTAAGTTTTATCGAAGAAATCCCAATTCAATCACAAAATGCCCAGTAAATGTGAGGAACGAACTTCCCTGACGATTTTTTAATATTCCAAAAATTTCCTTAACTTTTCGAAATTATGAGAAAACAAAAAGAATAGTATATTGTGCAACAAGTGCGTAAAGTACAACATTTCCGCACGAGTTACATATACGATTTTTTGTAAAAGCGGTGCGTAAAGCGAGTCTTCTTCGGGAGGGTTGAGCGAAGTCAAAGAGCGATTTTTCCGAAAGGAGTGTCCACCCACGACGTTTGCAAAACAAGCACTTTACGCACGCGAAACCTCCCCGAAAAAACGAGTTTTACGCACGCTATTACAAAAAGACAGCAGAAAACGTCCCAAGATTTTCCTTACATTGCATAATCAATGGTTGAATCATTCATCGACAACTTTGGATTACAGTAGAAGCTCCGTATTCTTAACTCGACGGGACCGGACACGCTGCCGTTTCTGCATTTCCCCTATCGTCCCTACGCCCAGTCAGTTGCTGTCAGTAGGGGTAATGAGGGCTATACGCGTCCGTAGATACCGCTTGGTCTCAGACGAAATACAGTTAAGGGAAATCGTTTCCATGGCAACGAGTTAAAATAAGGTAGCAGTTAAGTTAAGAGGAGTTAAGAATACGAAGCTTCGACTGTATAAAAACCAATCATTTGCAGCCGAAATCGCAACGGTTTAACCCTTCACATGCGGAAGACATTCAGTTCGCCACCCTTGTTTCATTTTCTCGTCATGACAATAATGCAAAATTATTTTTAACAAATTCTTTTTGAACCATCAAAAAAACGACCCTTCAAGACTTCTAAAATTTGTATCATATATTTATCACCATTTGTTCGAAGAAAATCACGAATCGATCAAAGTCATAACGAAACTGAATATTTACGACGCTCAAGCGCAACCGATCGTTTACTATAAAATAATTTCCTAACCGAAAACTGATGACCGATCGTTGAACTCTGTAAAATTCCGCTGAAAATTCGCGAAAAGTCGGGCGCGGAGGAGTTTACAGGGCTAATAAGTGATTCTCATCGGTTCGAAGATTCCAAGCAACGGTCGACAAGATGGCCTCCACTCGCGCAACGAAATGGCTGCTCCTAGTCGAGTCACGCGATGCGCGCGCATCCATACCGCGATAGAACAAAAGCCGACTCACCCGCATTCGACCCCTTCGGCTCGTTCCTGTCGTTATTCACGTTTCTCGAAACAGATGGCTCATCCAGTTCCGCCTCGTCATCTGAAACTCTCAATCGGATACTGTCGTCGGATAGCGCATCCTCTTCGTCTCCGTCTTCAATGCTGCCATACAAAAGTTCCTCCTCCTTTTCTCTCGATATCTCTTCGCTCTTCGATTTAGGACAAGTTAGACTAGAGCAAAGAGTCTTTGTTTCGGTAACATGCATTGCTGTATCATTTACTGTCTCCATTATTTAGGAAGCCAGCTGATGCTTGTACTCGATCTCAGGTTCACTCAACATGAGAATTGAACAGTAATCAACACTGCAAATACCCAGAAATAGAAACCCATTGAAACTTTGTAACAGGTATTCCGTCGAAAAAATCAAAATGAAAAAGTAACTAACAAGTAATTCTTCAAAAATTAACCAACTACTCTTCAAAACCAAATTGCTATTAGTTTAAAGTAAAAATCATTTAAGGGGTTAACCTGTTTTTATATACCTCTTAGGAAGAATATTATATTACATTCCTTTGTTCCCTCTTCAGAATGAGTCTGGAATAGAATTTGAGAAAACGTTGAAATATCATTATAATTTGTTGTTTGAATGTTTTATTTTTTATTATTTTACGGATCTCACGATTAGAATTATTTTCAATAAGGGGATAATTTTTTCAAAAAGTTTCGTTAGAACGGACGAGGAAAAAATCGAAGTTGAAATCGGAAGATGCATCGGTAAAACTGAACTGTTGCTGTGCTATCGATTAACCAGACCGTCCTACGGTGACTCCAAATACCTAACCCCACTTTTTCGATGAGTGCGTGCGACTTTGTTTTTAGTTATCTTAATTAAACGCTCAATACACATCGTACCTTCAATCTTTGCTGTACAATCGTTATTTCTCTTTTTAGGGATACTCGACGTGAGGCATTCACCGATCGATCCTACCACGCGAGGTCAGCACTTGTAATCGTTGCCCGAAGTCCTGTTATAACACGTTCACGTTGCGCACATTACCCGCATTTCCAATCCCACAAAATACGCGACCCGTTTTATCGTCAAATTATTAAGCGGCAACAATTGTAATCGGGATTACTTTTATGTGGGGAATTTTTAGTAATTTTGAATAATGAAAGTGTCGATTTTGGGAGGACTCCCCGCGGGTCTTCTTATATTCGCCGCCCCTGGCCCCGGAGCAGCTGAAAGTAAAAGTTGACGGACCGAACTGGCGCTCGGGGGATTCGGACGTTCACCGTGAGCGTCGCGATGTCTCGACGCGATAGCATGTGTATCTTTTTTTTTGCCGGATGTACGAATTATTAACGACAAATCGATAAATAAGCGGAGATGAGGTTAGATTTCCGTTCTTATATATAAGACGACTCTGACGATATGTTGAATTGATGCGTAATGAATATCAGCAAAAAAAATGGCGCGATTTAACGCCAGGGCAGGTTTATCGACGGGTTCTCCCAATGAACATGGAATACTGAACCCAGGCCCCGCAATACAACGGCGAAGTTGCCCGAACGAACACGAAGATGGGAATGTGCCGGAACCGACCACATTATTATGTCCCGGTTAGATCCATTTCGATCGAAGTCAACCCAACCCCGATCTATTCCATAACTCTTTATTCACGAAACAAACGTCTTGGATTTGTTAATCTGCGATATTGCGTTACGATATACGCGGCACGCAGAATCTACTTGTTAAGCAGATATCAATTTTTAATCATTTTTCCATGCAAATCTAACACCAAAAATGCAAAAAGTTAAGGTTTTCCAACATTTTCTTTGCAATGCAACATTTATAATAAAATAAATAATAATAATAATAATCGGGATACATAACATCGAAAATGGATAAGCAGTTTCCGGAATCCGAAATTAGCCTAACTGCAGAAAAGAAAACACCAAAAATGCAAAAAGTTAAGGTTTTCCAACATTTTCTTTTAATGCAACATTTATAATAAAATCAATAATAATAATAATAATCGGGATACATAACATCGAAAATGGATAAGCAGTTTCCGGAATCCGAAATTAGCTTAACTGCAGAAAAGAAAACTGACTAAACCCTGTTTGTTATTTGAAGTCTGCTAAGTCTAGTTTGGTTATTGGGAGGTTTTAACTACTCGAGCGCGAAGCGTGCGTGGCACGGGCGCCGGACTATTTTTGAAGTCAGGCTACCCTCTCGACGCAGCACCTCGTGAAGTTCTATCCATTTCTTTGAAATCTGACGATTGCCATGTTTATGGATACGAAACATTGAAAAAAATGATAAGCTGCACGAAGTAATAGTTATTTAAAAGACCTAATATTTAAAAGAACTAATAGTTTTTTGAAAAAACCAATAGTCAGGTGGGACCACAACTTTTTCCGAAAAAAAAAAAAAAATGGTTATACCAAATAACTATTAGTTCTCTCAACTAATCATTTTTTTCGGTACACTTAGAAGCGTATCTCAAAAGCTAAACCCACTTAAAATTCGTTACCCTGTTCGTGCTTCAGTAAGCGTTGACCCCATTTTTATAAAAATGTGACGACATAATTACGCCGCATAAAAAAAAAAACTTATTTAAAAGTTTTTCCGATTAAAGTCACGAAGCCATTGCGCAAACCGACATGTTACAAGGAAAGCCGAAGAAGGTTCAAAAACGGACGACATTCGGTTGATCGATCAAACTCGTATGACAGAGCTGAGTTTTTGCGCGATGCGCAGATGCCTAGGACTTCGTCGCGAATGGCATCTGAACAGCAGGCGCCGAGTGTTCATTGCTTGGCGCAAAGATAAAATCCGAATAAAAAACGTTCGAAAAATTTGCCAAATTATTGAAAACCTTCGATCTATCAAAACCTACGAACTATCCTATTCCACTTCTGTTAACCCTAACATTTATTGGTCGAGACTCAAATATCGATCGAACAGTTGCCAGAACCGAGGTTCCGATATACTAACGTCGTAGTAAGCTGAGGGGAAAACGACTAAATCTCAATGCGGCCCCGAAGCCGTTATAACAGCAACTAGTTCAGCTTTTCAACACCAGGTAGCGTCCAGCAGTTTCGATGTTTCTTTATGAATTTTTTTCGCGTATTGACGGACAATAATCAACACGACCCGATAATATGCCGTTACGGACAATAATAAAACATCGAAAAAAAAATTATCATCGTATTGTCTCTAAGAATATTGGACGACAACGATTCGCGTAGCGGCACGACTAGTCTCGCTACCGCTAATCAATCGATTCTACGCAGTTTTGTCGTGACGTCATTCGTCACAACTACATAAAGAAAAATACATATGTAACTTTAGGTGGAGGGGATGTTATGCAAGTCAAGAATATTGTTGTCGTCGAGTGACGAATAAATTTTTTTTTAATATAAACTAAATAATGTTTATCTCGAATGTTTCTGCGTCTATATTAGATCACGTGACAAAGTCTAGCAACAGTACGTAATAGTAGGCCCAGTATGCACCAGTTTTACTACGCGCCTCGTACCCGCTTATCAAGATCGATAATTACAAAGTAACTGCACAACCAATAAAAAATTTCCATCGAACTTCCGCTCTCATCGTTATTGACGAGAAACCGTAAGCACGAAATCAGAAACTTCATTTGTGTTATCGCGTGCCAACATCGACAACCATGCTGTGTTAGCGAACGATGACAAAATGGTGTCTACATAACACATGGGTGACTTAATACTTGGATTATCCATCGAAATCGCACTTTTTTCATTAATAATTATAATTTTATGGCCATTATTTTTCATGTGTTTTTACGAGTAAAAATTGGTATATTTGTCGTTATTAGCCATTTTCGAAATTACTATAATGAGCCCAAAGTCAGTGATCGCCATTTTCAATAATTGTTACTTATAATCGAATTTTTTTAATCAAAAGTTCAAAAAAATGTTACATTAGCAATTTTTGAATGACAATTGAAAAAAAAACAAATTTGTGACCTAAGATCTTTAAAGTTCCTAACCTAAAATACCCGATATCAATTTTTATATATTTTTTGCAAAAATTTGGTTTATAATCGCTGCGATTGTGGATATACGTTTGTATTGATTGTATGCGTATATATCGATATTGTCATTGATCAATCGTAAATATGGCCTTTTGAGAAAACCGAATGTTCGCGAGTTACGAACAACCATAACCGCGAGGCTCGTAATGCCAGTAAGTTCGATACCAAGAATCTCAGCCATGTTCCCAACTCGAGAAAATTTCGATAACCGTATTTCGAAGAAATATCAATTTTTAACTTACGTCTATTGTTTCCCGTGACCGGTGCCCTGAGTGTGCCGATCGCAGATAATAAGATCAACAAAAAACGAGCACAGTGTTTTGCGCAAACCTTCTTGAAGCGTAAACGGACCGATGCCGATACATCGAGCAACTTCAACACTGCAGGACAAACAACTAACAAGCGAAACGCGACGTTGCCAAGTCTGCGCCACCCGTTCGCGCTCTCTACGCGTGTACGATCCATGTGCACTTGACACACTTTGCTACCGATTTTACTTGTCATTCGATAATATCTTCCCTTATCCGATTTATATGTCAACATTTGTTCATTGTAAGCCTTTGAAAAAAAAGTTACATTTTTTTTGCGAAAAACGTAAACAGGGTTAGCGCTGCAGTTTTGGAAGCGCTTGCGTAGTTCTTTAAAAATTAATATATTTACGCGATATTTGGATATCCGCAAGATGCATTTGTTCCTACAAAATTGAAATACCTTTTGTCTCTACAGTCTACGATTTTTGTTATTCATTTTTTTTTTTTGTTTTTTTGCTGATTGTTTTTTGTTTTTGTCACGTACCCGAAACATCTGATTCCTTGTCACATTTTACCGCAGCAACAACTTTTGTTACGATCTACATAGTCATATGCTTCAACTACGCTTATCTATGAACAACTCTTAACCCTATTATTCTAACTCACTTTCCTCATGCTACATAACAGTCTATATCAAATTACCTGCCATCCGTAAACATTCGCGGTAGTGGGATGTGCTCGGTATCAGTGGTGGGGGGTTCGTGCATCGTGCGGCAAATGTGAATTTACACACCGTTTTCCTCGCTGCAGCTTCGCGTTATGTTTTCGTGACGTTCACCCAAACCACACTTGTTAAACAACACTGAGGTAATAAACCCAACTTCGATCGCGTCGAGCATGTTACTTCTTTGATGGCTTGAAAAAAGCTCCGGAACAACGCACGATTGGATGAGTACCAAGTAAAGGAGCCAATAAACGTATGAGAAAAACAAACGTGTTGATGCTCGCTTTATGGGGGTTGCGCGATTGCCAGCTCTCGCGCCCACATTGCTCACTGCTATCCGTCATTGTAGTTCGAGTATTCGAACCACGTGGTTCTCGCGAGACTTACCAGACATCGGGGAATCAATAACCTATTCCGTCAATCCATTTTTTTCTCGCAAACGACGTTTTTGCATCGCGAAAATTTTCACTGATTTTTGTACCGCGCTTGTTAAAGAAAAATGTCGGTCGCTCTGGAGGAAGGTCAGTTTAGCGACGCCGAAGACGGCGAAGAGATGTGAGTACTCGTTTAATTTATATTTACGGTTAGAATGTGTAGGGAACAGTGTCATAACAATACGCAACACAGATCAACAGCGTGATGACAAAAATAGTTTTTTCGAAGAATTTGAATAATCATTTTTGATCCGTTAAAAAATTCAGTTACCGTCGTAACAATGCGTAATCCCGAAAAACAAAAAAATCATTTTTTCGTCTTTCAACATTTTTTTTTTTTTCATACAAAATTCACGAATTTGTTTTAACACATATTTTACGAAAAAAAAAAATTTATTTTTTTTATTTCAATTTTTTCAATTTTTTTAAATTTTCCGATACAATTTTCAACTATTACGTCGCATTGCGCAGGATAAATCCATTCAAGGGAAAGCCTGCGTGGGTATCGGAGGTAACGGAAGGTTTAATTAATCTTGAGGTTGACGATGGAAAAGACGACGACGATTACATCGAAGAAGATTACCCGGAGGACAGTGAGGATGAGTGGGATATAGAGCGGGACATGTCGGCGCAGAAGACGAAAGATAGACTGAGAAATTCGCACGGCAATAGCGCCAATGCTCAGAGTGTTTCCAACAAAATAACAAATTATCAGCCGGCAGACAAATTATTCAGACGTTATTCCAACAAAATAAACATCGAAAAATACGAGGGTCCATTGTTGCCGCATAATGCCGCGAATGTTCTGATCGAGACGAGCAAAAGAGCGGAAAAAGATCGTATGAGAACGAAAGATAAACACGATCGGGCGACCGTTGAACAAGTAATGGACCCGCGAACCCGAATGATTTTATTCAAAATGCTTAATCAGGGAATAATATTAGAAATCAACGGTTGTATCTCCACCGGCAAAGAGGCGAACGTTTATCACGCGACATCGAAAACGGGTGTAGAATTCGCGATAAAAATTTACAAAACTTCGATACTGCAATTCAAAGATCGCGACAAATACGTGAGCGGCGAATTTCGGTTTCGTCACGGATACTGTCGTCACAATCCCCGAAAAATGGTCCGCACGTGGGCGGAAAAGGAAATGAGAAATTTGATACGTTTGAATCAATCGGGCGTTTCGGCACCGAAACCAATTTTATTGAGGAGTCACGTACTTTTGATGGATTTTATCGGCAGCGGTGGTTGGCCCGCGCCGAAACTAAAAGAAGTCGTTTTAACGGCGTCGAAACCGCGAACTCTTTATCGCGAATGCATTGAAATGATGTGGCGATTGTACAACAAATGTAAACTCGTTCACGCCGATCTTAGCGAATACAATTTGTTGTATCATGAAGGATCTATCGTTGTGATCGATGTGTCGCAATCCGTTGAACACGATCATCCGCTCGCTCTGGAATTTCTCAGGAAGGACTGCACGAACATCACTGGTAGGGAAACTTGATTTTTTTTATTGCGAAAACATCTTTGTCAAGCAATTTTTTTTTTTTTTTTTCAAATTTTCAGCCTCTTCTGGAGGCTTGAAAATTCGATCGTAAATCTAAATATCATTATTTAGATAGCTACAACCCGTTTTTTTTTATTATTGATTCCTAAGGGGTCAAGTTGAATTATAACGATGTTCGCCAAAGTATTGGTTTTTCTTCAGCCGGCAAAAAAATCTAAAAAAATTCTATCTTGTCGGAAAATGGTTGAAGAATTTTTTCCCAATTGAAAACAATTACCAATTGAAAAAAATTACAATTACAATTACATAGGATTATGCCTAAAAAAGAAAAATATATACTCAACTTTTTTTCGTATCTATTAGTGAACGTTTTTGAAAATCTATTGATTTTAATATTTCCTTCTGCTGTCTACAGCCGTAGAAATTGATTTTTAAAAAAATTTTCCTAAATCGTAATGTTTTTTTTTTTTATTATTTTTCAGAATTCTTCAGAAAAAATCAAGTTGCTGTGATGAGTATGAAGGAACTCTTCGATTTCATTACCGATCCCACGGTTACAGAGGCGAATATGGATGACTATTTGGACAAAGTATCAGACAGAGTCGCTAATAGTACGAACGAACAAGTAGATCCGGAACGACAGGTGGAAGAAGGCGTTTTTAAAGAAGCATATATACCTCAAAGATTAACGCAGGTATAACATTAAAGATAATAATTAAACAAATAAATTTATTTAAAAAATGAACTAAAAAAAAGAAATATATATAAAATATAATAAAATGAAAAATGGTATTTATGTATTTCAAAGAGAAATAATAGAGTTAAAATGCAAATAAAATGAATTAATTATTGAAAAAAAATTAATCCATAAATTAATCTATTGAATAATTTTTTCATATCGCAGGTAATCGATATCGAGAGGGACATCAAACTCGCCAAATCCGGAAAGGAGGATTTAATCTACAAAACTTTAGTGGGTCTCAAAGCGGATTTATCGAAACCCCTGAAAACTCCGGAAATTCTCGCGAAAGATCCGAAATCGAAGCACCGGAAGTCGGAAGTTTCATCGGACGACGAAGACAGCGAGGCCAGCGACGAGGAAACGTCCGACGATGATGCGAGCGAAGAAGACGAGGGCACGAAGTTTGTAAACTCGGCGCGTCCGCGTAACGAAACTATTGAGGATAAGAAGGCGCGAAAGAAAGCTATCAAGGAACAGCAAGCGGAGAAACGGAAAAGTAAAGTGAAGAAACACGTGAAAAAACGAAAAGAAAGAGTTTTAAAGAAAAAATAATTTTAGGAACCTTGTTGCAAATTGAAGGAATAAATCTATATTTGTAAATAACAAAGCGGAAAGTATCGATTCTGAATTTTCATTTTTATTGTAACAAATTTACAGAAACATTTCCCGAGGAAGTTCCTTCCGGAGGGGAAAACTCGACTGTGTACCGTGTTTTAGAACGCTTTGCGTTGCTATTTGGCAACTTCTTCTTATTCTTTCC
The DNA here is from genome assembly GCA_964006125.1 of Cryptus viduatorius. Lineage (NCBI taxonomy): Eukaryota > Metazoa > Arthropoda > Insecta > Hymenoptera > Ichneumonidae > Cryptus > Cryptus viduatorius. The sequence goes on from OZ023223.1 coordinate 7,632,416, forward strand.
TTCATCGACAATGTTGGATGATAAGCCGTGAAGTAAGCGAAAGCCCCGAGAAAGGCGTCTCCCGCTCCCTAAATTGGATTTAAAGATAGAAATCCGTTTACGCGATAATTTTATTGAAAAAAAGGGGTACTTAACGATACCTACCGTTGTATCTACGGGTTTAACTTTTTCCGTGGCAACGTGAACGATTTTTTGACTGGTTTTGGAGGCAAAAACGGCGCCCGCAGCTCCGAGCGTAAGAATTACCGTATTGCAACCCTTTTCTAAAAGGCTGTCGACGGCTTCCTGAGCGTTGGATAACGTTAGTGGTCGTATTCCCGTCATAAGTTCAGCCTGCGCACAGCAAGAAAAAATCATAAATTCTTTGCCATTGCAGTCCAAAAATATCGAAAAATTACGATATTTGTTTTTTACGAATGAAGCTTTCGTTTTACCTCCGTCTCGTTGACGCAAAAAATATCGCAAGTCTTCAACAATTCGGGATCGGGATTTTCCACGGCCGGCGCTCCATTCAGTATTGATGTACCTATTGAAAAATAATTTTGCACGAGTAAATATCGTAAAAAATTGAGGAAAAAAATTGAAAAAGAAAAATTGAGGAATACATAAAGAATAAAACCGACCGTTTCCTTTGTAAAGCTTCAACGCGTAAAGTGTTGTCTCTATACAACTTTCAAATTGGCACAGCAATACAGACGAAGCTTTTATCGCGTTCGCTGCCGCATCAACATCCGCAGTGTTCATCAACGCGTTCGCTCCCATAACTATTACTATATTGTTTTCTCCTGCAGCAGAAAAAATACTGAATTATCGATTCTATCGATTCTTAGATCGAATTTTCGAGTAGTTTTTCACTCACCATTATCCGCTACTACTATTTGCGCCGTTCCGCTATTTACATCTTTTTTCGTATTAACGTGCGAAACATCGACATTTTCAGATTTTAATAGTTTCAAGTACTCCAATCCGAAAATATCGGATCCCAGCTACGAAAAAACGTGTCAACGGTGAATAAAATTCGTCTTTCGTTTATAGATCCAACATATTTGTGGTATTGAAGGAATCGCATAGATTCTCGCGAAAGTCAGACATCGCTTAGTTTATCTTCGAAAAAATTTTTTTAAAGAATTTTTTTTTTACCGCGGAATTTGTTTATAATTTTAAAAAACGCGAAAAAATGAACCAAATCAGAATTTAAAAAAATCGAAATCTCAAAAAAAACAAAAAATTTAAATTTCGAAAATTTAAAAATTCAACATTTTCGAAATTAAAAAAAAAATTTTAAATATGAATCGAATGGCAGTCGTGCGCTAATTTTATTTCCAGTGTTTATTTGTTGCAACTAATTGAAAAGCGCACCTACCGAAGCAACAAGGGTAGTCGAGGCGCCAAGTCTAGCAGCCGTAACGCATTGATTGGCTCCTTTACCTCCGTAACTTCTCTCAAATCTTTTTCCAAGCAGAGTCTCACCTGGCAGCGGTAATCTTGCTGCGTAACTACATAAAAAAATTTATTGACCGCTTTATGGTAAAGTACTTTATTAAACTGCTTATGAGCAATAAATTTTATACATTTTTACATTTATGGTTTTCCATGTAAAATTACATCGTCAATTTGCATCAAAACTTCTGCTATCGTTACTGTTTATGAGCCATGAATTCCACATATTTTTTACTCCGTTCATTAAATGTATGTAATCATTAAAATTTCGTTAACTTTATCATATCTTATTTTTTTAATTTCACAATTTCGTTATTTTAATTTTTGCGTTAATTTCTTTTTTTTTACGTTCCTCGCATCAACGTTTGAGGATCTATCGTATATTTACCTAAAGAAGTCAATCATGCAGGATCCAACAACCACAATACCTTCCGACATTATCACGAAGATAATTGAGAGTATTAAAATTCTACTGAAGATGTTATTCCGCGACAATTCTCCCGACAAGTGCGAAACGCTACGTTCCGTACGTTATTTTTGTAACACCCTGCGATACGTATCAATGCAATCAACGATACGAGATGACGCTGTGTTTTTAAAAATGAATCTTCTCATAATCTTGCGATTTCACACACGACACGCACACACTATTCAACGATCGCGCCCGATAATGTCGCTATCGGTTGTGCAAATGTCACAATGTCAATATTTAATCTCTCAAACATGTCCTCTCTTCTTCGATCGTTTTGATAGACGGGGAATTCCAACTTCTCGTGAACAACTGTTGATCGGTTGTAAACCTGAGACACGCGTTGTGCAACCTCGGAAAACCTGTCGCATGTCGCATGTCGCATGTTCTACAGTAGGAGTTCCCTAAACCGACACTGGAGCTCGCCGTCAGCTGTGCGTCGCATGCAGCAATTGCGGCTACCTTTCCCCGCCGCGACTCCGAAACAACGCTCCATCGATAAAAAAAAAACTTCGACTGTACGTAGTGTTAAAAAAACATTTGCAATACCGCTTTTCTATGCTTTTCAAAAGAAAACTCATTGTTTTGAACCGGTGAGTTCTTTCTCAACGTTATTGCACAATAATTCGCAATGAGTTGAATATCGGAACAAAAGAAACAAATAAAATTAAAATAACTAGCGTTTCATCGCAGGGATTTTTGCGGCGTTCGCAAGAGAATGCTTTCTTACACGTTTACGGAACGATTTATCCATTCTCGTCTCCCGATAAGTCGCCAAATTCACGCTGTTCTCCCTCTGTCAATCATGGCGTAAATACGTAGAATGCAACATGGCTGAAGAGAACGGAATAGCGAGTTTTACGGCCCGGTACATCGCTACGTATTTTCGACAAAGAGACAAGACTGTTTTGTGCAATTTAGGATTATAAACAAACGTGACGCGTTCGTAACCGTTGAAAAATTCACGAACAATACGTGCAGCGACGCGATAAATACCGCGAAAGAAGCAACAATACAAGGTTTTATTTATGAACTCCATTCGTACGAGGAGTCACAGAACGCTGCTGTCCACTCGTGGAGAGATGTTGTTTTTATTTGTCATATGGAAATTTATGTGCGGTCGGTTATGTTGCCGTCGACATTTATGAGATGCAATGAGATGCCAATGACCGTTAACAGTTTGACCCAAACACATAACTCGATGTAGCTGCTACTGCTCGCGGCACTTTTTATTTATTATCTTCGAAAAAAAAATAATCATTAAAAAAACAACACGAATTTTCTCGATTTTCGCTATGAGACTCTAAGAAAGCAAAAAAAAATTTGAAAAAAAACGCCATTGCGCCAATTATCATGGATATTGAAGCGGAGGTCAATAAGGGCGAAGGAGGAGGCGACACGAGTCCTGGATGTTCCGGATACTCCGGAATGGTTCACAGTAAAAAAGTCATAAAGCACGCGCTGCGACAACAGGCCAAGAGACGAAGGAAAAACACGACAATAGCGTCGGGAAATTCACGCACGCTGCCGCGAATAGTCGTGAAGCCATTGCCACCACCGCCGCCGAACGAACCTCCGTCGCCACCGATCCCTGTGGTACAACACATCAATACCGGTAATTATAATTTTTTTCAAAACCCTTACGATATTTATTTATCGGTTATTAATGAGAGTTATAATCTTTTCGCAGTCGAAGAGCCGGCAGCTACTATGAGGGAAGTATTGGCCAGTTTGCCGGGTTTCAGCCTGAAATCGGGACGCAGACGATCCACAAAAAGATTGTCGGCAGCCGCACAGCTGGAAGCCGGATTGGTGGATCTTGAATCGCCCGCCAGTATACTTGCGAGTACCAGTTTGCGCGCTTTGCTCAACAGGCACACTTTTCAGGGCCTTCCGCCTCTTTATCAGCGAAAATTGGCGCAGCTCTTGCCAGGGGTGGACAGACAGGTATCGCTTTTTATTTCATTAAATTGATTTTCTGCATTAAAAAAAACCTTATTGGTTTTCGCTCAAACAATTTGAACTTCGACGCAATTTTCACGTATTTCCGATGTTTTAAACGTAAATACAATGTCGATTTTACAAGTTTACAAGTTCTAAACTATTTTTTATCGAACAACAATAATATACTTTTCATTTTGTTTTGTAACGTAAGGTACGTCATTTTTACGGGTTTTTTCTTTTACATTGATGTCAATTAAAAACACGAGCCTTTAATTAATCGAAAACGCAAATTAATCAAACAAGAAAAATACTAAAAAAATAATAGTACAATCAAAAACGATATTTTTTAATATTCGTATCTGTATTAAACTATGAAGATCTATAAAAAAAGAGTTCGAGACATCAATAACAAAATCATTAACTATTGTAATCAACAGACTTCGATGTTTTTAATTTTTTTTAATTCGTATCTAAAATGAACATTAACTCTTTCAGGACGCGGCAACTTCCGGTTTGAACAATGAATTTTTCGCTCGCGCCTGTTTGGAATGGCGCAAGCGTCTCGCCGAGGGTGAGTTTACCCCCGAAAATCAGCAAAGACTGAAGATGGAAGCCGAGAAAGACAAGAATAAACTCGATCCATGGAAACTAAAGCATTTCGAGCCGATATGGGGTGACAAGCGGGAGCCTAAGCTGCGTCTGGGATTGCATTGTATGCCGGAAGCGCGAACCGGCGGTGCGGTAACGCGTTCGAGTTTGCGACTGCGTTTGGAATCGAGCGGTGAGCATCTCGCCTCTGAGCTCTACTGTCGAACGAGTTCTCTATCCTCGGAAAAGATCCTAACGGAGAGCGGTGAGACTGCGACAGAGGCGACGCGAGGGAACGCGAAGAGCATCGACAACGGTCCCGAGGAGGAGCCTCGAGTCGAAGCGTTACCCGAGTACGACGATCATTCGCGACGTTCGCCAGAGATCGACAATCGTCTGGAAAGCTCCGCGAAGGAAACCGCCGCCGAGGAATTAACGATGGCGAACGGAACCTCCGTGGAATACTCGAGCGAAGATCAACATCCCGAAGAGGAAGAAGACGAGGAAGAAGAAGAAGCAATACCCATCGCCATAGAGCCCGAAATCTTAATGGAAGTAAAGGATCAACAAATAAATCAAGAAGAGTCGATGCAGGTAGAGGACGAAGAGGATGAAGTGGAAGAAGCGCCAACGGAATCGCCGATAAACCACGGAAGTGCTGAAGAAATAATGGAAATCCCGGAAGCTTCGATAGACGAGGAATCCACCGATCTACCAGAGTCCCAAATAACACCGGTTACGGATATGCAAATCGAGTGCACATCGGAATTGAGCGCCGATCCGATAGCCGAGATATCCGTGGCGCTTTCGCGCGTCGACGAGGCGCAAGTTCTTCGGGTAGTCGACAAGGCAAATGCCCACAATCGTCATATTATCGAAGCCGACGATACGAAGATATTCGAGATATCGGATTGCGAGAATGCAGCGGCGATCGAAAGTATATCCGAGCGGATAGAATCGCCGGAGCAATTGTCGGACGAAAGCGCAACGATAACAAGCCAAGTTGTCGAACACACGGAAAGCATAAGTCCGAGTGCTACGGACGCCGAGCCGCAGTTACCCGAGTGTATGGGGATCGACAGTGGAACGTTGCAGCGTATTCACGAACTCGAGGTAACGCATTTCGACACCATTCTTCGTCATCAGCAGCGTAAAAAATCCTCGCAGCAGGCGCGTTTCAATTATCGAATTCAATCAACGAGATTCGTATGCGTATGTTACAGGTGCGCGGAGAAATGCGGGAAGCCTACGAAGAGATATCCGGCTGTCCGGAGGAGATCATTTATCCGATCCTCGGAGCTATGGAGATGGGGACGAGCGTATCGGAGGAAACTGAGACGCAAGTCGTTGCCGAGCAGCCAGTTGTCGAGGATACCGTAGAACAACCGGACGTAATGAACGTCGTTAACGTCGACGACGAGCTTAGAGACGCTAACAATTACGTGTGCTCCGAGATGCTGGAGTGCAGTTGGCCCGTAGATGCGACAGTCAACAGCCGAGTTAATAACAATAATACTAATATTAATAACAGTCCGGTAAGTGTATACTAAGTAAAAAAAAAGAAAAACAAAACAACAAAAGTTCTCTCTCGTCTCCAGAATTATTCAATTTCGATATAAAACAATTTCGTTTAAAAAAAGAAAAAACTTCAACTCACGGTTAATAAATCGAATATTTCGAACCCCGGCGACTTCAACGAAGGCGCAGGAAGATTTGCAGGTGCCTTGGCCTTTGGTAGCTGCCGCTCTCGACGGTACAGTTGCGGCGAACATCACGGTGACGACGCAGGATGAGTGCAGCGATACATTGACGACCACCGATGTTTCGATGTCGACAACAGCGAGTGGTCCTCAACAATTCGTCAATCCCGAGCCTAACGCCGAATCGATAAATTGCATACAATTGCCAGTCGTGCAGACGTGTTCGCCTTTTCAATCCGCCGATACGTTGACTATCAACGCTCCTTCGACACCAGTCGCCGTTTCAACGTGTCTGATGAAAACTGTGCAATCGCCCAGTCCACCGATAATAGCTTTTCCATCGTTACAATCGATACGCTTCGTACAGACGAGATTTCATCCCGGTCAACAGAGCGCTCAAGCGTTGACCGGGACGAGTGCTATGACCGGACAAATAACCAATCAGCACAATCCTCAGACTCATCAAGTTAGCATCGTAAGGCCGAACGAGGAAATAGTACAATTGGCTACGGCGAGCCAACAGAGTAACAACGTTATCGTCCGCACCACAGTGCCGAACAATATTAGTGTGAGAAATGCGGTACAAGCGAATGTCGTACAAGCGACGGTCGGATTACCGTCTCAGGTACATCAACAGAGTGCAATAGTTGTTCAGCATCAAGCGCCGATAGTCAACGCACAGTCCCGGCAAATTGTCGCTAATATGCAGACGCAGCAGTACACGAGTGCCACGGTACCAGCGAGAACGGCGCGTGGCAATGGCCAAGGAACTTATCGGGGATCGAGAAGCAGCAATAAAGAACAGGGAGGCGGCAGATCGAGAAGCTCGACGAAGGAACCACCGGGCGCTGTTAATCTCGAGCGTAGTTATCAAATTTGTCAAGCGGTAAGCATTCCGATGGCTTTTTTTTCTTTTTTTTTTTATTACGTACATTTTTTTCGTCGCATTGGCGAATTTATAAAAATCTTTTTTTTTTTTCATTTTTATTTTTTTTTTTCCCTTGTAGGTAATTCAAAGCTCGCCGAATCGCGATCAGCTCAAAGCTCATCTCAAACCACCGCCGAGTTTGTTGGCTCGCGGCGACGGCGCTTTTACGACGAGTAAATCCGGCGGACGAACGATAACCACTGTGAAAACGCAGAAGCACCAACAATCGCCGCAACACGGAAAACAGACGCAGAATAAAACACAAGCGGTTATGCTGAGACAGGTGTTTGCTACCGCACGACAAGCGGCACCCGTCGAGGTATGTTTAGAAAAGCAATTTATTTTTTTTGTCCTTTACGTAAAATACACGTGTATATTTTAATGCGCGTCAATAATCAGTCGGTATTTTGAGACACTCATGAAATTCGACGAACGATTTTCAATGGTATTTTTCGACGTTCAGTCAAAAAAGGCAGAAACTTTTTATTAATATGTTAGATTTTTTCTAATGAAGTTATTTGCCGAAAATTTACAGGTCGCGGACAGCAACGCAGTCGCGCAATTGAGTTCTAACGGAACCGGTGGTTTCGGACAATATATTCTCGTGCAGCGAACCGGCGTTAGCGACGGAGCGCCCCGAGCGTCTTCGGCGCCTCCTTTGCCACCGCAGATCGCCGGAATTGGCGTTCATCTTGTCCGCGGAAGGCCGGCGAGCGCCGGCGAAGGTTCTCATCAAGCGGTCACCCTGAAGGCTCGAGGTACATCCGACGGTCGCGGCGGCGGTGGTGCGGAACCCGGCGCTCCCGGTGTAATAATGGGTGGCGATCCACCCCCGCCGTGCGAATGCAACATGCGAGGAGCGATGGTGATTTGTCGTCAATGCGGTGCCTTCTGTCACGACGACTGCATCGGTCCTCAGCGAATCTGTGCCACTTGTCTCATACGTTGACCCGCGTATCGCGTTTCGCGCAGTTAGTGCATAAAAAAACTAAATCTAATAAACGGCCTCGCGAGGCCAACGACAAGAGTGAATCAAAGACCCGTCGCGACTCGGGGCATCGCGCCTTCCCGACCTCCGAACGAGCGCGTAAGGCCTGCGAAAGAGATCGACAAGCAGCGACTCTATTGACTGATAATATAAAAATACGAAAAAGATTAAAATAAAAAGCAGAAAAAAAAATTAAAATTACTGTTATCGCGAAGCTGACGCGCTGCTCCGTCATTGACTGGTAGAAAAAAAAAAAAAAAAAAAACGAGAACGGGAGCGTAGAACTGTTCGCGTTGTAGCGATTTCAGACGAATAATTTCTTCATGAAGAATTCGTAGTGATTCTTCCGAGAAATGTTTTTATTTTTTTTTTTTTTTTTCGCGCACAAGAGAAAACCTCGTCGCCCTTAAAAATATCCCCCCCTTGCATGTTGTCACATACTAAGTTATTTATCCAATTCATCGAATCTCGTCGTTCATTAAAGTGTCCGCATCTTTGAACCCTTTTCATGCATGTATAGCCCTCAAAACCTCTTCATCCTTCCTTATTCCCCAAATCCCCGGTTTTAGCGGGTCATTTACACAATCCGTGCGTTCCGTACGTGACGAATGTAGCTGTTAAATTATTTCTAAAAAAAAATAAGAATATTAAGAGAAAAAAAACAATTGTATAAAGTTCGCGCTCATTTTTTCTAATTATCATAATAAATACCAACGTTTTAATCCTGTAACGGAGACTAAACGAAGAATGGTAAACTCGCAACGCATGTATATTAGAGATAAGAAAAAAAAAAAACGATAGAGCCCACTGAATTCCGTGTTAGTCAAGCGCCGCAGTGCGCATCGCTACGCGAAACGGCACGCAATATACAGTATCAACTAACGAGAGTCTGCAGCGGCCTTTCTTCAATTTTTTTTTCTTTTTTTTTTTCTTTCCATTCTTTTTTTCATTCCTCTTTAATTTCGCATGCTTGGCGCGCCAAAGCTCAACATCAGGCCAAGTAAAAGTTATATATGGAATTTTTCGCATCTGCCGGCCACGAGCCGTAAATCGAATTGGGGCCCAACATGTAAATATATCCCATTCGCTTCACGGCCGACATTACTGATTAACGAAAACAAAATATTACTATTACGAGATGCATTGTTCACGAGAGATGACGGAAAAAAAAAAAAAAAAAACGTAAACATGAAGAGAGAAAGGGAAAGAAATAAACGCGTAAAAGAAGAAAAAATGGATAAAAATGGATAAAACTCGACTCCTGACAATTACACATGACAAATAGTACAACCGCGTATACAATTGTAAACTGTATACCTACGATTAGAAATGAACAAATTAAAAACTACTTAAATAAACATTACGCAAAGGTTCTTCATTGACGAATTTTTATCGATTGGGACTATTTATTTTTTACAGCTTACGCTGTGATTAGATTATAAGTAAATCGAATCAAGAGAAGCGGTAGCGTCTCGACGCCAAGTGGTTTAAAAAGTATTATTATTACAGACGTGGAAGTCAAAGAGGAAATTTTACGATTATCGAAGAAGTGGCGAAAGTGAAGAAATATTTCGTATATATTTTTTACAGCTAAAAATATAAATTCTTGCAGATGAGAATATATTTTTTCCTACGAGAATAAATATTTCAACATATCTATTTTTGTAGACAAAAATGTATTATTATCGACAGGAATTTCGTTTTTTTGGTGATTTCCATTCGTCGTCTCAAAGATCGATCGACAAATCTAAGAAATCGACTTTTCTCTCGCGCGCTCTCCGTATCTTCGCTGCAGGTGAGTATTTTCACGGTAAGTTGTTGTTAAAACGCAAAGCCTGAGACGATAGTAGCAACGAATAGATAATAAAAACTATGAAATCCGAGAACTGTCGTAACATTATTTTATTTTTCAGAAAAAAAAAAATTGGCATACAGAACGTAAAAAAAAATTGCTTAATGAATTTTTCAACGCTATCGGAATATTTCCCGACAGAGTACTTTCATTATTGTTTTAACTTAAGACAAAAAAATTAATCGTTGTTTTCCGGTTGATTTTTATTTCAATTTTTTTTTTAATAAATTATTTTGCGATATTTTACCGATTATCAGTGAAATAAAAAAAATGATTGTACATCGCGATTCACCGGAAATACATTAAGTTACTTCGCGCGGGAGCTTTAAATTTCTCTCGATGTAAGTATCAAAAGTATAATCTTTTTAAAAAAAATGTATTTTGCTTTTTTTTTCTTCGTATTCAGTAATTGAGTAAAATTTTCTCTCGATGAAGAAAAGGACGAGAAGCGAGACGAGGTACCCATTCGAGCTGAAAAAGTCACAAGCGACGGAACTACGGATGTTACGGATCAGTTACTCGAACTCTTATAAAGCGTAAAGGTCACGCGTGGCGAGGCGCTCGCGACACGCGTCCATCCCCTTCACCCCCGAACCACCCTTCGTCGCTCCCGGAATCATAAAAACCCCAAAAAATTTGTAAAAAAAAAAAAAAAAAGAACAATAATCCATGACAATTCGTTATATTTCCTTTATCGTGTCAGCAACTTGTACATAGATTGGACACATTGTAAACTCGTAATGGCAAAACGGAGTCTACGTGAAATAGTACTCGCTATTTCATATGTATGTGTATATTTTCTATGTACGAAGGTATTTTTTTAAGGGAAGTATTTGATCCATCGGGTGGTAATTAATTTGTAACAAATAATTAACACGAACCCTTTTTTTTTTTTCGAAGTAATTTCGGAGCCTAAATTATCAATACTTGCAATGAACAAGAGAAGAGATAAGATTTTTTTTTTGTTCAAGTAATTTCATAGGCTAAATTTTGAGTTCTCGCAATAAACAAGAGAAGAGATTGAAAAAATCATTTTTTTTCTTCTACGATTAATGTTCATTATCGCAAAATGGTAGACTGCTTGTGATTGAGAAAACGACAGCGGAAAATAATTTGGAACTCAATTCCGAGTGGTATGTACGTTGATTACGCTATTAATTTATTTTACATGATTGGCTTTTCTAATTAACACTTAAAAGTAGAGAATTCGATCGAACGTTGCTTGACTCGTTTTTTCGTTATTATTTTTTTTGTTTTGTTTGTGTTTTACATTGGAATTTGCGTCAGCGAGATACATCGCGAATCGGGCGATTTAATTCGCCGATAAATGCCCAAGTTGAGTTAAACGAAATGCCGATTTATCATGTCGCATCGCGAGTATAATTAACGGAATTTAAATTAATCATCAAGATATCGATAGATATAGAGAACGAAAAAAAACGAAGAAAGCTGACATAGGACTTTGATAAAATGATATTAAACATTGATAACCGACTATAACAAGAAATACGCAATTCTACAGAATCGTATGGCACCTTCGCGAGGCTTCCGTAGTCCATGTAAAAATAAAAGGATTATTAACTGAACAAATAAATTAACAATAAACAAATACGCGTTTCAACATCCTACAGTTCCTTTGGTATCGATATTAGTGCTTAAAAAAAAGACAAATATAACAAACAAAAAATGAAACAAACTGATGAAAGACCATTGAAAAATTCGACAGAATTCGCTTCGTCCGCGATGTATCTCTCTTACAATTAATTCGGTTTAACTATTATCTAATTTCGCTACGATAAGAGTTATTGGGCTCAGACAGCAAGAACACCTTTTACACTTGATATACATTATTTTATGTAAAGTATCCATCAGCGGAATGTGTGATTTTTTTCCACCCGTACGATCCTAAGCTAAATAATACGTTTTATTCGTTTTTTTTTTTTATATCGGTTGTTATTTTTTTTTTTGCTATTCTATTGTTTTTTTGTTCAGTCAACAGCGATATATTCAAGACGGTGGGGCCCGCCCCATATCTTTGCGGTGAATCGTAAGTTCGATCCACTCGATTCGCCTCGAGTCTCGAAAAGAAAACTTCCCGTTGGAAGAGATAATTTTTTTTTTTTTTTCGTTCAGCAAACTCGACGTCTTCGCGAAGAAATCGGAGCGGATTCGAGTGGATCGAACGAATCGGGAAGGCCTAAGAATTTCTCGTATCAGCACGGGGCGTTAAGCACATCGCCAATTTACGATTCTTTTGTTACGTGTGCTCCAAGTTTCGTCTAACAACGTTCTAATAATGAGGCCCTAAGCGCCGTACCGTTAATCGTGTCACTAGCGCTTAGTTTCGTTCGCAAGCGATTCTTTTTCATTGCATTTCCTCCTTTGCGCATCATCCTCCTCGAGCTCATTATTTATCACCAATTTTTAATACCCGTTATTGATTCTTAAAAGGCTATATATATATAGTTATTAATAATTATCCGACGAGACTTGTGCCAAAAAAATAGTAAAGGAGACAACTAAAACTACCGGCACATCGTCGGACGAATATATTTTTTCTTTTTCGTTTCTTTCTTTTCTTTTTTTTTTCTTCTTCTTCTTCGTTTAAACTTTACCATTAGTAATCCTCGTTTCGTCGTTAGGCCATCGTCGTCTTTACGCACGCACCTCCCATATCCTCCCGAGAGCTTAGTAATAGTAAAATAGAACTCTACAAACGAGAAAAACGGGCATTTATGCGTACCGCACGGGAAATTCCCATTGACATCGTTTCCGTCGATTTTCTTTTTTTTTTTTTACCGACGCACCATTTTTTTCCCCATTTCCAAAAATATTCTCGTATCTCGAAATTTTCGCGGAACATTTTTTTCTTTTTTTTTTCGTTATTCTTTCGTTACTTGGGCCCCATTAATATCTACATCGCCGACCACCGCAACGCACGCATTACCACCGGAAACCATATTCGTACATTTCTACGTCTAATCGTCGATTCTAACTATATTACAGTAATTATTTATGTATAGCATATACCTGTATGAGTTTATGTATCGTGAATATTTATAGTAATTTAATCTTATAATAATAGGACTTAAACATAGGCGGGTGAGAGATTTAGGGTGAGTCGTGAAATAACATTGTTGCGTATCGTTGCTCGCGTCGTTCGCGAACTCTTGATTATCTGTATCACCATTATACGACAATCGTGACACACCACCATCGCAACGCCGCGCATTCTTTCCGCAACGAGTCGTTGATCCGAGCTGAGACCACCGAGAGCACCGAACGCGCTATTCGTCAACAGTCTGCTTGGACTTCCGCCAATCTTTTGATATCTGTTTTGGATTCAAGCATTTTTTGATTTTTTTTTCAATTCAATTAGCGTTTATGTCGAGAAACGTAAAAATGATTCGCGTTTATAAAATTGTGTTTTCCGAATTCACCGAAAAATTGAGTTTAGATTCGTTGTCGCAAGAAAAATGATATTTGGTATCTATTCTTTTTTAAAAGTGAACTTTCATTCATTGAAATTAAACGGAAATTTCAAATTTTACTATAGAAATACTTAAAAACAAATGGTCGATTTATCGTCGAAAATTGAGTTATTTTTTTTTAATATTCAATGAACATTTTTTTCGACATAACGTAGAAGTTGTTTGATTAAAATGGAATTTTGTTCGCACGCTTTTCTTGTAGGCCATTTGTATAAACGATTATTGAAATATTAATACAAAGTGTCCACTCAATCGACAATTATAAATCTTCGGACTTTTCCATGATTTTTGGATAAAAAATCGATTTTCCCTGACAATTGCCATTCATGAAGACGTAAAGTAGCATATATCGTTCCCAATGAAAATCGGAAGTTAAAAAAAGTTTATGTTACGATGGGATCTAAAATTATTCAGTGTATTGATTATACAGACACTTTTTATTGAATGCAAATTAATGGCTCCCGGCATTCTTGGCATTTCCGGTTTTTCCAGATTTCCAAATTGAGTGATCGCTTTGTCGTATTTAATTGATTTGCGCTTCTCGATATTAAAACAACTAACCTTCTCTCAGCAGCCTGGAGCTCATTGGGCGTCGAACCGGGAGTAGTATTTTCCGCGGGAGTACTGTTAGGTGTAGAGACGGGGGTCGCGCTATTCAGCGCAGGATCCCGACGTCTGGGAGCTGGTGAAGCCGGAGCAGAGCCAACGGCACCTCCGGGTCGCGGCCAGGGACTTCGGGCACCGGATTCAGGTTCAGAATTCGATGGCGACATCAGTAGTCCGGGTGACAAAAGCACCACCGGTACATGTGCGAAATGTTCCGTAGGTATTCGCATCTGCGCCAAAAAAAAATAATGAAAAATAAGAAAAAACCCAAATAAAGTACCGACGATCTAAAGAACTAATATCGTTAACAATCTCCCAAATTTACCTTAGAATAACACTTGACGCAGACGGTTCTCTCGCACAGTCGGCAACGCTGACCCCACGGACCCAAAAGTCCGAATCGAGTTTTGAGACACAGGAAGCACACGCGTCTCTTCTCGACGTCCTCCTTGACGCGACCCTCGACCGGTAGGGATTCGAGTTCCGCTTTCGTCAAAACGCTTCGTATGTGAACTATTTCTTCGAGAGTTAACGAAAGCCGCTCGTCGAGAAACATGTCTCCCAGGGAAGCCTTCTGCGATAAAGAAACAATGATAAATTATGTGAAAAAAGTGTTCTTCGGATGTTGAAAAACGCGGATACTGATAGATTGCCGTACTTGAGGGCTCTGATCGACACTCTGATCGTGAAACTCCGATGAAGCGATTCCGTGACCTTTGAGAGACGCTCTTTCGCGAGGTCGCGGACTGAGACTGGGACTCGCGTTGGGACTCGGGCTTAAGCTCGTTCTTAAATCCGTATCAATCAAACCGGCGTGCTGACGACTCTGCGGTCTCGAATGGGGCACCGATGATGTACCGGTTAATGGAAGAAAAGAAGCTGTACTGCCTCTGCCGGTGTGCTTTCGGACGGAGGCCCGTCTCGATGGGCACTGAGTGGCCAAGTCGTAAGCTACGAAAAAAAGACACAGATTTTTCAATTAATTATCGGTTACTACCATTTTTTCATTCGGGTGAAGTAAAAGAAATATATATTTACACTCGAGTTGCGCATCGCAAAAACGATGATATTCGTTTCGCGTTAATCGAAGACCGCCAGTTTTGCGCCAAGGATTCGCGGAACTTTTGTCCTCGTCGTCGTCGTCGCAACAGGCTCCGGCTCTCGCGCTGACGCGTGGGCGATAAGCTTCCTTCGATTCCCAAACGTTCCCGGAATCGTCCTCGTCTTCGAATCTCGTCACTGTGTACTCCTCGTCATCCTCGTCGTCGTCCTCCTCATCTTCCTCGACGTCCAACTAATTACGAAAACAGCGAGTATCTTCAGCGAGTATCTTTATATTTTGAATTTTAAGATTTAGTGGCGGATGATTCAACTTTTTTCCCTCTTTTTTTACCTTCGAAGACCTTCAGAAAGTTTTTTTTTCTTTTCTGTGACGACTTTCTTTTTAATATTTTTCTTTTTTTTTCACTTCGACAATTTAGAAAACGAACCAAAAAACAAATATTGGAGTATCAGACTAAAATACAAAAGAATACCGACATGGAAAAGAAAGAAATCAATGTAAAAAATTATCGAAGAAAAAAAAAAAAATCGGAAGTTACAGTGCGGAAAATTAAAAAATGTTATACTTTAAATCGAATAAAATATTTTCAAACAACATAAATATATAGAATTCATGA
The DNA here is from genome assembly GCA_964006125.1 of Cryptus viduatorius. Lineage (NCBI taxonomy): Eukaryota > Metazoa > Arthropoda > Insecta > Hymenoptera > Ichneumonidae > Cryptus > Cryptus viduatorius. The sequence goes on from OZ023223.1 coordinate 7,648,101, forward strand.
AGTCTCCAATGTAAATTTTTACCTTAAGATCGAAATCTACAGGAATGAGTTTCCGCGGTTGTTTCATAGCCGAGTGCTCAGCCTCGGAGGATCCGCGACGAGATTTCGTTATAATACCTTCGCTATCCTTGATATTGGAACTCTCCTGGCTGTTATCTGCAAATTATTTAAAATAATTACATAAATAGAGTTACAATAGATTTCTCGATCCAATTCGACTCATAACAATACTACTGACGGCGGTGAAAAAAAAAAAAAAACAAAATATACAGAAGCCCTGCTGTCCCATTCGACGAGATGATGACATCGTCGATTCTAACTATCGTTTATTTTTGTGAATTCTCGTGAAAAAATGACGATGCTATTCGATATTTTATTATCACGACGATTCGATAAATACAACGATAAAAAAATTGAATTAAAAAAATCCGATATACGTAAAAAATGAAGCGATAAATGTACGATAACGACGAATGATCAATGAAAATGATTACCTGCAACCCTAAAGCGCCTTCTACAAGACTTACGATTCCCAAGTCCGCGAGCGCGAGCTTCTGGGCACTTGGCAGTGCGCTGACGAGGCTGCGGTACGGGAAACGACCCCTGACCTTCCGGATGCCGCCACTGCGCCGCGACATCCTGAGCGGATTCTTGTTCCTGTTCGGCTTTAGCCGGTGGTACCTCACCGAGGACTATCCTCCGTGATTCTCCACCAACCGCGAGCAGCATCGTTCCTCAGCTTTTCTCACAACCGCGTCAGATCAGTTACTCGTCTCATCATCATAATGTCGACCTACTCTCCCACTTTTCGTCGATCTAACGCGATCCCGTGGCATCGTTCGTAGTTAACTCGAGTGGCAACCCTCGCAACCCCTCATTGACGAGATAATAAACCTCCGTCCACCTTACCCGACACGTTTTTTTTATCTTTTCACATTAAAGAAAAAGAAAAAAAAACGATAATACGATCGAAGCGTTATTAATTGAGAAAAAAGGTCAGAACCATCGTCTATCGATTCATCCGTCTCCGATGTCATACATAACGTCACACTGTATGTTCGTCACATTAAAAAAAGAAAAAAACTTCCCGAGAAATTTCAGTCTCGTCTCGTGAAAGATTATTAACGTAAAAAAAAAAGAAAAGTAAGAAAGCGGAGACAAGCGATACGGTATCGCTACTCTTAGCGCGAAGGTACAGTACGCAAGGCGATAATGCTGAACGTTAACACAATGTACAGTTTTAACCCGTTGAACAACAACTGTACGAGGCGCGCGTGGTCGTGAAATTGTATCTGTGCGTAATTTCTTCGTTACACACCCTCGCATCCGATCTCTCGGGTGCGCGGGCGCGCGTACCAAACGTTCTTAACGTTTTCCACGCCTACGAAGGATTATTGATCGGGGTGACTCTGCGCGCGGTCACCGACTACCACCACCTCACCGAGGCTCAGTGTCCCTTTTCTCGGGCTGAGAGGGTGCCGGAGCTTGAAAATTTACGACGAGCCCACCGACGACACATGCGCTATAACACGATAGAGCTGTTCTCTAGCAATCCGAATTGCTTATGAAATCAACGATGACTAATCGCATGAATTATTACGTTGAGGCGTTACTCACGGCTCGTAATCTATTTTTTATCCGATGCATCGCGCGAACATTGACCTTTGATTCGTTTGTAAAAAAAAACCACAAAAAAAAAACGTCTAATTTGTATTCCGACGAAGCGACGATTTTTGTGGTACAATTAGCGTGTTCTGTGATACAAAAAAGCTGAGGAACGGAATTATTTATCGGCAGATCGCTCTTTGCTCCGAAATTTTACCGTTCCAACGAACGCCAAGTTTTTTACATTACAGAGATCCGGTTCTGGTGCGAACTTCGCACAGCCGGAGATGTGTAGGAAAAAATGTATCTGTGTACTTTAATACACCGGAGGCGAAGGTAACACGGGTCGAAGAGCGCGATCTTTCGATAAATCGGTATTTTCGCCTACGTGCGCTACGAGACTTGGCATTTAAGATTCTAAAGATAAAAAAAATTCTCATCCTCCTACGAATATGCTACGGATCGCCTACGTGCATAATTGCGTAGGTTGAAGGATTATGGAATGGCAGCAGGGCTTTTGAAACGCGAGGCGCAAGCCTTCCAAGCCGCGCATGGCACGTATCGTTATGTACGATGTATACGCGTAATTAATTTTGCAACGATAAACGATACTCGAGATGGAACGAGACTGCAGCTAGGCGAACGTTCGTGCATTGGTTTTTTTTTTTCATTTTCTTTTTTCTGGCCGCTTACCCTGTTGCGAATTACATGAATGATGAAAGGACTTTGTTTGCGGCTGCAGACGATGACTGGACGATCTCAATGGTCTCGGAGGCTTCTTTATGCTTTCCATCAGCAACTCACGTACCGTGCATTGCTTTTTTATCGGTGGCAATTGTCTGTCGGAAGCCTTGAAAAATAATAATCGGAGATTTATACAAAAGTTGAAAATTTATATGCAATTTTTAGGGTTCGTTTTTTTTATTTTTTTTTTTTTTTTCTGTTTTTGTTGTTTCAAGAACGAACTTTTTTCAGAGGCGGTCTGCTCCTTATGAAGTCGAGAACCATCGTTCTTGCGTCTTTTCGAGCGTTCGGTGCCGGCGCCGGAGTTTTTCTCAAACGATATCGACGCTCGCGAATGTCGTCCATCAGAATTTCGTACGGTGTTAACTCGAATTCAGCGCCCCTTCCTCTTCCTCTGGAACGACCGCGCTTTCCCAAGTTTTCCTCGACCTTCTTTAATTTTACGCCTCGTCGCAGCTCACCGATGACCTGTACCCAGAATCTCGCCTGCGGGATATTTAGACTTTTTATTATAATTATGTTTCTTCGATTACAGCAGAAAAACCTTGAAAAATGTTAGCAAAGTCGTATTATCTAACAGATCTATGAGGTCACGTGCGCAAAAAATGCATGTTATTCAGGAATACGCAAGCAAACATCTGAGATGCTTACGTACTTGTATCGCCCGCCAAATCCTAATGTCTGTCTATAAGAAACATAATTATCCCATTGATTATTTTTTACAAAAAGTTATCCACCACCTCGCGATTATTTTCTTCGTTTTAATGGATTAATATCCAAAGGCTTTATCTTACCCAATCGTCGAAATTCAGAGTTTCCAAATGCTGCGACGACGCACCGTTGTGACGCGCGGCAGCCGAACTCGAGAAATTCTTTAAGTTCGTCTGTTTCCTCTCGTTTGATACTTTTTCGAGAAACTGCGAGAGCTCCAGAGCTTCTGATACAAAAGCTCGTATTACGGCGCAATAGTGGGCATCCGCTTGTTCCTCCGTTCCTTGCACATGTCTCGTGCACATCTGGAAATTTATTTACGATATTAAGTAATTGGACGATCCAACAACGAGGGCAACGAGGGTTTTCAGAGGCAAAATAAAAACTTCTTCGTGACTTTATTTGTTGTTAAAAAAACGTGGGGAACGCACGGGGAATAGAACTTATTACTACATAATAATCTTTCCATTCAATGCAAAAGATATTTCTTTTTTGTACTAAAAACGATAGCGAACCAAAATTATCGACTTTGGAATTTAAATTTACAAATTTCAGGATTGAATGCAAATTTCAGGACCTTTAAGAACTTTCGCGTCTTTTCAGGTGATTAGACATTCTTACTAATTATAATTATCATTTGTTTTTTTTTTACCTGAACGACAGTCTTGAAACTACAATAGTACGATTTTTTTGAGTAACCGACGTTATTTTTTGCGATTGTCAAATCTTCCATTTCAACTTCACCGGAATCGCGCTCGATCCCCTCATCGTCCGTTTCCTGCAGTCTCTCCTCCGTGTCCGGTTCACACTCTGCAAGACGCAAATGATTAATACCATCGAATGTTACAATTTATCGTCGATATAATTCGGTGGAAACCTTCGTCGGCTTGAGTCATTGTCGTTATGAGATCTTCCAGATCGGGAGACAGAGGTGTTTCCTCTCTCTCGTCCATAGCAAAGTCAAGAGCTTTGAATATCAGGATTCCCAGAGAGCAAATAACCTGCAACACAATGAAAATTTTTTTTTTTTACAAAAATTCGTTAAATAAATAATGAAAAAAGAATCGCAAAAAATTGATGGACAAAAATTCGTAAAAAAATTAACGAATAAAAATTCGTAAAAAAATTGACGAATAAAAATTCGTAAAACAATTGACGAATAAAAATTCGTAAAACAATTGACGAATGAAAATTCGTAAAAAAATTGACGAATAAAAATTCGTAAAAAAATTGACGAATAAAAATTCGTAAAAAAATTGACGAATAAAAGTTCGTAATAAAATTGACGAATGAAAATTCGTAAAAAAATTGACGAATAAAAATTCGTGAAAAATTTGATCAATAAAAATATTTTGAAGTAAAATGTTGATGCTGTGAAGAATTTCTTCTTCACTTACCTTCTGTTCGGTTGCCGGTGTGCTCTGCAACTCTGAAAAAAAAAAAAAGAAACTGCGTTCACTCGGGTTGAACAAGAATGCAAATATCTCATAAGTTCGTTTAACTTTTACAAATTAAAGATATCGCTTCTCAAAAAACGCCTCTGGTGTCTTGTCGTTTTTCGAAGCGTCATTAACATAAAAAAATATATATAATCACTCAATAATTTTTTTTCATTATATACCTTTTGGCGGCTCCAAAATTACATGTCCATCTTTGTGCAGTACGATTTGTGCAAATTCCGAAAGTTCTTGCAATTCGTCGGAAGGGCGGGTCATAAGCGTTTTGGCGGTTTGATGATATAGCGCCCATGCCTGTTCCCGACTTATCGGCCCATTGAAACACAGCAAAATTTCATGAAGATTCAGGCCGTTGTTGGCGTTAAGTTTGCAACTGCCTCTGCGTGATTTCTTCATTTTAATTTTGGCTCTTGCATCGCCGTCGTGTTTCTCCGAATGCAGCATCTCTGCAGGACCACCGTTCTCTTGGCACCCATTCATACTGCCGGGTCCTGTCAACTCCTTCGTAACACCACAATTCTACTCGTTCCAAAAACTCTTTATTTCATTTCACATAACTTTTTCCTCATTATTCAGCTAAATCGAACGGTCGGAATAATTCACCGAACAATTTATCCGGCACTTCGCTATCTCCATTCCACGAAAAACTCTCACAGTTCAGCCGATTTGGCGATTAATGCAAAAATTTCGAATCGTTCGAGATTATTCACAAAAAGATCACAGGACGAACACGAAAACTGTACGGACGAGCGAGTTACGTACAGAGAACACGGTCACGGTTTACGAACGAATGTAAAATTCATTCGGTCGACTGAGAAACGAATAAATCACGTAGAATAATTGTGTACGAAGTCCGGAATAATCGTCTCTCGAAGATCAAACGTACACAGACACTGGAGTGTGTCGTTTTTTTTTCCTCGTTCTCGGAATAGTGGCACGCAACATGAGTGATTGTTGTTGTTTAGCTGTACGTAATGATTTCTTGTGGCAACAGTTAATACTAGATTCTACGATGTGTAAAGGTGTGTAAATTGTAATGTTGTATGTACAACGGTATAGTAACGTATAATAACGTGCGCGCTTCGAGAAATACGCCTCCCACGGCGCCTCCCACTACCGCGACTGCGGCAACCAGCTGACCGTCGACTCCCATTCTTTCTGCTATGTTTTCTATCTATAGCTCTCTCTCTGCTCTCACTCGCCCCCGAGTCTACATATGGTAGAGTAGCTACCTATATATACATCTAATTATCGCAATTAAACGATCGACTGTCGGAGGTTTTTACACTATTAGTCATCGCAGAAGCATTGATACGAGAAAAAAAGAAATCGGAATGTTTATCAAAGCTTCATATTAATTGGTAGATTACACATCGCTTTCAAACGAACGAATAATATCTATTCGAAGAAAATAAAGATAACCCGTTTTCTTTTCTTTTGTTATCGACTGAGGAGAATAGTAACATTTCATCTTGCGACGGTAAATTGACGAAAAACAAATGTTACCGGGTATTTCCGCGTCAACATAGGCGCGGATGTTTTACTCAGTACGGCTCGGTACATAGTTCAACATCTTTGCATCCCTTCCGCGCACCCCCGTTTCGTGCGTTCCCTTCTTACCGTCCGGTTTTTCTCCTGTAATGACGAAAAGTATATTTCAGTAGTGGGGAGGACTCGTAATACACGGCATACATGTCATCCATAACGCGAAGTAGAACTTTTGACGTTTGTCATCGTCGAGTGTCATTAACGAGTATCGAGCGAAACGATCGCTAATAAATATCGCAAACTCTTGACAAACCCTCGACGAACGCGTTTCATTCGGGTATTATTTTGTTCTCTACTTTATTTTTTTTTGTTAAAACTACGAAGTTACAAGATCAGCAAAGATGGAGGCAGTGCCGAGATTACCGATGATTTCGTTTCAACTGAAAGTCAGTCCGGAACCAACGGCTTTCGGTCCAAAATTGAAACAGGTGGGAGTTAAAAAATTTCGCGAAATATTATTAATCACCACGGCGTGCGCTTTTTTATTGGGACATTTTTTCGTACGCTGGATAAAAAAACATTCTGGTCTTGCGTCGCTGCATGTTGTCTCGAGTCTTCGGTTAACGCTGTAAAATGGATTATCCGACGGCGCGCGTCTCGGTTAGGCAAGCAAAATCCTGATTTCGTTGTTTTTCAGTACATACGCGACTTTTATAACGAAGATCCAGAATCGTACTCCAATGAGATACATCAGTTGGAAAAATTGAGAGCAATGGCAGTGAGACCTCCGATCGCTGTTCCCGGATGTTCGCTGCTACAGAAATACTACTGTCAGTTGCACTTTCTACAGAGCCGATTTCCCATGGGACCAGATGAGGCTGCTGCCGTTATGTTTACCTGGTAAGTCGACGCTACAATGAAGAAAAATAATTTCTTCAGATTTTAATTAACCAAATATTTTTCTCTGTTTCAATTTTTCCGATATACAGCTTCATTTTTATTTACCCAAAGTGTGTTGGGAAATTTTCATTTATCTAAGGTTCAGGTTGACCATTTTCCAGAAAAACCTGAAAAATCAGACTGAAGAATAAAAATTGTCAATGAATTCTTGAAATAGTAATTGAAGACATTTTTTTAATAAAAAAGTATATAATAACAAATATCATAATAATAATGGTAAACGAATGTTCGAGTTTTTTATTTAAAATTTCTAAATTCAATAAAAAATTTTTGTGCTGAAATCCGATAAATCAAACTTCAAATTATACTTTAAATTTAATTAAAAAAAAATTCCCAACCCATTTGATTGCTCTAAATTACGATCTTTCATAATTTCATAAGTTCACATTTCCAAATACTATGAAATTATGAAAATCGTCGGGATAAATATATTTCGCGGCCGAAATAATTTATTTTTATTTCGGCGTCACGGTAAAGGCCGGGAATTTTGATCCTTTTATATCGGAGTCCACCTCAATGGATGGATTACGATTAATCAAAAAAATCAATATTTCTTTTTTTATTTCAGGAAAGACACATACGCGAATATGGTTTGCTCGTTAGCCAATATACGCTTCGAGATAATATCGATATTGTACAATATCGGCGCCGTTCACACGCAGTTGGGAGCGAAAACGGAGAGAACTACAGCCGAAGGAATGAAGATGGCATGTTCGCATTTTCAATGGGCAGCGTGGGCCTTCGAACATTTACAGAGCAATCTTTCGGGTTTAGATTTGGCACCTGAACTCATGACTTTCATGCATCAACTGAGTCTCGCACAGGCGCAGGAATGTATTTTGGAAAAAAGCATGTTGGACAATAGAAAACCGACTATTGTAGGTACGTGCGTCGCGTAATTCTCTCGTTTCGCTTATCCTTCGGCTCATTGTCTCTCCAAAGATCTTAATCAACTTTTATTTCCGCAGCAAAAGTCGCCAAGCAGATAGTCGATTATTATTCTCAAGCGCTCGGAACCTTGGAGCCTAATAATAGTGAGGATAATCCGGTATCCGATATGGTTGGATCGAAAATTTATAAGGTACAGCGTAACATTCAAAAAATTCTTCCTATTTTTTTTCTTCGTATCAACGCGGCTTCGTCAAGTTTTAATTTTTTGTAGTTCGAGAAATTGAAGAAAAAATGCGTAAAACGTTCTAAATTCAGAGAAAAGACATTACGATAAAATATTGATATACTTCGAAATCGTCGCTTCGTCTGTTCTTTTTTTTGAGTGCACCAAAGAAACCTTTTTTTGGAGTTATTTCTATTGAAAACGCTGATTTCTATTATCGTTTTCGAACAGAATTGGAAGAGATACGTGAAGTTCAAGAGAGCCTATCATTTGGCGGTGACGCAACTTTATCAGGGTCTCGCGGCCGAGGAGCAGCAGAAAATGGGCGAACGCGTTGCGTTTTATAACGCATCCCTGACGGCGTTGAACGACGCTCGTTCGATGTGGGCGAGTGCTAAGGGATCTCTGATAATAACGGGAATCGCGGGTGAGAAAGAAGCCATCGAGGAAGCGCTGACATTCACGAATGACGTTATCGAGGGAAAGCGAAAAGCCGCAAAGAACGAAAACGAATTTATTTATCACGAGGAAGTGCCGGAGAAGGATGTACTACCGACGGTAAACGGTGCTTCCCTCGTCAAAGGAATTCCTTTTAGTGTCAACGATCCCGAAGTATCGGGTCCCGATATATTCGCGAGGTTATTGGAAACAAACTATTTTTTCGGATCATTGAAGCCGAACTATCGTATGCGTCTAAAATACCGTTTTCTCTTCTTTTTTTTTCGTTGCAGATTAGTACCAATGAAAGTTCACGAGGCGAGTTCCCTGTATTCCGAGGAAAAAGCAAAAATTCTTCGTTCTGTCGGAGCGAAGATAGAGGAAAAAGATCAGCAGCTCGACTCGTATCTCGCGTCTCTGAAACTTCAGCACCTGAGTTTGTGGGATCCGGATGCGCAGAATCCCGAATCGGACTATTTGCCGCTACCGGAAGAATTGGCGGAGCGTTGCGCCGCTCTGAACGCGAGACCCAACGCCATTCAGGATCTTGTCGACATAATGGGAAAGCTATCGGACACTTATAGAGACGTCGAGGCGATGTTAAAAGAAATCGATACTATCCTGAACGAGGAAGAGCAGCGGTAATTATAGCAGACAATCTAATTTTCGTAATCCGAATAGTCAACCATATCATATATATCGATCCGATGTTTTTTTTTGTAAAAATATCTTTAACGGACTTTTTAAGGGCGCGAATCGATAATTTCAGGAAAAAACAAGTCTTGAATTGTTTTATTTGTTCTATTCATTATTAAACATTGCAGAAAAAGTCTAATTTTTTCTAAATAGGAATTTAAAGAATGGAACCGCGTCCACATATCGTTATAGTCAGTCCCGGGATTTTTTCTCGTCTTCGAGACTTGGGTACGAATAGTCAATCGCACGAGATTACTAATAAGATTTTTTTTCATCGACAAGAAAAAATAAAAAACTCTATAACGTAGAGGTCTTTGGATAATTCAGTTAAAAAAATGCAACGCGTTTTCAAAAGCGTTTCAATTCACCAGAAATTGGAGAAAAAAAGACTTTAACTATCACAAAGCAATCATAATGATTCCGTACGATTTGGAAAGTCACTAAAGGTCTTTTTACTAATTTTTTTTGTGAATAAACGCGGCATTAGTCATACCATGTTTTTGCGTATTTTTCTCACAGCGAGAAACAGTATCAAGAAGCAATGGGAAAGAGACCACCGACAATAGTAGCGACCGATTTGACGAGGGAAGCCAAGAAGTACGAAGAAGCACACGCCAAAGCCTCGGAGAGCAATCAGGCGCTTCACAGAGCGATGACGCTACACGTTAATAACTTACAAGTGCTCGCGCAACCTCTGGCTGATCTTATTGCGAACATTCCGTCGCCGAGTGCGAATCTTTCAGGTATATCGCAAAAAAAATACATACAATTTACTTTCAAAACAAACAAACAAAAAAATGTGCACATTCGTTATAAAATTTTCTTCGCAAAATAGGTCAGAAGAGCGAATCCGAAAGCGACAAAATTCACGCGAGAGAGTTGAAGCGTATATTAGGAAAGGTCGACGAGATGCAGCGTCAAAGAAACGAATTGCACGCGAAGCTTCGGGACTCCGTAGCGCAAGACGATTTAACGCGACTCCTCGTAACCGCGACGGCGGAATCGGCATCCCTCGAGACGTTATTCGCCGAGCAGATCGGCAAGCATCAGTCCTTAGTGAGTCTGATAGATCAAAATCTATCGGCGCAGGACAACATTCTCGCGGCCTTGACGGACGCTTACGCGCGTACCGCCGATACGCGAAAAGCCGTCGACGAGGTTCTCAAGCGGCGCGAGTTAACGATTTCATCTCTGATAACGTCGTACGACGCTTACGAGGACCTCGTGGCAAAATCAACAAAGGGTCTTGAATTTTATCGCAAACTGGAGGTAAACGTGACGAAACTATTGCAGCGCGTAAAGAGCACTTGCCGAGTACAGGAGGAGGAAAGAGAGCAGATTCTGGCGAGAAACGACAAAACTTCCTATGGCTCTGTCGAGGCGCCGATCGCTTCTCCCACCGCAGAGAGAAAACCCGGATCCGGTATGAAGTTGCGCGATCATTTGGCCGCGAGGTTGAAAAATAATCCCGCAAACTATCAACAGAATCATTACAGCGCGGAAAAGCATGCGATACCGGTAGCGCCGATACCGCCGAATCCGCACGTTTCAATAAAACCGACCTATCCGATTGATCCGTCGAGCGGACAGGACGCCGGTGGAATTCCCGTCCACGCTGTGCCACCGATAGCTTCTGAGATACAACCGAACAATCAGCAACAACCGCAGATGTATCAGCAATATTATCCGAGCGATTATTCGAACTATTATATGCAAATGCAGCCGCAAGCGCAGTATCATCCTCATCAGTATGCGTACGGCGAGGACGCAAGTATGACGAACGGCGGTGGCACGCAGAGCTTTCCGAAGACCGGAACGACGAATACGGACAGTATGTATCGCCAGGCAACCGGAAATGCAACTGGCAACACAGAAGTATCGAGCAACAGTACGAGATACGCGGGTTACAACAATACGCGCGCCGAACAAGTGTCAGCCTCGCCGATTGTCGCTCATCCCTCTCAATACTCTTCCGTTCCCCACGGTGGCTACGATAACGCCGATTATACCCAATACCCGAGCGAATATCGAGCTGTCGATAATCATGGATATCAAGTACAGACCTCGATGACCGTACAGCCGGGAACCACGAGCGGGTATCCCGCGCCAACGGTGCAGCCGACTTACAACCCGGTAAATACGAATCAATCCCCATCTCACGGCCAGCAAACCGGCGCTTATCGTGTTGAGGATGTTCGTCAGGACCCGCAACAGCCTCAGGTGCAGAATATTCCGCATCAACCGCAACAGCAGGTTCCGCAGACCTACGACAGCGGACAGTACGTTAATCCTTATCAAGTCGCTCCTCAAGCCTCGCAACAACCTTCGATGCAGCATCCGCAACCTTCGGAGAGTCCCGCGGCTCATGGTTATCAAACTCCCCAACCGAATCAATTGCCTCACGTTCCACCGACGAATTCGCCGTATTCAATGAACGAACAGTACATTCAGCCGCAACAAAACGCGGGGGCAGCAACCAGCGAGATTTCGATACCGGCAATGTATCCGGCGACTATGAGTAGCGTTGCTCCCGGACAAAATACGATGGCCAATGTTTACTATGGTAACACTGTTCAATCTACGAACTCTCAACACCAAGTGACCACCGATTGGGGTAATCAGACGCAGCTGAATTATTCGGAGGCGAATGCGCAAAATATGCATGGATCGCAATTGCCGGTTAGTCAGCCCGTTCAGAGTTACGCGAATGCTTATGGAAGCTATCAGTCTGAGGCTGCGGGCCATGGGTATCCGGTTGCGAGCTCATTGCCCTCGCAAGTCGCGACCGTTAGTTACGCGAACGGCACGGAGATGATACAAAGCCACACTAAGTCCACGAGCAATCAAGGATATCTGCCGAATTATCAGTATCCCAGTATTCAAGGACACAACGCTGGAATTATGCAGTATCCGAATTATTCGCAGGCCTATGGAAATAATTATGGTAATGCCCCGCAACAGGCGGCTACCGGGGCGCATGGATCTTTGACCGACTCGTATAAAGGACATCCCGGTTACGCTTACGATCCATCGTCGGGTGGTTATTCATACAGTTCCGGTTATCAGGATTCGCAAAATGGAACGGCCGATAGATCGAACAACGACGGCGCGTTTGTTTTACCTCCGGAGGCTCAACCCGGTCAACAGGTTCAACAAGCTTACGGACAACAAGATAACTGTGCTACGTCCAGATACACCAACGCCAGCAACGGTGCGACGACGAATCTCACCCCGTCGTCACAGTATTCCAATGGTTCTTATCAATCGCCGACTGCGGATCAGAACTACTATACCAATGCTTACGGACCGCAGTCGCAGAATGAAAGTAAGTCTCGTTATAAATATTTTTATGCAGATCGATTGTCGGAATTTACATATTTTCCCATTACATTCTCAATGGGATAAAGATCTGAAGAAAATTGATCCCATTGAGAATTACTCGAAATGCTTTCTGTATTTCACTTTTTGCTGGAAATATAATGACAACTATTCCTTCATAAATACTATTCTGCTTTTTTATTATTCTTTTTTAATTCTGTTTTTTTTTTCTTCAGGTACTACAGCTTCGAATAACAACCAAACGGGCAATCCTCAGCCTTACATTCAACCAGCCAACGCGGCGATGAACACCGCGACAACGGTACAAGTTCAAGCGGCCGAAGAATCAACGAATAAAGCGCCGGCTCCCAAATCGAACGTTGATCTTCTATCAGAACTCGACCTGACGATAAATCATGCGCCCCTCGTTCCCGAAGTACATTCCGTCGAAAAGCTGCAAAAGGACGTTGCCGCAGTTTCGCTTTCCGCATTAACGGAGACGATCGACAAACGCCGGGACAGCGTTGAACTTCCACAGCAACATATTCCCGAAGACAGACACGAGAATCTTCAGATAGTTTGGGACACGTGGTACACGGATGTACAACCGAAGAGAGATCCCCTCGGGGATCCCGTGGCTTTGCAAAAATTCGTCGCTGACATCGAGAAGTATGAAAAATTTGTCGAAAGTCTAACAGTCAAAACGCTAAGCGGTTCGACAAATTTGGATATCAAATGGAACGACATAAGCGAAGTCGAGGTGAGTCGTTATTACGCCGAATAAAAATAAATATCCTTGTAGAAAGATTCGTGTCCCGCTAAGTTTGTTCGTTATTTCATTTATTTATTTTCGCTTCCAGACACGAGAGATGAAAAGACAAACGAGTTACGTAGCGCAGGCACATTCCAGCGCTAATCGGACAACGAACTTAGTTCCATACGATTCAACCAGAGTGAGATTAACGTCACCAAATTTGTCGTCGGACTACATAAATGCGTCTCACGTTAACGATCTGACGCAGTGGACACCCGCAGCTTTTATTGTAGCGCAATCACCAAAACCCGAGTCTTACGAGGCATTCTGGACAATGATTTGGGAACAGGGAAGCGAAGTTATTGCCTGTTTAGCTACGGATGCGCAGGTAAAATTTACGAAACCGTTTTCAATCGTTGCTCAGCGTAAAAATTAATATTAAATGATAATTCGCGTTATCGCCGTTATTTTTCTTTTACAGCTGAAAGAGGAAATTTACTGGCCTACGAGCAAAGAAAACAACTTGACCATCGGCAGCTTCACTATATCCCTCAAGAGTTCAGCTAATCATACATCTTACGTTCAGAGAGTCATCTCGATCGTTCACTCGGACCATAGAATCGAAAGGGTCGTTGTTCACATGCAATACATCGCCTGGCCGTCGACGTAAGAATTTTTAACCTGTCATTACCTTCCGTTTAGCTATAAAATATCGTGAAAATTAAAAAAAGAATTCGATTAACTTGGAGCTGTCGTTTCTTTGATTATTTAACGAGACATATTTTAGGCACTTATCGTTGTTGTTATAAACAAAAAAAGCGGTTAGAAATATACAGAGGAGAAAAAAATGGATAATAAGCTAATGATCGTTTTAAACGTTTTTCAGAGGACTACCGAGCAGTCCAGGATCTTTGCTGACCTTCGCAACCGACATACTGTCCGAACAAGCGCTGCGACACTGTTCGCCAAAGCCGATCGTCGTTCACTGTTTGCTTGGTGGTTCGCTCAGCGGATTGTTTCTCTTAGCCGCAGCGGCCGTGTGCAATGTTCGCGCGGGCCACGGGACTGTTGACGTGCCTTTAGTATTTTCCACTCTCGTTAAGTATCGAAGATGTATGATAGACAGAGATTCTCTGTTGTTCGGCTATCGCATGGTGCTTTATCACGCGCAGGATACTCTCATGAAACGTTAGTACAAGTTTTGTCATTAAAGATCGTTAAAGTTTATCGTTACATTTCCAATCAAATACCAAATACGGAGAGAATTTCGTATGGTTGATTTTTTTCATAGTTTATCCCATTGAGAACTTTTTGAAATTCTCTCCGAATGAAAAAAGTTTCGGAAATAAAAATTTATAAATTTTTTTAGGAGGAATTTTGTCTTCAACCCGATCGACGTTTCAATGCTTCGAGAGCATGAAAGGCAACAAAGGTCGAGCGATGAAAAAACCGCAGCATTGTCATCCCTCTGACGATTTTCTTCACAATCTCGGAGTCGGCATACAACACGGTATCGCGAGGCAACAGGGTACGTATTATCGGAAATGAAGTCTTGAGCCACGAATCATAATATGCTAATTCTAAATTTCTCTATCGTAATAATATTTTAGGAGAACAATCAATCGGGCAGACAAGTTCGCAGGCGAAGCTCGCCACTGTTTCCCAAGAGAAGACTGACAAAATTGATCCGCTGAGTCAGCTGGATCCACTCTGGTCTATACGGAGATAATCTAACAATTATATGATATATACAGACCATCGTGTCCTTTCGAGGGATTAATACCATACATTCTAAACTCAACGTTTTAATAAGCTTATAAATTTAAAAAAAAACCAATGAATATCTGAAAATTGTATTGAAGAAAAAGATATTAATCTGCTGCTCATAATCGTAATTACATTTGTACAGACACCGATATAGTATAAGAAGAATTCTGGAAGTAGAGTTTGAATAAAGGCAATGTGCTATTTAGCTGATGATTTGCGGCGTGTTTTTTTATTCACTATATTATTCTATCAATTTTTTCATAATTTAATAATTACACTAATCCATGAATAAATAATAATAATAAAATTATTAATAATAGTATCATTTTTTAATAATAATCGATACTATTGTAATTTTTCAATGTAAAAAATACACCACAAAAATCCTGCATTGTTTTCGTTAATTTTTAAGCAAAATCGATATTGTACCTAAAACTCCAAAACCGCGCTACAATTTCGAACTATCGGACATATAATATTGACATCCGGTGGCCTAAAGCCACGTATACAAAAAGTCCTTCATTCAGAATTAGTGAGTTTCCACCGAGCTAACACCGGACCGAAAAGGGACGGATCTAGTGTAAAAATTCTAGTTAATTGAAAACTCCCTAGATACCAGCCAATCACGTAAGCGAATGTCATGTCTACAAGAATTTTTCCACTAGTTCAGACTCGTTTCGGTTCAATCTTCGTCTCGGTGGAAACTCACTGAATAAAACGGAACACACATCGAAACTCGCCGTAAATCTCCTCATCCCCATCGACTTAGGTTACGACGGTTACGACTTGTTTCGTGTTATCGTTTCTCCCGAAATGAGCTGTCAAAGTCGAGAAACATTAGTAAAATATTCGTTGTAATGACGCTGTTGCATTCGTTAAACATGGGAGATATCGTTCATCTCAACGTCGGAGGCACAAGGTTAGTAGAATTACGTTTAAAAACGCGTTAAAAGATAAAATGCCCGACGAGCAAACGTTAACTTTGTTCGAACGGAGTTTCGACGCAATTTCGATTGTTTTTACATTTCGCGCACAGATTTTCAACCTCCCGACCGACTTTAACGTGGATTCCCGACTCATTTTTTACCGCTTTGTTGAGCAATCGTATCACCTCGAGAAGAGACGAAAATGGCGCTCTCTTCATTGACAGAGATCCAAAAATTTTTTCCGTCATACTTAATTATCTTCGCACTCGCGATATCGACCTGAAAAACATCGATATTCGGACGTTGAGACATGAAGCAGAGTACTATGGCATAACGCCGCTGGTCAAGAGACTCATGCTGTGCGAAGATTTGTCGCAGTCTTCGTGCGGAGATGTACTTTTCTACGGCTATCTACCGCCACCTTGTAAGTTTTTTCGTTTGAGATGTATAGTCAATTTTTATTGGAAAATTGAAAAATTAATTTTTTTATTCTTCTTCAGGTATTCCTTTGCATGAACCGGTGAGCGTAACTACCAGCGTCGGCGATGTTTCAGTTCACGGACGTTTAGCGGGAACTGCGAGTACAGCGAGAGCCGAAGCTCCCGGTACGTCGCACAGTAGTTCTCAAGCTACAAGTTCATCTAATCAAACTACAAACGCAGCTGGTAAGATATCGCTGATTGTTTGCGTAAATATAATTTTATTTTATTTTATGGAAAAATTTGAAAAATTTTTTTAAAAAATAATTGAATTAATAATAATAGTTATTATTATAATTGTTAAACAATTATTTGTTTATTACACATTTTTTTTATATTCAAATTTTTTTTTTTTCACTATTTTTACAAAAGATAATTTTATTCAGGTTGTAGACTCATAAATTTTAAATTTGTATTCGAAATTCGTAAAAAATTCTTTGATCGGAGAAACCAATTTGTAGTTAGAATTTTTGGAAATTTCTGGCAAATGACTAATGCGATTATTCCGTCGTTTTGCAGCTCAACAAAATCAAAAAGCATCGACGTCCTCGCACACGCGAAACTCGTCGCTGGATTATCGAGTTTCGCAGAGAGGGATTCCACATTCTCGTAACTCATCGTTGGATTTGAGACACGTGAGAAATAGCTCCGCGGATATGAATAAACTTTTCAAGAACGACGTCGGCCTGATATTCGGACCGCACCAAGGTAATCTTTATTAAAAAAAACAAAGTTGTGAATAGATTTGCGTGAAGTCCCGAGAATTTCATGTGAAAATGTCCTCAGTATTTTTTGCTCTTCGGATTTTAAGTTGCTCCATGAGAGTTATTACAAAATAAAAAAGGAGCAGATACGGTTCTACGAATATTAATTTATACGATAGAATACAAAATTAAAATGAAATTACATAAAATAGAAATAAAATAAAAAATATTGCTGACGCAGTTTCAGGATGGGTCGATCCTCTAAGAGTCCACATAATAAAGGCTCATCACAATTGGATAGTGATATCCTACGCGCATTTCATAACGTGTTACCGTTTGAAAGACTCGTCCGGCTGGCAGCACGCATTCACGAGTCCTCACATAGAATCGATAATCGAGAGAGTGGCGATAAATGCAAAAATGGGTAGCGGCGCCGACGGAAAAATGGTAGCAATATCGTACGGTAGTCAAGTCCGACTGTGGAGCGTTTCGGAGGACGGAATAAAGACAAATATCGGTACTTTCAATCTAAACGTTCGGGTCGAATATTTGTTCTTTATCGGTAGTCAATTGGTTGCGTTATCGTCGACCGGAAAAATTGGTGTTTGGCACGCGATGTCGCAGCATTGGCAGATACAGGACGTCGTGCCAATATCGTCGTTCGACACCGCCGGTTCATTCTTATTGCTCGGCTGCAATAACGGCTCCATCTATTACATCGGTAACTCAATTTCTCCGCAAAAAAAAAAAAATTTAACAAAACATCTTTTGCATTTTTTTCTGATAAATTTTCTCGATTACAGACATGCAAAAGTTCCCCCTGCGAATGAAGGACAACGATCTTCTCGTCACAGAATTATATCGAGATCCGAGTCTCGACCCAATCACCGCTATATCCGTTTATCTCACCCCAAAGACAAGTAAGCGTCTAAAATTTTAATTGAAAATTTCAATATTAATCATTCGCATCGATGTTTCGATCGATAATCCTTCTCGGATCGCAACAGATCGACGATTCGCGCAATAATGCATTTTTTTTCTTTCGTTCATACGATCTCATTATTTTTCTCGAATTTCGTTTGTTATACGATATCGCATATCAAAGTTTAACGCTCTTCTTTTGCTACATGATTTCGTACCGTACAACTGGATACGTAGCACAAGGCAAGTATGGATCCAATTCGTTGAATCCGTTGAAACGTAACTAGTAATTATTTCACAAACTGCATCTCGCATCAAAATCACTGTTCATATATACGTGTACGCAGCTGTAGTGTAACCTACCTGCCTTGTACGATTATTCTTTTCTATTATTATTACGTATATCATAACCCAAAATCCATCGTTTATCACACCTAAATGTTTGTCCATCCGAGATAACTGTTAAACTTCGATCATCGATGTCGGTGTTGAGAATCCATCGATCTTTTCGTATCGCAACGTTAGACTTTACTGGCCGAATCCTGCTATCCTTATGCGTCCAGTTGTACTTGTGGAAATCGTTAATTTCGTCATTCCGTACGGTCATTGTATTTTTTTTATGATTTTTTTTAATTTTTCTTTTAAGGAAAAATTAAGTTTTTGTCTATCATTTTTTTTATTGCGATTTTTTGTCGACGTGAATCAGTATTACGAAGATAGAGCTCTGCCAGCTTGCTGTCCCTATTCATAGAATTAATGTTCCATGCCAGCATCTGAGAGGGGGAGGGAAGGTAATAGAAAAAACAAAAACGTATTCTCGCTTCAGAGTTCTCCAATGAGGAATACTATATGTATATATCTATTTTTTTTATTTTTTTTTAATTTATTTATCGACAAATCTTCGGTAGAAATGAATCACCAGGAGCCCTGCGACAATGATTTGTAACCGAATCGTTTCGTTGCATGTCGAAGAACTTTGCACACCTGTCGTAGTCATTCCGTCGCTCGTTCGAAACAGTTTTTTTTTCTTTTTATCTTTATTTAGCATGCGATAATTGTCGATTCGCTATATATGTAAATACCCGCATTTTCGGAGAGACGTTGAATTTTGTTTAATTTTTTTTTTTTGTTCTTTCATCCCGAATCACATACGCGTCGTAGAAATAACACAGCGACACACGTGCAGCAAATATGTTTCAATCACAAATCTACGTTCGCTGTTTAGCGCGTAGTTTTTTTTTTTTTTTATTGTTACTTTTACCGTTTTATTATTACCGTTTTCGATACGCACCCCTCTAATGATGATATGTCGTTACCGGAAGATATCCTATCC
The DNA here is from genome assembly GCA_964006125.1 of Cryptus viduatorius. Taxonomy (NCBI): domain Eukaryota; kingdom Metazoa; phylum Arthropoda; class Insecta; order Hymenoptera; family Ichneumonidae; genus Cryptus; species Cryptus viduatorius. The sequence goes on from OZ023223.1 coordinate 7,667,516, forward strand.
CTCCTCACAGGTCTCTGTGGAAATTGGATCGAAATCGCTTACGGCACGAAATCGGGAAGCGTCAGAGTTATCGTTCAACATCCCGAAACTGTGGGTCACGGACCCCAATTGTTTCAGACTTTCACGGTGCATCAGAGCAGCGTGACGAAGGTAAGCGGGTACTTCGAAACGTGTGGGTATGTCGAAGAATTACCGGATGATATACCATTCGATAAATCAATAAAAAAAAATCGTTAATTAAAATACCATCCGATAAATGTATTAAAAAAAGTATTCGGCATATGAAATACCGAATATGTGGGTATTGAAAGATTGAAGATTTCGACTTTGGATCCGAATGAAGAGAAATTTAAAAAATCTGCATCTGGATTTTCATTTCAAACAGTTAACATAATTTTAAAAAATGTCATAATTTTTAAATTGATTTTATTTTTATTCTATACACTGATGTTTTAAGGACTTAGAGAGAGTTTATCTTTAAATTATCAAAAAAAAGTGATATTCACAGAGAATTTCGAATACTTCGCAATGGGATAAAAATCTGAAAAAAATCAAATTGTTAATTTTTCTGAATATACTTTAAATTTTTTTTAGGATGTTTTCAAATTTTCGAAAATCTCATTTTTGGAAAAATATTTAACCCGGAAACTTCTTGAGCGTAATCCATAGTCTTTTTTTAACTCGTAGACAAACTTTGCGATTTTACATCAATCATTAAAAAAAAAATGAGAAATTCTAAATTTCTGCTAAAAAAAAGATTTCATCGAATGGTTCGTCAAACAATTTTGAAAAATAATTTGTTAATCACCTTTTACTATTATTATCATGCAAAATCAATGTTCTTAACACCTTTAATAGACTCTCCTCGAGGAGCTTAAAGTTTCGTTAACAACGATTTCGGGAAATTGTATATTTTCAGGTAACTCTGTCGGAGAAGTATCTGGTGTCCGTCTGCTCGGAGTACAATCACGTGAGGAGTTGGGCAGTGACGAGATTTCGCGGTATGATATCGACGCAACCGGGTTCGACGCCCGAAGCGAGTTTTAAAATCGTCTCTTTGGATTCTCTCGACTCCTGCATCAGTTATACCGCCGGCAATGATTTTGGTGAGACGACGACGAAGCTTTACTTTCCCCGATGAAATCGAAACTATTTGGCGGTGTAAATTTATTTACGAATGCTTTTCTTTTCGGTGGCGATAGGTCCGTTCGGCGAACAGGACGATGAACAGGTATTCGTTCAAAAAGTTGTTCCCGAAACCGATCAACTGTTCGTTCGTTTAGCATCGAACGGCAAGAGAGTCTGTGTTATTCAATCGGTCGATGGCAGCATAATAAGTTCATTCTGCGTCCACGAATGCGAAGGATCCAGCAGAATGGGTTCGAGACCGCGACGATTCATATTCACTGGTCACTCTAACGGTACTATACAAATGTGGGATCTCACGACCGCTCTCGATCCTTCGTTCGACGCGGCGCAAGGTACGGTATTAATTTACCTTCTTTTTATCTTCCTACAAATTTTAAAGAGTAGTTCCCGAAAAACTTGGAGATCTCAGGCAGTTTAACATTTGTCACGAAAATTTCATGGAATTAAATATCCATCAGGAAATTCGAAAATTGAAAATTTCGGAGTTCCAATAACACGATTTTCGGCATTTTTGCACGTGAATTTTTTCTATTTTAAGATAATATTGAGAAAATGTTTCGTATATTGTACAAACGTATATTGAAAAAAAAAATTTGCAATTAAAAGAACATCAAATGCGGAAATAATGTGAAAATTTGCGATTTTCTGTTTCATTTTTTGTCTCTCGTAATTTTACGAATTTCGGGGAATTTTAATTCACACATTCAGCGACTTTTTCCGCTCGATCCTTAAATTGTGTTAATGTTCTCGAAAAAATGAATGACTATTTTTTTTGTCGCTTTACAGCAAAGAACGTCGCGGGCGGTCCGACTCCCGAGGAACTTTGGAAATTATTGGATCAATGCGACCTGAGTAACAGTCATTGTTCGACGCCTTGCATCAGCCCGTGTCCGTCGCTGGTGGCGACCGGACCGCGTCTGAAGGCGAGCAACGTTCTGTTTCTCAATCAATCGCAAAATTTAGAACCCTCCGCGGGTTCCAGTCAGCTGTAACTTAATACAGCGCCAACGAGTAAACGAGACTGCTATCGGCCGATTGTGCGAAAAAAAATCGGTCCGTATCATGCAATTGTAAGATTCATTTATACAGTTCCTAAAAGTTTTCTATTAGGTACGACTGTGCGTAAACTTTATAATGCCGTCTCGAGGATTCGTCGGACTTATTGGTCGCGACGAACGAACCGATTCGGTTATCATTGTCACCAAAACTGCATTTATTCTAAATCATTGACTATCGGACACGCGAGTCTCGACACTAATGACGTTGAATGCGAATCGATCGCCGTTAAAGTTTTTGCAACACCAGTGTCGAGTCCCCGGAAAGATTCATTCCCCTTTAAAAAGCGCGAACGTATCTCCGATTAGTAAGTTTTAATCTTTCTCTGCATGGAGTACGAAAAAGAAAAAAAAAACAAAACATTTTGTTACGTTTGTGTGAGATGAATATATTTACATGGGACAAAGGTAAATCGTAAAACTGTTGTGACTGTTCTCTCTGTGATCTAAGTAATAAATTAATGACAATTTCATTCAACGGACATAGGAGAAAAATTTTTCCGCGTTCTCCATTAATCTTCTTTTTTTTTTTATTGAAGAAAAACTTAATAGCGACACGTTGATCACGACTGATTCAACATAATCAGCGCTATAATAATTGTACTATAATTTATTTCGTTTCTATCGTAAGTTTAATTATTATTCGTTATATCAGTTAGTCAAACGCACATTCATGTATAAAACGTTAATGAAGAATCAAAGCGATCCGGCGACGGGTCCGGCGTCAACGAATCGAACACCGTAAAAAAATTATTGGAGCTCTTTGGCTTCGTTTCTGATGTATAAATTCTACGAGAAGAAGAGAGAACCAAAAAACAAGAAAAACATTAAACGGTCGTTCCTGAGATTACAAAATCACGGTACACTTGTATATGGCTATTAATAGTTTGTTGGTAAAAGATGCGTTTAACCCTTTCGCTCCTAACGGACAAATACCTCGAAAATCACTTTGGACAAAAGTAATTGTACGATATTTCAATTATTTGTAATTTAAAAAGAAAAATATCGATCTTTCAAACGTATTTTCCAGTCTCAGAATTCCGCACAAAAGTACAGTCGGAATGGAAGACATTTTTGTTTGTGACTTCCGGTATCGAATACCGGAGCGAAGGGTTTCCGTCTGAGATTGTTTCATGATTATTGAATTCTTAGCCATGAAGAACAATTCTCGTCATTAATTCTCATCAAACATTAAACTTTGTTTCGCGATGGAACTATTTCTTTTTTTTTTTTTTACGCACGCCGCGTAAACATAGTAACGATTACGGTACTACGCTTAGGGTAATATACAACGAATAAGAAAATTGTTACAATCAAAGGCACTATGTGGTGATCTTCGTAATTGAACTATCGATTCTCGTTCGTCGAGTTTCATAAAAAATGTTTATGCCAAAAAAGATTGTTGCTAAACCACGCGGGATTCGTCAATGGATTTAGTAAAAAACACCAAGTCACGAGGCCCGTTACGAATAAGCAAAGTAACAACGCTCTCTTAATAGGATCCTTGCAGTCGATGACTTCCGAGAGATCCGGAAATCCCATGTGATTGCAGAAGGAGTGAGCGGCGAATGGGGCCACGAAGTGTCCTGCAACGATACGATTATTATTTATTCATTTTTTTTTATTAAATCTATACGATACGATACATTTTTCCGATATTTTTTGCGGCTCTGTGAAAATTAGTAACTCACCTGTTCGCGCGAATAAAAAAGCCGCGTAAGCGCCGAATAACGTAGTGTAAGCGAACTGAAAGCCTGTAGAACGCAAGATACAAAATTAATTAATCGATTTTTATTAATTTTAATAAAAATCGATTTTTATTAATTTTAATAAAAATCGATTTTCAATCGATCCATCGATTTTTAATTTTTTTTTTTGTACTAAAGTCGAAGAAAGTTATCGTATGATATTTACAGGATATTATGAGCGCTGATTTGAATTCCATTCCCATTCTCGTTCTCTCGACGACGTGATGAAAGTGCGCGACGCCGAAAAATAGGGGACATATAAAAATGGCAGTAGTGGGACTGAAACATTGTAAAAGCAACGGCAGCATACAGGCGCGGAATGTCCATTCCTCGGACAACGGTGCGACCACTTGATTTCTCCACCAAATAAGAGTCTTCGCGCTGCCCAACCAATACATGGGTTCTGAAACATCGAACGAGTATTATTCGGAAAATTCTACGAAAAAACAGTTTTTTTTCTTCGAATATCGGAAATTATTTTATTACGGGCGACTGACCGGTATATAATCGCCACAATCCGTTAACGCCCTGCATACTCAACGGTCCCAAAAATAGTATCATCGTAAGAAATAGTGACGCGGTCGTTGCTTGAATAAATCCCGACCACCGTAAACCCAACAATTCCCAAATTGTTGCCTAAATAAATGAACACGAAAAAATTACGAAAAATTTCAGTATACTGAAGCGGATTTGTAATTCATAAAATGCGAAAAATATTATTTACATCGGTAAAATTTTATTTTTAATATTCGTAATAATCGAATACCTTTTCGAATACATGTGCACCCATTCCGAAGTACAGGGAGGCCGGTGAAACGAGCGTCATAATGAAAACGCTGAGAAATCGTTTCTTTATCGTACTGGAATGTTCCCTGAAAAAAAAAAAAAAAATGAAAATATTTTAAATTTTCCCACCGATGGGGTAAGGGTAGTTGAATAGGAGTTGTAACTTCGAGGCCGTAGGGTATATCGGAGGCGCTGCAAATCGTATCGACGTTTCGGCAGGGGGACTGCATGCACGTATCGTCGACTGTAGGCTTTTTTTTATTTATTTCAAAATCTTCGCGATTCCGCGTAATCGAACGCGCCAGTGCCAAGGATTTTTTTTCGTTTTTTTTTTTCCTATAGTCCGAAGTTTTTTCTTGTCCGAAGCGCGAGCGGCTATTCGCGGTGTTACGAGTGGTGGAAAACATTCGTGCGGCTGGTAGGAGAAACGCATTTGAGGAAAGGGGGGGATGATGAAGAGAGGAACGTACAGTCATCGAGTCGACTACTCGGTAGTCCATCTCGGCGTGAATGCAACGAGGCTTGGTTCGTGGTTGTGATTATTAAAGAGCCGAAGCGTTCGACGCGATTTAATAGGGTGAATAGGGTGGTGAGAGCTGCTGGTGGCTGGGCGATAGAGGAACGCGCGCGCGTGTGTCCGACTGGTGTGTTGCGTGTGTGCGTGTGCGTGTGTGTGTGTGCAGTGCCCCACTGAGAACGGTGATGAGAGTTCACGAACGTCGAAAATTCTATCGAGTGTGGCAAGTCGCGTCACGAGTATTCCGCTCGGGAAATCGTTCGTAACTCCGGTACATCGCGACTCTCGTTATACGCAATATTTTTTTTATTTTCAATTTTTTTTTATCATCGATCACACCTACAATGGACTACCGCGGTTAATCGTCGTACATCGCCGGCGAATTATTACGAGTTATAGAAATAAAAAAAAAGAACGAAAGGAAAAACAAAACAAAAAAAAAGTACCTGGGGTACGGTGAATTCCATACGTAGAGGCTAGCGACGTAAACGACCGATAGCACGAAGCACGTGAGAATTGCAGAAATGCAAAGGTAGTCTCCATTCGTTTCAACAGTCTCCATAACTCCATACTGACGTTGATTGAACTTTGGCGAAAAGTTCGTATTGCCGCAGTCTCGTCGGAGATACAGCTAGCGGAGGAACGACGGCGGCAGCAAAGGCAAAATCGTCAGTCGTGGTCCACCGCTGGAAGGGGGTTGGGGGCCCCACAGTTCGAGGAGTCACACTACACAAGAGCAATACTACTACTATACGATAGTACAACACAGAGAATTCCGAAGGGGTGAAAAGAGGACGGTGAGAAAGCAGCACCGGCCGCGTAAGGGCGGCGAGGAGGGGGAGAAGGGACATAGAGAGGGGAGGGGTGCGACAGAGGGGAGAAGAGATCGAGGAATTCATCCGATTGGCGCTCGCGCACCAGTCGGCAGCAGTCTACGGCAGTCTGGCAGTCTTACTACCGTCAACGAGAAGATGGCCGCTGTGCTCGGTGGATGTGTCGCCATTGTTTAGTGTTTAGTTGTTATTAAAAAAAAAAAACCCTTTTTTTCTCGTCGCGTTTATCGAGCCGTGTTTAGAGACGTTAAAATGCCGAGTGCTTCGTTCACCTCGTCGCCGCGTTACGTTCGTAGATCGCGAAGAAAAGGTGCCAACAGGATTCCCCTGCCCTCGAGAACTACCTCGGGTAAGACTTCATTCGACTCATTTCCCGAGCTCGGTTCACTGCTCACCTGCTCGGCGCTTGCATCTCTCTCTCTCTTTCTCTCTCTCTCGAAAAAATCTTTTCGTCTCACTTTCTCACATGCTATTTTATCGTTTTCATCTTTCTCTATCTTCCCAATACTTATCACTCTGACTCACATGCACAGAGAGCAGCGAGGCACACACACATTTAGTTCGATATAACTACACGGTACATTCTTCCTCTACCAATAATTTCTACCGATTCTCCTCGCGGACGCTTCGATCTTATAAACATTTTTTATTTATTTATTTTTTCCTTTCTTTTTTTTTTACGTCCGGCAAGATTGTTTCTGTAGTCTTCACGTGGCCACCAAGATCGTCCACCCTCAATTCCACGTTCTTTGTCCCTTTATTCTCAATGGTTATATCGCGCAGTCCCTTCGAAACCCAACCATCGGCTGTACGGAACGCGCGACACGTCCGTTCGTTTTCGTACGTACGTTCGAACGACTGGGGCCCTATCTCGCTCTTTCTCTCGGGTTTCGTTCGGGTTTTCTCTTCTTCCTGCCCACGTATTAGCCCGTGTCTTTTTTTTTTTTTTTCTGTAACCCATACCGTTTCTTCGCATATGCAGGAATGACCTAAAAACACTTACGGCGAGAACGAAATTCCTTTCAATGACTGTGAAAGCTTACTCTATCCAACCGATCGCGATAAGTAATCCTCGCGTACCCAGATCAATTTACCCTTAATCGCTTCCAGTATCCTATGTCTCTTTGCATCGACGTTAATAATACGATGAATACTCGTTGCTTGCTTCTCTTTATTATTTCATTACGCTAATTAAGCTCGCGGCATAACCAAATTAACAAATTTCTGACGATCTTAATGAGAAACGTATCTTTTTTTTTTTCCTCGGAGATCACGCAACCGTTTGACTTTTGACATTGGGTATGCGAGATCTTTCTGCGAACGGCTTTAAGTCGCGACATTGTTGCATGCACGAATAATCACGGTACGCAGTTTCGACACTGCAATATTGCGTGTTTCGCGTCACGATTTTTTTTCACACAGCCCAACGAAAATCATACGATTTGTTTTGTTCGAGTGATCTCTCAGCGATTCTGACAGGTCACGCGAACCGAACTGTTTTTTTTTTCTACGCGGTTCGCAATTGCAACGGAGTTTTGTTTATCGCCGACAGGTTAGATTGTTTCCGTTTACAGCCATCGATCTTTATTGCGAGTTTTGAACCAATTTTTCAAAGCCTTATCACGTTTTTCATTTACATCGCGCAGATTTCGGGTTAACAAAAAAACCGAAAAACAATTCTGAATAATTTGCGTAAAAATAAAAGGGAAAATAAAAATGAGGAAAAAACAAATGTTTATAAACTTTTCAGCAGAGCCATGCGACCTGCCGTGTCCGGCATCAAATCAGATTCCTCCTGGTGCCGGAGTCGGAGGCGGAGGAGGAGGTGGAGGTAGCGGAGGAAGAGGTTCGTCACCCAGTGTTTCGGGGGTTGCTGCGCCCTCGCCATCCCCATCCCCGTCGCACTCTTCGCCTTATGACCTCCGACGAAAGAGCCCTCCGCATCCTGATCCAGCACCCGGCACAAGTTCAGCTCTGCCGCCTCCTGGAGGTAGTAGCATCGCTGCGGCCCTTGGAACCTCTTCGCTTCCAGCTAGAAAACGACCGAGGCGGACGTGTTCCATGTCCACAGACGGTAAGTCAATTTTGTCAATATTTCCACGAAAAAAAAAAAAAAAAAATCATGTATGACAAAATCGTAAAATTATCGAAAAAAATAAATAAAAAAAAACGAAAAAAATGTCGAAGAAAATTTTTATCGTGATTTTTTTACACTGGAGACGAATGTAATGAGGGACTCGAGAAGAGAAAAAATATATCGAATATATCGAAAATATATCGAAATATATCGGAAATATATCGAATACGTCGAAATATATTCAATGTATGCAAAGATTAATTGGAATATATTAAATGTATATAAAATTTTGCGAGAATAAAAATTGCGTAAAATAGCAATAGATCGATTAATCGAAAGTTTTGCAATGCTTGGGATGCAGGTACAAACACAAACACAGCAGCGCACTATCTACAGTACGAATTACCGGATGAAGTATTGCTGACGATATTCAACTACCTGATGGAACAGGATCTTTGCAGAGTGTCGCAAGTGTGCAAACGCTTTCAGGCCATAGCGAACGACACGGAACTATGGAAATCTTTGTATCAACAAGTTTACGAATACGATTTGCCGTTGTTTAATCCTTCGCCGTGTAAATTCGAATTTGTGTCGCCGGACGAATCGGATTATCCGAATCCGTGGAAAGAGAGTTTTCACCAGTTGTACAGAGGCGTACACGTCAGACCGGGTTTTCAAGACTTGAAGTTCAAAGGCCGAAATTTGCCATATTTCAACACGGTACAGGGAGCGCTGGACTACGTCGACGAGTACAGAAGCAGTAGCGCATCGTCGCCCAACAGCAGTAGCACAGCTCCAAACAGTCAGGGAAATTGTTGCGGTGGTAATTCGCAAGCGTCCGACGTTACGCCGCAGCATTTGGTATTTCTACACGCGGGAACGTATCGCGGTGAATTTCTCGTTATCGATAGCGACGTAGCGCTTATCGGTGCGGCACCGGGTAACGTTGCCGAGTCTGTTATACTGGAACGAGAGAGCGAATCAACGGTGATGTTCGTCGAGGGCGCGAAACGCGCTTACGCCGGTCACCTCACGTTAAAATTCACACCGGCCGTAACGAGTACAGTACCGCATCACAAACACTATTGTCTCGAGGTCGGAGAAAATTGCAGTCCAACAATCGATCACTGCATCATTAGAAGTTCAAGCGTCGGTGAGTATTGCGAGATATATTTTTCTTAATTTCAAGAGCCATTGCGAGAATAAAATTGCAAATTTCAGAGCAATCGTAAAAAAAAGAAAACGTTGGAGATTTTTTTAATATAAATATCTTGCAATTCCATTGAGACAATTTGATAAACTTCGTCCTCGAAGATCCTTTCGGAATCCTAACATTTGGCGACTACTCCGATTGATAATAGAAATAAAAAAAAAATAAAAAAATTGCTTAATAAAAGATTAAATCGATTGAATGAACTTGCAGTGGGAGCGGCGGTCTGCGTATCCGGAGGTGGAGCCAATCCGGTAGTGAAAAATTGCGACATCTCGGACTGCGAAAACGTCGGTCTTTACGTTACCGACTACGCGCAAGGAACGTACGAGGATAACGAAATATCCCGGAACGCATTGGCCGGTATTTGGGTGAAGAATTACGCGAATCCGATAATGCGACGGAATCACATACATCACGGTCGCGATGTCGGTATATTCACGTTCGATAATGGTCTCGGATACTTCGAGGCGAACGATATCCACAATAATCGGATTGCCGGTTTCGAGGTGAAAGCCGGTGCCAATCCGACGGTCGTCCACTGCGAAATTCATCATGGGCAAACCGGCGGTATTTACGTTCACGAGAACGGACTCGGGCAATTCATCGACAACAAAATTCACTCGAACAATTTTGCCGGTGTATGGATTACGTCCAATTCTAATCCGACGATTCGTCGTAACGAAATTTACAACGGACATCAGGGAGGAGTTTATATTTTCGGTGAAGGAAGGGGACTCATAGAACATAACAATATTTATGGAAACGCGTTGGCCGGTATACAGATCAGAACTAATTCGGATCCGATAGTTAGACACAATAAAATTCATCATGGACAGCACGGTGGTATATACGTTCACGAAAAAGGACAGGGACTCATCGAGGAGAACGAAGTTTACGCGAATACCTTAGCCGGCGTATGGATAACGACTGGTTCGACGCCGGTTTTGAGGAGAAATCGCATACACAGCGGCAAACAAGTCGGTGTCTATTTTTACGACAACGGACACGGTAAATTGGAGGACAATGATATCTTCAATCATCTGTATTCCGGTGTACAAATAAGGTAATTTCAAAGTTGGGAAAATTTACGAAGATTCGATTTATCGAACGATATAAATGGTTTTTATATTTTACTAATGGTATTTTTTTTTTTTACTAAAGAACGGGAAGTAATCCTGTTATACGAGGAAACAAAATATGGGGCGGTCAGAACGGCGGTGTTCTCGTCTACAACAGCGGTCTCGGATTGCTGGAACAAAATGAAATTTTCGATAACGCTATGGCCGGCGTTTGGATCAAAACGGATAGTAATCCGACGTTGAAGAGAAACAAAATATTCGATGGGAGAGACGGGGGAATATGTATATTCAATGGGGGCAAAGGTAAGACAACTGGAAATATTAATTACGGTATTAGGGTGGTAGATAAGAAAAATTATATGGGAATTGAAGAAAATTAGGTTCCGAAGTGGAAAGGGAAAAAATTTTTGCAAGCCGCGGCGCGGAATATCAAAAAAGTTGGATCATCGGTTGCTGCATCGTAACATAAAATCAAAATTAAAAATTATTTGTTCGTCAGTAGCGCCGTTTTTTTCGCGAAACATATTTTTTGGGAAAAAAGAACGAGTATCTCAGTGAACCGGACGTCTCAAGATAAAAATGTCCGAAAATTGCTTTTTCGTGCTAAAATCATAATTATTACGGAATTTTTTTTTTTTACAACGTACAACATCAGCAACAAGCAATTATTTTTTGCAAAAAAGCGTTTTTCTTCCACCACCCTAATCTACATTTGTGGTCCATTTGTTTTTTTTTTTTTTTCAATGCGACGTAAGTTTACTAAACGGAAATTTTTTTTCGGATCTTTCAGGCGTTTTAGAGGAAAACGATATATTCCGAAACGCTCAAGCCGGAGTTCTCATATCGACGCAATCTCATCCGGTGCTGAGGCGAAATCGTATATTCGACGGTTTAGCCGCCGGTGTCGAGATAACAAACAACGCAACCGCCACGTTGGAATTTAATCAAATATTCAACAATCGCTTCGGCGGTTTGTGTTTGGCAAGCGGCGTACAGCCAACGACAAGAGGTACATGTCTCCCTTTTCAAAATTTACGATTATTTTAATCTCAAATAAGGAAAAGCGTTTTGATACCTTTACACTCGACTAATCGCTTCTTTATTTCGCTCTCAATTCAGGTAACAAAATCTTCAATAATCAGGACGCTATCGAAAAGGCAGTTGGGAACGGCCAGTGTTTGTACAAAATTTCCTCGTACACTTCGTTCCCGATGCACGACTTTTATCGCTGTCAAACGTGCAACACGACCGATAGAAACGCGATATGCGTTAACTGCATAAAAACCTGTCACGCTGGACATGACGTGGAATTCATAAGACACGACAGGTGAGAATACAAGACGTAAAAAATCGTATACATTTCGCTGAAAAAAAAAAAAAAACCGTAATTGATTCGATAAAGACGGTCGGGTGAATGTCGTCAACTGCACATTTCAAATTTGCGATTTTATTTATAATTGTTACAATTTTATGTGCGATTGAAACCAGATAATTGCATTCGCGGTGTTTCATGCCGTTGTTTCAAATTTTTATGGATTTTTAGGAATTACAAATAAAATTGAAATTCGCCGTCGAATCAATTGCTTTTTTTTTCTTCGTATATTTATCGGCAATTTTTTTTTAATCGGTTGAAGATCACTACGATAATTCTAACGTTTAATTTTTATTCGTGTGATCGCAGATTTTTTTGCGACTGTGGTGCCGGAACGTTGAGCAATCAATGCCAACTACAGGGTGAACCGACTCAGGACACCGATACTTTGTACGATAGCGCCGCACCGATGGAATCGCATACACTGATGGTAAACTAGGAACAAACTTACAAATTCTCCGAATCGTAATAAACAAAAGAAAAAAGAAAAAAATCAAACGACAACCGCGGAGTCGCGAGTGCCCCGCGCGTCGCGTATAAAAAACATAATACACACCACACCTCCGACACACCATCTCCCCGCCTCTCAACATACACACGGTAATCTGTTGCTGACTTCTTTATTATTATCATTATTCTTATTATTATTATTATTATTACGATTAATAATAATTTTTATGCCTATATCATCGTCATTAGGGTCATTATTTTATTATTTTTTTCATTTTCATCGTCGTTATTCGTTGTTACCATTGCGTAGAGATGGTTAATTGCCAATTCGTTTGGCTTCTTCCCTTCCACTTAAAAAAAAAACAAAAAAAAAACAAAAACGAACCCTCCGCGTCACGATCACCGGCCATTTTCATTTAGATTAATATTCATTCGCGAGATTTTATTAGGCATTTTCAAATACGAATCTCGGTTCAATTTTACGGCAGCGTATTATTAGTATTCTCGTTGGATAATTTTCTGTTTTTTTTTGCTTGTTTTTTTACTCAGGTTTATAGTTTCTTATTCGTGAAAATATGTGCTCTACCAAGTTATATCTTACGTTGCAAAGTGACTAAGAAAAAAAAAAAAAAAATAAATGAAGAATATGAAAAAAAAAAAAAGTGACGGAGGATTCAGCGATGTATTTTTCTAGCTTCGCGCGTTAGAATCTCGCGGTACGAGATTCACGGGAGCGCGAGAGACCGAAAGCATTGAATTAACGCCGAAATCGCGGATCAGTAATTTGTACATTTTTACGAATGTAAATCGCGCACCGCAATTGAATGAACAAAACGTAAACTTGGTATCTAATTTTTTTTTCGAATGCAAGATTATCGCGAGAGGGAGAGAAAGAAATGATAATAGAGAGAGATACCGATCGGGAATATTGAAAAAATAAAAAAATGACGATACGCCGATGGACTGCGCTTCGAAGATTAAAAAAAAAAAAAAAATCTGCGTATTCGATCGCCAGAGTTGCTGGACTCTTCGATTATCGTTTTAACGTCGCGGAACTAATAATTATAAGGGAATTTTTTTATAACGGGATTTCAATATTAGCTGCGAGTATTCCGTATCTACGTCGACGCGCATGCGTTTAAATAAAGATACGACTCGGCTGCCGTTGCTCGTTGCCAATATCGAAGCGCCGGTCTCCTCGCGAGACTCTTAAAGCCGCGTAACGCATCCCGACGAAGCGAATAATGTCCAAAATATAGCGTCGCAACATCCGCCGATTTACGATACCGAAATAATAATCAAAACGAGTAAACGCACCGATGGAGAAGAAAAATTAAAGTTTTTCAATTTTTCACGCAAGAAATACTGATGTCGGCGCGCGAAGGGCGCAAAGATCGAATTTCCGCAAAATGCTATAATCTCGATAAAATATTTTCAGCGTGAAAAAAAAAAAAATGTGATGGTCCTAAACTGCCTGAGGGCAAAGTGCATAATAAGACGATAAAAAAAAAGAAAAACAAACAAATGGATATATAAAATAAGTTGATTAATTGCGTATCGCATCAATGTACGACGGTGTATACCAGTGAATAAGAATGAAAGAAAAAAAAAAAACGCTGATTCGTAAGCGAAAAACTTCACTATCTACGGAAAACCGATTTAAACGTGAAAAAAAAAATTGAAGATAAAAGATTTTTCTAATTTTTATAGTCATTCGATAATTTTTTTCATTTTTTTGTTCTTGTAATACGACTCTAACGGTAATGTCCGATAATAATAGATTAATTGTATCTCCGCGAGCGGATCGAAGTCGACCTCTCGAACGAAGGATGCGCCTATTAGCGATAGTATAACTAGACAAAAAAAAAAAAAAGAATCACCTTAATAAATTCGTAATCATAAGTAGGTAAAGGACATTGAAATTATTATTGTTTAAAAAAAAAGCAATGTTTTAACGTCGTAAATGATTATCGTATGTAATAGTTTGTGTAATTCTATCGGTGAAGTTTCGTTCGCTATCCGTCTATCTCGGGAATTTCACTAATTGTCTCTCCCATTTTTTTCTCTCTCTCTCTCTCTCACTCTCTGATGCACTTCTGCGATTGATAAAAAAAAAATGCCTGTTTTCCATACCATTGATTTTTTTTTTTAATATCAATTTTCATTAGTCGTTTCGCGACTGTTGAATAATTTTTCATTTATTCTCGCGGATATCACGTTTCAGTCGTTTCAAAAATAGATATTGAATTTCGTTTGCTAAATTACATCTCGTACGCTAAACTCTATCCATTGTTAATCTTCCGCTAGCCGTTATTATCGGAATAATGAGGATCCGTGCGATAAAAAAATTATAATACGATCGATATTTTTACCTATATAAAAAAAACAACCCTCTCGGACGATTCACCGAGATGAATCGATTGCGCACGCGCGCGATTCCGAAATTTTACGTAACGCAAAGCCACCCGTATTAATACTTCCATTATGTAAAGATAACCGGGCGATTACGTTTTGCGCCTCGTATTTATCATTACGAATGTTTATGTTTTCTCGTTGTTGGATGTGTTAGATAAACAAAAAATTAGATTTAGTCAAACTATTACCGTGAGTCCGTTACGTTTTTTTTATCGTTTCGTTCTTTTTTTTTTTTTCTTCGCGTCAATCGTTGATTCCTCAATAGAATCCTCGTAATTCGTTGAAAAGTTGGGTAAAAAAAAATTCTCATAGGATTTATCGTCCCTCCCGAGCGTCGGCTCGCGGCTCGAGTCGACATTAATAAAGCGCCGTCGATGAAAGGTCGCCGTCTAAAAATGCGCGGATATCCACGAGAGATGAATTAATTATTGATGAATCCCCGTATTGTCCGCGTTTTTTTTTTTTTTTTTTTTTTTTTTTACCGAGACGACTAATCGCAACGGGTTCGATTCTTCTCTATTACAATTGTACATTATTACTTTTTTTTTTTCACACTTTTCTTCAATATTAATTCGCGAGTTCGTTCGATCGACTCGCTTTTCATACGCTGTAGCTATATTACGCTTCGTTTATTTATCGGATATTAGAGAATAAATTTGTCACATCTTCATTCCAACATTGACTACGCATCGAATCGCTCTTCAATCCCCCGAAAACCCCCATCAGCCCTCCCATTTCGATAGAAAATACTTGCCATTGTAACGATAGTTGCCATAGGTTGCGATTTATTTTATTTACGTAAATTTTTTTTTTTTTTTCTTCTTTTCGTTTTGCGATAAGCGACACAAGTAATAACCATAGTTACGCATTGTGCTTCACACGCATCCACAAAAGTTGATACCACTACGTATTCTGTACATATTTATCAGCCCACTACATCTAATTATATACATAAATGACATTATATATATATATATACATATATATATATTATACATACATTATAACACACATTACATACATACGAACACATATATATATATAACACACGGCGACACCTATACGCGTTATGTATACGTGTAATATAACGCAGTAATTATTCTATTAATAGAAAATATATTATTATCAATTAGAATTTTTATTTTTCTATCCTACTTTTTTTGTTTTTCTCGTAATTTTTGAAAAAAAAAAAAAATTTCGTTCTGTTTTTTTTTTCTTTTTTTTTTTCATCCGACTAAGATGCTAAGGAATGGCGATGATTTTTTTTTTTTTTTATTTCGATGTTCTGTACCCCTTTTTTCGTTATATCGAAATAAGTATTGTATAGTGGCTTCGGGAGGAAACATTGTGCAAATCGTCGATGAAACTTTTGTAGCGTGTAATCGTAGTTTACACGTAGGATACACGCGAGAGACTAAAAAAACACTATTGTTTCCTTCAGCAATAATATATATATATATATACACACGAAAACCTCCCCCACGAATATTCGTGTGAGTATCGCAACTACGTTTTTATCGACTTCTCCAATGCACTTTCACACGAATTTTATGTATAATAGGGAGGCATGTAACACCTGGCAAACTATAGAAAACCAATGAGTACCGCTCTCTTATGCGCCGGAATGCTTACACGAACATCGCGTTTAATCGCGAAAAACTCTCGCGTTTCCGGATAACAAAAAAAAAAAGAAAAAAAGAAAAACAAGTATAAAATAAGAAAAGACCAGGAGTTTACGTACTAATATCGCTCACCGTCGTCGGCGCGAGAAACTTCGTCGAACGATAATTAAAAAGTTTTTTTTTTTTCTCGTTTTTTTTTTTTTTCCGCGACTCGTAAATTAGACTAACTAATCTCTAAGTGACTCACGGGGGTGCAAGAAAAATGGAGCGCGAGAACCTCAGAGTGTATGTAAAGAAAAAAATAATAATAATAAACGAAAAAAAAAATGAAAAAAAAAAGAAAAATTAATTTGGCGTAAATGATGCGCGGCGCCGATCATGAGATTCTGTATTATATATATCCACCGTAATACAACAATAACTCTGGCGACGAGAGCCCGAAATATTGTTCTTACCTGTTATATATTCGTTGCAAATTTTGTGATTAGGCAGCGAGAAATTCAGAGACTCCAATAAAAAAAAGAATTTTTTCTTGCTGATGGACGATATAATAATACGGTGCTCCGAAATAACATCGGGGACTCCTCGATAACGTAATCTATATTAACTATATAGCGAGACGAACTCTCGCGGAAAGTGTGCGTCATGCCAGATAACACGTAGGAATTGAAAAAAAAAAAATAAAAAACTAAACGTGCGGCGAATAAATTGCAAAGAATAAAAACAATAAGAAACGAAGAAAAAAAAAAATTGGTGAAGAGCACAAAGTAACTAGATACGAAAATTATTTTTTAAATGGCCTATCGATCAAACGGGACAGTTTTTACGTATCTTCGAAACAAAAAAATCTATAATACAGTGAATTGTTAAAAAAAAATAATAAAAAAAAAATCGATCGAGTCGACGGAGGTCACGTGAATGTGCGAAGAAAAAAAAAAAAAAAACTGAGTCGAAGAATGCCTATAAAATGTACTGTAACGTTCACGGAGTCTTCAGCAGAGACGAACTCGCAGCACGTACTCCACAAACGATCCAAGCAAATTGTATCTCCTTGCTAAACGATATATCGCACCCTCGGAAGCGTGAGCCCTTCCCCCTTCCCCCATCCCTCATCGCACACGTTTACTCGAATCGCTGTATGTACCGTCGAGAAACGTTAATTTTTAAGGTTAAAAAAAAAAATTAATTTAAGATATACGGTATAATTGATAGATAAGAATAACGATTCGATATACAGAGTGTCTTATTCAAGGCGATTCAGGCAACTCTGTCGCATTACAGATCGAAGAGTCGGGTAGGTATTAGTAAAAAAAAAAAAACAAAAAAAAAATCACGCGATCTTCGAGAGGATGTGAGGAGAAGTGTGAAAAATGGTGGACAAGTGCAATTGAAGGAGCGATATATAAGCAGCAGTCTTGCCGATCGAAGTCTTCCGACGGACTCAGAGTCTCGATGATAAAAAAAGAAAAAATACATTTCCATATCTCAATAGCGAACGAGACTGCTACGTTTATATATATCCCGTAAAAATACTAAAATTGCAGCCTAATAATCAAAGCACGTAAAAAAAAAGTGTTGAACAGTGTCGACGAAAAAAATGATCAAATATAGTTATGTACCTACGCGTATTCGAGGATACCGTGTACCAAAAAAAAAAAAAAAAAAAAAACAAGAAACGAGTCAATGAGAATTGCCCGTATCGCCTTGTATGCCTGTATCATAACGTGAACGCACTAATATTAATATTATGTGTCGTAATTATGTAAGTACTATCTTTACAACAAACGGTAAACAAAAAAAAAGCGCAGTCACACACGAGAATGATGAATTAAGATTAAAAATGAAAAAGATACTCGTAACGTGTGAGATACACGTGTTCGAGACATAAACTTCAACTATAGCGTTGCACCAAGTGCCATAGTCCGCGTAGGCTAGGACAACCGCGATATAACCCGATTAAACACGACGACTGTGAGTGGTGGTCTCGAGAGTCTTGACGCTCCCCTCCCCCCTCCCCTCGATCCTTCGCGCGCTCGAGTAGCCCGCGAAAACCGTCGATGTAATATTAAAAAAAATAATTGGTTTTATCGATAAGTATAAATAGCTAGTGTGATTGCTGGATCGAATTCGGATGATGGAAGGATTCGGAAGAAGGTTGCTGAGCCCTCGTCGCGAAAAAAAAAAAAAAAAAAAAAAAACGAACGAAGAAGCAGAGTGTATAAATAAATATGCACCGGCGGCTACAGTGTGCTAACTCTCGCTTAAAAAAAAAAAAAAAAAAAAAAAAAAAAAACGAAAAAACAAAAGATTAGCTGCGCGACGACAATTATCCGACACTCAATGACAATATATTTACATACCATAACGCGCCGATACGCCGCCTCTCCAATCCTCCACTACCCCCTCCTCCTCCCGCCCATCTTCCCAACAATAATTAATTTACAGTTCAAGATCGTTGATTCGCAAGTTGAACGCGCGCGCCTGTTTAACTGCGTTTTTTGTGTTAACGAGTAACTATAATGTTATGCGTTCGCTGTACATTATTAAAAATTTCATATTGTTTTATTGCAAGATGAATAAAACAAAAAAATTATTATTATTATGCATAGAATTCAAACAGCACAAGCGAGTCATTATCTGTCTCGTCTTCGCGACTTTTACAAGCAAAAAACATGAAAAAAAAAAAAAAAAACCGAAGTGAAACGAGTTACGGACGAAAATACAATTAAATGAAAACAAAACAGAAAAAAAACACAGTATCGTATATATAAACTAAGAGAAAATAAAACCTGAAAGAGAGAGATTGAGAGAGAAAGAGAGAGAGAGAGCGGGAGAGATACAGGCTACGCATTCGAGTCGGAGCTCTGAATCACCAATGTAACAGTGAATATGAGAAATTTGTGAACGAATTCCTCGATACTGTATAGTTACGCCGCAATTGTATGCTGTAAACATCACTATTTCAAATATAATTACTTAACATGAATAACGACTTCGACATCGTGATCGTTGATTAGTCATTTTTATTATTTTTTTTTATTTCGTTGCGTTTTTTTATTTCGTTTCGTTTATTTCGTTTTTTATTTCGTTTTTTATTTCGTTTTTATTTCGTTTTATTTCGTTGCTCTATAATTATCGTACAAAAATACATCGGAAAACGTTGTTTTTTTTAACTACGGAAACAAATCAAACGGTTCAAGTTCACGATACGAATTAACCCTGAATTATCCGACTCTACATCGGTCTATGAAAAAACCTTCTAATTTCTATTAAAAGAATATCCGTCGTTGGGTCGATCGCAACATCAAAGGGTTAGGTGCTCAGTGCGCTGAAAGGTAATCGCGTTCTTGAATCGATCCTACTAAACGATTCGACAAACCCTCTCATTAAAAATTCAGTTCAATAAAAATTAACGCCGATAATTTGAAATGTTTCTATTTTTATTCACCTCGAATACAAAATCATTGGCCGACAAGAAAAAAAATCTATAGTCGCAGCAGTTATTGCAGCGATGTATAATCGACGTGATGGAGTTTTGAACGACGTGTACAAACGCGCCGGTGGGAGGTTAGAAATCGGGTGGCGCAATCCGAGTAAAAGGATGGTTTGGTGCAGCGAGACGAAGGAGCGAGAAATTTACCGGCGTTACTGTGCGACGGCGGGAGGGGGGGGGACGATTTCGCGAGCTTACGCTCCGACTCCTATCTTCCGTATAACGCTTACGGGTAAGTATAGTAACTGTATATAGTAACCATAGTATAGTAAAGTACGTTTCGGTGCCAAGAGTATGCGCTCTGCGACACCCAAGGGAGTGGGAGGGGCGAGGAGGTGGTTCATTCGTTCGTCTAACGATCGTACTACGGAAACGCCCGAAAGTCTCTTCCCCCGTCGCGGAATACGTCGCGTAATATCGAGAGGGATATAGCGAGAGAGAGAGAAAGCCCAACCCGCAAGATCCGAAGAATTCCTCTTTCACTCACCTCCCTTGCTCTCTTATCCCTCCCCTAACACATACCTTTATACCGGAGCTGTTCAACGGCCTCCGCTCTTGTCCCGTGCAACGACCTAATGATCGACCCAATTATCTACAAGATTTTCATTGAAAATAATAATAATAACTTCCTGTACATCATCTCTCGTAGCGTCGTATTTCACCGACAAGACCGATGTCTGGTGTGCGCGATTTTATTCAACGGATACATATAGTTTTTTAGTTCTAACCCGTAGTACATAACAGAAACTCTACCCCTGTGTACAGCGCGGCGTATAGCAGACGTCGCGCTCGGGTGGTGGTGGTTGAGTCGGTGGCGGTTAGTCGAGCAACGGGCTCTCGAAACATCGAACCACATCCAGGAGACGTGCGTTTAATAGAAGTAGCGATAGCCGCCTTAGTCTACGCGATTTTCGTTCTTCCCCGATATCAGGACATTCGCGGAGGGTGAGACCGCGCGGGGGGAGCGTGCGTTATAAACGTTGCGTCGACGTGAAATTCCGTGTGGGGCGTACGGCCTGCCACAGGAAGTTGTGTGTGCAGCACAAACCGACGAACCGGACGAAGAAGAGGAGCGCGACCCAACTTGCGGGTCGATTCGCTCGTGTGCGGGAGAGCTGACAGACAGAACGACACGAGAGCGTGTCTACCGTGTCTACTAAGTGTAATCGTAGTCGGTACCAGAAGTGTCGTGTGACTCCTGCGAAATATACATCGAGCTTTCTCGTTCTCGCATGTATTCGACCTTCCGTAGGCTCCCACAATTCAGTGATGTTTTTTTTCCGCGATCTTGTGTGTGTGCTTTTTTAAACTTCATTTTTACCTATACACGAGAATCGTGATAGGCGGAACGCGGGTAAATCGATCGGTGAAGAGTGAGGTCGCACGCGTGTGTACCCCCCGTGCAATCGTGTGTGACACTAAACGCGCATGAAATAAAAAGTGAAAAAAAAAATTGCTACGCGTCAACGAACGTCGTTGCCTATATGACATACGGGAGTGAGATTTTTTTCATTTTTTACAGTAAAAACAACAAGAGTCACGACGATAGTGCCGGCATATCAAGTGAAAAAACTAACGAGAGAAACAAATTTTGAAACGTATCAACGCTAGTCGAACAGTTTTTCTACGTGTGTGTGTTTTTTTTTATACTTATGTGCGTATCGAACGTAACGACATGACGGTATGTCGGCGTAGAGGAGCGTAGTCGATGGAATTTTTGGTGCGCGTCCTGTGTGGTTGATTCGCATGTAAACGTTTCGATACTTTTTTATTCTTCGTCAAAAATCAATTTTTTTCACGCGTTCGGTAATACGGTGCGATTCTTTTTTGTTTTCTTTCGTTATTCTTTCGAAACGCATATATATCGGTGAATCGTGTGAGATATTTAAGTTTTTTTATTCGACAAAAGATTCTCTCGTATTTAGCGCGCGCGCGCGCGTGTGCCTCCGTGTGTATGTGTATATCGACGATTTTTTTGATGAAGTGGAAATATCACGGGGATACGTGGAATGATAATAAAGTGGAAGGAATGTATTGCTGATAGTGATAGTTTTCGGTCGCCGGGGTGAAATAACGAAGATAACGAAGAAGGAGGCTGCGTGCGCGGAGTCTCGTTCTTTGAAATTCGCGAGACGACGCTAACAAAACGCGAACCCCGGTGAAGGTACGCGACAGCGAAACCTTTGTGACAACAGCAACATCGATAAAGAAAACGCATCATCCGCTGGCATGGCAATTGATAGATTGGGGGTATTCGCAGCGAGAAGAACCCTTCTCGCCGGTGCATACATCGTTCTCGCGGCTGTCGTCGTGCATTCGATACCCAATGAAAATTGGGACAGAGACGATGATCCAAGTATGAATATAACCAATTCGTATACATTTACGCGTATTGTTATCGATATGAATATATATATATATACAGATCCAGCCGTGTGGCACTGAATTCTTAAACAGTCTATAGCTATTCCTATGTATAATTATTTCTCGAGTGGGTGGATTTGTAAGAGAGATTTTTTCCGACACTTGCAGTATCGACGACCGAGGTGAGCGCGATACTCGGAAAAACGGCGTCTTTGCCATGCAATATCGAACCGTCCACGTGGGGCGAAAGCCTCTATATGGTTCTATGGTTCCGCGATAACTCGATCAAGCCGGTTTACAGGTATGTCAATAATTCTATCGTTAATATTCTCACACAAAACAAACGCGAGTGTTAATTAACGTTTTAACAAATTCTGTTCATCTATTTTATAGTTATCGATAACCGGTTATCGGATTTATCAATGTTTCAATAGTTTTTTTTTTAATGAAACGGTGGTACAGATTCCAACATCCTGATGCATATATAAAAGTGAAAATATGTTATTTATATGTCAAATAAAAAAAATAAACCTGATGAAAAATTGAAAAAAAAAAAAAAAAAAAAATTCGTTTAATTTAGCCGTTTGGATGTCGCGATATATGACATCATATTTACATGCGAGATATATCGATATATATACAATAATTTTTCGGTATTTTCATTGAATATTTTTGTTTTTATCGATATTGAGAAAAGATCTTCACGAAATTTTTACGGACTAAGATTTTCGACTTCATTTACGAAGTCGTTACGCCGCGCACCGTCCGGTATCGAATTATTAAAATAAGGAATTGCGATTTCGGTAAATTTCAGTCGAATGTTTGCGGTACGACATTTTTCGACGTCTTATAATATAAAAATAAACGCGAGGGTTTTTTTTTCCTTATCTTTCGTGAACGACGCTTTTCTTAGGTTTACATTCGCGTTTCGCGATGTATATATACGCTATATATGCACCGATAGATACTTATATTTGAGTGGTATACGACGGCGAACGTAACTTAGCCTCTCACCGGCTTATCTTCTCGTTGCAGCATCGATGTACGCGGCAGACCGTTCGGAAATGCCCGCAACTGGTCGGACGAATCGGTCGCACCCCGTATAAGCTTTGACCGTTTTAGAAAACCCGCTGTACTTTTTCTCAAGGGCGTTGTACTCAGCGACGAGGGTGTATACCGATGTCGGGTGGATTTCAAAAATTCACCGACGCGAAATTATCAAGTCAATCTCACTGTGATTCGTGAGTAAATTTCACAAATTTATCATTCGACGATTCAATAATTACGAGATATCCATCGAATTATTGTTATTATTAATAAAAAGTTCATCATTAAAATCACTAATACGATTTTTTCGGTATATATAAAAAAAAATTCACATTCTTTTAATTAAATTAATTCGGGACTATTTTTCCGAAAAAAAAATCATTTTTTGTATTTCCGGCGGGAATCGTTAATTTAACCGGAAATAATGAATTTTGGATTGAATAAATCGAAAAAAAAATCGGTATAATTGGTTTTTTCAAAATGCAGATCCGCCTCATCAGCTTCTCATGTACGACAGATCCGGTCGAGAGATAAACTCGACCGCAGGACCATATCAAGTCGGTGAAGAACTGAGGCTGTCCTGCGAAGTGAGAGGTGGTGAGTCCCCTTTGCCCTTTACTTGCCGCTGATACCGTTCTATATTCGCCGGTTCGCGGTTTCGATGACAACGAACTTAAATTAAATGTCTGAATTGTTATCAGGGAAACCTCCTCCGATAATAACGTGGTACGTTAATGGAAAAAAGGTCGACAATGTCGAGAACCGACCGGACAAAAACATCGTTGTCAGCACATTAACTGTATCGCACCTGAAACGGGAGCACCTAAATACGACGTACAAATGCGAAGCCGCCAACACGGATCTCGAACCACCGCTGGAAAAATCAATTACACTCGACGTTCATCGTTAGTATATAATTTTTTATTCAAATATATATATATATATATGACCTTTCCGAATATAAATATGACGTCGACGAACTTAATTATGCGAACAAAAAAAAAATTATAATTGCGAAGAAAAATTTACCGAAAAGTTTCAAATAGTAGAAAACCGCATAGAAAACCCAATTTTCAGAAAAACTCATTCGAAGTTTGGCATTGCGATGCTTTTTTTGTATATAAAAATTTTTAAAATAATTTCAATTAATTTTGTATTTAACTAATTGTTTTGTTGCTATTGAATAAAAAAATTGATTTTCGGAGAAAAATAAGAAGAATATCGGAAAATTCAAGAATCTCGAAAAGTATAATTTTTTTTTTTAATAACACTTTTTTAATAATTAATTGACGATGTTATATACATTGAAATTTCAGTGGAACCTCTGAGCGTAAAAATTGCGTCGAAACCGTCACCTCTTGAGGCCGACAAGACTTACGAATTAACGTGCGAAGTGATCGGTTCGCACCCGCGAGCGCACATAACGTGGCTGGAGAACGAATCGGAGATTCGCGGTGGAAGAATCCGCGACGGCGTCAACTCCAGCGTCGTCCTTAGCACTCTGAAATTCTCACCGCGGCCCGAGGATAATAGTAAAACTCTGAAGTGTCGAGGAACTAATATGGCGCTACCGAATGCCTTTCGCGAAGATCTCTATCAGCTTAACGTCGTCTGTAAGTTGAAAAATAATGTCCTCAAGAAACTTTTTTTTTACCGTATTTTATCGATGTATTAAATCGACGGAATTCGCTTGGAAATTTCGCAGTTCCGCCAAAAGTAGAACTCCATTTGGGAAACACTTTGAACGCACAAAACATTAAAGAAGGTGACGACGTTTATTTCGAGTGCAAAGTAATTGCGAATCCCGGTCATCACAAGATAACGTGGAGACACAATGTAAGTTATTTTTCAAGGCTATAAAAACGACTCCGTTAATTTCAGAAAATTTTATTAAACTTTTCCAGTAATAATGTTGGTGATCGTTCTTTTTTGTTTACATTTTATTTATATATATTTTTTTCTTTTATTTTTCAGTATTTCCGGTAAATTTTATTTTTCGATTACTTTTTCATAAAAAAGGAAGGAAAAATAAATAAATAATTAAATGAATTCACGAATTTCTCGTCGTTATTCTATAGGGACAAATATTGACGAACAACAAACCATCCGGTGTAATAATAAGTGCGCAGAGTCTTGTATTGCAAAAGATAAAGCGCGACAACGGTGGAAATTACACGTGTCTCGCGAGCAACGATCGCGGCGAGACGTCGAGTCTTGTCGTCAATCTAAGGGTTCAATGTGAGTAATAATAACTTATTTATCGATTCGGCACAATGAAGAGAATAGCCTTTCATCCGAATAGAGAGTCCAAAGCGTAGTTAACAAGTTTATCGATTCTTCGCCTTCCGAATGAAATATTAATCCGTATATCTTTCTTATCTTTTTCCGCCCGCATTCTCTCATTCAGTTTCGCCGGTTTGCAAGACGAAAGAAGTAACGATAATTGGGGCGTCTCTCGACGAATCTGTAAAGGTCCGCTGTGAGGTCGAAGCCGACCCGAGCGAAGTCGATTTTTTTTGGGAGTTCAACAACAGCGGTGAGAACTTTGAAATCGCACCAGCAAAGTTCGACGGAAACAACGGCACAACAAGCGAATTTATTTACACACCGGTAAACGAAAGGGATTACGGAGCTTTAACATGCAGAGGAAGGAATATGATCGGCTATCAGGAAGCTCCTTGCGTCTATACGGTCATTCCGGCAGGTAAATCGTTCGCGTAAATTCGCGAATTGTCCCAAAAAAATTGGAAGTTTCAACGCATAAACGGGTATATGAAATTTAATGTACCATAGTATCAAAAAATAATTGTACTTTTTTACAGTGAAATTAAAGTAATTATTGAATTTAAAGCACTTTAACGTTAAAAGTAAAGTATATTATTAAAAGTAAAGTATCGACGATAATTTTTAATATATTCTCCCTTAATTTTCCATTATAATTTTACATGAAATTTAATTTACCAGTTTACGCATTGAAACTTTTAGTATCGGTAGTTCTTTACGTATCGTTGTAATTCTTATAATTTGTTGATAATAAATTAACTCCAATGTTTTTCGATGCTTTCTGTCCGTTTATTCAGTGAAACCAAGTGCACTGAACAACTGCACGGTGAAGGCGTCGGTGAACCAAAGTTCGGAGATACTGGAAGTCGAGTGCGTCGCCGGCTACGACGGCGGTCTGAAACAAGAGTTTCGTTTGGAAGCTTACGAAGTGCGAACGAACAGTTTGCGAGCAAACGTATCGAGTTTGAACCCCGAAACACCGGTGTTTCGGATACCCGTTGCCGAGCTTTTGCCGGCGACGCGATTTTATCTGACCGCTTATGCGACAAACGCGAAAGGAAAGAGCGAAATTTATCTCCTCGAGGACATCGCTCTCAATGATTCCGGCAAACCGTCGGGTAGGTTGAGGAACGAGTTATTTAGAAGCCACCGATGCGGAGACCACAAGAATTTTTTTTAGATTTTCCAATTGTTTTATTTGTTAAATTGCAGATAGCGGCGTTAGCGTTGTGCCGCTGATATTACTGCTAATCGGTTGCCTCGTGGCACTTGGAATAACTGTTCTCTCTGTAATGCTGATGATGTATCGCCGACGCGGCACAACGTCGCCGGTTCACGTTGAACCGTATATGAAACAACCGATAATAAGTCCACCGGATTCGAGAAACAACTCGATGCTCGACGTTACTCACGGTGATCATACATATTTCGTGGAATATACTCTCAAACAGGTCGCGGATTATGCACTCAATAATCAACCGGATATCATACAATCACCTCAAGGTATCGAAACAGTAAAAAAAAATCTGGAAAATATGAAATCTTCTTTAATTGGGAA
Organism: Cryptus viduatorius; assembly: GCA_964006125.1. Taxonomy (NCBI): domain Eukaryota; kingdom Metazoa; phylum Arthropoda; class Insecta; order Hymenoptera; family Ichneumonidae; genus Cryptus; species Cryptus viduatorius. The sequence goes on from OZ023223.1 coordinate 7,694,577, forward strand.
GCCGTAACTATGGGAATACTTTTTTTTAATTTGTTTACTTAGCAGAGCAATATTTCGGTGTTACATTTTTTTTAAACATATATAAAAAAATGAAATAAATTAACGACTTAATGAATAAAATAAAGGGGGCAAATTAAAGAATTTTTTTAATGAAATAACCGTATTGCATCGATAAATTGCAGATTAAAAAATTCATAGATTCACGCAAAACATTTGTTTTCCAATTTATTAAAATTTCATTTATGTAGAGTTTGTTTCGTTACTTTTTAACTCGATATGTATACACTCGTTGAAGTTGATGGTATTTCAGTGATTTTCCAGCAAAATCTGATATTTCATAAAATTTAAACCAATAATTCAATTATTGGTTAAATGAATATTCATCGCGAGAAAAATGATCCGCCAAATTAAAACCATTAAAATTAAACGACGTGAAATCGAACAGAATATTTCTTGTAAAAAAAAAAAAGGATTATTCATAACTTTTACACCCGTTTGCCGATTTCTAAAAAAAATGTTCAATTGCAGATCAAGAAAAAATAAAACGCGAGCCGCAGCTATTTTTGCCGGTCAGACCAGACACGCTGTTCGCTCCTTACGACATTCACAAGCAAAGCCTTCAAACAAACAGGTGTAGCGTAAGTAGAATAAAGAAAATAACTATTCTAATCTGCCGACACGATATGATAAAAAAAACAGAATAATAATAAATATTAAATTTGAACCGATCGATTGATTGCAGTTAAATCCGTTCTCCGCAAAATCGTGGGAACCGATAAGTTTCAAAGCCGATCGGAATCACATGAAGGAAATCATAATCGCAAACTCCATACCGGGTCCAGAGAGTTGCGTGTAAGAATTCTCAAAGAACCGGAGAATCGACATATCAGAATAGCTGAGTTAAACGAGCCAAAGCCTCAGAGAGTTTCGTTTGGCTTCGAATAATCGAAAAAGGACGAAAGACCGGATGTCCCAAAATATCCGTGAAAAGTAACGGAATACAAGAGAGAATCGTTTTTTTCCAACGATTGACCACCCATCGGAGAGTAAATTGGGTGAAAAAAAAATAAATAAATAAAAATAAAACAAATAACGAAACGCGACGAGATCGCACTGGTAGAAGCGATTGCTTTCCAACAATTCCAGTGGGTACTCGCCGCACAATTGTACTACTCGAACGAAACGCCATTGCACGGTGTATTATTCCAAGTTTAATATATTTTGTGTCAAGTCTTGAAGAGTTTCGTGTTTATCAGTTTTGTACAATAGACAAAAAAAAAGAAACCAAAAAAAAATATACCCTCCCAATTTTATGATTCCTTTCGTTGTCCTCGACGCGGGGAAGGAATTTTTCTTCAGTAGAGTACGTGATGAATTCGCGATTGCGTCCAGAAGGAGAATGGAAAGTTATTGCTTCCGTTGGTGCAGATAAACGCTCCGAGAAGAACGCCGCACACGAGACTCGTAAATCCAAGAATTCCGATGGCAACGATTATCCAATAAAACGGAAGACACAAGGAGAGGATATTCCTCAGCCACTGGACGAAGGAGGAGTTTCGTACAATTTCCGTTTGAATTCGAGAATCGATCGCACGGTCGGCAACGCCGAGATTTTCCGGACCGGAAGCCGCGTTTTCTCTCGAACGTTCCGGTACATTTGCCAGAACGCCTTTTTCCTCGAAGTTTTTTTTTTCGTTGCCCATCGCTGCTTTAGCGTTGCGCAAACGCGGCGATTCTACGGAGAATTCCGGTCGAACGGTTCGCAGATGCGTTCGATACAAAGAATCCTCGAATTCCGAAGCTTTCTAGAATATCGAATATCGCATTTGCGAGGGTAGAGATACGATCGCAAGGGTATTTTTTATTTATTATAAATATCGAGCGTTTTTTTTTCGTCAGCTTATCTTTAGTTTCATTTGATCGTTAGACCTTTTGCATCTGTCGGCGAACTAAATCGATGACTTTGCACTTCAGGTGCAATATATTTGTGATAAATTCATCCGCGGACGGGAGGACAATGTTTGAAGAATAATCGATACCGACGCAGTCCACGTCTCGACAAGTATCCCGATTGCATATCGTTTCGATCATTTCTACAGTATCTTAAAAGTTTTTTTTTCAATATAAAAAGCCGCAATTAGGTTCGAAAAATTATAAAAAGTCAAACTGTTGTGAATTGCGTCACTGAGACGCAAATTTCAGATTCTCGTTTGTTTTTCTTTTTTTTCAGTCGCTGAATTAAAGTAAAATAGTGAATTCTCCGAAACACGATTATTTTTTCTCGGAAAATATTTTGGCAAATGTAAAGCGATTATACATTGAAGTCTTTTTTTTATAACAATACAATAGCGAATCTCTTATGACGCATTTATTTTTTATTTTAATTTTTATTTCCAATCGTTCGCTAAATTAAAGTAAAATAATGAATTCTCCGAAACACGATTTTTTTTTCTCGGAAAAAATTCAAGCAGATGCAAAGCAATTATGAATTAGTGTTTCGATTTTTATTACAATACAATGGACTTATCACAAATTATTTTTCTACCGTAAATTAATGTTTCAGTTTCCTTGAGACAAAAATTAGAAGAAAAAGTATCTCAAAGGAATGAATACGTACATTATTTTCAATTAACTCGCGGCTTTCGCTCTGGCGGTGGTTTCATGTCTTTCTTCTCTGTTTTTATTTCCTGCTTAACTTCCACAGCTGAAACAGTGAAAAAAACGTAAATAACGGATTTGAAGAACTTTCGCGCGTAATATTTTCCAAATTTCGTATTTATCGGACTCACGGGGTTCGGCAGCGGGTTGAACGGGTTTCGGCACCGGAAGAGGGAACTTTCTCGTAATTTCGGCGAGCAGCATGTCGACTCTCTGACGTTGAAACAACGAACTCGGCTCCTCTCGCGACGGTACTTCTTTCTTCGTTGCTAAAGATTTTCCATTTTTGAAGTCCCAAGAGTATCCTTTACTCGGATGGTATCGGGAACAGCCGCTGGCCTCTTCGAACGCCGATTGCACGTGATGAACGGTAGACAACTGCAAACAAAATAAACGATTGCGTTATCTAATAATTGAATCTCTCAATTTCGGTCGTTACTATCGGATAACATCGGCTATAGACTCACGAGTCTGGAATTGACGACCGAAGCGAGATCCGGCGCTTGATAAACGACGCCGGCAATTATATAGTAATCGGCCAATGGCGTTGCCTGCGTCGGCGAATAACGATGCTGCTTCCTTATTACGTAGAGAATCGGCTCTTGAACGTGCAATAGTATGTATTCCAGTCCCGTCATATTTCTGGAAAAAAAGTATACATCTTGTGAAATTACGACGAGAATAATCAGGTAATAATAATAATAAAATTTGTTTTTTTTTTTATTTTGTTTGTTTATTAAACGAAAATTAATATTAATTTTTTATTATTATCCTCATTATAATTCATTATATTATTCATTATATATATATAATAATAACTCATTATATTATTACACAACAGAAAAAAAAAAATTGGACGGAGCATAAAGACGAGTTGATGGAAAAAAAAAATTAGAAAATTTCTGTAGCATCTGACATTGTCTACCGACCGTAGGAGCAAAAATATTTAGCTAAAATACAATAATAATAGAAGAGAGTGTGATGTAAATAAAAATTTCAATGTCGCAGCCTTACGTCAAATTTTCAGGATTGAGACGCTGCATTTTCACGATCTCATTGTTGCAGGTCCTATCGAAGAATGGATTGCTTCTTTCGGAAAAATACTCCATTATGTTACTGGGATTCAGGATCGGAATCCATGCACTGTCGTGCCAAGAAAGTCCTAATGGATTATCTGTGCCAAAAAAAAAGATAAAGAAAACAATGACAATAAAAGTATGCGAAACTTTTGGCATCGAGAATCGATTTTGTAATATTTTTCGGCGTTTGTTTTTCTTTACCTGGAACCGGCGTCCTTCCCGACATCATCTTTGTGATTGATTAAACGATTTTTTCATTAACTCTTTTTCACGAATATCTTTTCGGCGAAATAAATCGCTGGAAAACAAGTGTACGCCGCGAACAACAAGCCGCGTGGTACAATACTACCCGACGAGTCCGATGTGAGGTCAAGTTAGGCTCGCGGGGATCAGCTGGCAATGCGCACAGCGCCGCCTCTCGGACATTCGCGAGTTAAATTTGTTATGAATATGATCGCTACTGTCGCGGATTTTTTTTATTTCACGCTCTCGCGAGTTTTCCTCGACAGATTTTACTCCCACGCGGTTCCCAGTGATATTTCGGACGGAGATGTACGTTCGAGATTCTCATTTCGCGTGGAATGATCGGTCGTTGTTATTTTGAGAAAAAAACATATCGTGGCTTGCGATTCACGGGAAACATAAATAGTAACGAGTGAAAAGATTTATATTACATGTGTATATGTCAAGGACGCTAGCGATCCCCGTAGTGAGTCTGACTGCACGTTCGAAGGCGTAATTAGTCACAAATTTACGTCGAATTAATTAATACGAGTCTACTTGAGGATGTTGGTAGATTTTAACAAAACAATAAACAATCATTTGTTTCCCGCGAACGTAAAGAATTGTTCGATTAAATCGTTTGTCGTGAGTAATTTTTCGACTGTTTATGATCGGAAAAAAATTCCAAAACGGGATGAAGTTTTTTCGGAGCAAAATGTGGATTTTCGAGATTTTACGAGTTTGATTTCCCGAATTTAACAAGCATGAGTTGCTCAACAAGATCGAGCGGTTTTATTGATTTTTTAACCCGAATTCCTGTAACATTAATGTTTTAATATCGTTGCCATGTCTCTTGGAATGCTGATGAGAGGTTTGAACAATGCATTGTAAGTTCGACTTAATAGCTGAATTGACGAAAATCGTTTTTACGATATTTTTTTTCTTAACAATTTGTTTATTTTAGGGAAACAATGAAAAGCACAACGTACAGCGTAATTCCGATACACGAACGCACCGATCTTTTTGAGGAATGTTGTCGAATTATCAACGCTGAATGGCCCGCCAGTGAGACTCGTCGGTAAGATTAATACTTTTAATTCGAAATTCTAAAATTATTTTTTCCAATTTGCAAAATAATTTTTTTTTTTTTATTTCCAATTTTTTTTTTTTTTTTACAGATTGAGATCTTTTGCGGAGTCTTGCGAAGTATTTCCCACTTGTTTAGTATTGCTAAACAGAGAAAAGGTCGTTGGGCACTGTAAATTGTCGCTGATACCCAGCGAATACGAAAGCTGTTTCCTCAGTTCAGGTGAATCAAATTTTAAGTTATCTATCATTGGTTTGTTCTTTTTTATTGTTTGTTAAATCAATAATTCAATATTGACTGCCGACAAATAATTACGAGGATTCGTTGTTTTTTTTTCGAAATTAAACTAATTAATTTACGCATTTCAGTGGTAATAGATCATCCATGGAGATCTCAGGGTTTAGGATCGATGTTGTTGAGGGGAGCGGAAGAATACGCATCAAAAAAGGGAATTAAAAAAGTTTATTTATCGACAAACGGACAGGAGGGCTTCTACCTGAAAAACGGTTACAGCGTTTGTCCGCCCGTAAATGTATGGAGTATATGTGTCCCCGCCGTTCCCGCGATGATAAAAACGAATTTTGTTAAATCGGAGAAAAAAGAAATCTATTCCGGTCCACCCGCGCCACCTATGCCCGCACCCGTCACCATTTATGGTACGCGACTGACGACGTCCAAAACTTTTATGGTAAAATGTTTATAGCCCCGAAAAAAGAAAAAAAAGAAAAAACAAAAATTTTCGAAAAAAAAAAAAAAAAAAAAATGAGTTTTGATAAAATATTTGTGCGGAATCTATCGATACACTCGATTAAACGTACTTCCATCGATTATCATTATTGAGGGGCCGTTGCGATGCCGCAAACTTTTTGGTAGTACTCCGGTTGGTCCAAACTGTCGATGAGAAAACCTCCGAGATCGTACTTCGAAATCGCGCGGCCGGGCGATTCATCGATTTTTACCGTGTATTTGGAACTCACCGAATCTGTGGACAAAAAAAATTAAGTATCGAAGCAGCCGGTCGAAAGGCCGACGATTTTAGAAAAAAAAAACCCCTTTTTTTTATAAGGGAAAAAAATCGTATCACTAATTCCGTTCGATTATTCTGTTGATAATAATGGCTTTCTTAAGTAGAAGAAAAATAAAAAAAATTGCCGTAATAAAAAAAAAAGGCTTATTGTTATATTCAGACCGCGGAATTTTTTTCTCATTATCATGCCACCGGTACAATTATGAAATCGCGAGGATTTATTGACATGATTTTTTTTACCGATGAAAAAAAATACAAAAGGCTTTTTGACTAAAACAAAAAAAAATTGGGAATTGCTGAAAAAAAAAAAAAAAATTCTAATTCAGCACATAAAAATATATAGGTACCTGCGATATGCGGTGGAAGGATAGCAATCCACTTGAGACCACTGTCTTTAACAGCGTCAAGCATTCTCTGATGATCAGCATTCAAATCTTTAAATATTGCCGGTACTTTTTCCGGCTCATAGAACAGAAAAGCTGCAAAAGTTTCATAAAATTGCCCATCTAACGATCCAAGGAGACGCGTAAGTTAATAAATAGTTCTTCATTTTTATAAAAAAAATTACCAGATAAGCAAACGGATACAACTTCAACTCCATTGGTTTTCATTGCTTTGAGTATATTTTTGGTTCCGTCGGACAATACTGTCGTCGGCTCTAAATAAAAAAATTGTTCATTTGCAAAAAATTTGAAAATATCGATTTTTTTTTTTTACGAATGATTGATATACTCAAGTCGTTTCGCGTTCCAAGAACAACTACAACGGCGTCTCTTCCCGTGACAGCTTTGGCGACTTGATCCGCGTTGGTAACGTCGCCAACGAATGCTTCGACTTTGCTGCGCAGTTGTTCTGGAATTTTGGTTTCATCCCTGACGAACGCTCGCACTTCGAGACCTAAAGATAATTATCGATTAATTAGGTTCGTCATTATTTCGTAATTGTGATTTTTTTTAAGGGACAGAAAAAAATGTTTACCTTTTTTCACGGCGTGTTCGAGAGCGCAAAGGCCGGTCATGCCGGTTCCTCCGAATATAACAATTTTCTTCATTGCAAAAAAAACAAAACCGTACGAAAAGCAGACGATTTGTGGAAAAATCCGATTGACAGTCTCGTCGACGGTAGAAGAATAGAATTGTTCGTCACACGATACGTTTCCGACTCGACAATCAGCACTTATCTACTTGTTATTCAGTTAATTAAGGATACCGCCCAGTCACCGCGTAATCTCTGCGTTCTATCGGTATCTCGAAAACTATAGTAATATAAGAAAACAGCTGATTCACGCCGGTGCGTAAGATTCAAACGGGGGTTGCGGGTGTCGTCAACTGTTCATTTTCAATGTCTACTGACGGAAAAATGGCACTGGAGACGAATGATAAGTGATCAAAAAATATTACGTAATTTTACAATGATTTTATGAATTATGAGAGGAGACGAAAAAAAAACTCGAATTGTGGTAACGAATTGCAAATTTCTTTATTATCTGTAGATTCATACGCGGCGGGACGCGGACACTAAGCACACTAAGTCGGCCAGTGGCGCCCTCTGCCTTGGCTAATGCTCAATTCATTTTTTAAACGGAAAAAAAAAGTACGAAAGCCCTCTTGTCGGTTAATCCTCGTCGTCATCCTCGTCGTCGTCGTCTTCTTCATCCTCGTCTTCCGACGCGGCACCTTCTCCCTCTGAATAAGTGTTTTTTAAATGAATTGTAACGTATGACATGCAGGGATCGGGAAATCGCGCAGTTTGTTTTGGGATCGAAAAAAAAAAAGATCGAAAAAATAACTGTCCTAACCGAGTTCGAGGGGTCGAGGTTTGCTGGGAGGCAAGTGGGCGATTCGATAAGCCTCTTCCTCTTCGAAACTCGGATCCTTGATCTCCGTGACTTCCGGACCGATTTTATATTGCTCCTGAATCATCGGCATGGCAGGTGGACTGTAATTATACGGACTGAACTTCTGACCCGTACCGATGTACACGTTCCCGTGCATTCTGCGTTAAATCGATTGTGGCATCATATAGAACGGCAGGTATGTTTTTATTTTGATTTATCCGATTTTCTTTTTTTTTTTATTTTTTTTTTCCGCGGTTCGTAACAAGTATATAGCTACGCACTTGCCTCTGGCGAAAGCGAAGCTCCCCGGCCAGATGTTCGAACGAACGATCGCGATAGTCGTATGATTCGATTTAATTGGCGAAGAGGCTCGTGCCGTCCAGGCGTCGATAGTCTCGAGTCTCGCGTCCTCCGACAACGGAGTTAACAGCGGCGGTCCAACTTCTCTCTTCGTAACTTCGTTATTTTCTTCCGCAACTTCGTTCTCGTCTTCTTCTTCCTCGACGTCGGTTTCATCCTGCGCGCACCGCGGAGGTTATAATCGGCGTGTGTTACGAAATTGAAAAATAATTTCGATACAACTTTATACGGGCTTTTGACTCTCTCTGTATATCGTATCTTTTGCTTTTTCTTATCCGACCAATTATCGACTAATTCTTCGTTTAATTGTTCCGCGAGAACTCACTTCGTTATCACGAGTATTTTCCTGTCTTGGATTCCACCAGACGGTGCGTCCCTGTTCGAGAATATAAGGACTGTGATGACACCAATTAGCCATTGACGGATCTATCAGTTCCTTCAACGGCAGGGGCTCGTAGTGACGATTCTCCGATATCGTTGCCGACCCTACAAAATTATTGTGTTTTTCTTTCATTTTCGTAAAAAAAAAAAAAAAAAAAAAATTTCGCGATTTCGATGCGTTCAAAATTTTTAAAAATATACATTTTTCGATTTTCTCGCCGTAGTTTTCGGAATCTTCGAATTAATGGGTTGAAATTTTGTATTCTGTTTATCGATAAAAAAAAATTCGGAAAATTGAAGATTTCTTATATTCCTTCCCCATTCAATTTTTTATTTTTTAAAAAGTACGAAAAATCGCACCATTTTCATCGTCTTCGCCGCCAATTTCCGTGTCAGCCTCTTCCTCGTCCTCCTCATCGACGTTCTCACCGAACGTGAAGAATCCGATGGGGGATACGTGCGTTGCAGCGGTTATTCGCGCTATCTGAGCTCTGAGATAATTTTTTTCCGTGCCGGGAAATTCCGGAAAAGTTTGTATCTACGATGCAACGAATGTTTATGCGCGTCAATATCGAGAAAGCGTGACTCATCGGTATTGCCACGTGCGCTAACGATATTTCACGCATGAAAATAGCGGGCGGATTTACGGAAGAAATTATAAATCAAGAGGCGCGGATGCTCGGCAATATTTATTCATAATTGGAGAAAGCGAAAGATCGAAAAAAAAAAATATCATTTTTTAGGTATTCGGATAAAAAATTAATAAAATGGTAGCTGACCGACGCCTCTGGGTCACCGGTGAACATGCGAACGATTTGTCTCGCCGCAACTATCTGCCGCGGCGTGACCGACGGTAGTTCCATCCAATCGTCGATCCCCGGCGAATTGCACGCGTAATAGACGTTTCTGTTTACTCCCGAACCTTCAGCTTCCGGTGGCACGTCGTCCGCAGGTTTCCATAGACTCTTCGGGAGCGGAGGAAATATGAGTTTCAAACTCGTCGTTTCTTCGCCTTTCGGAGTCTCCTCGACGGTCTCGTTCGCTCGCGGCTCATTTTCCTCGGGTTCTTCATCGATCTTTTCTTTTTCGGCGATGTTTTGCGTTTCTTCACGATCTGCCGCCTACTTGAGTCATTTTTTTTTAGTTTTTTTTTAACTGAACAAAAGTTAAAAAATAAAAAATTATATAATAATGTAATTATTATTAATTAATAAAAATAATAATTGAGAAATTTTTTTTTTAATGTCGGAAAAAATGTACCGCAGTTTTTCGCGCGAGAAGCTCCTCCCCGAGAAGACCCGCCTCGACGATGAAATAATTTTTCGATGTTCCGATAATTTTTCCCCAGAATCTGCGAGATAATAATAATAATAACTTTTTAACGATTACGCAGCATCCGATCAAATGAAAACATTTCGTCGTCTTATTATAATAATATTTAATTAAATAATAATAAAAAAAAATTTAATTTAAAAAAAATTAGGGATGTTTGTGTCGCGTACCTAACGTTTTCGATAGGTTTCTCGGCAACGAGTTTCCGTATCGACAAATTTAGAGCCGCAATTTCCGAACGCGGCAAAGCGACGTCGATCTGTTCGAGATAAAAAAATAATTCCGCGATGTCCGGAGGCCTCCGCGTCGGATAGTCGTCTCGTTCGTCGACTTCCGGTGCATCGAGTCTTTCGTCCTCATCTATCTCGGACTTGAGAGCCTACGAAAATTTAATAACCGTGATAATTAGATTTTCGATTCGTTGCCGAGATAGCGAACGACAGCTGACGCTTTCGTGGAATAACCGTCGGGAGCAAAACGTTTTATAACCTTATAAAGTTTCATAAATTTTTTCGCCTCGTCGTGCTGCGCCGGTGGTACATAGATATCGCGAAGATAATCGGTTTTTCTCTTAAATCTTTCGTTCTTAATTTTTCGACTGTAGTCTTCGAAAATGTCGACAACATTTTTCGGACGTTCCGAAAGTATTTTTTCTAACAATTCTGCGAGATGATCGTATCTGTGAAATTTTTCGCGATCGATGAAATTTTTTTTTTTTTTTCATTTACGTGAAAAAAAAAAAATTCATTTATTTTTACGACTTTTTTCATTTTAATGAAAATTTATCGTAATTAAATAAAAAAAAAATTTTGCAAAATCGATTTTTGAAAATTATATCGCGAGCGCTCACAGACAGTCTCCGCTCTCGGGACTGTGTTTCATCAAAAACTTTTTCGCCCGGCGAACATCGAGGTCGACGCACGGAATTTTCCGATGTTCCGCGGAAGCTGCATCCTCGTCCACGTCGTAGATAAACGCCATCCTCTCGTTTCCTTCACCCCCTTTTTTCGTTTTTCTCTATGACTTATCCAGCGGGAAGAAAGATCGCTAGAAAAATGTAACTGTTCGCTTCTCCGCCTCGCAGTCGTCGCTGATCGCTTGCGCTCGGACGTATTTCATTTGTCTCGGCGTTTTCCTCGATCGTCGCCGCGGCCAGCGCGAGAGACGACAGTCTCGCATCCGGTCGGAAGAGGTCCGTGTCTCTCGTCATCTCGTCGTCGAGCGCTTTTTCACTATCGAATTTATGACGTGAACGCGGGAACGAACGACTAACTATTATACACCCGGGCGGCACATTATTATCGAACGACCTAATTAATTTAACGAAGCTAAGAGACCAGGGAACGCCCGATATACATATATATATAAATTAAATACATATATACATCGATGAGAGAAGCATATTTTCTGTAATCGCGGAGCTAAAATTAACTCGGCTCCGGGATAAAATTTATATCAATTTTTTACGATGTATTTATAAAAAAAAATCTCAATATAATACATCGGGGCAAAACGGACCAACTACGGAATATTTTTGTGAAAATTCAAGAAACATCGATAAAAAAAAAATTAAAAGGTCGTTTTTCGTTTGTTACAAAAATACGAAATTTATACTAAATATTTCGATCTTCCGAAAAAAAAAATAATAAAAATAATAATAATAACAGACGATGCGGTCACTTCCTAAAAGATTGGGACGAAATTCGTATTTTGGAGCGACGATTTGATACAAATGAGAGATTATTTTCATCCGGAAGAAGCGTCGAGATATCGCAGTACCGATTAACAACTCTCAGTACCGGTGGAGTGTACGAAATTCGTATTTTATAGAACGTTATAGCTGTTGGGGAAACAGTGTGTTACATTACAATTTACTATCGGCTATCGCATATCCTGACTTCCATATTTCATTCGTTCGTTCGGATGTGTCCTAAATAATGTTTTGTCGTCGAACGAGAGACAGAGAAAACAACGGGACTACTCGTGCAACGAACGCGTTGGTTCGTCCTGTTCGCGTTTCCTCTCTGTCGGAAAGGAGACACGACGATCGAGAGGAACACGCGGGGCACGTGCCGTCGTTCACATCCGCTCGCCGGAACTATAACGCGATCCGAGAGCGACTCGACTATGAGGCAACGTTTCTATCAATGAAAGAATTAGTCAATGAGTTATTAATTTTAACGAATTTTAATTTTAACGAAACTTCGAAAAAAATTTTTTTTTTTTTTTTTTCGTAATAATTACGAAATATTAAAATTTGGACGAAATAAATTTAATTGAAAATTATAATTAATTTGGTTCAGAAGATTTTTGAAAAAAAAAAAAAAAGGTAATGAAGAGGAAATCGAAATTTAATTTACGTTGCGCTGTACACGCAACTCGAGCAAATATGGCGGATAATTGATAATCGTCGCAGCGGGGAGTGAGGCGCGGTGAAGCAGAGGCAAGCGGAGGCTGTGAGAAAAGCGTAGTAAACAATCGACCAACGGTGCGCGGAGTATTGCAGTGGGTCGCTTTAAAACGGGATGCTGGCAGAGATATTCGGATTATCCCGACGGTTTCGCGTCGAAGCGGATAACTACGTCTAATCCGACGAATCTCTTGCCGCAACCATTTCACCCTGAACTTTGCGGCACACAATTCGAATTCTAACTTACCATGCGGTAGACATAGCCCCAGTTGTGCTTCCATATTAGTAAAATGAGAATCTCGCCGATTGCGGACATTGCGAATAATCGATCCGCTCGATCGCGATGTATTTTCTTGCGGTAATTGTAAAGATTTTAACGAATCACGAATTCTTGAACTATTATTTCGAAAAATCGTTAAATCGATCGAATTTTTCGTTAAATTTATTCCGATAATAGTATATAGTGTATAATATAGAATAGTACATAGTATATAGCATATAGTATATAATATATACTTTACAGTACATAATATATAGTATATAGTATAAAGTACATAGTATATAGTATATAGTATCATTTTAGATCGTTTCGAGAACGTAATGGTTAAAAATAAAAAAGGAGATCGCGGCTAAGAATTAAAAAAGAGTAAATGATTATTTTACTCGATAACGTGTCTCCTCTCGAGTCGTTGGCAACAGAATGCTGTGAGGACCCGTCCCCTTTATCGTGTCACGTAAATCCCCTCTTTTTTTCTTCATCTGCGCGTTTACAATAGTATAAGTATACAATTGCGCAGAATCATTTAAACAAAACGAAATTTAATTATAATTTTTGGCAATTCGTTTTTTCGCTATGTATAGAACTAAATTATGTAGAAAAGACGGATTTCCCTGATTTGTTATTTAAAATGACTAAAAAAATAAATTATAATGTAATTTAATAATAATAATTTCCGTGTGCGAATTTTTCCCCGCGTTTCCATAAATGATCTACTTTTCCCCATAATTGATCGATAAAAAATAATTTTCGCAGTGTCTCGTTAATTACGAAGAAGAAATATCGTTTTTTTCCTACTGTTCGTCAAAGGGTTAAGTTCGCTCCGAATTAGTTTCGTTAATTTAGAACGTCGTGTCGCAACGCCCAAAGTTTCGAGAGTCCCGAAGGTAGACGGCTGGTTAAATAGCCAAGTGTATTTATTTACTCCGGCAACGAGATAAATTCACGGGGGTAGAAAGACGATTAACAGGCAAACTTTGGAACAAACGGTGGGGGCTTCGCGAGTGTCTGCTTCGTTGCGTTATACGAAGATTCGAAGTAAAGTTAAAAATAAAAAGTACCGAGTGAGAGTCGTTGCGCCGCGTGTGTGAGGAGATACAGAGAGAAATAAGGAAGGAAGGAAAAATCCTTACGCGGCGGAGATTGATGCTGTACCGGCGGCAAAGAGTCGCCGCTCGTGCGGTCGAGTCGTGGGATCGGCGGGGGCGTGTGCGACTATGAATGAGCGAGGAATCCCCTCTCGTTTCTCCGAATGGTACATCGCTACCTCTCTATCTTCACTTCGCGTCCTCTTAAAAAAAAAAAAAAAAAAAAAAAAAAAAAAACTTAAATTTCTTTCTCACTCATCGTGATATCTCTGTATCGCATCGCCGTTGCGCTTCTCCCTTATCCCTAAAGAGTATAACGACGGGGATACGACAGGGGGCAACCGGCGAGCGAGTAAGAGAAGGAGTGCGGAGAGGCCTCTGCACGGGCGGCCCTTCGGAACGCGCGGTGGTGGCTGCTGTTAGCTTGCTCTGTCCTCGGCCACCGAGTCGCCACCTCGCCGCAGTATCCATCGGGGGTCGCTTCACTCTCGACGCCCCAAGCATCCTTCGCTCAGTTACTCGCGAGTTCTCGACGTCGGTGCAGCACGATATTGTTTCTCCTCGTTGTACAAAAGTTATAACTCGCGCGAAACTTATCAACGGTCGTTCGATACATTAAAAAAAACTTGATAAACATATATCTCGTAAAATCGAAAAAAAAAAAAAACATCGAAAAAAAAAATTTTTGTTCTACGAAAACAATTATTAACGAGAAAACGAGAAGGGAGAGTTTTTTTGCGGGAAAGAAAAACGCGAGATATCCGCAGCAACTTTTGTATTAGTTTTGCGCAACGACCTCCACGAACTTCTGGACTTTTCAAAGGATTCGAAGAATTCAGAGGCGGTAACCCGCCGGGGAGGGCACCGCATCAACATGCGCCATCGACTAACTTGGTGAGTTCCGCGATCTGTTTTTTTAATCTTTATTTACGTTTTTTTGTTTTTAATTCGCTTTCCGTTGATGCGCGTCGAGCGCCGGTTACGAAAAACCGTTAACGGATGGTAGAGAATAAACTATAGTTTTCACTTAGTTTCAATAGTTTAGTTAGTTAGTTAGTTTTCAATAGTTTTTCACTTTAATACACTACGCTATAATGCTTTCGTGCGCCGAGGGGACTTACCTGAACACGAGCTATGAGTTTTCGAGTCTATGTGGGATGAGAGCAAAGTTTCGAGAATGGGTTCACTCGCGGCGAGAGAGCAATTAGCGGATCGTTTTAAGCCTTCGTAGTCGAGAGGCGCCGCTCAGCAGTTCCTCTCCGTGTTACGGCTGAGACCCCCGGACGATGTTCGGTATTTCTTTCTACGTGAGTCCCGAACCCCGTCGGTCCCGACCGGCGGGGATCATCAAAGCCCGCGGAAACTATGCGGATCGTTCCGGACTATTTTTTTCGATTTTCTAACCTCTATTTTTAATCATTTATCGTTTATTATCGAAAAAATAAAAAAAGTACCAAAATACATGTATTTACTACAAAATATGCATAATACGTTGATAGATAGCAAAAATAATAATAATAATACAATAAATTATCTGTATTTTCATTTTTTTCCCTTTCAAACGTAAATTTGCCGAGACATAGACTTCCGGTCTGTAGATTAAAACTTGGCGTCGCGACCCTGCGCGGTCTTTTTCGATAAATGTGCTTCGTATATGGGGAAACCATTTATAGTTTATATATCAGAGAATTCCATTAATGGAAAAAGATATAAAATTTTTTCACTTCCTCCCGCGCGATGTTTTCTTTTTTTTTTTTTTTCAACCGAGTCGTTATTACGAACGGCATACAGAGAGGAACGCGCGAGCGCGCGCTGTCCGTAGGCATCGAGAGCAGAGTAGCGTCGCGCACACACAGAATCAGCAGTCAGTGACCGACCCCGGTACGCGGAGGTGGTGTGCTGGAGCGCGATTTTTTTTTGACTTTCGTTTTTCGAAACATTTCGCATTCCCGCGATCTGTTGCCTCTGATTAGAGTCGCACGCGACCTCGTAACCCCTCCGAGTATCTGTGCAATAATCTGCCGCAACCTCACGATTGGATGGCGACGACGAGGGGAATGTCGTTTACCGGCAGAAACACGTGGTCATTTCTACAGTTCCTTCATTTTAAAGTGTAAGTACTCTGGTAACTGAGTGATTGTTCGATCGCTCTGTTAACGCGAAAACATTTGTGCAGATAAATTTTATTTCTTTTACGTGTTGAAGCGCGGAGTGCGCGCGAATTTTTCGTTATGCGCAACACGCCGCGCCGGTTCGGTATTCGTCTCGTTATTCGTAATCGTGTTTCAGATGTTACATCCAAAAATAACTAGTATTCATTAACAATCATTTTGTTTAGTGTGTTTATCGTTTTTTCTTTCATCGGAATTATTATTATTGAACATCGTAATATGTTAAGTCTTTCTTAATCGAGTGGTGAAGCTCGCGTGCGATCTCGGGCCCCCGAGCCCCCGTTCCACTAAGTAAACCGCGCGCACCTCCGCGCGCATCTGCCTTTTACTCAGTTTTCTCGTACAGAAAATCGAGACCCGCGTCTAGCGTGCCCTTAACTTTTATTCCGGTAAATAAGTGTATGTACACGACTCGAGGAGATAAATATCTCGTTCGCGCTCTCGAAATGTGATTAGCGAACATCCCCGAAGCGAGATCGCGTGATTGTCTTCGAACCGTTCGTGTCCCCGTGGTTTTAGCTGAAATAAACTTTCGCACGAAAAATTCATCGTTCATTTTGCGAACTTCCGCGCACGTTCCTCTAATCACGTATGACAGTATGATGTATATATTTTCGTTACACACATATATATAGACATAAAATGACGATTGAATCGCTTTTACTATCTGCGAGTCTCGAACGTAACAGCAACCCCGGTGACCTTGGCTGCCGGTCCGTTTCTCTACCACGAAATTATAGAAATCCCGGCGTCTTGTTCGTGTCGCTAGAGAGCCACTCGTTTTAATTAAAGAATTAAAGAAATTAAATTAACGAGAAGTTACACTACCCTCTCGTAAAGCATGCAATTACTCAAAACTATTTTTCAATCTGTATGTTCACAATTACACGATCGATAATCGACCTTTTGAGGTTTTGTAACATCGATGTAATAAAAAAAAAAATAAGATAAATAACATAACCTATTTTCTTAATCAATGTAAAAAATAGAAAAATACGGAAATTTATCGATTATCCATTGATATATTTTGATTTAACATAACATTATTTTAATTATATATATTACATGAAAAACGTGACGGATCCAACATTTTTCAAAATTTCGGTAACTTATGCGCAAATAGAACATTTTTAATTACCGATCTTCCCATTGATTTTTTTTTAATTTTTCACCACCTGCCCCCGCGGTGCCACCAATTGTTATCGATCTTTTTCGATCTTTTCTCTTGTTTATGGCGCGAATTATTATTTACCATTTTTCGAGCGCACGTGTGCCTCGTATTGTCGTTCGACTCGTGCGAAGAAAAGGCGGGGGAGTCCGTTGGGTATGTTGCCCACAGTTTTTCCACCGGGGGTAACGGTTCGGTCCGTCGCTTGTACGACACGTGTTCCGAGTTCCGAGGCTTGTCAATGACACGAGAGGCATATAGAGGAAACGGGAGGTTATGCGCGGTATATGTAGCGCGCATTAGCTGCCGTTGTGTTCTTTGCCGTTCTTGCCGCTCTCTCTCTCTCTCTCTCGCTCTCTCTCGACTTGCCGCGGTGGATAAGCGGAGGCGGTATATAACGTCGAGAAGAAAAGAGTCATCGACTTGTCTCGGACCTCCCGGACTCTTTTCCCGCCTCCTGGCGTATGAACGAACGCAGCGTCGTCACCACTCGGGAACTATTGCATCCCGCCGGCATATCGTATCGCTTCCCACCGGAAAAACCCATAATACTCGCATTTCTTCCCAGTATCCCTTGACGAGGCTTTCGAATTCGCAGGATCGTGAAAATTTGTCATCGAAAATTTTTGTCTCACAAATCGTATTCGAGAAAAAATTTTTCTTTTTTTTTCCTGCATCGATCGAAGATATTTGCATTTTTTTGAAATTTCAATTATTTTTATGCATATTGCAAAAATAAATTATTTTCTCTAATAAAAAATTTAAGGGTAAAATTTTTGCTAAATTTTCCGAAAAAAAATTAATTATCTATATTAACGTAACCTTCCAAATGGCCAAAATATACGAAGTCGTAATATATAGACACGAAAAACGACGAGAGAGATTAAGGTACCTTTAGCCAACGATTTCGACGACTAAGCTGAACGGTATATAAAGACACCTGCGGCGCAGCAGCAAGAAAGTAAGACAGCGTTTGCCGGGACCGGCGAAGAGCGCTTTCTTGCAATCCGAGAGGAATATCCGAATGAGCGGGACAATGCTTTATGCTAATTTACTTGAGAATGTATAGCTATATCGGGCGGTAGTATTGTTTGAAGCGAGAGTCGCGTGTGCAAGAATCGAGCAGTTTTTTCGTTCCCCGTTGCTTCCTATCATTAGTACACAGCTCTCGTGGCATTCGTGCAAAAACGTCTTATTTTCTTATACCCGAAATATATTACGATGGATGATATAATTCTCATATATGCGCACGGAGATCGCGACTAATTAATAATTTTTAAAAATAACAATAAATTAATAAAAATTCGACAAAACTCGTTTTTCGTATCGGAACGATGCGGCGATTATTTCAGTCGAAAATATCGAAGAAATTTTTTCACCTTAAAAAAAAAAAAAAAAAAAAAATCCGCTTTTCGATTTAAAATCGCGAAATCGATTCCTCGAAAGATTACATTTTTTCGCGTTTTACCTCGTTTACTTTTTTTTCTTCCGACGGAAATCCTTTATCGAAGCTTAAGATTTCGCGAAATCTCGAGGCGAATAAAATGAAAGCTATAAACCCCCTGCGACTTTGTACGCGCGATTACCTCGTATACCAGTCGAGTTATTGAGAGAAGCATCGCGTATGGCGACTGTATATCAAACCCGTGAATATACAGACTCCGTCATCTCGAGACTCGCGTACGTTAGACAATCCAGCTGTACCGAGATATATCTCGCGGAGTTACGCGGAGTTACCGCGTGTCTCGCGGTATATGTATATACAGTCGTTGCTTACATCCTATGGGTGTAGAATAGCTTATTCACGAGTTATTTTAGCTTCCGGAGAAGAACTGTTATTTCTGTGCGTAACGAAAGGTTCATACACCCCGTAGGCGTTTGTCACATACGTTTCGTGCGTTTCTAACCTCAAAAAAACTACGAATTCCCGTCTTCGAGGCGACGAAGTATTTATTAATGCATTTGAATAATAATAATAATAAAATAACTATAGTAAAATCCTCGGAAAGTCCCTTTCGATATACGCAGCTGAGGATCGAAATGTTACATCTGGAATACGCGTTCCGACGAACGTATATTTCGACACATTCCGCGCGCGCTGTAGCTTCTCCTTCCATTACCGTAGGAAAGTATCCAGACGTCGAAGTATTAGGGTTTACCGCGTGAAACTTTCCCGTCCCGTTGGGGAGATCTTATATCTCCGGAAGGATACGCGAAAGGAGAGTGTCAAGATCCACCGCGACAGGCCTCCGACAGTCCGATGTTTCCTATCGTGATATGTGAGGTCGCAACTCGGAAATAAAGATACCCCGAGCGCCGACGGTAGCGACGAGTGTTTTCTCGCGCCGCGAGAGAGTAAATAGGAGGGTTTACGTTCGCGCAGGATGTACGATCCTTTATATATATATGTACTATATATATATATGTATATATGTACATAAATAGTATATAAGGAAAAGACATCTCGTTCGGGTCTGCGGCGTGAGTTATGGCGTTGCAAAGAGTAAACATCTTCGCGATACAGAGGTGAGACAGAGGTCGAGCGTTTCGGTTTTCTCGAAGGGTTTTCTCTCGTTTCCGAGGATCACAAGTGAAGAAAAAAAAATATATATTTCGCTCGGTATACGTTGAGGTTCTTTAGGATTCTTCGGTTCTTTTTGGGACAACGAGAACGATCGTAAGTAGAAGCTATACGATAGCGTTTCACCCGACCCTATTGAGGAATTTCGCGGAATAAAAAAAAAAAAAAAAAAAAAAAAATACGCGGACCGATGATCGCCCACTGGAACAAGTTTCTCGGTAAGCTTCCGATCTTCCGATTCTCCCTCCCGTCGGCTCGTCGGTACGTATACGCTGAGTCGGGGATATCTCTGCTCGATGGTCCGCTTACACATATTTCTCTCGATTTTACGAGGTTTCCTCGAAATTTCAAACTAACCCCCGTTGACCCGGCAACATCCAGAGGAGGGCTCTCGTATAGTTTTTACATATTTTCGTATATACGATATTGAGACGAGAGGCCTCCGCGGGCTACCGGAACGGTTTTACGAGACTCCGAGTCTAAAATTTCGATCGAATTCGCATATCACATTTGCAATAACTATTTATTTATATATATTTTTTTATTTTTTTGGTTTTTTTCGCATTTTTTTTTCTTTTTTCCGATTTTTATATGAATTTTAATGAAAAAAATACATCGAAGAAAAATTGAATGCAATTCGTGATAATTTTTTTCAACTTTTGATATTTCGATAGAAATTCGAATAAAAACAATTGAAAGAGAGGAACAAAACGTTGGGGAGTTAAAATACGATGGAGACGAATTTTCGATGATTATTTAGCAAATGCGTGCGGTAATGGCGGCGGCTACGTAACTTAGCGATGTTTGTAGTTCAACCTTCGGGGTACCGGAAAAGGAAGAGGAAACGAGAGTGTGACGAATGTCTTGAATCTCTCCGAGACGATCGGAGGCATAGAGAGAGAGAGAGAAAGAGACTGCTGTCGCGAGACTTCCCGGACGTCTAAATATTATTCCATAATGTGAGTTTCTTGTATACAGTGACGCAATATCTCATTTTTGCTCGCGAGGGGAAGAACGAAACGTGGACTTTGAGTTACTCGGTGGGGGTACGCGGTTCTCGATAGACCACGTAGGTACGCGTACGAAGAAAGAGCTAAAAAATCTCTCGTAGATTATGCTATTTTTGGAGCGGAATTGAAATTCGAGACACGCACTAACTTTCAGAGTAAACTTTGCTCTCGAGGCCATGTAATCCTTTGCGTTTACACTGTTCCCGACTATAATGTTCATCTTAACCTACAAAACCAATTTTTCTTCGCTAATCTCGTTGTTCCGATAATTTTTTTTTTATTTTATTAAATTTTTTTTTTTTTGATATTTTTTTTTATAAAAAAAATTTTTATAAATTTAGAAATTTTTTAAAAAATAAAAAAAATTATTTATTAATTCGACAAAATTTGCTTCGAATTGCCGATTTCCCTTTTTTCGCGATGTATTTGATATAAAATCGTTGCAACGAACGTGAGAAAAAAGGATCGACGAGTAAAGTCGATCGTCTTGATCGACACGAAACGGATGGAGTTTTAGATCGAAATCGGATTGCGTTGATACTTAACAGTGTACAGAAATCGTTTATTCGCTCGACTCGTTGAGGTTATGAACATCGGAGGATAAACGGTGGAGCGTGAGAGCTCTCGCGTCTCTTCGCTGTTGGATTGTTTGATTACGGTAATTACGTGGCTCGCGCGCGAGCAAATACGTAGCACGTACTACCCTCTCCCCGTTTTTCTCATCTGTCGATTGAGCATTGAATACCGAAAGAACCGAGAGAACTGACCTCGAATGAAAGGGCCCCTACGAGCTATTCGCGAAGAGCGAAACACCGTGCGTGCCGACTAGCGGATCCCTCCGCGACGTACATCTCTTCGTTCCCTTCGGCCTCCAGTCTCCGCGTTTTTTTTTTCTCGTCCTTCGCTATAGGATATCGGGGTAAAACGGACTCGCGAGGCAAAATATGAATAGAGATACAGAAGGAATTTAAAAATTCGACATGAAATTTGATAAAATTTTTAAAAGATCGAAATAAAATGAAAAAAAAAAAAAAAAAAAAAAAAAAAAAACGCGAAATCCGGTTTTCTTTAATATTCAAAAAAATATTTCGAAAAAAAAAAAAAAAATCGATAAATAAAAAAAATCATTTTGCTAAGAAACAAAATGCGTCCTTGTGATTCTCAGCAATGGATCGGCATTATTCGTTACCTTCCCACATCTCCGCGTTGTATTGCTCGATTCCGTTGGTGGTGCTGCTGGTCCTCGTTAGATCGCGGCGAGCCGATAAAATATCGCGACGAGGCGGGTTTATGGTTGGTAGAGGTAATTTCTTCTTGACGCGAAAGCTTTTGCACTCTCAGTCTACCGCCGGCACCCCTCTTCCGTTTCTCATCCCCTTCTCTCCGTATAAATATATATAGATATATATATATAGGGAGGATAAGTCGTGTAAAAAAGCGCGAGGATAATTTCGTTCGCGGAGGATGCAGCGCTCGAGCAGAAACGATTCTCGTTTCTCATCGTCCTTGCATCGTCCGACTCTACATATATGTATTCCTTTTCCTCGGCGCTCGCCGCGATCCATGCAACTTCCTCGCGCACCGCTGCGCGCCGCGAAGGATGCGGAGAACTTCGGTCTGATGAAACTTTCGCGTGCGCGAATATCCATTACTTTTCTTTAATGCATACGGCATACACACCCGTGGTACCTGCGTAAATCGCCTCTTAACGGTTGTATCGCCGCGTCAAAGTGCCGCCAGAAGTTCGATCGCTCCGCAGGGTACGAGAATACAGGGATTTACAGTGGAACCCCATTTATTCGGTTCTTCGATTATTCGGCGAGAATTTTCGATCTTCGGGAGGTATATAACTCCGATTCGAACGCTCGGAGTTAATTCCAAAATTTGTGTAACAATAATTAAAAAAAAAATTGATAAAATTTTTT
This sequence comes from Cryptus viduatorius, assembly GCA_964006125.1. NCBI lineage: Eukaryota > Metazoa > Arthropoda > Insecta > Hymenoptera > Ichneumonidae > Cryptus > Cryptus viduatorius. The sequence continues at coordinate 7,717,190 of OZ023223.1, forward strand.
TGATTTTTTTCGTATTTTTTGAAATTTTTTTCGATATCGATGGTTACGCTTTTCGAACATTATTTTCGCGGGTAATGGAGGTTCTACTGTAGAGGCGGATAAATATCGGAAATCTCGCGTGTGCGAAGGACGAGAGTTACACTGTGAAGAAAACAATTTCTCGGTTCGGATAATCGAGAAAAGAAAATTTATTGCGTTTGGTAGTTCAGTACTTTATCTCCGTGTTTTCGATAATTATATAGCGATTCAATTACGCAGAAGCACGATAAAATCGGCGTTGTGAATGAATTGTTGAAAGATTAATAAAATTAAAATTTAATAATAATTATCATCAAAATATAATAATAATAATCGTAGTTATCAATTTTATTAATTAATAAAAAGATTTTACTACAAATATTATAATATTTATAATATTAACATTTTTTTTCTTCTTATTTATTCGAATTATTTAATCGACAAAAAAAAACTACGAATTTAATAATTTCCGGTTCGATCGATAAATCAATCGATTAGAAATAACGAGTAAAGTTGACTCAACATTTTTTTGCTGTGAATGAATTGTTGAAAGATTAATAAAATTAAAATTTAATAATAATTATCATCAAAATATAATAATAATAATCGTTGTTATCAATTTTATTAATTAATAAAAAGATTTTACTACAAATATTATATTTATAATATTAATATTTTTTTTCTTCTTATTTATTCGATTTATTTAATCGACAAAAAAAAACTATGAATTTAATAATTTCCGGTTCGATCGATAAATCAATCGATCAGAAATAACGAGTAAAGTTGACTCAACATTTTTTTTCCTTCCCGCAAATTTTTGGCTTCGTCGCTGCTCAGTAAAAGAGAATATGAATTATGTATAAATTGAAACAGAGGCCCTCTTCCAAAGATTCATTGATGGACATTCAAAAAAAAAAAAAAAAATGTTAACCTAAAAAAAATTACGAACCAAAAAAATTGCAGTATCGTTTAGAAAATAATGGATCGCGTCGTCGTTCATTCGCGAATTCACGACGCGACTAGGTTAGTCGGTTCAAAATCCACGTCAGCGGAGCTCCGCTACACGGAGTCTCTCACGGACCTGTTGCATCGCTACTGTTTTTTTCGTGTTTTTTTTTTTCCTCTTCATCTCGTCGTTCCTTCTCGTCCCATCGATCCTCGTCGCCTCATCTCCTTGTGCCGCGCGTTACTATGTATACAACACCCACACACTTTTAGCTATATATATATCTGTATATATAAACTTTCTCTCTCTTTCTCTCTCATCCCCTCGCGAATCCAATGTTTTTTCGTCTTTCTTCTTCGCGTATACCTCGTCAGTTACAATCTCTCTCTCCCGTCAGCGTTGGTTATTTCTTTCCGTCTTTGTTTCCTCGTTCGTCACTGTCGCTCCTTCGTTTGCAGCTGTTATTTCACCGTAGTTAACCGAAAGCGGAATCTCTCTCTTCGTTCAACGTTTATACGTATACCGTCGTCGTCGTCGTCGACGTCGTCGTCGCGCTTATACTTCTCTTCGTCGCGCTCGATGCTCTCTCGGATGTTAGAGAACTCTCGGCGCGCGTGGGGTATCCCAACGCCCCGGAGGAGAGCGAGAGAGAGTTTTCTATCCTTTCGTCTCTTTTTCTCCTCTCATCGCGACGATAGAGCGCCCTTCGTTACAACTTCGTTTGCCACCCGTTCGCTCGCATGTTTTCCCGATGCTACGAAGGCCTCAAACTTTGCACTCTCTGTTACTCTTTTGCTTTGTTAGACATATTACGCTCGCTTTCCTTTTCTCTTCGTTTCGTACTCCGAAAACTCTTTTTTTTTTTTTTTACGTTTACGATATTTTTTATTAAACTTTTCTCGGGAAACTATCCTTCTCTCTGTTGGCGTCAAAAATTCCGGGTCTATTCCTTTCGATGTTTTTTTTTTTTTTTTTTTTTTTTTTTTTTTTCGGAGAGAAAAAAATTGACACGAAAACCCCGCAACCAACATCGGCGTGTCGATCCTTCGACGAGGTCCGCTGAATACACTCTCGTGCCGTAGTTATAGACGCCTCCCAACACCCCGTCGTTCCTCGTTCCTCTTTCAACACTTTCCGGCAACGCACCGCCTCCCGCTCCAACACCTGTTTTCTTTTTTTCTTTCTTTTTTCTTCGTACGTTCATCGTCCGCTGTTGCAGTCTCTCCCCCTCGGCACACGGTGAACTCTATACGCTTACGTATAACGTGTATATTCTACGTGTACCTCTTCCACTTTTCCACGATGCCTTTGGCTCTAACCTCCTACTGAGCTCCTGTTCCGCGACGCGAATAGATAGAAGAGCGCGAACACGTGCGATAAAAGCTTCGAGAATTTTTTCACTATCGAATTTTTTTAATTTTTTGATTCCGCTTTCGGTAATTTCGAGATATCGTAATGTATATATCGATATTTCCGCGGTTTCGGAAGAAAATCTAATTGAGCGATAAAATTTTTTTTTTTTTATCAATCGTATGATAAAAAAATTATTGTCGCGTGATTATTTATTTTGAGATATGATATTGCAAAATTGAAAATGTTATCCAATTTTTAGAGATTTTTGAAAAATAAAAATAACAAATAGATAAGAATACGGAGCGCATTTTACCCTTCGAACGAAAATGTGAATGTTCAGTGGAAGTATAATTTTTGGTTTATGAAAAATACGCCAAAATAACTCAAAAGTTTTTTTTTTCAATTTTACGAATCTTTTATTCTGTGAGCAATAATTTTTGTTAGAAAAAATCGGAAAAAAAATTCTACATTTTTTTTTCGTTGATTTTGTATTTTTTGTACCAAAAACTTTTTTTTTTAATATGCAAAAAAAAAATCATTTTATTTTTTTTTTTCCTCAATTTTGAAAATTTCTATCCAGAAACATTAATATTGCATTGCCAAAAAATTAGCCTCCGAAGTATCATCGAATTTTAAGAGTCCGCCGCGTGCTTCCGAAATTTTTCCGAAAAGGGGGTGAAAATCTTAGATTTTGAAGGTTTTACGCTCATCTATGCCGATCGGCAGAGCGAGGGATAAGAATAAGGGGTTAGAGGATAAATCTCGAGAGGATGAGTTAAGATACGAGAGAACAGGTATCCCAGGAATGTCCGTGGTAGCGGTTGGCCACGAGCGACGAACCACGCGTAAGTCTCTTTCATACATCCTCTTGTGTGGAGAGAGAGAGAAAAACGAAGCAGTAAGAGAGCGAAGAAGATAAATGGAAGTGAGAGTTGAATAGAGGTGAGAAACGAGGGAGGAGCGGAGTTTATTCACTCGAAGCACGACGCTCCCCGTCGCCATCGCCGCGGCTCCTCGTGTTGTACAACTTTTTCACTCCGATATACGAATGCATAGTTTTCCCTTTTCCGATAAAAAAAAGTTTTTCTTTGCTTTGCCCGCGAATTCTGCCGCTGTGTGCTGAAAAAATTCGTATCTCGAAACTTATCTGCTCCATGGGGTGCTTTTTGGTTTTTTTTTTAAACACATCGTAACAAATCCGAATCATCATCACTTTACAAGATTTTTCGGTTTACAATGCATCAATAGCCCGGGGAATAGTTGGGCTGCTAAATAATAGGTACAATGGCATCGTTGAGATGCCATTGCGGTAAGCGAGAACAGGTCCCACTGTTTCGGATCCTTTTTGCCGGAGGCATCGTCGACAATAGCTGAAGAGCGCACGGGTCTTATACCGCGATGTATGGGATATACGTAACTCTGTCTCCAGAACGGGAGACCGCGATTTGAGGTTAGATTAGAATAAAGAGGAAAATATTTCGGAAGATCGGTCGAGAATATTAAATTTATCATTAAAAAAAAAAAAAAAAAAAAAAAAAAAAAAAAAAAAAAGATCGCGTAAAAAAATTTTGTGAGCAAATAAAAAAATGTAAGAAAAATTGTTAATTTGTATCGTTTTATATCGTTAATTTATATAGATTCGATCTGCAAAGCGCATTTTATCCACAGTAAAAATAAAAAATGGCCGATTTACCAATGTTATTTTCAAAAAAATTTCAAATATATTTGATGAAATTTTTTTTTTTTAATCGAAGAAAAATATCGAAGAAAGTAAAATCTTCGCGCGTAATTGTCGATTTATTATCGAAAACGAGACGCGTTCGATTGCGTCAGAGATTCAAGTAAAGAGGAGAACGGACACGAGTTCGTCTGTAAGCGGCGCGCCGCTGTGCTTAATTATTACGTATCTTATCGCTGGTTGGTGCCCTTTGACAACGGACTGCGGAGAGCCCTCTCCGCGGAAGAGTTGAAAGAAAAACGTTGGTAAACGACCGCCGCATCGGTTCCGCTTTCTAACATTCAAAATGTCGACTACTTCTGTTAATACTACTTACTTACATTTGCCATAATCTTCGTAACTTCTCATACAATCGAACGACTCGCTAATTTCTAGTCGCGTCTCATCTCACTGTATTGTGAGTTCCGCGTGTTTTCAACGTTTTCTCGTCGTACAGATTCACGTCTATCGGTCACTATTTCGACATTATTCTTTCGCCAATATTACATCCGAGTCTCTCTTGTAGTTTCAACGTTTTAGCGACGATACGGTAAAATTGCCTACTCGGCGTTCCTCTCGGATGCCTAAAACGTTTTGCTCGGTGCTTCTTTTTCATACTTCTCGAGACATTTTCCCCGTTCGTTTGACGACTATGAATAACTCACTACTCACTACTCGACAGCCTTCATGTGTTTTTTTTTTCTCCTTTCGCGGCATTTACATACGCGTACCTGTGCGCGCGGTAAAACGGGGAAAAATGGACCACTAAAAAAAATATCGTATCTTTTAAAAATAATTCCCTTTTTTAAGAAAATACGAGTATTTTTTTAATAAATACACGGATCCGTTTTTCAGTTTTTTTTTTTTTTTCGAGTCGACAAGAATTTCCTTTTAAACTTTTTTTTACTCTGAAGAGGACGAAATAAAAATAATTGTATCAATATAAAAGTGAAAAATAACCAATTATTGTTATTATTAATTTATAAAAAATAATAATTGTGATAATTTACTGTTTCACATTTTTTCGTATTCCAATTTTTTTGTCACACTGGTTTTTCATTCGCGAGCTGTTTAATTTGGCGAAATAAAAAACAATTATTAATAAAACTTCATTAGCCAAAGAATCAATGTTTGTGGTGAAAAATATCCGAAAAATAATTTTTTTTTTTTTTCAAATAGTTTTTTTTTTTTGAGACATGTTTTTCGAGAAAATTTGTATAGTGGTCCATTTTGCCCCATCGTCCCCCTGTAGCTACGTAATACGATGTACCTGTCGCGTATACTCGTTCCTCTCGGCGTCGTCAAGCCTCTCCGTATCCATCGACGTGAGAGGAATTTGTCTCGGTCTTCGTTCGCTTCCTCTTCTCTTGATCTTCCGTGCCGAAGCTCGTCTCGTTCTCTTCGTTACGCAAGAATCTCATTTCGGGTATAAACTTGCGGTGATGCATATATACACCCCAATCGCCGGACGTTGAGAAGACCCGATTTGCCTGTCTCGACGAAACTTGTCGGGGAGACCCCGTCGCGGTACTATCAATTCATGAGACGATCCCACGAAGTATCGTATACATCATCACCGTCAGTATTGCGGATTCCTGCAGTACCTGCAGTCTGCTAAAATCCATTTTTCGATATAATATCCCTCTTGAAGAGATTTTTCCCCTAATTTGATGGAAAATAAATAAAAAAAAAACACCGCAGCATCCGTTTTCGGTCCATTTCCCGATGTTTTTCCCGTTGAATAGATTTTTCCGCGATTTACGAAAAAATCCATAAAAACATCGCGGCGATATTGCGCGCCTTTTCCGTTCCTTTGGCTCTCGACGTTCCGCTCGCTTCTTTGTCGCGATGTTTGTATTTCCGCAAGAAAATATTCGATTGTGTGGGAGTTTTCCTAGCGGACTATGAGTGTCTGTATTGCCAGAGATATGGGCGATAGATCAAGCCAAGTCACGCGGTAAAAACGAAGGAATAAGTTGGCCAGTCGCGCACGTTTCTCTAACAAATTGCCCGCCGAGCTGCGAGTGGTTGTGGCGCGTTCGCGTGCACTGTGGGCTCTCCTCGGCGGTAAGAGCCGAGTGGAGATCAAGAGGAAAACGAACGGTGGAGCAACCAGCCGTGAGCCCCGAGACTGGCCGTTGCTTCTCTCGATCCTAACTCAACAAATCACCGGTCGCAAAGAAAGAGAGAGATTAGAGCGCAAGATAAGACTCGGGGAAGAAAATAGCGAGGAATCCTCACCCGCTGCGCGAGAGTCACGTATATATCGTCGGCTCACACTTGCGTATCAATGGACGCTTTATACCTGTAGCTCCGTGTGTATCTATCCCACTGCCAACGAGACTTATACCGTTCACAAATATCTCTCAAGCTGAGAAGAGTTGATGCTGGACCAACGTGCCATGGATCAACATCATTCGTTGATCTTCAGTTTGAGGGAATAAGAGTTATCGACTACACGATACGTATATTACTGCGGATTTTTTTTTTTTTAATGAATCAATCGTTCGAGAATTACTAACATCCATTTTTGGGGAAAAAAAAATGGTAACCACAATAAAATTTGAAAAAAAAAAAAAAAATTCTTCAAAATTTTCGGGAATATACGAAAAAAAAAAAATTACGAACGAATTTTCTTTCGTTTTCGATTACAATCCACAAAAATAAAATGGAACAATGTTGTAATTGCTGCGTCGTGATAAAGAGCCAACGATCAATGTATCGCCCCCGTTGATCCCCATTGCTCCGTTTTGCTTCGGATGGCATTACAATTTTGGAGCAAACGATCCGAAGAAACGTTTGACCCGTCGCTCATTTATCTTTACTCCTAATCGCTCTTTTACGGAGACACTCACACCGGAGTTCGACGAAACGATAGCCAAGGGGTGTGTCTAATTGGTCAGTAGAGATTTCCCGTCTGCGAGATGTAATCTATCGAGCAGCGCTAACGGAACGATCAGTCTGACGATTAGCAGATGTGATCGATACGCGTAATCGTCAAAGGTTCGGACGGCGTACCGTCGTCGGTCGGTCCTTTGCCGCGAATGGGGGGTGTCGACGAAACCTCGACGAATACTATCCCTCGCCGCTTCGAACGTTAATCCCCGAGCAATGGGGCGGATTGATATAATTGACGAGTACAAGGATGACGACTATAACCGCCCACTGGTACCCGCACCGAGTCATATACACGATTGGCGCATCAGGTTGTACGAGACACGAATCTCGCACAGCGGATTCTGGCAGTTGGACCTCGAATTTTGATGTATTCGCGTGCCGCTCGCAGAAACCTCGCGCAATTATCTACCGTACACGATTAATTAGGGTTCGGCGGCGCGGCAATGGTTTCGCGGCGAAGCCTCGGTGTGCGCACGGCGTCTGGACTACGGTCGCGACGTGTACCGTGTATCGTATCCGTAGATCGCGATATCTCCATATTAAATTCCGCAATACCGATACGATAAAATCGATATACAGGTGCGTCCAGACTTAATAATCGTCGAATTTCGAAATCGAATTACATTCGTTCGACTTTCGGAGTTATTTTTGGGTAATTTTCGAAAATCATAATTCTTGTCGAATAACTATGAATTTTAACTAATATCTTTATTTATACGCGACGAAAATGATACGAGATAAAAAATTTGAAAATTTCGAAATGCAAAAATTTGAATTTTCCGAAATTTCGATCGATCGAAAAAAATCGAAAAAATCGATATTTACTTGAGAAAAACAACGAAATTCATTGCTCATTCATTTTTTTTTTTTTTTTTTCGATTTTCATAAAACCGGTTTCCGCGTAAAATAAATCGCGGTTCGCTCGCGCTGACGCGATTGGACATCGAACGATCCTCGTGAAATAAAATTTCGCTGCGACTACATAGTATCACAGTATTGCAATTCCCGCAATAATTAAAAAATGATGATATATCGCACGAGATGATTCGAGGATCAAAGGTGGTTATTTAAAACTCATCTTATCGTCGAGATATATGTATATAAAGAGAAGCCTTCTCTTCTCTCGTTAGCGACTCGAAGCCTTGAAATGATCGTTAAAGCCTCAAATTAGTCGATCTCGTTATAAATGTACATATACTACACTTTTATTTTGACTCTTTGCTCGTTTTCGTCCCGAGGCCACGGGATGTTCTTGAAAGGTTTCACGCGGGTAGCAATATCGCCGCGTATAACTATAACTTATCCGCGTATGACGCGCTATAGATTGCGGAGCTATAAAACCGTAAGGCGACGAGAGTTTCGTCGAGGGCGACGCGCTCTTCGTACCTAAACCGATAAACGTACGCATGGGTGGCATGAATGCGACTTTTGTCTTGAGAACAGCCTAAGAGACGATCTGGTCGAAAAAATCGCTCCCTCGGGAGGGCGAACACCCCGACGTTCGTGTTCACCGGACGCTCCGTCGGCGCTCTCTCTTTCTTATCGTCTCTCGTAGCTTTCGAGCGGAAGGAAAACGCTGTAGAAGTTAAGAGAAGAGAAAACGACTCGACTATATAGTATAGAGAAGTTCCACACGAGCTCATTGCCTCTCTTCGCTCTCTCCGCTCTCCCGGCGCCGTCCCTTATGACGACGTTGGGCTCCATTTGTCTCTGACCGGAACAGCGCAGAGTGCAAGTCGGGAAGTACGTACGAAATCCAGAATTGAACGAGCGAAAGAAGAGAGAGGGAGAGAGAGAGAGAGAGAGAAAGGAGCAACGAGCTGTGGGATCCAGATGACTCGGTCTTGGAAAACCACTGCACATAGCTAACCATAGTACACGAGTCGCGAACATATATATAGATATATCTATATATGCGGCATTAATACGGCATTAACGGGTAGTCGCTGGCACTCTTGTTAAAGAAGAGATATGTATATCCATTTGCTCCGAAAATTTATTTTGTTCCTTGAAATAATAATAATTTAATAAATTATTACGAATTTCTTTTTGCGGCTCCATTTGCTCCGAAAATTAACTTTGGTCCTTGAAATAATAATAATTTAATAAATCATTACGAATTTCTTTTTGCGGCTCCATTTGCTCCAAAAATTAATTTTGTTCCTTGAAATAATAATAATTTAATAAATTATTACGAATTTCTTTTTGCGGCTCCATTTGCTCCGAAAATTAACTTTGTTCCTTGAAATAATAATAATTTAATAAATTATTACGAATTTCTTTTTGCGGCTCCATTTGCTCCAAAAATTAATTTTGTTCCTTGAAATAATAATAATTTAATTAATTATTACGAATTTCTTTTTTCGGCTCCATTTGCTTCGAAAATTAATTTTGTTCCTTAAAATAATAATAATTTAATAAATCATTACGAATTTTTTTTTTTTGGTTCCAAAATTTTTTTTGTTTTAATAAAAAAAAAAAAAATGTCTGGCCTCCGTTTGCCGAAAGTTTCGGCGATAAAAATTGATGAATAGAGTCATAGATCGCATTCGAGTATTTCTCGATCGTTCTTTGCTCACTGATTAAAGTTTTACGCTTAAATGGGTCACTGCAGCTTCTCGATGAATGATGCACTGGTAATTAAGGCGCCTTATTAGCGACAATGAATGAGTAAAGGTAATATCAACTTTTCAACGACTTTATTTCTATTTGAAAAAGCTGTAGGGCTTTGCGAACGAATTTTTACGCGAGTCAATGATATTACGCATACGTTGCGAATTCAATCGTAAAACGACTCGGCACTCGAAAAGTTGGGCTCTGGAGACGAGGATTTTCGTATTTTATACGAAACGTTGGCTGTTACTTCTCTCAGAGAAACCGGAAACTCGCGGGTTAAAAATGTTGGGCGGAGGAAAAATCCGCGGAAAACAGTTCGCTAACGAATCCAATTTACTTTGAGGCCGGAGGCGCCACGGTGTTTTCTCAAAGGTTCGCGCTTCTAGCCGCAAGTAATGCGTGTGTAGTGCAACGGGGTTCAACGAGAGAAAACTGCTCCGAGTTACCAACGTATAAACCAGTAACGTTTTATACTGTATAATACCAGCTGTACGCTTTAGTTTCGCATCTTTTCCGTAAAGGCTTTCTTTTCCTTCTCGTTATTATCTTGCCGCGTCGACGTACAAACGAAAACAGCGTCCGCGGATTAGTCGACAAACTCGCGTTATGATTAAAGGTATTCTGGTCCAATGGTATTACAAAAAAAAAAAAATAATTAAATTTGTAGATCTATTCCTCATTGTGTTTTTAAGGTGTTTCACGAAAAAAAAAAAATTAATAATTTTTCCGATCACTATAAATGATTTTTTCACTATAATAAAAATCGAAATTCCTTCGATATTTCCGCGCTATTTACCGACCGAGTTGTCGAATCACCAACGAACTTCATTCAGCTACGTACGGTCTTCGAAATCATAAAAAAAAAGTTACGGAAAAAAAAAAATTCCCGTCACTATAAATGATTTTTTCACTATAATAAAAATCGAAATGCCTTCGATATTTCCGCGCTATTTACCGACCGAGTTGTCGAATCAACAACGAACTTCATTCAGCTACGTACGGTCTTCGAAATCATAAAAAAAAAGTTACGAAAAAAAAAAAAAAAAAAAATTAGTCCCCGCGAAGCGAATTTTAATTATTATTCGCGTTGCGAAATTCTCGACACCGAAAGCGTGATGCAAATTTAAATTCTCGCTGTAATTTTTTTTGTTTGTTTTTTTTATCGCGTTCCCGTCGTCTTGGGAATATCCAAGGCAAACACGTAGTACCTAAATTGTTTATATATATATATATATATAAATATATATATATAGCGCGGAAATGTGGGTACAGCGTACCACGGGGCACACAGGTTACCCGTAGAGCTACCGCTGTTCTCTTTATATGCAGGGAGCTTTATCAGTAATTCAGTGAACACGTGAAGTATTAAAGTACGATAGCCAGCAGGTGGGTCCGATAAATAACTTGTCGTCTCGATATTTGCCGCGGCACTCTCGAGCGGTGTGCATATCGAAGTTTCGCGGGAGGCTGCGTGCCGAGAATTCATCTCGTTGGATTGCACGCGACGACTAACTCGCAAAGCTTATACCACAGCCTATGGATTAAAGTCCGCGATACCACGGCGATGTGTACTCTCCGCTCGTATGCGCGAGTGTTGCATCGCTGTTTCGCGTTCATTAGCAATAAGAGAGGAAAATCTCATGCGAGACTAAGATTCACCTGTTGTTAAGATACACACGACGGCCCGCGGGGGGATTTAGTGTCTACAGCACTTATAGACATTGAACAATGTTTTCCAATTGCTAAAGCCAGCGGTAGACTTCCCTTTGAGCAGCGAGAGCTCTTTGAATTCTCTCGCAGAACCAATGAGAATTTCAGAGTCGTCGGCCGAAGGAAGCCGCACTATAAACTCACAGATATCCTCCCCCGTTCTCTTCGTATGGTGAATACCGCTGAAGCATCCCGTAATTGCGTTCGATTAAAGCCCACAGACATCGCTGCGGAAAGATATCGCTGTAGAGGCTTTACGGCGAGAGGTGAAATACTGCGGTTCGTAATAAAAAATATCTTTTTTTTTTTTTTTTTTCGAAGCTTCGAAGACGTTGAGGGAAAATGTTGACTTTTACTGTGATTATTTATTAATTGCTTCGAATCTGAGAAAATTTCTTCTCGGAAGAATTTGCGGTCTTAAAAATTAAATAAAAATCGATTTTCTTAAAAATTACCTTAACTAAATAATTAAATTAATAAAATAAAAATTATTAAAAAAATTAATTTACAAGTAAATTAAATTAGGAGAAAAAAAACTTAATTAAAAAAAAAATAATTAAGATAACCTTAAAAATTAAATAATAAAAATCTATATTTCGTGACGCGGATAAACTCCGAATTATCTTAGCTTCTCGGTATTGTTGTATTACGATGAAATCTCGTGAGATCTTCGCAACGACAGTACGCATATCGCGTACACGTCGTACGTCGAAACGTGAAACAATTGTGTTTACAGAGAAATTCAAGACAGTTTGCGCGCAGTGCAAACATCGTTAAAATCCGATGTCAAACAGAGAAGATCCTCTCTCGCTACTTGGTCCATTTTGTGTGTTGTATACCCCGAAGTATTGTGCAAATATATTTTGCGTGACGCAGAGCCGAGGATAATCGGATAGTCGACAAATTGTTCGAAAATTTGAAACTCGAAATCTCTTCTCGCGTATATTCAGACTGATGTAATCATTAACTATGACGAAAATTTTTGCTGGTCGGATCGAAAAAAAATGAGAAATTAATAATTCATAAAATAAATCTAAAAAAAAAAACAAAAAAAAAAATGCACAAATTTTGTGTTGAATTTCGATTCCCGAAATTTCTTAAATAAAGATCGCGATTTGTTTAAACAAAAAAACAATTAATCTTTTATTTTCAATTTTCCGTTAAAAAAATCGTCGCAAATTGTCGTACGATGACTTTGACCGCAGTAATCGAAAAAAAAGGGTTAACCGCAGCAGTGACTAATAATTCGCGCGTCTGTGTATTTGCGGACGTATACTCGTTACGCGATGATGCCGCAACTCGCGCTTGAATAGGCCTCCGTCTCGGCCTCCGAAGCCCGAGGAAGAAAGTCGACGAACGCGATAACGCGCATCGTGCGAGTAAGCGAGCGAAGAAATTCTCTCGCGCGCGCGACGAGAGACCCCGAGAGATCGCTCTGCGGCGATTCCTCGTGTCTCCTCCGGCGAGGCGGTCCAGACGCGCCGAGCTTCGCAATGAATCACGCGCGCCGCGGCGACCCAGCGCTCTCTCTCTCTCTGTCTCTTTTCTTCTCTCCCCTTCGCTCGTTCTTCTTTTACTCCGTTTCTCATACACGAGATCCTCAACTCGCGTTTTCTCGGCGCAAAGAGTGCAACGTAACGTTTACGTGTGTTATACGCGGACTTCGCGCCTCGCAGTCTCGTCAGAGCAGACGGCGCGGCGTGCTGCGTCCCGCGCGGATCCCCCGTCGCGTTCGTCATTCCTCCGAGAGTCGAGAGAATCTCAATCGGCTCTCTCTCGGTACATCGTTGCAACGTGCATGCAGCGGAATAGCCAGCCGCAGCCTCCACTCCTTCCCGCCTCTTGGGCGCTTCGCGTTCTCTAACCGTCTTTGGCGAACGATGCAATTCAGTGTCTCTGATGTCCCGAGTCACGCACTTTCCAATTAGCTCGTCGGCTGACCTACGGATGACTCGTTCCACGCTTCAGAGAATTTCTCTGCTGTACGGACTCATTAATATCGCATTTGATTTACAGCTTCCGATCTCACGATTCATTTTCCTTACATAGATTTTTTTTAACTCGAGAAAACTAAGAAATTTATTTTACTGATTGTTTTTTAACGACCGAATTTTTCGGTTCATCGTATTTGGAAATTTCACTTCATTCACATGCAAAATAAATAATAATATCATTCTTATTATTATTAATAATAAATATATACATTTTTTCTATTTTTATTTATTTTTATTTATTTTTTAGTATATAATGATAATAATAATAATATTCAATAAATTATTGAAATTAATTAAGATCTGACAATTTTTTTTTAATTAACGACGAAAAATCGATTTTAATCGAAAAAATTTTTGGTTTCTCATTAAATCAAAGATTACGAATTTTTTTTTCTTCTCGCGACTTTTCATGCGAAGTAAATAATATTCCCACATTATAACGTAGACGAAATAAAAAGAATGGAAGTAAGAGAAGAAGCCGGACGCTGACAGGACAAAGCCCCATGGAATTCGAGAGACGGTCTCGCGGCGGAAGGGTTGGGGGGAGGGGGCGGGGGAGGGAAGGGGGAGGTTTAGGGTTGGAGAGATTGCGGGTTCGTCCGTCCCTTCAATATAAACGCGCCGCGGTCGTCCCAATTAAAAAAAATAAAAAGCGCAGCTTCTCTCTCCTGCGCATGCGCGCGCGCGTTTTTCATTATTTCACTCAGAGAGAACGAATGAGATTGCGTACGAGACGATTTCTTCTTCTCGGTACCACAGTCTTTGGGGATAAGCTTCGCAGGTCAGATTTCCACGAGTCCGGTGGGGAGGGAAGGGGAGACGAGGGGATTCTTTACCCCGTTAGCACACCGCTGCGCCGCGCGCGAGGCTAACGACGAGATGCGCTTTCGCCGCGGGGCCCATAGCGCGCACAGAGCTATATTCCCCGATTGAAACTCCGAAGAGAATGAAAAACCCAACGGGTTTAACGTCTCTAACGTCTCTATCTTCGAGTACAAATCTTGTCGGCACGACGCGAGAGATGGAAAACGAGCGCGAGCTCTCGGGGTATTTCATTGTATTTACCGCTCCGTTCAACCCCCACCGACAAACTACCCGTAGGATATATTATAATGAACCGCAGTCCCGGGACAGCGAACGCGCGCAACGAGCGATAATCTCGATCTCGCGGTATACGCATTATTATCCCATTATTCTTCGGCGCAAGAACGCTCAGCGAAAAAAAATATATATATGTATATAAATGTTGTAAACAGTCAAAGTCTTAAGGGGGAGTAACTGAACCCGCGGCACGTTAACTCCATCACTCGCAGAGTTGATGATTCGAACCCTCGCGGGTTTATTTATATTTAAAAAAATTTAAAAAAATTTAAAAAGTGAGAAACGTCGGCCTTTTGACTGATTACAGGGCCCTCAGGGCGACCCGTTTACTTTGTCGGTTCGATCGGTTGTTTTAAGGCTCAATTTCCTCGAGAGTGTTGCAAAGTTTGTGTGTAAATCGCCAATAGCGCCGTCTTGATGACTCAATACCCGATTTTTTTTTTTTTTTTTTTTTTCGATTGGTATTTTGTTACAGAAAATTATTTTATCGTCTATGATGAATTAATGTTTTTTTACAAAGTTTTTTTTTTTTTTTTCCAAATCGCCGATAATGCCGGAGGCTCGATAGACATTTTTTTTTTATCGATCTTTCTACGATTTTTTTTTATACGATTAATTGATATCGCGAAAAGAATTCGTGGGTGTAAACATTAACGAAGCGAATCTTTTCGGTTCACAGAACTGTTTGTTTAATTTGGATCGCCGCGAAAGCTATAATCGATGAGCGATGACGTGCGCGCGGTGTATATTATGTAATGTAGAGATACGAATGTTTGTATATAGAGAGAAAGACATTAAAGAGAAATATCTACAGTTTGGATAGCCGGACAAGAAGATCGGTTACGGCGGTCAATCCTCACGATCGCACGTCCCCGCTATTTATTCGTCACCCTTAATCTTGTCTCGTAATCTCGCCGACAGCGAGATGCCGCACTGGTCACTCGGTGCCCTCGTTGGTATTATATATTATATACGTAGTACGTGGATTCGTGATGACCGTCGTATCCAGTTACCCGAAAAATCCAAAAGTCAAGGGGATCGAGAAAACGATAGAGTGTCGGGAGATTCAAGAACGACCGCCTCCCGCGATCCCCATCTACGGAAAAGATTTATATTATGTATCCTTCCGCTGCAAGTGGTCGACGCGCGAGTGTTCGATGGGATAAGTTACGAACTCAACGATTAAATGGCACCGTTATTGGCCGCTTAACGATCATCGAAATATCCCAAAAAAATAAAAAATAAATCGATAAAAAAGCAATTTTTACCGAAGAAATTGCTAAAAATTAATAAAAAAAAATTTACCAAAAAAACAAAATAATTCGATAAAAAAGCTATTTTTACCGAAGAAATTGATAAAAATTAATAAAAAAAATTTACCAAAAAAATAAAATAATTCGATAAAAAAGCTATTTTTACCGAAGAAATTGATAAAAATTAATAAAAAAAAAAATTGCCAAAAAAACGCGGAAATGACTTCAACTTCGATCGATAAATCGATTTAACGAGCTCCGTATAAATAAAACGTAAATAAATCGGAAAAACAACGGCTTTGTGAGAAGTTTTTCTCATTTTTCGAATCTCTGTGATTTATGGATACAGAAGAAACACTAAAAATAAAGAGAAATGTACACATCGCTCCTTTATCAATTTCCGTTAGAGGCGAAGTTTCCTCTATGAGAAAGTCGACAAATGGCCGACTATTTTTTCTCATAATAAAAACTCTGTGAGAAATGAAATTTAGCGAGGAAACGATATGATTTTTTTTTTTATTTACGGAATTTTTTGATATGCTGAAAATGATGAATAATTGAGATCCGTAAGCGGAAATAATCTTTGACAATGTTTCACCGCGGCATGAATAAAAATCGGGTAATTTTTTCTTTTTTTCGATAATTTTCGATTTTTTTTCGATATTCGAAAAAATTCGAAAAAAAAAAATTGATATTCGATAAACAAAAAAAACTTTGCGAATTATGCGGTCTCTGCGAACAAAAGATGATATTGTACTCGAGATTAAGCGGATTTTTTTCGAGTGCCAATAGCTGTGATCCAAAATCTTACGTTTTCAAGAATAATAAGCGGCACGGTAGCCGCGTTGTTTTTACGGGCGCAGTAGGCATAATCTTGAGCTCTCAGTGTTCCATCGCCGCGACACCGCCGTCACCACCAGCGGCGCTGAGTATTAGTATTATCCGATGATCCTTTCGGAGGTTATAGTTCCCGAAAGAGGATAAAAAAAATGAGAAAAAGAAAAATCTCTACCATCAACGTTAAGAGGATAAGAGACTGCGGTTTCAAACGACCCGACCAATTTCTCGGTCCTTTAACGATCTCCGGAGCCTCTCGTCTCCATTTTCTTTTTTTTATTTTTTTTTTCGTATCCGTTGTCGCTTCTTCCTTCCCGTATATTCCCATAGAGAGTCGACGTAACTAACTATAATCCTTGCGTCTCGCTATACCCCGTCTGCACTCCAAATGACTCCACCGACGTCGTCATTTGGCTCGATGGCCGCCCTGCGCGCCTCGACGCCGAGAGGCTTTACAGGGCTAATCGTCGAATCCCCGATACACATAGGCGCACTTACAGCACTATAGAATCCCATATATCGTATTTCAAGACACATATCTCAAACAATTAACCTTCTAACATTATTATACTACACGTCCTTAAATTTCTCGGGAGTCGAAACATCGAGAAAAAAAAAAAAAATGAAACAAAAACACAGTCATCCGCACTTGAAAAAAAAGTTTCGTAACTCCGTCTCGTCTACTCGGAGTTTTTTCTCATTCCGACATTTACTTCGCGTTTTTTTTTTTTTTTTTTTTTTTTTTCACTCGGTGCTTTAGCTCGTAGTTTTTATTTTTCGACTACCTGAAGCACTCGGGGGTTCGACACTTGAGTGCAGACCCTGCGAGTCGTAGAAGAAGTACTTGTGTTGCTCTTGCGCTCGAGTCGCGTCGTTGCCGTTTGTATCCCCCTTTCCTCTCTGTAATACACCGTAAGAGGAACTCATGCATCTCTTCTTCTCGTGAGAAAACGACTCGAAAGTCACTCGCATCTCTCGCGCCCGTCGTTCCATTATACTTACCTACAGTATAAACTTACATCGCCTTTATAGACGGCAACACAGACGATCGGATGTGCCGTTGCTGCGGATGCTGCGGCTGCTGCTGCTGCTCCATCTTTGCTTGGACTCCGTTTCTCGGGTCTACAGTGCAGTCTTATAACCTTCTCGTATGTTTATAGTCGAAATTTTTCTTATACGAGTATTAAGGCGAACGGGAACGTCGGGAACGTGGGGGCTGTATAGACGAGGAGAAGATGACGCGCGGTGTGTTCATCGTGTGTAGAAATTTCAAACGTGTATATTCCGCGCGCATAGGACGGGCGCGCGAAGGGGCAAAGGTTAACACACTCGACGAGGCAATTCCACTCGATACACGCGGGTTATTTACTCTTCCTGTGTATTTCTATTTTACTCGTATACATTGTACGCACACCGTGACACAGGTGCGTTACACATCGGCACCGGAGACGCGTGAAAAACATTACGAAAATAATGCAAAAAAAATTATGAAAAATTTTATCCCTCGTAAATATTAGGTAAATTGATTTTTTTTTATTTCATGAAAAAAAAAAAAAAAATTCGATGTTTCAGTTCGAAATTCTAATTTTTATTATTTAATTTTCGTTTCAATCGAAATAACTCCGAATTTCGCGAAAAAAAATTTTTTTGCGTCTTCGTAAAAAAAAATTCGGTACGGAATAAATAAACATACGAAAACCGGAAGAAAAAAAAAAAATGAATAGAAAATTCGACGTTCCAAAAAAAAAAAATGAAAAATATCAAATGTTCCATTAAAAAATTCCCGCGACGTAATTATCTCTCCGAATCAGTAAAACATCGCGACAGAGAAAAGCATCAAAGGTCATTGAGACACCTGCGCGTACGATTAACGAGTGAAACCATTACCCGCGCCAAATGCACAGGTAGAGTCCCGTCCCGGGATCATAGAATGATGGTAACGCGAGAAGCTCGATCAGCAAGGGTCGCAAGGGCTCCACTCGTACCGCACAAGAGCAAAGAGAGTCGTTCGGCCCGTTGCTAGTCTCTCGCTGCTTCGCGCAACTTCGCCATACAAACGATCGCGAGAGTACCTTACGAGTGTCGAAGCTTTTATACCGCGCATTACCCCAACCTATATATCTATATATATATATATGTATACATACCTCGTATGTACCTTTAAACGACCGCTATATCGCTATAACTTTTTGAATTTCGCCAACGACCGAACGAACGGATCTGTCGAGTGCAAAGCACACAACGTTCGCGTTGTCGTCGTGTACCCATCGTACTATAATGCACTGACCGCCCCGTAGTGTTGAAGTACGTAATAGTGTAGTGTATACACCTCCTGTGCGCCTCGAAAGCTTTCTGTCTATAACTACATATACATGTATATAATATACATATATGTATATATATATATAGTATATATTGTCGAGAGAAACGTCAGCGTTTTCATTGCTCGCAACCTCATCGCGCCGGCCAACGCGCGCTGATGCGCATGCGCGCGCGTTCGATCCTCGAAACGTTCAGAGTCCCCATCACGCAATGCAATCGAATGCGGACTTTGGATAAACGCGCGGGTCATTCGTAGATATAGATATAAAGTTATGTACCAACTGCGAAGGATTTCTCTTCCGAGCGACAAATCGAAAAATCTTTCAGCTCCTTCGGAGGTTATGTGTTTTTGATGAGAATACAAGCAATAACACAGGTGCTTGCAGTATCGGGATACCTATCTATCGATGTATTGGACATATATATACGCACACGATAGCGTCACAATATACACAGAGGTTATACTGAACGAAAAGTCGACGAGACCACGCAATATCATCTTCGTCGTTCTTGTCTTTTGATCTTTGTCCAGAAGAAAAATTTACGACGATCATAAAGGCCGCGGCGCTCTAACACAGCGCCGGACACTATATTCTCCTTTACTTCGAGAGGCAGCGAATCTTCGACCCACAATGAGACATCGAAAGCGAATACAAAAATCGTTTTTTGTCGAAAAAAACGAAAAAAAAAAAAAAAAAAAAGTTCTAACTCTCTTCGAACTTTATAGAGATCGAAGCTTATGGGTTATTATAGGTTTTTTACGGGATTTCCGAAATAAATGTCGACAATGAATTTTCCTGTCGCATTTAAAAAAAAAGTAGAATTCCCCTTTTTTTTCTCAATTTTGATAAATTTCGACTTGAAAAAAAAAAAAAAAAAAAAATGTATTCGATGTGAAATTAAATGAATAAATAATAATAAAAATATAATTTATGTAATTTTTTTTTACCGGAAACAACTTGCGCCCTGGAATTTTTTTTTATATTTAGTGTTTGAAATTTCGTCTGCAATTGCTAAAAAAAAAAAATCCAACCAACTTTTCTCGATGTAAAATATCGACAAAAGTCGAGTCGCCGAACGCGGGCAATTATCGTTATTGCAACGTGTTCTCGTGCACTCGAAAATTTCAGAAAGTAGACTATTGTATCCATAGAGCTCTCGGGAATGGAGCCGGAAGCTGTACTCGGCGTATGTTGCTGCGACAAAGCAGTAAACATTGTGTAATATCAATGATAGCTAATATTGTAACAGCATCCCGGAAAATCCCAGCGGGACAGATAACTCGAAGTTTCAAAGCAGCCACGTCGGTGTGAGACTAAAAGGGTCCGAATGGAAAAGCGATCTCGAGAGAGTTGCATATGAAACTTTCGTTCTGTGTAATACGGAGAAAGAGGAGATAGAGGTCGAGAAACTCTGTTGCGCAATGATCGATTTAACGTTCTCGGATTTTGTCTGTGTATATAAATGTATATCTATACATACACGTTGGGGTTTTAACCCGAAAAAAAAAAAAAAAAAAAAAAAAAAAAAAGATCGAGAACTATCGCGGCTAAAGTTGTTACGGCTATTTATCAGAACGGAGAAGTTCAATGCTTTCGTAGTATATATACATAGTTCGGTATTTACACGTGCGAAGAACGAGCGTCGGGTTAGAGTTCTTGAAATCGCGGGGTTACAGTCGTGAGTTATACATACACGAGTACAAAGGAATCCGTACTGTCTTTCGAACGTTTATTTGGATGGCTAATTCAATAACCCCGAGGAATTCGCACAGCGAGAGTGGTTAGTGCTGTTCGCGTTTCTAAGCAGCGTGAGAGCCTCTCGCGCTTTGACGAAAAGTTCGTTCTATTGGCGAAACTATTTTTATCTATCATTCATGTTGGGTGGAGACTTGAATTCACCGTCTACAATTATTAAAAAAAAAAATCCATAATTTAGTTTATTCGAAAAAAAAAAAAAAATTCGGTACTTTAGTTTATTCGAAAAAAAAAAAAAATTCGGTACTTTAGTTTATTCGAAAAAAAAAAAAAAAAAAATGGAAAATACTTTTTTCAAAAATTGATGAATATCATCGCCTCACCTTCGCTAAAATGGCCGACAATTTTATTTCGATAATATTTCGAATATTTATAGAATCGCTATACATATATTCCTCGAGAGTCTAATAAAGAGAGAAGAGGATATTGAATAGTCGGCGCCGCCGTTGCCGACGACAAAATTCCACGAGTCATTGCACTTCGTAACAATCCTTACTATATATACACACAGATACATAGACATTCTACAGTAGAAGGCGTCGCTCTTTTATACGATACAATACCAAATAGAAAAAAAAAAAAAAGTCTCATCTCTGTTAGAGTTAGCGAAGCATTACTGCCCCATCACCATACCATTACCCTCCCACCTTGCGGTCTCCGGCGTGCAACGCATACGAGTCTCCCATATACCGTAGCGAATCTTCCAGCGCGTTCTCGTTCCAAATTTATTTATATATTTTTTGGTTCTTCATCGTCATCTCACCGTCGCGTTTCACCGTTCAAAACCCCGTGAGCTATAGCTATGGCGCGATATACGTGGAAGTCGCGTATTGGCGGCCATCGCGCGAGATGACCCGTTGGTTTCTCCGAAAAACCTCGCGGAAACGAAGATTATGGTTGACGATTAATAGAGTCGCGATTCCGCGTCGGCGATCGCGATCCTGTTGCAGACCGGCGTCGTGGTTCTCGGCGGTCGTATAACGAGATGGATTATTCCGCGTTCCTCGGTACTGCAGCCTCCGCAACACAGTCTCCGGCGCGTTGCATTATCTGTGTTGGTTGCCGGTCGCTGTTACCGACTCCCCTATCGCCCAATCTCTCGTATACACAACTTTGCATTATGTGTAACAACCCCCGACTCTCAGGGAGCATCGTGTATCCGAACCTTCGCGGAGTATAGTTACCGCAGAGCTTTGTAGTTAACAATGGAAGGTACAGTGAACTCTCGAGATTTCGGGGTTTAACGGGAAGAACGTCTTCTTCATGGATAATCCAAAATCATTTTTGCATCATTTCATTTCCCGAAAAAAAAAAAAAAAAATTACCGATCCTTAAAAACAATAGCAAAAAAGTGAAAAAAAATCTTTATGAAACGATTTTAAAAAAATTCGATAAAATCGGTCGATCGATTTTTCGTCGATTTTTCGATTATTGTTTTCAAATTTTTTTTTTTTCACGCGCGTCATGGAAGAAGTAATAAAAACGTAATGACGACTAACAATAGCAAAAAAGTGAAAAAAAAAAATCTTTACGAAACGATTTTTAAAAAATTCGATAAAATCGGTCGATCGATTTTTCGTCGATTTTTCGATTATTGTTTTCAATTTTTTTTTTTCACGCGCGTCATGGAAGAAGTAATAAAAACGTAATGACGACTAACCCGCTGTCCGATTGGACGATTTCGGTGGTTAATCGAAGTTTCACTGTACGCAGATCTCGAGCCGAATAAGAGATGACATATAGGAGCGAATAGAGCAGTATGCGTTCGATTAAATGGAAATACCGAGACGCGTGTCTCGGCCAGTTGGCTTGGCTAATGGCGTTCTCTCCCCTGTGCGTTCCTCATTGATATTCAACTTTTTTCTACTCTTCGCCTCTCCCGATCATCGATGCACCGATCGATTCGCCCAGCAAGCGTAGCTAATCTGTTGCGGAATATGTTGCACTCAACTCGTCTTTAATGCTTTTATATACTATATATATACATGTATATATATATATCGATAGAATATACATATATAAAAAAAAAAGATATATATATATCTATATATATAGGAATTCAACGATTACGATGCGGTCGACCTCGAGAGATATTCAACGTCGCGACAGGGCGAAAATATAATATATATATATGTATATATGTAGTGTATGTAGTGTAGGAAACATCGCACAGCCGCGTTTGCCTGTTTAATACAACGTGTCCAAACCATATCGCCGAGCGCCGATCCGACGCTGAGTAAGAAGGATCGGGACACGGCAAGCGAAATGCTATTCCGACAGCAGACACAGGCAGGATGTTCCATGACCCAATTATTTAACGAATAAAACGACGATAGCGATACCGCGGATAGCTTCGTAATATCAATATATATAGTATACATGTGTATATGTAGAGCGAATCGTCCAATCCTGTCGTCGACAGACGAATACTGAGATGACTTGGAAATAAGCTTGACGGCTGCAAACAGCCCGGAAGCTCCGGTTATGTTGAAATTATATCGATATCAAACGTGTTCGAGACACGATGACGAAGACGCGCGTGAATAACTTTCGCTACACGTTACTATTATTAATAGGTTACTTAGCGGTAAAAAAATCGATTTTTTTTTTTTTTTTTTTTTTTTTTCGGAAATTATAGATAGGAATTTTTTTTTTATTATTTATTGAGAGTCTTGGAAAAAAATATTGTGAATGAATATCGATGAATATTGGTATCGATTTTCGATTTTTCTTAATTACGTAATAATGGGAGAATTTTTTTTACGTATTTTTCTCGGCTTCAGATTGAATTCTGGAAAAGATATTATTATTATTATTATTCGAAGTTTACGAAATTATTGTAATTGTTACAAAAAAATCGGCGACCATCGGCGACCATCGCCGAATCGTTAGTGTCAGATTTTGAGATGTAATAAAAATTTTTTTTTTATTCCGTGTTTAATCGAAGCGTTATATTCGTCACTTCGTAACTCTACGCCGGTTAATTTTGGTACAGCATATCGCGTAGATAACACGCGTTTTAACGCAAACTCAGCGTGAATGAAACTTTAATCAAAATAACTAATTTTCTCGTTTAACCATTACAACGGTCACCGGGTCGGACGGCCGTGACTTTGATTGTAATTATCAACTTTTTATTCTCGCAAAACAAAACAAACGCGTATTACTGAAACGCGATACGTCTAAATATAGTTCCGTCGAATGTCAAAGGGTTAATTTTTTTATACTCCAAATCCAAAAAACAAATTACGATGTAAATTAATTTGAAATTTTCAAAAATGATTAATAATCATAATAATAATTTTTTTTAATAAAAATTATTAATTCCCTCGATTTTTCATTCTAAAGAATTAATTCGCGTGTTTTTTTTTTTTTAATACGATATCTTTTTTTTTTACTTCAAATACATCGAATTCACTGTTGCGGAACCGATCCAATTTTTTTTTCCGAATCCGTCTATACATGGAAAAAATTTAAATTAAAACGACTCACATATTCATATCGCGCGCTGTGAAATTGGTCGGTTTACACGCGCGAAAAAGAGGAAAAAAGTCCGCGAGACTAATCGCCATAATAGTCCCTGCAGTACGGAGGAATGAACGAAGCTACAAAAGTTTCGAGGCATTTAACTACGCTGCGAGAAATCGCTGAGAAGCCACTCTCACTCTCCCTTTTTTCTTTCTCCGCGGTGCGAGAGCCCATTATAAAAAAAAAGCATCGACGACGACGAACGATGGTGTTGCGCGGCCAGCGGCAGTAGGAACTTCGTATCAAACCGGGTGGTCCTCCACTTTATGTAGTTTATACGGTTACTGACGTACAAAACCGGCACATTCACCGACCCATACGCCTCCGTTTGTATATTACGCCTATATATGTTATGTTTAGTAACCCTGAATGAGATAAGCACTGGCCGCGAGAGTCTCGAAACTCGCGTGTGCGGAACCGTCGATTTTTTGACTGACGAAATTCTTCAACGAGAACGTCACGTACGCCTTACTCGGGCGTATAAAACTCGTGCAATTTATATTCGAGAATTTAATATTCTCAAAATTTTAATACTTCGTAATGTAAAAAAAAAAAAAAAAAAAAAAAATTGCAAATTTTATTAATTTTTTTCAACATGCGTATAAAACTCGTGTACTTTATACGCGAAAACTTAATATTCTCGAAATTTTAATATTTTCGAAAAAAAAAAAAAAAAAAAAATGGGTATAATTATTTTTTTTTTATTATTACGTTTTATGTTTGTTCATTCACCGATTGAGTGTTTTCATTCATTAACGTTCGTGAAACATAATATAATACGCGTAGTAGAGATTGAAGTGGCGCTCAGCGCGTGGGCCAACGGCGATACTGTCCGCGCGCGTCGTGACTAGTGTCCGTTCTGATAAGAAAAAAAAAAAAAAAAAACGAACCAGCGTTTCCCGGATGTTCGAAGATAGTATCTCCCATCCCCCGCATTTCCTCGTATCCTTAATTGGACCAAAGTACGCATAGCTCTCGCTACATTCCCTATAAAGCATCGATGGTTTTTTCTCTTCTATTGCTCCATCGATCGCGGGCTATTATATTCGGAATGAAAAAGATTTTTTTTTAAATTTCTCCGTTTCGACTCGATCCATCGAGGAATTTTCGAAAAACCACCCCTTCGCTGTTAAAACAAACAAACGTATATTTCATTTCCGGTAAAAGTCGGGACATCCATTGTTTATTCGTTCGTTTATTTTTTCAAGGAAAATCCACTCGTCCTATTATTTTTTTTTCGTTTCTGACACATAATCATAGAAATTCCTCGTATGCAGTAAAATACTTAAAAAAAAAAAAAAAAAAAACCCCGTTTTTTCCAAAACTAAATGCCGATTCCCGGTTTCACAGTCTGTTAAAAAAAAAGAGACTTATGGGTTCATGAAATTCAAACAAAACCATTTTTACGTACATCTCGACTTTGCCAACTCGTTTGCAACGTCGATGCCAGTGGTACTTGCGTGTCGAGGCGCATTGGGGTAAAAGAGATCTCCGGCGAGAATGCGAATGGGGTTCGAGAGTTTACGGTGCGACAACTGCAATCTCACGGCTCGTATAGTCCGACTCTCTCGCCGGCGCGTCCAGCGAGGCATTTAGAAGCCGACGAACTTATATATACAAGAGACCGAGGCGCGGGTGCATTCGCAGAGACATATACATTCGGTTTCTCCGACATCGAAAAATCCGCATTTATTCCACAGATTTTTTTTTTTTTTTTGGGTAAAGGCTGTCGCGATAAATCGAAGGTCGGTAAAAAAGAAGCCGTAAGAACTAAAAAAAAAAAAAAAAAAAAAAAAAAAATGGAGCGTATAGGTGGTTTCGGTGGAGTCTCGTAGAGAATTGGAAGCGTGGTGTGGATATTGAGCCCGCGGCTCGACCGAATAATGGTTTCGAAGAAAGAAGGAACGAATCGTGGAACGAACGATCCGAACGGAGCGGTGCCGGTGCCGTCTCTGTCTCGCGCGCGTCTGTCTGATCACAAATTACATATATATATATAAAATCGGTGTATAGAGTACGTCGCCGGACGCCCCATCAATAAATTAACGACTCGTAATCGTTGTGTCCCCGTCGCAGTGCCACCGTACGGAACAATTTCGTACAGTAAATTACGTATCGAAGGCTCGTCTATGCGTTCGCTTCCTTCGATCGAAGACGCGATTGTATTTATTTTTAATTGGTCCTCCCATTCATACATCGACTATATTATATCTTTCTAATTACGAACGAACAATGAATGATAAAGAATATAAAAAAAAAAAAAATAAAAAATGAATTCGTAAAAGAAAAATGTCTCAAGCGTTAAAAGCTCCGAGTTCTCTCGATGAATATCTTTTCTTTCTTTCGTCACAATGATGAAAAACCGGTAATAAGGGATGAAAAAAAAAAAAAAAAAAACAAAAGCAAAGAAAAAAAAAGTTTGCCGAGTAAAGAGAGTAGACGAGCTCATCGCGAAAAGTGGCAACTACTCTGTAAGCTTCGCGGAGCCACAGACGTTATTGTTCTCGCATACTATACTACCTTTCTGGAAGTCTGCTTTAGCGAACACAAGAGAATCCCAACGTTGAAGCTCTGAATTCAACGGTGCGGGAGGGACGAAGGGATTGTACGGTACAGAGGAACAACGATCGAATATGACTGCGTTGCGCCACAACGCGCTCGTAAATATTATACACTGTTCGCATTGTTTTCGTGAGGCTATTCGCTGTTTTGCCGTTTAAAGGTTTAGGTACATACGAGTGCTAATATGCGTCCCGTCTACTGAATACGGCTTCCGACGCTTTTTTTTTACCGCGAAGTCAAGAATTTCGGAAAATTGTTGCGATGTACCGAAGTATGTATGACGTTCTGTGCGGAAAAATAGATCGCGATATCGCGGAATTTTTTATATATATATTTTTTTTTTTATAAAAGAGAACGGAGTAAAGTGAATACATGAACATAGAAATCATTGAAAAAAAAAATTCGTTAAAATTTGAATAAACAAAAAAAATATATCAATTTCTTCGTTTTACTCCGATTACATAAAAATGTACGTATTTTTTGGGGTTTAAAAAAAAAAAATGTTGGTACTTCCGGTGACGAGAAAAAATTTCAAAAATATAAATGAACTATTGACGAATGTTCATAAATTTATTTAAACTTTACGATAATGAGAAGACTCCCATTTGCAGTCTCCGCTGTGAAACATGTTAGGCGCTGGTAGACATTCTTATATATACTTAAAGCACAGCGATCTCACTCTCCGCCAGCCTGCCGACTACTACTCAGCTCTGCCACATTGGACACGACTCTCCGAAGCTCTTTTGCCCGCAATGATTAATTACGCTCTCCCAACATCTCGAATCACAGTCTCCGTTGATTAGTTCCGCGGGTCTCTCTTTCTTTCCTCGACACTTCGGACTATCGCTTCGCCGAGCCTAACGTCAATCCTCACGAACCTTTCGTCTTCATCTTCTATTCTTATTTTTTGTATAATAACTTAAAAAAAAAAAAAAAAAATTCCCCTCCACGTTACGGAATTATTAGCCTCTACTTCGAGGTTTCGCCTCACGGAGACGTTTGCAAGTCATTACGATGTATAATAACAACACGAATAGGAATTTCGAGAAATTATTCGAGACATTTAATTTATCCATTTTCGCAAAAAAAAAAAAAATAATAAAATAGATTGCTTTCGTAAATCAGTGTTACGTATCGATTTTTTTCGTAATTGATAGATGCATTAAAAATATAAATGCGGGATATACGGATTATTATTTGTTTCATTAAACTTATACAAGGTACTCGCCGATCCGTAATAACATCAATATAGATTATCGGCGAGCGAATGCGCGCGCATCGATTATTATCTCGGGGGATAAATACCCAGCCGCGAGCTATTATTCCAATTATTATTCAAAGAAAATCAATTAAAAAATACTATCGATATACCAATTACAATGTTATCGAGTAATGCGTTATCCCTCCGGAATCGCTGGGGGCAACTTAATTTCTATTTCCGGATGCGCAAAATCAACGCGCGTAATCAAAGGAAAATAAAATTATGCAATGAATAGTACGACGCGGTAATACCTACTCACTGTGTTTGAAAAATATATTTTTTTACATACGGCTTTCGAAAGGAATTTTAATGAACAACAAGCTTCGCTCCACTTTTCGCTTCGGATCTCCGCTGCTTTTTTTTTTTTTTTACGAATACAAAGTACATTTTAATTGACATGATTTTTGCACATAGTAACTCCGCTAATTGGCAGATTTGTTACATTTTTCTATTAATCATATTTTTCATTCGAATACTACTAAAGTCCTCGTAATGATTAATGTCCGTTCAGATTTTTAAAAAATTGAATTTTTTCATTATTTTAATAAAATTATTTGACGTAACGAAAATTTTTTTAAATAAATAAATTATTTTTTTATTTCGATTATTTTTTGTTTAAAATTATGACGAAATTTTTTTTTTTTTTTCAATGTCTTCTGTTAATTATTAATGTTTATTTCGATGAAAAAAAAAAATTACGAACCGACTTAAATAGATCGCGTGCAAAGAATCGTTAGGACGATAATAAAAAAAAATGATGATCCCAAAAAAAGTAACGCGTAACGACGCTTAATTATCATGAACTACAAGTTCAGCCGCGGAGCTTCGCGGTAGCAAAAGCGTGTTAATGATGTGAGTGGAACAGGTTTCCTGCGGGAGACGCGCCAAGTCTAGACTCGCGAAAAAAAAAAAGAAAAAAAAGAAAAACCACGAAAAAGAAGCATCATTTCCCGGCTTTACGGGACATGGCTGGTGGTTCGCGGGACTTCTTGTTTTTTCCAATTTCGACTCGAGAGGGATAGTGTAAAACGGCCTCCGCAATGTCGCTTCCCTCGCGGAATAGTGGAAACGTTTCTGAAGCAGTTCACCGCTCCTCCAGGTGCGGCTGTTGCCGCCCGCGTTGGTTCACTGTGCCGGGGAGGTCCTCCTCGTTATCCTACTGCGAACCTCCGAATGCGCGCTTTTCGCGTATATATACGTACATCTCGGGGTGTACGTCTCGCCGCTATGCACTCTGAGAGAACATTTACATATAACTGTGGCAGCCGGCGAAACGTATATAACTGCTACTCGTTATTGCACCTCTCCGGTCCCTGTTTTCTATAGTCGTGTACGGAATATGAAAAAACGAGTACGAGAAAAATGAAAGCAACGACGAAGGGGTTCTCGAGGCTGAAGCGGGAAATAAAATGAAATGACTGGAAATCATGTTGCTGCATTTCTGAATATTTTTTGACTCCGACGAGCTTGTTGCATTATTGTGTTTCGCTGGAGGCGAGGAAAACGAAAAAGCGCAGCTTAGCATAAAAAAATTTGAAAAAAAAAAATTGAATTTATAGTTTTCCCGATGTCTACGAACATTTTTATCGAAATTTTTAATACGACTTTTTCTTCCGAATTGTCGATTGAGCCGATTTTTCGTCACGTAAAAATGGGGTATTTGAGCAAAAAAAAAAAATTAATTTTTTTTGTAAACAAACGCATTTCGGTGAAACTGACCACCAGATAGCCTTAATTTTTTTTTCTTTATTGTTGATTATCGTAAAGACTTTTTTCACTGAAAACTGCAATCCACGAATGCGTTAGTTTCCTGTTGCGATCTTTTCAGCGCATATCTCGAAACGACCAAAGTTCAGGTGGAGTAGCGGCAGTTCCTGCGTCAGATTCCTGTAATCGAAGTCTGACCCTTCGCGAACCCCGCATAGGCTGTTGAGAGGCGAGCGATAAATTGCAGTGATATTAAAGATTCACTTTCCTCTCATAGACTCCGTACAACCCGCAGCTCCCGTCATAATGCACTTTTACTTTTGCTACTGCATTTATTACCACAGCTGGCGAACGCGAAATCCTAAGTACTATATATTACGCAACACTCACATCGCGGCGCATGAATATTTCGATCTTTTTTGTGATTTTTTTTTTTTTTTTTTTTTCTCGTATTTTTACCCATTTTTTTTACATCGTATTTCCTGCCGACCGCTGACGTAAGGATAATCGGTAGTCGGAATCGGAGTTCGAGAACTCGAGCGCGTGGATTTGTTCGCATACGTTGACCGGTATCTCGGATTATCTTCCACCAGTAAAATGAAACTCGTTTCGCCATAAGAAGAAGACAAGTTTGTCGTCTCTGCTCACCCGCTACTGTTCTCGAGAATTCCCCTTACGTCTTTATACACGCGCACGTGCTATCCATATTACATGGCCCCTTACCTACCTGCTGCTACTCCTCGAAGTTTTTTTTTTTTTTTTTTTTTTTTTTTTTTTTTTTTTTTTACGGGAATTGTACAGCGCCTGGGTCAATGTTATCCTTGCGATAAATCTCGTTGAACCAGTTGTCGTATTGTATACACATATATCGCGGGATAAGTTACGAACGTTTCAACGAGATACCGTAGAAGTGTGGAAATCGTTCCCATGCGCCGCGGGAGTCATCGTGAGGCTCTCGTAGAGTAAGAATCGACGAGCCTCTCGGATAGTTATGCCCCGATATCACTTTCTGTTTCAGGTCGTTGGCGCTACTCGTATTCGTCACTGTTTCACAGGTGACCGACGTCACAGGCAGATATGTAAGTAAATTTTTTTTTTATTCGATGAAATAAAAACAATAATAATAAAAAAAATGTTTGAATAAAAAAAAGTGTATATCGATGAAAATTATGTTAATATCGAACAATAACAAAAAACTATTAAAATTAATAACTTATTTTTTAATTTTTGATTATTTTGATAATATCTCAATTATAATCTCCTTATAGATGAAACTGATTATGTTATATATTTTACGCTATAAAATCGTTCGGAAAATTATTATAATTTTATTTTATTTTATTATTATTTTTTTATCGTAATTTTTTTCTCGAATGCGCGATAACTCATCAAATATTTATTTTTTAATTATTATAATATCAATAATTTATTGATATATATTTTTATTAATAACTTTCAATCCGAATTTGTGGCTAGAAATTTTTTTTTTTTTTACTATATTTCCATTTTTATTAGAAAAAAAAATAATGCTATTAGATTCGAAATAATAAAAAAATATCGACTTCGCCGTTTCGTACGTATGCCGCATGCAAGCACCCGGGTCATCTTAACCTTGAAGGGCCCGCGTGTAGGTCCGTAACGTTGTCCGAGCAGCAGCATCGTCATGGTATATAGTAGTAGCGTGCAGAGAGGAGACGCGGAGAGTTCAGCCAACATAGAGACGATCGAAAGATCCTGTGGCGAACAAGTCCGCCGAAACGAGTCCCCGAGGCCGCGCGCACACTGGGAGTTCTAACTCCTTCGCCGAGAGAGATTTCTCTCCCTCCCGCGTCCTCCTTCCCCATGATTCTCGGCTGATTCTCGAGCGCCTGCCTCCGGCCGAGCAGCGGCATTCCTCTAGTTTTATTGCGGGCTTCTCGCTTCGCAACGATGTGGTGGTATACGCGACTTCTCCGAGAGCCCTTCTCGGATTTCGTCCGGTCGGATCGCTTCGCGATATCGAAACGCAGACATCCGAGAACCCTATACAAGCCCTTTGCTACTCTCGATTAATCCCATACCGCGACCGAGTGGAAGGATAATTCTTACATCGAAAACTCGTCTCTATTTGAGAGAATTAGCGACTATCTCTATCGCGGAGGGGACATATAGCGCATTAATGAGATAAAGAAGAATTATATCGCGTCTTTCGCATTAGGGTTTTTTTTTTTTTTTTTTTTTTTTTCGTCGAGGTACAAGATGCTTGATGACGCTGCCGCTGCTGCTTCTTGAATCCCTGCGGAATTGTACCTTCCGTAATATCGCGAGTTCCACGCTTCTGCCACAATTCGCCCGCTGGTCGTTAGTACCGTCGGTTCTTCATTCAGACGACGAACAAATGTCTCCCCGCGAAATTTGAAATAGGCGACTTACCTGGCAGAGATATAGTACGATGAATATACGAGTTTTGGAGACGAGGATTATTAATTAGGCGATTATCTTGCGTGCGGAATACCGCTGTAGCAAGTCTCACGGTGTTCGCTAATTTGGAGCAAAAATTGTCTTCGTTTTTTTTTTTTTTTTTTTTGATGAACGGTTTATCGAAAAATTTTTAAAAATTCTTTTTTTATTGTTACGAAGTTATTAATTTTAAGAAAAAAATATTACGAAACGCAAATTAATTATTATTATTATTAACATTTATTAATTCAGTCTATCGATCTATTAATCGGCAACTTATGAAATGATTTGAGGAAAATTCATCGGGAAAATTAATTAATATTCGCGACTGAGTAATTTCATCTAATTATCGCGTATTTAAGTAACGGTAACAATCATTTTTTTGTTATTCTACGTATCAGAGACTCTCCGACAGAATTCCAACACATCGAAGATTTTCTCGTTTCCTTTTTCTTCGTCTTTCTCTCGACGCGACGGGGATCAAAACTCTCTAACGTCGAAGTGCCCAGAGATCCTCAAGAACCGTGTCGTACGTTATTCGCTCGTAGGGATAGTGGAGAGAAGGAGGCGATCCTTTCGTCTCTCACGGTATACGCGTCGTTACGAAAACGCTTGCGATGTCTTTATACCTCTGTGGGTTCGTTATCGACCGGCGCAAGCGGCACAGAGCATATAAACGGACCGTATATCACAATCTTTATTGTCGCGAAGAGCTGATCGAACAACCGTAGTCACAGCATTAGCCCTTTACCCACACAGACGCGGCACACGTCGGTAAAATACTTCGCTGCAAAGTTTTCTCTCGATCGTTGAGCACCGATCTGCGCCGATCGAGAGACGTTTAGGATTTGATTTGTTCGAGAATCGCGCGGCAGCTTCCGCGGTTCGATGGCTCTTCGATGTGATAGGCGATAATCTAAGTGATGAGTTACGATTTATCGAACTCGCGCTTTTATAGGTGTATCCAATTTTTTTTTTGTTAACTACGAATTACAAAATTTATATATCGTATTGGAAACCCGGAAATTACGTAGAATTGAGAGGATTGATTTTTTTTTTTTCATTTTTTTTCAATGTTTTAGTCATTCGAAATTTTTTTTTTTTTTTTTTTGCGGAATTCATGAAATATCTTGTTTGCGTGAAAAAAATACATAAAGAAGAGTCGGAAATGGAAAAAAAATATAAAAATAACACAAATCGAAGCCACAAATCTTGAAAAACTATTATCTCGATAGTAAATCGAACGTTAATATTTTCGTGCGTCGAAGTAGTTCGGGAAAAGACGAAGTACGTACGAATTGTTGAAAACGCGAAGGGGATCCTCATAATTCTCGATTATTGGCAGGTATTACCAGAGGGCGGGTGCTACGGGGGTTTCATAACTGGAGGATACTGTAATAATCGGTGTGTATATAATCTCGACGTACCGAGGAGGAGAGGACGGATACTTGCGCGCTTCGGGACGATTTCTCTCGATCCGCAAAGACCGATTATTATCTCTCAAGGCGAGACTTTCGGCCGGAGGCGTATATATCGTATATATATATATAAACTCTGAGTACTTCTCTTTGATGAAACTTCCCCTCCGCGTACTCACGTGCTCGTTATACCTACATCGAGTAATCGTTGTTGCGTGAAAGGAAATAAATAAAAATAAACGCGAGCCTCTCAATTGTACGTAATATAGAGGGCCGGCAATACGATATATTAATTTTGCAACTCATAATCGATCGAACAAAAAAAAAAAAATAACAAATCTTTAAAGATGAAGATAATAATTGGATACTCGTACAAAATTCCGCGATCGATTAATCGTAACTGATAAGTTCGATTCTTGCGTTCCGCATCGGAAAAATTGAGTCGCGAAAAAATTCAAAAAATTACTCAAAAAAGTTTTGTTGAGGGTACTTTTAGTTCGGAAAAGTACGACTTAAATCGAATGGCGAGGGAAAAAATTCGATATATTAATTTTTCCCAAAAAAGTGGTTCTTTTCGATTTTTTTTTCTCACAATCATAGAAATGACGATTTATGAAATCGGAGTGCTGTGATTCCGAAAAAAAAAAAGTTAATTACGATATACCAATGAATAATAATTGCGATCTATTGAGAACGACGAGTTTTTTTGAAATTCATAAAAAAAAATTTTTCACTGCGCGTATCGAAGTCAACAAAGCGGATGATCGATGTTAGACGATGCAGACTCACAGTCGCACAGTTTCTCGTCAGAGAAGTCACGAGAGTGTCGCTACGGGTGGCTTTGAGGGGTTCGCGTTACGAAGGGGTGAAGGAGGGGGTTGTTGCACTTCCTTGACGCCGCGTTCGTTGCGGAAACTAACACTTGGCATTAGCGCGAATTAGCCTCGTGAATCCTCTCGCCCACCACTATCTCTCTGCTACAGTACGCGCAGTAATGTTGTATATACGGTTGTCGTAGTCTCGAGTTTACACAGTCGTGTTAAACCCGCCGGTATTCGCGAAACCTTAACGTGTTTGCGTGGTATTGCGTGAATCCGTGTAACCGGAAAGAGGATCACAAATCGCGACGGAGTTTGATCCACTCGCAAGACTCTTGAACTACATGCGACGACCGTACAGCATCCGCAGAGATGCGATCTCTTCGTACGCCGTAATTCTCAAGTACGATGCGCCGAACAGCTTCTTGGCGAAATGTCGACGATAGGACGTTTTTTTTACGAAAAATTTGCAGTATCTCTGTTTCGTATCGATTCGGAATTTGCTTACGAGAAAATATTAACCGGATGCTCCACGACCGGAAGTAAATTGAAAGACCCATAATCTTTCGAGTTTCGCGTTTTTTCTCGGGATCTCTACGTCCCTTCGTTCTCTCTTTATCTCCGTTTCTCGTTCACCTAATTCCAGTGGTTTCGTACGAAACCCGAAGAATTTTTCGTCGACGAAAAGAAAAGAAGGAGAGAGCGTGCGCGCACGTCAGCCCCGTGGATCTCGTAATTTGGACCGTAAAACCAGCCTTAAGGCACGAAAAAAAGGAAGAGATATAACGGAGCAGGAAGAGAGAGAGGAGGGCACGTGCCTCGAGTACGTAAAGGGCAATACTTCGAGAGCAAGAAAACAACCCCTCCTCCCCCTCCCCTAACTCTCGTCCACGATATTACGATTATTATGATGACCGGGACTTACAACTCGCCGGCAAGATCACAGGGTGCGTGTTACACGCCCCCTTTTTTTTTTTCATCTTTTTATCTTCTCGATGGACACGAGAAATTACCGGCAATATCAATGACTCGATTTAATTTTACGAAGCTTCCGCCTTCGTTGATGTTAAACCCCTTTGATATTGTAACTTTAATGAACCGTAAGACGCATTACTTCTATTAGGCGCTATTCGTCTCATAGAAGTACATCCACGTTGTTAAGAGGGTTGAGTCACCTAAATTATAGCGATGTTCGCCAAATTATGATTTTTGCTTCAATTGACACAAAAATTCGAAAAAAAGCTATCATATCGAAATATATTTGAAGAATTTTTTCTACCGGCAACCATTTTTTTTTTACACATAACGTCACTTCCGGTCGACCAATTTTCGTAATAAAAATCATTTCGCAAGTTATTTGTAAATATTTTCGAATCAAAAAACCGGATACTCCCATATCGTTATTTTTTGAGAAAAAAAAAATCTTGAATTTTGCTCACTTTTTCGACCGTCTTAACCGGCAGAAAAAATCTTCAAACTTTTTTCGAGAAAATAGAATTTTTTAAAATTTTAATTTCGGCCGAAAAAAATGGTACTTTAGTGAATATCGCCGTAATTCTGCTAACCCGACCCCCTTAAATAATAAGATGTCTCTGTCGTTCGCATCCCACGGCAGCTGTCGTGTACGACGATGTAATTTTCGTTTTTTTTTTCCCCATTTATGTATCGCGCTCTCGCCTCGCGCCGTCATCCGCTATTCACTATATTCGCGGCGAATAAATTAACCATTGTTAAAATTTAGCTTCTCGAGATCTCCTCATCGTGTATACGAACGCGTCGACGCCTTTTCTGCTATTCTGTATAACGTTCAACGGACTCATCCTCTTAATCGCTTGATTTATCGCCGAGAGACTAATCAAGACGCTCGCGAAGCTCTCTCGGGATCCTAGAAGATACGATCTTGCAGACTACACGGCCAATATAATAGTCATAGTTCACAACTCGCAAAGTTTGCGGATTGCTGTGAGAAATAGAGAATGACGAATCGTATGCGTCTGTATTATTTTCGGGTAAATGATTATTCGAGAGCTTTGTAAACGGCGTACCCGAGATCGTTAAGCGGCGCCTTCGTCGATTTCGTTGATTGAACTATCGCTTTCCGTTCGATTATCTTCCGTAACGGGTCAATTGGGACAATTGCCTGATAAAATCGCAAAGCTGAACTTCACGCTGAGATCGTTTATCGATGTTAAATTGCTTTTTGGTTAATTTTTTCGGGATAATGATTGTGACACTTTTATGAACTTTTAATGAACTTTTAATCATTACCGCTAATATCGAGAGATATCGGCGTTTATTTTTGTATGAATTTTAAATAATTTTTTAAATCGAAAGACGGGCTTCGCGTCGATCAAAATAATAAACAAAATAAAAATTATTTCATTTTATAATTTTTTAATTATTATTATTTTATTCAATTTATATTATTATGAATAATAATAAATATATAAATAATAATGAATAATAATAATTATTAATAATTCATATTATTACAAATAATTATTATTATACAAAAAATCTTTAAAACATCGCGATCGAAAATCTAATACTTCGAAGATGTATAAAAAACGTAAAATTTACACACATCTTTCAGCATCACATAAAATTGAGACATGGAAGACACAGGCGACAGCACGCCGACGGCTATTTGCCAAGCAGCTTCGTACCCGACACAGATGAACCGGAAAGGGGAAGCTGGGGACCTTGGTCCCCTCCGAGCTCCTGTTCGCGGTCCTGCGGCGGCGGAGTCGCTCATCAGACGCGACAATGTCTCGAAGTCGAGTAAGTCAATTATAAATATATTTTTTTCGAAAATCCATATCGATAAAAAAAATTGTCAAATACCCCAAAATTTCAAATTCAATAATTATTTCGATGAAATTTTTATAAAAAATTATGATTAATTTTCGCCGCACGCACCACCCACGTCGTCGATCGTATATTATTATCTGCACGCTTCCCTCTGGAGAGACAAACAATTTTGCCGCGAACTATCGTCAGAAATCAAAAATCTCACGTTTCCCAAACTCGTTCGGTGCATCAATGGGTCCATTGGTAAAAAATTGCGCATTGAAAGCCCGAAGGTATCTAATCATAATTCGCGCGCTGGTATGACGGTCGACCGAGAAAACCGGTTCTTTTGTTTCTTTTTTTTTTCCCCTGTGACCCGGTAAAGAACAAAATTTCAATAGCCACGCCGCGAGCTTCGCGAAATAGATTTGCTTCGTGAAAAAAAAAAAAAAAAAAGTTTAAATTATTACAGCAAAGTGAGTTACGCTCCGGACCCCCGGGATAGCCGAGAGTTTTTCACGCAAAAGTTTTTGGTTCACTGTGCTGCGGATTCTGTGCAATGCTCTCCCTTTCTTTCTTCTTTCTTCTCTCGTATATATCCCTCCGCCGCTTCGATCTTTTGCTTCTCGTCCTCTCGACTTCGTATAAATTCGTTGGCCTTTTCTTCACCGAGAAAGAACGAATGGAAGAGACAGAGGAGTGAGAGCGAGAAAAACGTGAGTTACCGAGCGAACGTGGGCGTTGAGTCAACGGTCTGTAAAACCCGATTAGAGATTTCTCGATCATGCGACCGCATCCTCGTCTTTTGCGGTCTATGCTTCGATGTGTTAAAAATTAAAAAAAAATTAAACACAACTTCGAAACTTTTTATTATTAATAATAAAAAATTGTTATTACATTTTGTTATTATTAACTTAATAATAAAAAAATATATTTATAAACTTTTTATTATTAATAATAAAAAAAATTTAATCCTTTTTATTAAATAATTTTTTTTAATTTCTTATTTTCGACAATAAAACGATAATTTCGTTTCAGCGACAATGGTTACGACAGGTGTACGGGCAGCAAAAAGAGATTCTTTTCCTGCAACATTCAGGTGAGTTAAGCCGCCAAAATAGTTCCACCAATTAATTTAATTTACGAATCAATACGTTCATTGCCCCCGAATCGCAACGACGTTGCCGTTACGATCTTAGAACGAATTTAAATTGTCAATATGGCTTTTTTATTAGTCTCTCTAATCGTAGTCCCCGAAATACAAATTTAGATGTCCATAACAAACGTCATAAATCGTCGAAACTCATTTGATCGAAATTCACACAGCGGCGCTTCGTGAATTCGCGTCATTGTATAAGAATTCATCTTATACAATGACGCGATCGACCGTCTGCAAGTTGAACGATATAGTCACTCGAAACTTCGTTTATGTGTGCTGAACGTTCAATTCGCCACTCGTTGCGTTGGTTTTATGGCAAGTGGAGCGGCGCTGTTCCATATCAGTCATCGCGGAGATATAAATAATTATATTCGTCTTCTTCTTCGTCTTCGAAAAATTTGTGATAACGTAATAGAGGATTTTAGAAAATTTAAAAAAAGTGGCAATACTTTTTACAACGTTAATTTCCGATAATCAATTATCAATATATCGATCAGAGTTCCTAATCACCAAATTACAGCTCAAGTAATCTTGAAACCTAAAAAGATCGAAAAATAGTCCGATTTCCAAAAAACGATCGCGAAATTAATTCCCAATAATGCAAATCTTCAATATATTTCAATTCGTTACATCTTCAAAATCTTAGAATTAAAAAAAAAAGATTTTTATTAAAAAAAAAAAGTTTGAGATACGAGGAACGAAATGACCCGAAAACAGACGCAGGTAAAGCCCACTGGAGATCCGGACTGACCGGTCGCAGTCAGAAATCACCCAAAGTCGCTCCCCATACTGCAATAAATGTTCCAACTTGTGTACAGAAACATATATATAGTATGTATCCTCTTCAGGATTAAGTAAAGCCGGAGTTAGACGTTGCAACTCGTCGTCGAGAGTACCGATACGGCGAGGCGGTTGTCAGAGCGGAAGTCCCTTCGAGAAGTCCCACTGGGAGCGCACCTTTTTTTTTTTTATTTTTTTTTTCTTCTTTCATTTCACTCAGTAAAGAGGTCCCTGGATAGCGTCTCGCGGCACAGCGCGATTTATCGATATTGCCGTCGCGCGAGAAGGCTTAACGCCATCGGCCACCCTGAAGCGTAGTCCTCTTCTTCTCAGCGTTTCGACGGACTTTGTATCTAAATTTTTCGT
The DNA here is from genome assembly GCA_964006125.1 of Cryptus viduatorius. Classification (NCBI taxonomy): domain Eukaryota; kingdom Metazoa; phylum Arthropoda; class Insecta; order Hymenoptera; family Ichneumonidae; genus Cryptus; species Cryptus viduatorius. The sequence continues at coordinate 7,756,540 of OZ023223.1, forward strand.
CCCAAGTTGCGGTGGGACACGCGTAAATAAAATCTATTTGGAGTTCCGTTTATCCTGCGCACGTGAGTCCGATGCCAAAGGCTTTATAGTTGACCGCTCGTACATCTTACGCCCGAAGGAGACTCGGAGGCGTATGGTATCTCTTTGCCCCATGGAAACGACGTCGTGAAGGGGAATCCCCTCGAAAGGATACATAATTAATGTGAAATCGTCTTCGTAAATTTATGCCGTTTATATACCTTATACCGAGTAGCGCGCGGGACTATTATCCTTTTATTTTTATTGCTTTCAATCGCAGCGCGATATATTACCCAAAAGGTGCCACTTCCGGTTATTATTTATATTGAATTTATTTATATTTTTTTCGCGACAAATTTTGATACATCTATCGAAGAAATAATCAAGAATCGGAATTTAATGAAAATACATAGATGTAATAAAATTAAAAAAAAGAAGCATAAAAAACCTATTACTTTACTTATTTATCCATTTCCGGGATTTGTTTTTTACATAGAATATTAATAATATAGAAAAAGAATCAAAGAAAAAATAATGAAAAATATATATTTTTTTCGTAATTTATTTGGATCTCAGCACCCGCGATTTTTTTTTGTTATAAATGTATATTTTTATTTGTTTATATTTTTTTAATATTTATATTGCGATATTTACAGGAATGTCCAAACGGTCCGGCAGATTTCCGTGCGGAACAGTGCGCCGAATTCAACGGTGTCGAATTCGAGGGAATTTTCTACGAGTACGTGAACCCGAAAGTCTCTTCTACATCTGTTAAATGTTTGACGGGAGATAGAGTTCCGGAGATTAACTGATTTTTTTGTTGTTTTTTCAACAGCTGGATACCGTACACCGGTGGTCCGAATAAATGCGAGTTGAACTGTATGCCGCGAGGCGAGCGCTTCTTCTATAGGCATAAACTCACCGTCGTCGACGGTACACCCTGCGATCTCGAGAGAAACGACGTTTGCGTCGAGGGAAGATGTATGGTAAGATATCGCGTTGTTGTTTCTTTTTTTTTCGCTGTTTTTTTACATTCGTCCGTTTGAAAGAAACGTTTTGCGAATGTGAACGTCTTTTTGCGTTTATTACAGCCGGTTGGATGCGACATGATGTTGGGCAGCGAGGCGAAGGAAGACGCCTGCAGGGACTGCGGCGGCAACGGTTCCGACTGCAACACCGTCAATGGAATTTTCGATGCCGATGATCTTCAAGTCGGTTAGTAAATTCTCCTAAATCACCTTTCGTAAATATTGAGTAGCAATATTAGTTTTTTTTTTTACTTTTTTTAAAGTTTTTAAAATTATTTGATAATTAAAATAGAATTTTTTCTTCATAAAAAAAAATTCTTTTTTTTTTTGATATTCTATATTTACATGTTATTTAATTTTTTAGGGTACATCGATACTTTGCTGATTCCTCAGGGCGCGACGAATATCGTAGTGAAGGAAATCGCCCCGTCGAACAATTATCTCGGTACGTAAATTTAATAATTTTTCCGTTTCAGTCTTTGAAATGGAAAATTATTCCAAAGCGCGCAATTTCAATTGTTATATCGCGTTGCAGCTATTCGCAACACTACCGGCCACTACTACCTTAATGGAAACTGGAGGATAGATTTTCCTCGTAGTTTGAGATTCGCCGGTACGATATTCCATTACGCGAGAGATCCACAGGGATTTTCCGCTCCCGATACAATCACCGCTCTCGGACCCACCAGCGAAGCTATTTACATCGTCGTGAGTACAATTTAACCGATGAATAATTAAATTGTTTTCGCTCGATCGGCGAATCCCCGTAACGAATCGCAATCAATTTTGTGGCATTTCTTAATTTTTTTCATTTCTGCGTGATAAGCTCCTCTATCAAGATAAAAACGTCGGCGTTCAATACGAGTACAGCATACCGAAGAAGTTTTCTCAACAAGTGGATCCCGACAGCTACACGTGGATTGCCGAAGAATTTTCCGAGTGCAGCGCAACCTGCGGAGGCGGTGAGGAGTCAAATTATAAAAAAAAATTGTCTTCCACTTCCGGCGCTCTTATCCTTTTTTTTCTTTCGATCTCTGTTACCTTCTGACTCTTAATTTACACGTATTTCCAATTTTTCTATTTTTATTATTTTTCTCGCGAAAGGAAAGAACCCAAACATAGAATCACCCGATCAGATAATTAATATCGTATTTTGCCAATTCATATCCGCTCGCGACTTTACTTAGAAATACATATTTCTGTTCTCTCCCTCGGAACTCTCGAGTGTTGTATCGCGTGTCGCGCGGCATCAGCAATTCTAAATTCAGTTTTACTTCAACTTTTAAACTATTCGCTCGGACTCATCTATAGCGGGTACTTTCCTCCGCAATTAAGATAGATTATAATTTAGAGTCTTTCACACACAGAGATATACTCTCGCGAATGATTATTGTATCAATCGTGACTTCGTTTGAAAGAATGAAACGCGAAGTTGTTCCGCTCGAAACGGGATACCAAATCTTAATCGACGAACGAACCCCTTAAATCGTTAATATTCCTGATTATGCTATCAAGTAAAACGCGACCGCTGAGACGATCGTCCAAGCCGACGCCTCCGCTAATAGACCTTTTTTTCTGTAAGACTCACAGTACTCGCATTTTTTTTTTTTGAGGTCTCTAAGAGTTTCACTTCGATTATCCTATAAAACAAATTCGTATGAAAAAACTCTTCACGATTAATTATTTCCAAGAGATGCTCCCACTTTAATACGAATAATTTAATTCGTCTAATCGTCAATCGACCGAATTATTCCGCAGGATACAAATCGAGACTTGTAAAGTGCGTGAGACGTCGGGATAACGAACCGGCGGACGAAAATCTCTGCGACATGCAACTGGAACCGGACGCGACTCAGGGCTGCGGGAATGATCCCTGTCCTCCCGAGTGGTACGAAGGCGAATGGGGACCTTGCAGCAAACAGTGCGGCGAGGGTGGCGAGCGTACAAGAGAGATAAAGTGCGAACAGGTCCTCGCGGGCGGTATACCGAGTATTGTCGACGACGCGCAGTGTCTGACAACAGTTGGACCCAAAAATGAGACGAAAGAAAAGTGTAACGAGAACACGGAGTGTCCGAAATGGCACATTGGACCGTGGAAACCTGTAAGTAATTCATCAGAAATAGATAAACTCCGAAAAAAAGAAAAACTCGAGAGCTTTGATCGTAAAATTTATACATCTTTTTTTTTTTTTTTTTACAGTGCGATCACCTCTGCGGACCTGGCAAACAGACGAGGCGAGTAACTTGTTACAAAAAGAACGAAGAAACCGGTAAAATCGAAGTTCTCGACGATTCTGCATGCGCCGAGTCACCACTTCCCGAGAGAGAAATGCCTTGCGAAACGAGACCCTGCGCCGGACTCGACTGGGTTGTCTCAGACTGGAGTGGCGTGAGTTAATTATTCCCACGCGTGGACGGAGATAAAAATACATTTATAAAAATAATCTTTATAATTGTGTGGTAATTTAAGTTCATTTCGGAATTTCAGCAATTTTTTCCACACTTTGCGGCGATTGTTCTCATATTACGGGGAAAGTCGTCAAAATGCCAGAATATAGGAAAATTGACACAAAATTGTAGAGATTATACCCCTATTTTTATTTTTTTATCACCGATATTTAAGTCACTCGGATTTTTTCGATTTTTTTTAATCCTCTTGTGCACTTTTCAGTGCGGTGACAAATGCGGTTTGACGCAAGAAACGAGAACAGTCCATTGCGCGACTCAGGATGGAAAAACTTATCCCGACGAGAAGTGCGACGAGTCAAAAAAACCGGAATTAACACGCGAATGTGACGACGCGAAAAGCTGTGTGTATCAATGGTTTGCCAGCCAATGGAGTGAGGTAAACCGCCTTATCGCTACAAAGAACGCAATTAACTGGCATTGCACGGCGTTGCTGCTGGAAATCAGTTAATCTTCGATGATTTTGATGTATTAATACGAAAATATAATTCACAGTGTTCCGCGAAGTGCGGAAAGGGGAAACGTTCGCGCAAAGTATTCTGCGCAACATTTGACGACGAGGAAACGTTGAAAAAAGTACCGGACGATAAATGCGATGATGCTAAGAAATTCAACGAAACGGAAGAGTGCGAAGCGGAGATCGAGGAGTGCAAAGGCGAATGGTTCGCCGGTCCCTGGAGCAAAGTAAAAGCAAAAAAAATTCGTACCTATAATTCTACTTTCATCCGTTTGGACATTTTTCGTAATTTCGATGAAAAATTAACAATTAATCGGGTCGATAAAGAGTATAAGTAGTGGATTGGGGGATTACGCGCGAGTCGTGGGGTGCAAAACCGATTGAACACTCTGCAGGCATATTTAACGTATTTCATACACATTCCACTGCTGATCGCGAAATATATTTTATATTGGATGTATTTTATCCAATATTTCCATTGAATTTCGTCCGCGCAACGTTGAAAATCGTATATCCGATTCTGTCGACTGGATATTTTTTTTTATTCATTGTTCCAATTCGCATGCAACGTTATCGGAAATCTACGTCTATACAATGTCGAGTTAATGTCGACCGATGGACATCGTTACATTCGTAGTATAAAATGAGATTCGGAATATCGAAGGTTTCCTAACGAAATAAAAATCTGCTAAAAATTAACTACATAGGAAGTGCTAAAAATATTAATTTTGCATAATAATAATTTTAAAGTTATAAACAAATTGTTCAATAATTTTTTCGGCAAACAAACTTTTTTTTTAGAAAAATTAGTAATTTTTCTTACTGAACAATTGTTATTTTTATTAATTTATTAATAACTTTTTGGCATTATTATCATGTAAAATTAATGCTTTTACCACCGTCTATGGTTAATTTAAAAACATGCATTACATTGGGAATTATTCGACTTGAAATCAATCGATACGCGATTAATGCTCTCATTGATACTCCTCAGTGTTCCAAACCGTGTGGCGGCGGAGACATGACTCGAAAGGTAATCTGTCTAAAAGACGGAATGACGGTACCGACGACAAATTGCGAAGTCGACACGATTATGTTCAGCAGCGAGAGTTGCAACGAATTCACATGCGGAGACGGTAAGAAAAAAATGAATTGTCAATTATAATTTATACCACGAAAAGCGCATTTTGTCTCATTGCAACTGTTGGAAACGGTTCTATATCATAGACGAGGTAATACCAGTCGAACCCGGAAGTTCTCAAGTACCGCCGGACGAGGAAGACGAAGAATGCGAGGAGTACGAAGACGAAGATGCTGATTTCGTGACTTTCGATTCGAGTTTAGGGAGCGCTGACGGCGGTGAAGTGACCGCGAGTGGCGAAACTCGTTCGCCATTCGATACCGATAGCACGGATTACAAGAGTTTCGACGATTTAATGCTCAGTGACTCCCCGCGGTCACGAGGAGACATGACATTCGTCACGGGAAGCGGCGACGGCAGTGGCGACGGAAGCGGCGACGGCGAGTACACCGGCGATATCTTACACTCGATATTCACCGACAGTTCGTTCTCAACGGTGGACATGTCGAGCGTCGAAGGTAGCGGCGCGTCGACCGACGAACCTTTCACAGAATTCGATACAATATTCACAACCGAAGAGGGAACGGAATTGTCGACGAGCGAAGTGAGCGGCGCGAGCGATTCTAGTAGCGGAGTTACCGATGCCGAAGAATCCGGTGCGACGACGGAATCCCCCGTTAGCACGGAATCCGTAAGCGGAGCGACCGATGTCTCAGGTGCGACGGATTCAAGCGACGAAACTTCCGACGTTACCGCGGCCTCTGTAGATAGTTCCGAGACGACTGTCGAAGTGACGACGGATTCTTCAGCGACTACGGATATTTCCGGCAGCACGGAGTCGTCGAGCAGTACGGATGCTTCCGGCAGCACAGAGATTTCCGGCAGTACGGAGATGTCTGGCAGTACGGACATTTCTGGCAGCACGGAGATCTCTGGTAGTACAGAGATTTCTGGCAGTACGGAGATCTCTGGCAGCACAGAGATTTCTGGAAGCACCGAGACGGTTACCGAAGGCGAAACCGAAACCACGGTTTCGGGTACAAGTGATTCTTCCTCATCGGACTTCAGTTCCGAGGTGACGACTTCTTCGTCCAGCGATTCGAGCGAAACGACCGATTCGACCGAACCAACGGAAACCACGGAGAGCACGGAATCTACACCTACCGATGTAACTGAAAGCACGTCGAGCACCGAGAGCTCCGTTAGCGGAGAATCCGATGAGACAACTGTAGAATCCACTACCAGTCAATTTAGCGAGACTACCGAAACGTCAGGTAATTTAACATAAAATATAAATTGATTGCTTGTTAACCATAAAAAAAGCAATGATCATTGCGATTACTAAGTATCTATTTTCGTTGTATTTCGTTAAGTTTAACGCGATCCGCATGATGATAGATGTATCGTAACGTATGTCTAATTCACAGAAGCTACGAGTTCCGATTCGTCCACCAGTTCCGACGATATTACAACGGAAACCGGCTTCACGCTCGGCACTGCGTTGGACGTTCAGGGCGAATACGATCCCGAAAAAGTGACCGAAACATCGGAATCCGAATCTCAATCGACGAATGGATCCGACGAAACGACCGACGCAACGACTGCCTCGGCGATCAGCGAAGATACAACGATTGATCTCTCATCAACGGAATCTTCGGATTCATCGACCACGGAACAATCCGCTTCGACCGACGATCTTTCGTCGGTGGAGACAACGACGACCGCCTCGTCGGACGTAAGCAGCGAGTCGACGATAGCTGAATCAACGGAATCCGGCGCGACAACGGAATCTGGTGAAACGACAGAATCCGGTGCTACAACGGAATCCGGTGAAACCGCAGAATCCGGCGCTACAACGGAATCCAGTGAAACGACCGTATCCGGCGCTACAACGGAATCCGGTGAAACCACAGAATCCGGTGCGACAACCGAATCGATCGAAACATCAAGTGAATCGAGTACAGAATCCGTCACCGGAATCTCATCGAGCGAAACATCAGTGTCGTCTGTAACCGAGGAATCCACGGTAAGCGGAGAAACTTCTTCGACGAGTAGCGATGAACAGGAAACAACGAGTAGCGGCGTAACAACCGAATCCGATGATTGGTCCGATCTTACGGAACAATCGCACATAACAGATTTCTGGACAACGATAAGTCCCGTCGAGGCAGCGATAAGCAAAGAGCACAAATTACGAAAGTGCAAAGTACCGAAGAAAAAAACGTGCAAACAATCCGAATTCGGTTGTTGCTACGACGGCGTTACACCGGCACAGGGTCCCTTCGACAAGGGTTGTCCGACGCCGGAAACCTGCAAGGAAACTGTTTACGGATGTTGTCCCGATGGTGTTTCACCCGCTGCGGGACCGAAGAACGAGGATTGCCCGTTCTCTCACTGCAATGAGACTCTCTTCGGTTGTTGTCCCGACGGCCTCAGCGTCGCCGAGGGTAACGATTTCGAGGGTTGCAAGAAGCCCTGTAACGAGACAGAGTTCGGTTGTTGTCCGGACAATGAGACACCGGCGAGCGGAAAGGATAATCTCGGATGTTGCAATGCAACGACATACGGGTGTTGTCCGGATGGTATCAAAGCAGCTGCTGGCGAGGATCTCGAGGGTTGCGAGGAGGAAGAAACGACACTGGCAATCGAGGAAACCGACGATTACGAATCGACGACAGCCGCATTTACCGATATGCCGATCGACGAGGATTGCGTCAATACGACATACGGCTGCTGTCCGAACGGAAGAAAAATCGCTACCGGACCGAATTTCGAGGGTTGCGATGTCATCGATCATGAGAACTGCACGGCTTCCTACTTCGGCTGTTGTCCGGACGGCACATCCGCGGCATTGGGACCGCAAGATTACGGATGCCGAACGGAATGCACGAATACGACTTACGGCTGTTGCAGAGACAACACGACTCCGGCTCACGGTCCCAATCAAGAGGGCTGCTGTCTTGTGTCTCCCTTCGGCTGTTGTCCCGACAACGTTTCTCCGGCTCGGGGACCGGACTTTTACGGCTGCGGCTGCGAGTACTCGAGATTCGGTTGTTGTCCCGACAACAGCACAGCGGCTCGGGGACCGAATAACGAAGGCTGCGGTTGTCAATACACACAACACGGTTGTTGTCCGAATAGATTCACACCGGCGAGCGGTCCCAAGTTCGAGGGTTGCGCCTGTTACACTTATCAATTCGGTTGTTGTCCCGACGGAGTTACGATCGCCAAGGGACCGCATAGTCAAGGATGCGGATGCGCGACTACCGAATTCAAGTGTTGTTCCGACGGAAGAACACCGGCGAAGGGTCCAAACTTTGCTGGTTGCGCCTGCGACGCCTCTAAATACGGCTGTTGTCCCGACGGAGTCGAAGAAGCGCAGGGAGAGAACTTTGAGGGTTGTCTGCGAGTCCCGAGCAATCCGGGCGCCGCTTGCGGACTCGAAAGGGACAGAGGCTCTTGTCGCGATTTCACCGTCAAGTGGTTCTTCGACACAGAGTACGGCGGCTGCTCGCGCTTCTGGTACGGCGGTTGCGAAGGCAATGACAACAGATTCAAGACGCAGGAAGAATGCAAAGATGTTTGCGTACAACCGAAGGGCAAAGACGCTTGCTATCTGCCGAAGATACACGGACCGTGTGAAGGTTATTATCCTAATTGGTATTACGACAGCGAGAGAAAGCAGTGCGGTCAATTCATCTACGGTGGATGCCTCGGCAATGGGAATAGATTCGAGACTCGCGATCAGTGCGAAGAACTTTGCGTTGTACCCACCGATGTTGGTAAGTTTCACGAGTTCTTTGAGATCTCACGAGAGCGACAACAGTTTTTACTTTCCATTTGATAATTTTTTTCTTAAAATCTAATAGATCTTTCTGCTCCCCAGAAGTTTCATTTTCACTGTGAAGTCCTCAGTACACACGATTTGTTTTTTTTTTATCGATAAAATCTGTAAAAGACACAATTCAGCTTCCAGATGCCAAAAATAAAATGGATCTTCGAATGAAAAATATATAATTAAAAAAATACCAATGAAATTACAGATCCCTGCGATCAACCGAAGGAGATTGGTCCCTGCGAAGGTAACTTCACTAGATGGTACTTCAACAAGGAGCGACAAGTTTGCGAGCCCTTCAATTACGGCGGATGCAAAGCCAACGAGAACAACTATCCAACCGAAGTCGCTTGCCATCAGCAATGCCTGCAACCGGGCCGCAGTCGCGGTGAGGAACGCCAACCAATTTCCTTTTTTCCTTTTCACCCGTTTAATTTTTGCAACTTTGAGAAAAAGCATCCGATAATAACGTACTTTTAGCGTAGTTTGTTGTGCATTCGATGCGGGATCGAGATCTCCTCGAAGATCGGGAAAGAGAAAGCGTGATAACCGATTGCGACTGATTTATCTTAGAATTTTTCTACTTTTTTTTTCTTGTTATTTTGGTACTAATCCGCATTTTCAGTAAGACAAGTAACCGCCCGGAACGAGTGCGCCCTTACGAGAGATCCCGGACCCTGTCCGGGTTCGGTTCTACGATGGTATTACGACTCTGCGCGTCGTACGTGTAGACAATTCGTTTACGGCGGTTGTAAAGGCAACGGCAATAAATTCCGTAGCCGCGCTGACTGCCAGAGACATTGTTCGATTCGAGGTACAACACGATAGCTATAGCTTTAATGACATTGTCGAAAGCTATTCGATATCCGTTGCACCGTTAACTATCCACGTGCGTTCTATGCACCGCAAAATGCTCATAATGACGCGCGCAATCGTAGATCTCAATAATGGTGATTGGTCTCTTAGTCAAACCGCTGGGTATTTATGGAATAGAAAGGTTCAGAAAAACTCTTTTTTATTTATCTCGTCTATTATTTCACTTTTTCACGAAAACGTAATTTTTGCATAAACAGATAAATGTCTGAAAATATCTACTAAAAAAATTAAAAAAAAAGATTTATAAATTTGAAAAAAAAAAAGAAGCCGCAATTCTCAAGTTTTTCGAAATGTAGATATTCGGCTGCTCATCGAAGTTTATGTTGCTTTTGGTAAAAGAGAAAAAAATATTTTGTAAAAGCGGAAGAATACAATAATCGCGATAAGCCTTTTAATTAAAAAAATTAAGGATTTTTTTGAACCGCTCTTTAGCGCCAAATTCAGCGCCTCTCATTGCACTCTCTTCCGCACCTTGACGCACTCTCGCATCTCGCATCGCATCGCTCTTTTTTCTTTCATCGTACAAAATTTATCTGTACGAATGATTAATCTATTGGTTGCACATTTCTTTGGTATCGGTTAATCGTATTGCAATTATTTTTCACCAGCACCGGTCTATGTAGTTTTATGTTTCTTCTCTTAAACTATAAATTCGCACGATTATGGTTGACGGTAAACAGATTCTTGTTCGCAACCGCGAGACGAGGGTAACTGCACGGAGAAGCACTCGAGATGGTACTTCGATAGATCGGAAAATCGTTGCATGCCGTTCTATTACACGGGCTGTGGAGGAAATAGAAATAACTTTGACTCTAGAGACGCATGTGAGTCCGATTGTCCACCGAAGATCGGTAAGATTTACTTTACAAACATTACAATGACTACAATCGGACGTCGAGGGTCGTCGATCCTTATTTTTTTATTACTTAATATTAAAAAAAATTGAATACAGTATTTACGTTTCTAATTACGAATTCTCATCGTATTTCTGTTGATTGCATCTTTACGAACAGAACAAGACATTTGTCTGCTGCCTGCTCTCGTTGGCGAGTGTACAAATTACACTGACCACTGGTTCTACGACTCCTACGAGCAGCGATGCCGACAATTCTACTACGGCGGATGCGGCGGCAACGGTAACAATTTCCCTACCGAAAGAGAATGTGCCGCACGTTGCGAAAAGTCTTCGTCTACACCGGCGCCACCGCCTACCGAGTTTAGGACAGGTAATACGAGTCAATCTCGCTGATCGTTTTGTCGATCGTCATTGCGAGAGGGAAAATTAATATACCGTCGTTATTTATCGATAGAATTCTGCTTCCTGCCGAACGACAGAGGTCCGTGTACCGAGAGCACCGTTAAGTGGTTCTACGATAGCAGAGATGGTATATGCAAACAATTCCATTACGGTGGATGCGAAGGCAATGGCAACAGATTCGAGACGAGGGAAGAGTGCGATTATCGATGCGGCGAAGTTCAAGGTATTTTTATGCTCTTCAGATCGTTATACACCATCAGAAGTGAAATCAGAGAGAATTTCGAATACTTCGCAATGAAATAAAAATCTGAAAAAAAATCTAAAATTCTTTGTAGAATTTTTTCTGATATTAGACATTTTTGTTTTTTCACTCTTTGACAATTTCTATATGTAGTTAATATGGAAAAAAATGATATGTTATCCCACGAAAATTGTAATTATGTATCGCAAAATCTTGAGACAATAATATCGATAATATTCGTAATTTCTCGTATTTACAGATCCATGCGCGATGCCTAAGGTCGTCGGACCCTGCAATGGTTTCGTCAAACAATACTATTATGAGCGTCGCACGGATACCTGCGAGGAATTCGAATACAGCGGCTGCTCCGGCAACAAAAATCGCTTCCAGGATCTCAGCTCTTGCGAAGTTAAATGCAGACGAAGACCCGAAGCACCGAGTAGCAACGCAACTACAACGACGATTGCACCCGTACCGACTCAACCACCGCCTGTTAGTCCGATATGTCTCGCGCCCGTCGACGCTGGTCCCTGCGACGGCGATGTTACCGCTTACTACTACGACTCCTCGTCGAAATCTTGTCAGGCGTTCATTTACGGCGGATGCAAAGGAAACGCTAATAGATTCCAAACTGAGGAACAGTGCGAACGACTCTGCGGACGCTTCCAGGGACAAGGTATTTATAATTGGCGACTCATTTATAATTATCGAGTTTTACATCAATTTTTATGATTTTTATGCATTTTTTTCATCACCCATTTTTTTTTGTCTATAAACAGATTCTTGCAACTTGCCTTCCGAAACCGGACCATGCCGCGGCGCTTTCCCCAAATATTTCTTCAATCCGAACGCCCAAAATTGTCGACCATTCATTTACGGTGGATGTGACGGAAATGCCAATCGCTTCAGTACTATTCCTGAGTGCGAATCCGTCTGTTTGCATCACGAAGAACCGGCGCCCGTTGGAAACGACACGGTTCTCTCTCATCTCGGTAAATACATTTGTGAAGAAGAAAAAAAGGGAAACCTTACATTTCATTACTGTTTGGGTGATATAACATGCATGACGGGCAGTGGAAAGTATATAACATGGTGCAGTATTACGATGGTAAAAAAAAAAAACTTTTTCTGCGCAAAATAAAAAATTCATCGTGCTATTCGGTACCACAAGAAATAAATTTCGCGGAGGCTGTGCGATAAGTCAAAGCGATTCATTTTTTATTTTTGTAATCGCAATTATCCTTTTCGTACTTAAAACTAAACAATTATCGTAGAGCTCTCGAGGAAAATGACAAAAAATACGCAAAATAAGAATCTATTTGTTGCAAAAAAGGGTTTTTTTTTACCACCGTAGTGTAGTGGAGTATTTATAGTCAATGGGTATAAAAACAACTTAACAAGATTTCCACTTAATGTAATTATTGTGTTATTGTGATGCGTATATTACTGACATGTAAAATTAACAACGGTAACGGCAACAGAAATCTGTCGGGAACCCGTGGACGTCGGTTCCTGTGCTCCTGGAAAATACAAGCGATTCTACTACGACGATGAGCGACAAACTTGTATGCCGTTCCTGTACACCGGTTGCGGTGGCAATCGTAACAACTTCAAGACATTCGAGTCGTGTATTAATAACTGCTTCAGGAGTAAGTTTCGGGATTCAGATTTAACACTCGATGCATGCGTTGATTTTTCGGGATTTTTTAGCGATTTTTTTTTTTTTGCTATAACGATATTTTTGCATGCGGAATGCATAACCATTGCGTTTTCTTTCTCTAATCATCGAAGTGACTTTCTTTTTAGAAAATAACTAATCCACACGTTTTTCTCGACAGCGAGTAACGAAATAGACGTTGGAACGGGAAGCGGTACGAAGGATCCGTGCGCCGAGGCGCACGAGGAATGCAACTTGATCCGCTGTCCCTACGGAAAAGAGGCGTACGTCGACGATCGCGATTGCCAACGCTGCCGATGCGTTGATCCATGCCGAGCGCTTTACTGTCCGGAAGGCACGAGATGTTCCATTACCCTCGTCGCAGCTCGCGATGGCACCGAATACCGCGGTGTTTGCCGATCGAGTAATTCTACTTACTTCTACTTCTACTTACTAATATTTTCCCCAACTTCTACTTACTAATTTCAGGATATGTCTTCGAAGTCCGTCTATCATTTTTTATTTTTATCTTTTGCAGCCACGAAACCTGGAAATTGTCCCGTCGTCTCGAACAGCACGAGATGCGAACAAGAATGCGCAACTGATGCCGATTGCCACGGCGATACAAAGTGTTGCGACAACGGATGTGGAACTTCTTGTCTCGAACCGGCGCCCGAGGAACCGCCGACGACTCTTGCACCGGTCTTCAACATAACGGCACCGCCTTTCGGCGCCGATCCCGCGGCTATCAAGGAACCCGAAGAACCTCACCTCAGCGCGGCGGAAGGTGGTTTTGTGACATTTACATGTGTCGCTACGGGAAATCCGACACCGATTATCGTTTGGCGGAAGGATACCACTGTCGTGAGTCGAAATCGTGAAAATTCCTCGTGGAAAATGCAAAAGAAATGTTTATTAATACTTTATTTTCTCGCAGATCAATCCTTCGGAGAAGAGACGTCGCATATTGCCGGACGGATCTCTGCAAGTTGTTAACTTATACAGTTACGATAGTGGAACGTACGTTTGCACCGCTGACAATGGTTTAGCACCTCCAGCGCGATTGGAATATCAACTCCAAGTGACCGGTAAGAGTGGAAATATGTTTTTCTCTTCCAATCTCAAAGATTGCGTCTTTGATACTAATACAACTGAATTTCCGATGGTATTTTCTCAGTAGGAAGTAAATTAATCGACGCAATGCGATGTGCTAACTGTCTAACGTTCTAACAGTGATATCAGATTAGGAAAATATTTCCTCTACGAAGTATAATAGGTGTTACGAGAATCACACGTTGTCCCGTTCCTTCTCGCGATCTTTGGATCGATCAGCGATGTTTGCTGAAACTCCTCAGACTTTCTTTACCGATTTTCGTCATTATTTCTTTCACGATGACCAATCAAAGACGATAAACCAAATCGTCAAAGAAAAGAAAAATTTAACGAGGTAAACGATGAAAATAACGATGTGATTCGCGAGGTAATATTTTCCTGTGATTTCTGATATCGATTCTAATAAAATGCATCCGGTATGGTAGTATTACGGTTGTGATTAACAATTCTTAGAGCCCCGCGAGAGTTCGGCTGCCATCGTCGGAGAGCCGTCTACTTTCGTCACGGTAACGATGAATTCCCCGACTGTGCTGCATTGCTACGCCATGGGTTGGCCGCGACCTTTCGTAACTTGGTGGCGGGGCGATAACATGCTACCCTTGTCCTCGGAAAATTACGAACAAGACTCGGATTATACGCTACTAATACGCTCGGTAACACTAACGAATCTTGGGGTTTACACGTGTCAAGCGTATAATGGAATACAGAGACCGGCCTCGTGGTCGGTCACCCTGCAAGCGCTCGGTCCCGTCCACAATATCCCACCGGATCAGCTTCAGTACGCCAAGTATCTCGTACAACCGCCGAAAAAGCCCGACCGACCCACGACCGTCAGACCTCAGTATCCTTACCGACCAATAAGAACTCAACCGCCGGCTAATCTAACTTACGCTCCGATTTATCCTACAGCACCACCTCCACCCTATCGACCTCCCTATGTCCCGCATCCCCCCAATACGCCACCGGGCGTTAACCCTCTCGTTACCGACGCACCGCCGTCTCTGCCGAGTCGCTTCAAAGGTGAGACTTCGACGGTGAATCGACAAACGCCGCAGATATTCGCATTGATTTTTTTAATCATTCTTTTTTCGTTTAGCTTAATGCTTTTGCGGGATCTTTGCATTCTTATTTAACTTATGGAGAAAAAAATGAGAAAAATTTCTCATAAAAAATGATGGTGCGGATTTGGTGCTCGGAGAGGGCGTATCGTTACATTTCTAAGCAAAAGTGAGATTTAGAAAGAATTTCGAAGACTTTCCTATAGGATAAAAAATAATCAAAATTTTATTAAAATTCTGAAAAATTGATGGATTACTTTTTGTTGAGAAAGATTTGGTTTTCGGATGATTCGTCGAACAATTTTTGCTATTATGCGAAAATAATGCTGTTAGCGGATTTTCTGTGATTTATATTTTTCGGACTTTTACTCCATTAGGAGGCATTCGAAATTCTCTTTGAATCTCAATATTGGCTGAGAAAGTAGAGATACAGTCTTCTTAAACTTATTTTTTATGCATGAAACACCAGAGACCCTATGCACGTTATATTAATGCCGAATGCTGCGTTTTTAACTCCTTTTTTTCCACCGAACGTTGAAATTTTGTTTACTCGCCTCAACGCTTTATTATTCGTTGCTTTCCGTGTCTCATGTGCAATTAATTATTCCCGCAGTGCCGGTAAGCGTGAATGTGACAACGGAACAAACGGAATATCAAATAGGAAGCGACGTTAATATCGGATGTTCCGTCGACGGTTATCCGATACCGAGAGTTTTGTGGTACAAGAATAACGAACTCGTTCGCTCGGACGATCGTGTGAAGATTTCCGGTAAGTTTTTCTCTCCAATCGCGCGATTAAGATAATAAGTATCTCTATCCCTTCGATATCGAGTTAAAAACAAAAAAATAATATCGTCTTTTCCTTTCGTAGAATCAAACAGATTGATTATTACCAACGCGTCGAGTAGCGACAGCGGAACGTATCGTTGCGAAGCAGCGAACGCCGATTCGAGTAGTTCTGCGAGTGTCGACATTCGAGTTGAAGGTAAAAAATCGATTACTTACTTTTCGAAGTATTTTCGATATCTATTTAAACAGATTGAAAGTTCTTTATCGCGTTAATTATTCTTTAGGTCTCTATATTCATCCGGACTGCCAGGACAACGCTTTCTTCGCGAAGTGCGAACTTATCGTAGTCGCGAAATACTGTCAACACAAATACTACGCGAAGTTCTGCTGCAGATCGTGTACAGAGGCCGGTCAGCTTCCGCTGAGAGGTCCCCATCTCGACGGAGCGAAAAGGCGAAGGAGAAGAAATACGTTGGACCGCTGGTTCGCCTAAAGACAAACAAACTATAAAAGAAAAATCAACAGAAACAAAAAAAAACAATCAAATTGCGTCGAGTCGAATTTTCGGGACACCGGTCAATCTTATCTCTCTCTCCCACGTCGCAAGCGGCGATGAAGCACCGCCGCTCAAGAGCCGGAAGTCGAAAAGAACGAATCGAATCTCGTTCACTGCCAAAGTCTTAGAACGTCTATACCTACATGTAGATACTAAGTACCTATACATATTAACGATCACACGTCGAAAAAAAAAAAAAAATGCATGAAAAAAAAAAAGATCGAAAAAAAAATATATCACCGACGCGATTTCTAGATAAACGTTTCCGCATATCTACATTTGAGAAATCGTGTGACATATCCTTCACGAGATATATGCCGAAATCGCGAGAAAAAAAAATTGTCGACGATTATCGCGTACAGTAAAAAAAAAACGCGTTAATCCGATATAAGGATAAAAAAAACTATACGTACTCATTACACGATGGAAAAACGCTACAAACGCGAACACAGACACACACGACACAAATCTTTAATTGTATATGATATAAATAGTATGTCGCGTGTATTAATGCCATCATCGACGCTCCTTGTATAATGAAGAAAAAAATATTCCGATTATATCTAAATATTCTAATCTATTATTATAAATATCTTATAGAAACAAAAAAGAAAAAAAAAGCAAACATACAGATAGAGTCTTAAGTCAATAATGGCCATTATAATACTCCGCGGGTAAAACGTCTTTCGTTACTGAAAGAACCGCCGCGAAGATACGCGAGTCCTGCAAAAAAAAAAAGAAACCCTCGTATCATAAATATTATCCAGTCAACAGCGCACCCCTCTGTACAGTTGTATTTTTTAACATTAGAGAAGATTGTCGAGTTTATATTATACTGCGAGTTACACGTCGTCGTTGGCTCACGCGGAGCGTAGAATTATTCATTTTATTTTGCAGGCACTGTTTTTATTTTGTTAATTGCTGAAAAAAAAAACAAAAGATTTATTCTCAAAATCGACACTATTGACGATTTTCGTAGCGAAACGAAACGCAACAGATCGAATTTCTTTTTAAGCACACATTTTATACCTATATATGTATTAAGAACGAAAAAAAAATCGTATAATTGTAAATTGTTGATCAGCACGACTCGCGTCTCCATGCGATCGATAAGCGGTTAATTCACATATCGATCGACGCTACGGTCAGAGATTAAAACACGCAGTGCCTTATTATGCGATATGAGACGGACTAAGAGAAATCCTCAAAAAAATTGACTATAAAAAAAAAAAAAAAATTCCGAGGATATCTCTCGTGCAAAAAAA
The DNA here is from genome assembly GCA_964006125.1 of Cryptus viduatorius. Lineage (NCBI taxonomy): Eukaryota > Metazoa > Arthropoda > Insecta > Hymenoptera > Ichneumonidae > Cryptus > Cryptus viduatorius. Next base: position 7,774,238 of record OZ023223.1, read on the forward strand.
AAAGCCGACCCCGGGTGGGTGTTGTATCCACGTACCGTACCACTTCGATCCGAAATATATCAACGATTTGTAACTGTTGTTAAAAACAAAAAACGAAAAAAAATATATATATATAGTTTGAGAGACGTGTATCGCGTGTTCCGCGTGTCGGAAGTAGAAAACGAAATACGTCGCTGATATACGAACATTCTATCGACAATAATATATATTTAAGGATTTCAAGAATACAAACTTTAAGATATTATTAATTAGAATTCATGAATTATCCATATATATACATATATATATGTGAAAGTTGCACGTATCTACGATAAATGATTTTTGATTGTGTAAAAGCTCTTCGTTAATCCGTCGAGCGATCTTCACGTCGATCATCGTAGATTGTACGATTATTTCTCACGTCGAAATAAATAATAGTATTGTAGAAAAAAAAGAGTTGATATACATATATATACTAATTACGTGAAAAAAAACTGATTTTTCCGCGTCGAAATAACGGAATAACGAAAAAAACGAAACGTTTCATAACGGAATCATTTTTCGAGACGACCGCGTCCCCGTTTCATGCTGCTACTCATAGCGCGACTTGTGTTCATCAAGAATCGCTTGTGTTGCTCTTCGATTATATTGGTTCGTTCGATTCTTTCGGTGGCAATTCTCTCGATTTTCTCGAACAGATCGCTGTGCACCGTTATGCATCGCCGGAAATCCTTGCGATCGAGACGATAGACTTCACAGACTTCGATCGCCAATACGCTCGCGACTCGCCGTTGATCCTCTACCAGCAAAGCCACTTCGCCGAAATGCGCACCGTCGTCCAAATGACAAACCTGTTGAAAAAAATTCCCGATTTTTTTTTTATGAGAAGCGCATCGAGATCTCTCGACCTCTCGTTCTCTTTCGTGAAAAACTAAATATCGCATAAAAACGAAAAAAGTCAACAAAAAATTCATTTCTGCCTTATCGACTGATATTTCTAAAAAAAGTTTCAAAAAAATCGATCAGTCAGATCGCTGCATTTAAAAAACTTAATTTCTAAATTTTTCTCTTAAATTTCGATTTTATTGGAAATTTGCACATCGATAAAATTTTTGTACGATCCTCTGATTTGCGAAAATTACTTTTCGTGAAATAGTAAAATAATGAGGATTAGTAAATGACGAATAGTAAATGGAATAGGAATAGTAAAATAATGAGGATTAGTAAATGAGGAATAGTAAATTATAGCGATTTTTTCGGATCCACCCGAATGATTAACGACGATTAGGAATTAATAATTAATTTATTCAACAAAAATAAAATTAACTACGAAGGAAACCTCTTTGCCGGTCGGAGTTAAGACGACAACGGTACCGCTGGCGAGAAAAAACATGCAATCGCCGTGAGTTCCTGCTTTGACGATCACGTCGTTCGGTAAGTAAAGTTCGAACTTTAGATTCGCTATTATCGATCCAAGAATATGCTTCGGCAAAGTTCTGAAGACCGCGACATTCTCCACTAATCTTCTGCACGAATGCAGCGAAATTTGTTGTCTCAATCGTTCTGCAGTTCGAAAAAAAAAAAAAATTAATCACCGATCTATTAACGATAATCATTACGTATAGATCATTCGGTAAATCGGCAAAATACCCGATAGACCCGATAGTATCGTTTTCTCTCGGAAATAACTGTTTCTGAAGCGATAATGATAATAAGCTAATAATCGTCTCTTCATGTACGGTGGCAATTGTTTCTGTCGCGTGTAGGCTGACAATTGATTGATTATTTCTTGATATTTCGACTCTGCGCTTTTGCTTCCGGCTGTTATTTGCAGAAACATTACTGCGCGTAAAAATTGTGTACATTAGGCGCGGTAATGAGATCGGTGAGTAATTACGAGAGCGCCATAGACTCACCGACGATATAAGCTTCGAAAATTCGTCCGAAAATCATGAGTAACGTGCAAACAATTGTGTGCCCTTCGGTTCGCGGCTCTATGGCTCCGAAACCGCTTGCAACGAAATTTTGAACGACTATGAAAAGAGCGTTACGATATCGCGACGGAATATCTCCGTTTGCTATACTCGTCACCCAGCAGTCTTTGCATTCCTAGGAATTTTATATTCATCAAAATGAGAATTTTTTAAATAGATTTTAGTTTCGATTAGACTTTCTTCACAGATCGTAACATTCGATCTTTTTTTTTCCAACTACAAACTTCGATGTCGATTTGTCTAATTAATTATGTAGAAATCTTACGTTTATGGTGATTCGCAGTGAGTACATAATAACGACGGGGGTAACGAAACACAAACATGCAAACCAATGAATAACATACAGCGACAGTATAAGAGTGCTGAACATTTGATGATTACAGTCCTTTATCTGCAGATGCTGAAAAATTTCGCACATAATGTTTTCTATTTTATATTATATTAATTATTTTATTAATTTTTATAACACGATAATTATAATAATTACCATTATAAAAAAAATATTTTTTTTTATTTTTTTTTTTTTTCGTAAATTGCAACATTTGTGATTACCGTGAAAAGTTGCGAAACATAGGAGTAGAATGTCGGGTAGCGCGATATCTTGAGTAAAGGTAGTAAATTTATTATGGCAACGAATGCAGCAGAATTTCGACCCGCCGTCTCTCGCCATTTGTAGGTAATGTGATCGTAAGGAAGAGACGTTAAGACGTCAATCAGAAGAAAACCTTTCGCATAGTTTCTGTGAAAAGAACTACTTGACTACTGAGCAATGAATTTCGGTGAAATCTTATAGCTTATTACAGTTATACAGCTGAAAAAAAACATTTCCGTGTACTTGAAAATAGCCGCTTGACGAAGATTAATCGTCATTTTCTTCTTCAACACGACACCGGTGATGCAATTGATGATGATATCCACCCAAAAGAACACATAGAAAATAAGATTCACTTTGTCGAGGCGTATGAGTTCGTAATCCATAACGACGAAACTTATCATGAATGGAATTGTTACGAGCGCAATGGCGTATACGAAGGTCATCATGATTTCCCACACAAATCTAAAAATATAAAAAATAGAACAAAAAAAAAAAATAAAAAAAATTATACAAAAGACAAAAATATAAAATATAAAATATAAAATATAAAATATAAAATATAAAATATAAAATATAAAATATAAAATATAAAATATAAAATATAAAATATAAAATATAAAATATAAAATATAAAATATAAAATATAAAATATAAAATATAAAATATAAAATATAAAATATAAAATATAAAATATAAAATATAAAATATAAAATATAAAATATAAAATATAAAATATAAAATATAAAATATAAAATATAAAATATAAAATATAAAATATAAAATATACAGAACTACCTGACGAGACTGAACGGATGAACAGCCCACCAATTCGGTAGATGACATTGTTTCCTCCTTTCCCTCCGAACATCCGTCGTGCTGTCGACAAACTGCATACACTTTGGATGTTTCTCGTTCATGAGACACCAGAATTTCCATCGCTCAATAAACTTTGACGATCTAACGATCGGCGGCAAAAAACTCGGTAATTCGAAATCAGAGGTTCGCGTCAATTCGCAATGGTGCACTCGCGATACAAATTCTTCTCTCATAGTAACTATTTTTTTTAAATAAAAAATATTTTAAAAAATGTGTCTAATTATTCGTCAAATTTCAAACGCGTCAAAAATTTGCCGCTATAATGACAGAATTATGAAGAATTTCGTTTAATCAACACATTCATTTATTTTTCTCCAATATATATATATATATTACGTCGTATAAAAAGTAGTGTTCGCGTACGTTAACTATATGTATATTATTTACATCGATGACCTATGAGCAAAATTTATCGCACAATATTCATTATAATGTTATTTGTTACTCCACGTCGATACATTTTGCTATTATAACTGTTTTCACAACTGTGCTATACTCGCAGTTTATTACGCCGTAAAAAAAAAAAAAAAAAAATTCGAGTACTCGACGTCGATCCGGTACCGCGTCTCTCGATACGCAGTTAATTATGCCGTAAAAAAAAAAAATCGAGTACTCAACGTCGATCCGCTGCCGCGTCTCTCGATACGAACGATCGTCTATCGCAGAGCGATAACTATACACACACTTTTCAACAATTATCGAATAACTAGTTGTACATAAATATAACACATGCATATTGATTCGTCGTCGTCGTCGCTCCGGTTTGCGTAGCGTTCGCTTTTTATCCTCAAAAAAAAAAAAAAAAAATGAGTGTTTCTCACGGTATAAAAAATATTCTCTTGTATGACTAACAATTTTTTAGAAACTCAGATAGTTAAAAGCTTTTTCGGGATGTAACTTCAGTGCAGACCGATGCCAAATAGTTCTCTGCTCATGCTATCGGTCCTCGAGGCCCGGCGAAGCTGACTACGGCGACGAAACTCCTTCCATCAGACGGACGCACGTTTGACCCGTAGACTGGCGGTGATCGACGGAGGTCTGTATCCCTCATAGCCGCTCGAGTCTCGCAGAAGATCGGAATTTGCTGTGCCAAGACACGTACACGAACAGACGCTCACACAATCGTCGGTCTCGTGTAACATCGGTACGTGTCCAGCAAGTAGCTTACCATTTACAGCAACAACTTCGCCGTCGAGGGTGAGAACGTGGTGCGAAGCCGACTGCAACTCGTTATCGTCCCTCCGAACCTCCTCAGCATTCCTGGGGATTTTTACCACCGATTAGAAACGAAGAATAACAATTTTAGGAAAAAATTTTTAAAAATTAAAAAGACGTATAAACTGGAAAAAAAAAAAAAAATGGAATATTTAATGCACACGGAAATTGGAAATTTGGAAACATCGAACATTCATCAGAAGTTAAAATACTCTGAAATATAAATTTACAAAATATTATTAAAATTGAAGAAAAAAATTTCACCAAAATTACGAAATTTTTCATCGTATTACGAAATTTTTTTGAAATTTTCGACATACATTTGGTGTATTTGTTGTTTATTTCTTCAGCGTATAAAAATAGTAATATTTTCAGTACTGAATGTCTCAGATATGTATATTGGGAAATAAGAAACGGAAATACACATTCCGCGACGTTTTGCGTGTAAAAGGTAATGGAATACGTTATTTTGTTTTTTATCAGTTAATATAAAAAATTTTCCTGTTTTTTCAGGTGGTGATACTTACATAGTCATGAAACGGAGTACTAGTAAATTTATACTCGCCGCAACGACCGCCAAACCAAAGAGAATGAAAACCAAACTTAGCGCAACGTATCCCGGTTTCGTCAGCAACGCCTGATCGTTCTGAAATATTTAAAAAATATCAACAAATATGAAGAAAAACAAAAAAAAAAAATAAGCAAAAAAATTATTATAATTTTTATAGAATTTCTTCTAATTATCGTCATTTTTTTTTTTGTGGATGAAAAATCACGCATTTTATGTAGAATTTTGCGCTGTTGTAAAAAATGACGAATAAATTTCTGCTGAAAAATCAAAGATTTTTTGCTGCTGTTTTTTTTTTTTTTTACGCGTCGACGCGTACCTGCAGAGCAACGTAATCACCGAATCCGATAGTCGTCAGTGTGACGAAGCAGTAGTAAAAGCTGTCGAAGTAACTCCATCCCTCGTAACGCGAAAATACCGCTGCGCCCGTTGTGATTATAATGCTGGAAAGCATACCGGTTGCGAGCATAAGATTCATTTCCGTGGCTTCGGTTCGGCTGCAGTTCATGTATCGTTTGGCTCGTCGTATTACGACCGACGCTACTTTATTCAAACGCTCGCCAATGCTTTGGAACATCACGAGACCCAATGGAATTCCGACCATCGCGTATAACATGCAAAAAGCTTTTCCCCACACCGTTACGGGGGTCGAGTGCCCGTAGCCTGTTGAATTCAAAAGCCGAACAATGAGATATTTACGAAAATTTAATCGAAAGATTAAATATTAGTTTTGTTATATCGAAAAAAAAATTTTATCGGTAGGAAAAATATTTAGTTGATATTATTCATTTTTTTTCGAAAAAGAATTTTTTTTTATAATTTTTTTTTTTATTTAAAAACATACATATTTTTATCTTCAGATATACAACCCGCAAATGGCGATGTAAAATGAGAAAAATTGACTTAACTTTTTTTTTATATTACATTCTTATTAAAATATTGAATTATTAGTTATTATTTCGATATTTTACTCTTACCAATCATAGCGAGCACCAGAGTCGCGAAATAAAATGCACCGGCGAATTTCCACTGGGGTCCGGCTTTGTGCGGCTTATTTTCGATTATAACTATTTCCACCATTCGGTAATCTTCCTGAGAGATATTGTACTTCTTCATCATGTTTCGTTTCACCTCTTTTCAAAAAAAGGAAAATTAATGAATTAATAAATTAATAATAAAACAAATTTTACGCAATAAAAAAATACGAAGAAATTCTGTGTAACAGAAAAAAGTATCGTAATTTTACCGGACAGGAAGTCCCAGCGTTTACGCTCGGTGTCCGACTCGAGAGCGTCAAAAACCGCCGCGCCGATTAACAGATAAGTAAACGTACTGACGACCAGAGCCAACGTCCGCACATTTTGTTTCTTCATTTCACTCGCAAATTCCTAATAATCCGCGACCTTCGATATATCTAACTACAGTCAACAATCTATAATAACTAAATTTTTTTTTCAATTGATATCTAATGTCACGCAACAACGTCGAATTTTGTTAATAATCGTATTATTAATTTTCTCGTACAATCATTGTACAAAATTTGTATTAAAATAATTCGTACATATAATTGGGAATGAACCGCTCTCGTCGAGGTCCCGAACACAAGTCGGAACGTACGGAGCGGAGCCTGGAGCATCGGAGGAGAGCTTTAGAGTATTGATCGCGACGAGCCCTTCCCATCGGCTGCTCTTCTCCTCCAAACGGCAAATTTCATTACGCTCTTCCATCCCCCGCGATTTATCTCTCGTATCGGTCTTATATCTCCTACCTATGTCATTAGCTGCACTGCAGCACTGAAGTCTTCGTCATTTCCTATTATTTATGCCGACAAAAAAAAATCCTCCACCGACTGAACATAAAAGATCAAATACTTGTTACGCTACTAAAAAATGTATAAATCAAAATTCTCAATAGAAGAAATAAACCAACAGACACCGTCATCGGTAAAAAACAAAACACAATTTCTTTTTTAATCAAAACAATGTTTAAAAATAAGAAATATTTAAATTTATGATTGATTATTTTCACCGACAACTTCGACGCATCGGACCACAAGAACCGGAAGTCCGGGAAGCTGCGAAAAAGATTCGCATTATTATTACGAAGTATATTTATTTTTTTCAAGGTTATTCTAAATGTTTCGATTACGCCGCGAGTTCCTGAAATCGTAATTAATTTTTCGAATCTCTACACTTCACCTAAACGAAGCTATTAAACTTTGTTTTTAGTCTATCGTAGAAGATATAGCTGTCAATCGATAAGATTGTCGAATAAAAAATGTTTCTCTTAGCATAGATGATGATAATGCACCACAAGCGATGCGCCTCGCCGTGTGTGTGCGCACGCGGTTTCTCGATGCAATCCCCGCGGAATCCTAACCAACAAATCAACGGTCAGCTGTCCGACCGGTTGTTGTGCAGTGTTTTGTGAATAACACGTGTTTTTTCATCATATCAAGGGAAAGTAAAATAACAAGAGCGTAGAAACAATGACAGAAGTCGAAGGAATATTACGACCGATGAATTGTGAGGTGAATCAATTGTCAATGCCCGATGGATCCTCGATGTTTATGCAAGGTTAGTTGACAGATTACGAAAATTTCTCGCATCGTCAATAAACGTTATAATCGTTATTAATATTTTTATAAACATAAACCATTTTTGTTGCAATATATAAAGAAATGAATGTAACATGAAAAAAAGTCTAATTGCATTAAAAAATATCGATAAAATTTTGCTTTTTTAAGGCGACACCTGCGTGATGGCCGGAGTTTACGGACCCGTCGAGGCACGATTACAGAAAATGATGCACGAAAAAGCGAGCGTTGAAGTCGTGTTCAGTCCCATTAAAGGACCGCCGAGTAAGTAACACATTTTTTTTTAAATTTTCTTGTAATGTTTTTTCTTATTTTTTTTTTTCAGGCATCGAAGACAGAACAAAAGAGTTGTATATAAAGGAAACCTGTGAATCTGCAATAATAACGTCGTTACATCCAAGTACAGCGATATTGATCAACGTTCAGGAGTTGCAGGACGCTGGCAGTGTTAGTAAAAATTTTATTCGTTTTTTTTTTTAATTTTGGATGCAATTGACGTTTAAAATTCTATTTATTTGATTTTTCAGTTATTAGCCTGTGTAATAAACGCAGCGTGTGTCGCTATGATAAATGCCAGTCTTCCGATGAAATACACAATAGCTGCTGTTGCCTGCATGATAGATAGAGAAACGGGAGACGTATTACTTGATCCGGAAGAATCTCAGCTCCAAAATGCCAGAGCGACATTCACGTTTGCCTTTGACGGAATAAAGAAAAATCTTATCTGTTGCCACACGACGGGGCGTTTCAGTGACAAGGAATTTCTTGATTCCATGGAGAAATGCAAGGAGGCCAGCGGACATGTATTCGATTTTTATAGAGATATCGTTAAAAAATACGCAAATCGTATATAGCATTTTTTACGTTTTATATGTATAAATAAAAAAACCTAAAAAAAAAATAAACGACGAGTTTTCATTATCGTAACCGTCGCGCTGCGCGCGCACCCACGTTTCCTCGCGCGACTCGAATTCGAAATTACCGCCGTTCGTTGCCGTATAAAAAACAGAGGCGCTGCTGGCGCTGCTACTAAAAAAGTGTCAAGTTGCGGCCCTATTCGGGACAGCTGATTGCTCTCGAATGTCACTTTGTACGACATTTGACAGCATGGCACCGTTGCTGCCTACGAAACTCGATATCCCACGATTTTTAACGCCTGACGATTTGTTTTTTTTCGCACAAATAATGCATTGCTGAAGCGAAATTTGTCGTTCCGAATCTTTATTATCGACGCGATCTGTGTTACCAAAGAAAATTTTTCAAAATGATGCAACAATACATGAAAGAACTGGAGCAGGTGAGTTATCGAACTATAAACAAATTTTCGTCACCGAAAATCTTTCGATTTCGATGTTTTTTTTTTTTTTTTTTTTAGGAGCCCTTTGATCCCGAGGAATTTGTGGAGAGATTGGCTTGGCGAACGGTCAATGATAACAGTAAAGAGGGTCCCAAAGGATCGTTTGATCCGGTTCTCGTTCACGAAACATTTCTTCACGCCATAAAAGATCTGCAAGTGTTGCAAGAGCGTCAGCAGAAAAAATGCGAAAAAATCGAATTGGCGGTGAAGGAAGAGGAGACGAGACATACTTTTGAAGTGATTGAATTACAGGACAGAAACAAACATGCCATCGATTTATTCCACCAATTGGACGAGAGAATAAATTCCGTAGCTACAAAAGTTCTTCATCTTGGCGATCAATTGGAAAGCGTCAACACCCCAAGAGCCCGAGCCGTTGAGGCGCAAAAGCTAATGAAACATTTCGCTGAATTTCTGAGTCCCGGACCTCTGACTGATCCCATATTTACCGATAAGTCAACGGTGAGAATTGCATGATTTCAACTTACAACTTCATTCCAATTGAAATAAATATTTCGAATAAAATATTTAAAAGAAAGAAAAAAAGTTCATAAATTATTATTATTATTATTAAATAGTTAAATACTTTTAATTAAGTTTTCACGGGTCAACATTTACGTGAGTATTGAAAAATAAATTGAAAAATCTATTAAAAAAAAAAACAATTACTTCGTAAAATTTTTTTTAAAGAAAAAAAATATATATTTAAAGATAGGGCATAGATTATAGTAAATTTGGTTTTTTAATGAATCTTTTTCATTGAATAAATGATTTTTCAGTTGGACGTAGCGGCCGACGTGATCCAAAAGCTCCACCTAATATCCCAAGAGCTCCCAGCTGAAAAATTCGACCACGCGAAAGCGAAGATAGCGTCGAAATACGACGAGATAGAACGGAGTCTCATCGAAGAATTCGTAAGAGCGCACAACGCCGAAGATGCGGAGAGAATGAAAGAATTGGCATCGGTACTCGCGCACTTCAAAGGATATTCGCAGTGCATCGACGCGTTTATCGAACAAAGTCAGATGGGTTCTTTCGGCGGTAAAGACGTTTTTCAAGACGTTATTCCGATGTGTACGAAAAATTACGCTCTCATGCAACGAGTATTCGCAAATCCGGAGCAAGTAATGGCGAAATTCGTCCTCAACATCTATCATCTCCGTTTGCAAAAATACGCGGTAGCGAAATTAGCCGATCGAACGGATTCCGACAAATATTTAAGTAATTTGTACGATTTGTACTCAAAAACGACAAAACTATCGTTGGATCTCAAGAGATTCGACATGGGAACCGACGACGCGTATCTCACAAAACTCACGCATAACATTTTTCAAAAGCATCTCGATACGTATTCGACGGTGGAATTGCGAGCTTTACGAGACAAGTGTTCCGGACTTCTCGTCGATTATTACGAATCGAAAAATCATCAAAAGAAACAATTGCAAACCGGCGGTTTTCAAGAATTGCGTCGCGATCTACAAGCGGTGATCGGCACGCGGACCAACATAAACATCGCGCAGATCGAGGATTATGGAGGTGAAACGTTTCTCTCGGAGGAATTAGCTATAGGATTGCTGCAAAGAAGCAAATTGGCCTTCGAACGTTGCAGAGCGTTGTCTCAACCCGGCGACGTTCCCGGTAACGCTGTGCAGATTCTCGAAATTCTTCTTCAGTACCTTATGAATGAACACGTGGATTACGCTCTCGAACTCGGACTCCAAAGTGTACCGATACCGGAAACGAGAGTACAACCGGAAATACATTTTTTCAATGTCGTCCGACAGTGCAACGTTATCGTACGATTGCTCGAGGAATTATTCAACGACAGTCTCGTGCCTCTCGTCGTCTCGACACCGAAACACGCGGACTGTTTATCGAGAGAAAAAACCGTTTTGGAACAAACGGAACTAAAGCTCGATATCGGTTTGGATAGAAGTATTAACGCTATCGTTGGATGGGTGAAACTTTATCTGCAGAGCGAACAACGAAAAACCGATTTTAGACCCGAAAGCGACGTCGATACGTTGAGTACACCGGCGTGTCTCGTCGTTGTTCAGTACGTAACTGGAATGATAAGACAAATACGCGATAGTCTCGATGGAAAAAATGTCGAAAACGTTCTCACGGAATTGGGAATCAGATTTCATCGCGTAATTTACGAACATCTTCAGCAATTTCAATTCAATTCGGCGGGCGCTATGTGCGCTATTTGCGACATGAATGAGTATCGCAAATGCGTTAAAGAACTCGGCGTTTGTATCGTTATATCGCTCTTCGATACGCTTCACGCGCTCTGCAATTTGCTTCTCGTCAAACCGGCAAATTTGAAACAAGTCTGCACCGGCGATCAGTTGGTAATTAATTATCTCTATTTCTTCTTTTTCTAAAAAAATTTGCGAGAATCAGTTGATTGGTCACACGATTTTTTTTTCTTTTCGAACGGAAAGAAACGAATATTTCGGTAAACACTCGGATCTCAAAATATTTTAATCATTGAAAATTTTATTTTTAACTTTTTCATCGATTTCGGTAATCGCAAAAAATTATCAATTAGGCCACCGCTTTCGCAAAAAAAAAAAATTTTTTTGCGAAAAATCGAATTACGAGTGTAAAATTAATTCTCGCAAAAATTTCTTTTTTTTTACATCTGTTGCACAATCGTCGAGTAATTTTTTTTCTTGCGTATTATTAATTTATTAATTTTTTTTAATTGCAGGCGGTACTCGATCGTTCGACACTGTTAAGTTTCATCCAATTGCGAACGGATTACAAGACCCAAAAATTGGCTAATTCTCTGAAGGATCTCGCGACGACGTAGTAGAAAATTCGACGCTTAATTTTACTTAAAGAAAATAAAAAAATAAAAAAACGAAGCGAAGTATCGGGAGGAAAAAAGATACGAAGAAGAATTACGCATTAAGTTAGCAAACGTATTAACTTTATTATCTTTATATGTATATAACTGTACGTTCGTATGATGATAAAATGCGCTAATTTTCAATAGTACAACACAATGAACAAACGCAAAATTTCTTATTTTTTGTTTTTTTTTTCTCGTTTTCATCGATTAATAATCGTTACGCACGTACGTTTACATTACATAATACCGCGGGGCTCATCGTATCGTCAATCGCGAGATAAATATATATAGTTATAACGAAACTCCTTTGCCTCGTTTATTTCGAGATGAATGTTTGTTTGAGAAAATAGTCGTTTAACTGAGAGGATTGTGTCGTCAACTATATAGATAATACTTGTTTCCTTCGTTCATTTTCTTAATTACTTCCAACGACCCGTGTTCCGCATCCATTCGATGAGCTGCGCACCGGAAACAAGTATTACTTCTTTAGATTCTTATTTTTCCTAATTTTTTTTTTTCTTTTTTCTTTCGGTTGCTTTTCGTTCTTTTTTTAATTGCGCGGGCCTTTCCGTCTCGTTGACCCATATAATGGACTTATAAACTTTTTTTTTTCGATTAATCGTACGAATTCGATGGGTCATAGGAAGGTGAGAGACATAATCAATTTTTTTTCTTATTCAATTGTATCTTAAAGTAGTTTCCTAGTTGTGGGAGGTGAGGGGGCGATGAGGGCACCAAATCGTCGGCTCGTCGTCGAGTACATTGAGTTCCTATTTTTTTTTTGGATAATGGTCTTCAAATTTTCGTGTCTTTCAATATAGGAGATGAGCGGCGGGTAGGAGGTAGGAGAGTACCATGAGTACACATTTGTTTCGTTTTTTTTTTTTTTTTTTTTCATATTTTTTTTTTCGGTAGGCTGCTTTTGGAGAATTACAAATCTCGCATAAGAAACAGGCTAAAGATTTTTCCACGAGCTATAGAGGATATTTACGAGGAAGAGGGATATATCCGATCCCATTGATACGCGGGAAGTCTCGTATCAGCGCATACGATACGTATTTGTTTCGTGTACTTGACAAAGTTCGCCGCGAAAATCGAGTTCAATGCTAAAATCGAGATCGCGATAGTTTCTCGCGTTCGGCTTCATCGAGAATACGCCGCATATCTCTTCGCCCTTTTTGACGGTCATAAATTCGTCGAAATAAAATACCGTCTGTTTCCAATGGGTGTACTGCACCTCCGGCGCGGTACTGAAGCCAATGCGCTTGTGGCACTTGGTGAATTCGATCGTAAAGAAAGTAACGAGCGCCTGAACGTAATCGTCCTTCCGAACTTGAAGACTGAACGGCGACGAGAATTCGAGATCCGCTTTGGTGACGGTGTAGAGATCGACTTCCTTTATCAAACACGCGTTCGTCACGACTTGCTTCGGATCGACGACGTCGACGAGCGGCTCGCTTATCGCGACTTTTCTTATGCTCGACATATCGAAGCCGTAAACGTCGTCCCACCAATTGATTTTTTCGTCTTTGTATTGACGATCCTCGATGCCGCATATGAAAAGCGTCGCTTTGTCGGGAAACAGCATTCCGCCTTCGCGAAGCCATTTATCTCTGGCGAAGAGAACTGTATCTAACATCGATTCGTAAAATAGACAATAGCCCATCCATTCCGATATGATTATGTCGACTTTTTCAATGCCGTCCGGCAGCACGACTTCCTCCACTTTTCCCTTTATTATCGTTACGATGTCCGACAAATGATTAGCTTCGACTATCTTAGTTGCGTACTCCACGATGTTTGAACACTCGATACCGATGACTCTTGCGGCTCCGGCTTTCGCCGCGAACATCGATAGGATACCAGTGCCGCAGCCGATATCGAGAACTGTTTTACCTTTGAAGAGATGCTTGTTGTGGTACATGGAATTGCGATAAGTCACCGTCCTTACTTCGTCTTTCAGCATTTCCTCGTGGATTCCGTAGTGAGCGTAGGAATCGAAATAATAATCCCTCGACGTCATTTCGTCGACCGGCACCGTCGGCTTGTGATTGCTAGTGGCGTTTTCGAGATCCTTGGACACCGGCGCTCCAACCTCCGCTACTTCCATTGTCTCCATTTTCGTTGTCTGGGAAAAAAAAAAGTCCGTAATTTTTTTTTTTTTTTTTTTTTTTTTTTTTTTTTTTTTTTTCATTTATTAACGAGTCGCCGAGGATTTTTAGTGCACTTAACGAAAATGTAAATAACGTTCGAAATGTGTGAAAAAAAAAATGGAACCGTAAAAATTCGTTATGGGTTAGGAGCGCGTCCCGTCTATGCCGGTCTCCGACAACGTAAGCTTCGATTTACGCGACGACTCGTTTCACGGATTTATTATTAACGGATGGAAATAACGCGTCAAAAAAAAATAATTACAATGTTGTTCATAGAGAAGATTCGATGACTATCGTAAACTTCAAGGATTTACAGCGAACAGCGAGATTAAGCGTCGTCCACGTGCCCGCCAAAAAGAGTGGCGTCCATTTGGCGATAATCGAATGATCGCACACACCAATACGCGGCCTTTGTCACGCACACGTGTGAAAACGACCGAATTTTCTATCGTGCAATGCGAAACTTTGATGGAAAAATGCGTTTAACGATCGTTTGGGAATATATCGCGCGATTTGATTACACGGGATTCATGATGTTCGTAGAAGAGTAAGAATAATTATTAATATTTGTGTCGAAAAATATTAAAACCGGAAGATGCAAAATTTTATCGGTTCTTCTAGATCCGAGCATGCGTCTCGAACATTGTTGCAGGCACAAATTTTCTACGACACTTGCCGATTGTCAGGAAAGACTCGTCAATACACGAATTCTTTGTTCGTTGAGTTAAACATTTGCGGACAATGATAATGAGGCATTATTAGTTGTGGTACAATATATCGTTGGCGTAATTTACTCACCGAGTTCTCGGATATCGGAGGGTTTCTCGCTTCGATTTCTGCCGGCACTTCGTTGTTCGTCGCCATTTTGTTTGAGCGTCACAGAGAGCACTAGAGAGCAGACGGCCCAAGGTACGAAGCTTCAGGAACGTGCGCCTTGATATCCGGCACCTACGGCAATATCCTGAGAGTTCTAATAAATGGTTTTCGTTGATCAATTCAACCCTTTGACAATCACGAAGCGTTTAATGTACTTATTTTGCAGTTATGAATAATAAAGCGCGGAACAAATTCGTATCGTTTCCAAATTTTCAACCGTTTGATGAAGAAAGCTGCGCGAAATTGGCGCTTGAAAAATTAAACAAAATTGAAGCTCGCGGTATCTCGCATCGACGACCTATCGCTTCGAATTCTATTGTTACCAACCAAATAATAAAAAAATCATCATAGTCCATTAGCAGCAACTGATAAGAAATAATAATAATATATCGAAATTATTTACTCTCCGATGCACTTGACCACTAAAATTCATTCTCGACTCGTAATGTTGCAAGTTTAGATCTGCTATGAAAAAAGTATGTCATGTGAAAAAAAAATATATATAGTACGCCAAAAATTAGTTTTGCCTCGCAGCTCAATGAGACATCGATGCAAAGAACTCCATATGTGTGCACATACGAGAAAAACTCTTGTTTGATCGTGAAACGAAAGTGCAACTACCTACACCTTCAAAGAGGGAATGTCAGTGTATTTAAGTTTATGCGTCTCATTCCCCGTCCGTTCCCGATTCGCTGTAACCCCTCGACGTCGCAGCCAATGCTACGAAATGCGATGCGCGAGTCTCACACACGCCTATCCACCGTCTATACGTATAACCAGTGTCGAAGTGTCGGATCTCCGCCGAAGTTGGCCGAACTCGCGTTCCTATCTCGGCTGCTCCGAAATCCGAACGACCCCCCAGCCGCCGGAGCACTCGCTAGGCCCCGCGTACGCGGTACGCGTTCGCGTTCGTGTCAGTCGGTGCAAGTCGGTGTAGCACGGTGTAGGTTGGTATACCCACCTATGGATTCGCTTATGCGCTCCAAAGCGGTGTAGGCTTTTTATTATTTTGAGCTGGTTAACGCACCAGCTTGTCGAAGCTGCGAAAATAGTATTGTCGTGCAATCGCCTCGTCGCACCGTGTTCGCGTGAGACAATAAGTTTTATATCGGACTTCGCCGTGCAATCGAAGGATTTAATCGCGTACATGGAGCTTGCGGAAGGATAGGAAAATGCTGGTAAGTGAACGGGCGGGAGAGATCACGGACTCTCGGTGGGAGTACGAGGCATTCTAATTTTCCTCTTCTTCGCTCTGTCTTATTTTTTTCGACGTTTCCACATAATTCTTTTTCGATCATTGTTGTCGCAAGTGATAAAAGAAAATAAGTGAAATAAGATTCGTCTTGTCGGACGAATAGGTGACAATGGATTTTTGTTTTTTTTTTCTCGAGCTTTATTGATACTCGTCGATCTTACGTCGCGACCACCATTCACCCACCACTTTCCTTATTACGTTTTTTCTTTCTCCACTCGAGACGAAAATTCACGAGAGTACAGCGTACACGAATTTCATGAATTATTAGTCACGCGATCGGTTTTCGCAACACTCACAATATTTTCACGCGCTATCGTCGTTCATACATCTTTTTTTCTTTTTTTTCTTTCACGATTCTCGTCAAACTGCTTTGAAGAAACGTCGCATTTGTTGTGTTTTTTGCGTCACGAACCTCGCGAATATTTTTTTTCAGTGATAATTCGGTTCATAATTTCGCCAAACGTTTTTATTACGTTTCGTCCCGAAATTTGCAAAAACATCGAACGTTTTTTTTATTTTTTCGGAATTTCGTCGAAAACGAAAAAAAAGATCATATTTCGTTTTAAATTATGTGCAGGGAGACGATCCGCCGTATCTCTCCGTCGGCACGGAGGTAAGCGCCAAATATAAGGGTGCTTTCTGCGAAGCAAAAATCAGAAAGGTTGTGCGCTCCGTCAAGTGCAGAGTAACGTACAAACAAGGATTGGGAACGGCGACTGTGACGGATGATCAGATAAAGGGAACACTGAGAGTCGGTGCATCTGTGGAGGCGAAGCATACAGACAGAAAAGAATTCATCGAAGCAACGATAACGAAGATCCAGGATTGCAGTCAGTACACCGTAGTTTTTGACGATGGAGATATAACGACATTACGAAGAACAGCTCTTTGCCTTAAGAGCGGAAGACATTTCGCAGAGAGTGAAACTCTCGATCAGTTGCCGTTGACTCATCCTGAACATTTTGGCAATCCGGTTATCGGAGGAAGACGCGGCAGACGATCGAGGCAAGCGCAGTGAGTCTCCTGGCGAAATAACGACATTGGTTGTTAAAAAAAAAAAAAAAAAAAAAATTGCCGATATTTTCCGATTTTTTTTTTTTTCGATTTTTTTTGTGTTGAAATGGATTTTTTTTCGTGTTTTTTTAGAGATGACAGTAGCGAAGACGAGGGAAGTCCGCCGCGCGGGAGTCGCGACTCCGGATCGGGAATCGGCGGCAAGGAGGGCGTCGAAACTGAACCGGAGATCGGTCGGGTCGTTTGCGTCGAATTGGGCGATAAGAAGAAAAAGGACTATTGGTTTCCGGGGCTCGTCGTCGCGCCGACGGCTCAGGACACCGTGCGAATTCGCGTGCGCGATGATTATCTCGTCCGATCGTTCAAAGATGCGCGATAGTAAGTTAAATTACTTATCACGTCGATGAACAAAAAGAAAACAAATTTTTTTTTCCGATTCAAAAAGCTTTGACTAATGTCATTCGTAAATTACAGTTACACGGTACCGAAGAAGGAAGCTACGGAGTTCACGAAGGAAATGGGTAACAAAGTTGAGAACAGCGCGTTGAAAGTTGCGGTCGAGAAAGCGTTGTTATTCTTGGAGAAGAATGAGTTACCGCCGCATTGGGACAGAGATTCGCTTTTCGGTAACGCTGTGTCGAGTGGAAACAGCGACTCGGATGCCGATCTCGATTCGGATGTAAGTACATCATCGAGTTACTGTTTCTCTATATTAATCCGGATAATCAATGATTTTATCACAAAGAATTCGTAGAAACTTCGGTTCCATAAACAACAATTGATGATTTCGTGTTGCAGAGTTCGGATGACGAGCCGCGCGAGGAGAAAGATCACTTTGTAGCGCAGCTGTACAAATTTATGGACGACCGCGGCACGCCGATAAACAATTGTCCGATGATCGGTACTGAAGATATAGATCTCTATCGTTTGTTCCGCGCCGTCTACAAACTCGGTGGTTACAATCGCGTAACGAATCAGAATCAATGGAAGTCGATAACGCGACGTTTGAGTTTCGCGATGCAATCGACGCCCTCAACGCACAATCTCGTAAAACAGGCGTACAAAAAGTTTCTCCACTCATTCGAGGATTTCTACAGAAAGTTGGGTTGCACGATGGTGAATCATCCGCGCGGTAGTACGAGAAAGCAACGACCGGGGCGAAGTCTCATAAGAGACAAAGATCGGAATACTCCGGTACCAACGGCGCAGGCGACAACGCCGGTTCCGAAAACGACGAACGATCGCGAAAAGATCGAAGCGGAGGAAGAGCCGATAAGCGCGCCTCAGCCTCCGCCTCAACCGCAGCCTCAGCAGCAGCAGCAGCAACAGCAACAACCGCAACCGGAGGTGCAAACGCCACCGCCTGCTCCGTCAACGCCGAGTATCGCTGTAGTACCGAAGAAAGTTGTCGTCGAAGAGGAGAAGAAAGAAAAACACCGAGCGGAACCGACGCCTCCGGTAGCGATTGTTAAGGAACCCATCAAGGAGGAGGAACCCGTAAGACCAATGAAGAAGAAAGAAGTACCGGAAGAGCCGATAAGCGGCCAGGAAAGCGACGTCAACGTCGAAGCCGAAGGCGGCGAATCTTCGAGCAGCGAAAAGTCTCAAAAACCTTTGGCGCGTTTTACTCCCGTACCGTCGAATCGCTCAAAATCATTGAGCAAAACGCGCGACGAAACGAAGAAGAAGAGTCACGAGAAGAGGAAAGCGCAAGATCCGGGAACTTCCTCCGCGGTATCAGCGACCACGACGACTCCGACTTCGAGTCTCAGCGCTTCGGCAACAATCGCTTCATCCTCGATGCCAACGGCGCAAGTATCAACCTCGACGAAGCGACAGGATGGAACATCGCGCCGCGAAGATAAGTCGAAAGACGAAGAGCCGACGAAGACGCGTTCGAAGTCAAAAGACGACGCGACGAAAGCAAAAGCCAATGTCGTCGAAGCGGCACGTGAGACTCGCACGCCGTCGCGAGAATCCGAAAAAACTCGCGCCAATCCAACGAAACAACGTCGCATGACCGACGAGGAGTTGAAGAAACAACAGCGCGGTCGCAAGAAACGCGAAAACGAGGCGGAAAAATCGCGTCCCGAAAAAGAAGAAAACAGCGGCGTCGAGAGCTCAGCCTCGGCGCCGACTTACAAAGGTCCCGTGGAGCTCGGCGATCGATTAAAGGTTTACTACGGACCGACTCACGAGTCGAAAGTAACTTACGAGGCGAAGGTGATCGACATCGAGAAGGACGGTAACGGCGAACCCGCGTATCTCGTTCACTACACCGGTTGGAACACGCGATACGACGAGTGGATCAAAGGCACGAGGATAGCGCAAAATTTTACTCAATCGCAGAGTCGCATAAAACGAACGAAAGCGACTCCGAGACCGCAGACACCGAGCGCCGGGGGTTCGGGCGTTAATAATAAATCGTCGAAAGGATCGTCCGGTATCGCGGGAGCGAACGCCTCCGCTTCGCAGAGTCGTCGAAGAGCTCATCAGAACGTCGGTGGATCGGCGTCGTTACCGGTGACGAGCGCTGTATCTTCCTCGGCAAACGCATCTTCGAGTACAAGTTCGTCGAGTGGTTCGTCGTCATCCACAGCGGGTAAAGACAAAGAATCGTCTCAACCGGCGCGATCGACTACACCGTTGTCGGTCGCGAGTTCGAGTTCGAGAACCAAAAGTCCCGCGACACCGGCAACTTCGAATCGGCCGACGAGAAACACGCGAAATGCGGAACACGGCGTTGAACTACGCAGGCAAACGCGACGAATGTCGAGTCGTATGGATCTCGTACTCTACTGCACGGAGAGCGACGATAGCGAACCCTACGAGGTCGTCGAGGAGCAACGAAGAAGAAGAGTATACAGACGACGAGCCGACGATAGAATGAAAGCCGACGAGAACAGCGACGTGGAAGAAGACGAGAAGGACGTTGTCGAGGAACCACGAAGAACTCGTAGATTGCGAAGAAACGTTGTAAAAGTCAAAGATGCTAAGTCCGCGTCTATCGACGGAGGAATCGACGACGACGAGGAGGAAGAAGAAGAAGCCGACGATGATGAGGACGACGCCGACGAGGAAGACGATCCCGACGAAGTCGAGGACATCGACGACGACGCCGAAAGCGAATCGGCGCAATCGAAAGTTTCTCCGGTACCGACTGGCGCCGTGGCGACAAATTTCGTCGCCTCCGTGGAAAAAGAAACTACCAATGCCCCGGCGACTTACGATCGCGCGCACGAGCGTCACGACGAACAGCCGAAGGGCCGCGATTTCGATTTGAATCAAATACGTTCGGAATTAAAGGGTTTCGACAAAGCGGTAAAATTGGAACTCGTGAAATTCGAGACCGATGAACCCGGCGAAGTAGCGATTAAATCCGAATTTCCACAGGAATTGGAGAAAAAACCGAAGGAAGAAAAAAAATTGGATGTCTCGAAAATCGAATTTCCGGTGGATACGAAACCGGTTTTGGATAGTTCCGGTGCCGTGATGACCGGTACGCAATCGCGCGTTTCACCAACTCCGCCAGCCGCCGCGAGCACCACGGCTCCAACGCCCGCGGCAGTCGCGGCACCGTTACCCGCACCGCCTACGGAGGATATATACGAATTCAAGGAACCCGAACCCTTCGAGTTTGAGGTCCGAAACAAACGGGAAACTAATGCCGATAAAGAAAAATCGAAGAAACGCGTCTTCGACGAGGAACCGAAGAGTCCGAAGAAGAAGCAAAAAACGACGGTAAACGCGACACCGAAGGAAAACAAAACGGATGTCGAGGCTGTGGATCGAAGGAAAGTCCGCAGAACTCCGGCGAAAAAGATTGAAGATAATGTCGATTCAACGGTTTCACTCAACAAATCCGTGTCCGCAGTTTCCTCGAAGGAGCAGCAGGAAAAATCTAACGAATCGTTGAATCAACCGAAACCTTTGCCGACGCCACCGCCTCCATTGCCACCGCCGCCACCGCCACCACCACCACCTCCTCCACCACCCGTTGCTGAGGAACAAACTAAATCGGGAGCGAATCTCGATCTTCTCTTCACGGATTTGCCGGGAAACAACGACGACAACGCTGCGGACGCCGACGATCCGGAGGACCGATTGATTATCTCGGAAACCGAAGTATCGGAAACGGAACAAGAAAGTATATTTACATATCAGCAAGAAATCTTTGCGTCCAACGATATGCCCGATAGAATGGAATTCAGCGCCGGTACGAGCGAAGCTACTAAAGCGACGAAAATCGCTGTTCCAGCGACGACTTCCGGTGTCGTTGTTTCGATTGCGACAACGACATTGCCACCGTCCGCGTCGTCCATCGAACGCAAGTCTCTGGACGTCGCACGACCAACGAGTTCGATTTCTTCGAGTTCCACGACGACGCTGACGATGCCGGCGCCGATAAGCGCGAGACTTCCGGCGACTTCGACGATAGAGGAAAAATTATCCGCCGCCGCACTGGCGTTTCGTCAGGTGAGATCCAAGGAAACGAAACGCGACGACGACTCCGCGGAAGTGACGAAGAAATGTGGCAAAGAAGGTTCTCACAAGAAATCCGAATCCGCCGCTTCGAAGAGAAGCAAAGCGGCAATCGAGGAACAGGCGAAAGCAAAATTCGAGGCCGAAGCATCGAGAAAACGCGAGGGTAGCGGTGAGGAAGTTACGAAACAGGATGAGGAGAGATTCCGCGAGGTAATGCGAGCGGTTATAAAGCAGAAAGAAGAAGAATTAGAACAATTGAAGTTGCAGAAGGAAGCGGAATTGAAGAAAATTGCTGAAGCAAAGGCCACAGCGGAGAATCGAAAGGGTCTCGAGAAGAGAAGCGGTGGCGGTGACGACGATTGGAGTAAACGAAAGGCTCACGAGGCCCAAGCGGAGTTTGGAAGAGCATTGAGCGACGCATCAGCGTCTCCGCGCGATGACGAGCCGCACAAGGAGAACGTTGAGAGACAGCGAGACAAGCGGAAGAAGGTGATAAGTCAGGAATTTGTTGATTCAACGGACAGCAGCGATTCCGAGCAAAAATTAGTTATCGACGCGGTAGCCGAGGGACGCGAAGATAAAAATGAAACGTCCAATTTCGATGCGAAACTCAAAGCTGAACTCGAATTACTTCAACAAGATTCTCAACAGCAAGAAAACCGCGAAGCGACGAATTCCGCGCGTTCGAGCGCTCAACAGAATCTTAGCATTCGCGTTATACAACAACAATCGAATTTAACGGTTACGAAACTCACGACGAGTACGAAATCCGAGGAGGAAGGAGAGAACATGAGTTCGTTGCTCTGCGAGGAAGAAATACCGGGTTCACCGGCTCCGGGACCCGACACCACCGACCAGGATGGCAATGGAGAAAATCGCATCGTACCGAAGGACGAGAGGGCAGAGAAGAAAATGGTTCTTCTGGAAATGCCTTTCGCTAGCGCGCCGACTTCTGGTGCTCAGAGCAGCACTACCAGCGGCGTCAGCGTCGGATCGAACATCGGACCGATTTCCAATAGTTGCAACGTTCCCGTCTCTGTAGCTTTGCAAATTCAGCAACAGCAACAGCAACAACAACAGCAACAAGCTGTAGGCGTTTCGGGATCGAGACATCAGATGCTACAGCAACAGCAACAATTACCCGGACCAATGGCGCCGCAGAGACGCGAAAGCAACGAAGCCGCTCCGGTTATGGATAACACACCGCCTACGACGCCGGATTCCACGATTTCCAATATTTCCGGATCCCCGAGGGAAGAGGAGAGAACCGGCGTTTCGTCACCGTTGTCCGAGGAAAATGTTAAGTCTCACAGAGACAGTTCCGAGGCGGACAATGATAGCGGCGGAAAAGCTCCTTCCGGTTACAGCGAAGACGATACATTGGCGAATGTTGAGAATAACAGCGTCGAGAGAGCCGCGAAAACTTCGGTTAAGAGATCAGTGGAGGATCCACAGTCGCCGAAGAAAAGAAAGAGAAATCGAAAACATTCCGAACAGAGCGGCAGCAATGTTATCATTAAGAAACCTTTGGGAAGACCACCCGCGACCGCCCGACAGACCAGACACACCGGAACAACCGCTGGTAGCGATAGCGACGATACCAGCGAAGGATCGAACACCTGCGGACTCAATGCCGCGCAAGCCGCTGCCGAAGCTAATATCATTGCTACAGCGATAACGGAACTCAGTAATTCTTCATCGAGGTCTCCTAAACCTATGAAATACAATTTCTTCGTTGAACTCGGTGAGATATTGTTTTAAGCGATTAAATCGATAATTAATGCAAATTCGGATCCAACGATCGATGAAAATTGATTTCTGGAAATTTGTTAAGAAAAATGTTCAGAAAAAAATCATTTTTAGGCTCTGTGATTGTAGAGATATAGAAAAACCCTAAAAATTGTAAATCTTCACATTGTTTTCTTATTCATTTTTTTTTTATTAATTAAATTAATTAAATTATAAAGGGTAAAAGAAATTAATGAAAAGCAATGTGAAAATTCATAATTTTCAGGATTTTTTCATCAGTTTATCGAAAAGATAAAAGTTTTGATTTGTAATTTTTTTTTGTTTCAATTAACAATAATTTGCTTTCTTTTTTCAGATCCCGAACTCGACGGCAGTCAAAGGATAGCTGTACTTCAGCACAAACTTACGGAATTGAGAAAAACGTACAACGCTGTTAAAGTCGAACTCGCGGGCATTGAGAGAAGGCGAAAGAAACTGAGAAGAAGAGAACGCGAAGGTGAGAAATCGTCGACTTTTCATTTACGTGCATTTCAAATGCGTAAAGTGAAAAATAAAAAAAATAAATAAGAAAAACGACGATTGACTCGAATTTGGATTTTTAGCTCTCAAGGCAGCTAAAGCGGAGATGCAACAGGCGTGTTCTTGATGGAATCGAAACAATCATCATCAGCGTAACACATTCTGATCTATCGTAACGTATACTAAAGATTATGTTTTTTTTTTCATATGTACATAGATTCGACGATGAATATTGCAATCGGAGGCACGCCGCGCGTTCGAGACACACGTTTTTATTTTTCGGCTGTTTGGTCGCAGCGAGAAAAAAAATAACTCTTTAACGACATATCTCGGATATAGCGTGCAAAAAAAAATTATCGTAATCATCAAAAAAATTTAATCAACTTTCACCTTCCTCTCTTCTTCTCGATTTATACACATTTGTAGATACAGCTGTAAGTCATAGTTTTAAGAAGATTTATATTCATCAGAATTATATATGCTATATACATATGTATATGTGTATGTATACGTATAGGTATAATCTGTCGATCGTCCTCCTTATTATTCTTCGTTTTTTCTTTTTCTTCTGTTTTTTTTTCTTTTTTCACTCGTTTTCATTTCGATCATTCGATTTCTTAAAAAGTACAAATTATTTAAAAATTTCGAATTTATATCGCGGACTCTGGGCTCGAATTTCGTCCGCGGATTTAGGCGAAACTCGGAAGTTTTACTTTAGAAAAATCTGTCGCAATCTTCTTTTTTTTTTATGATTAAATTATTTTATCGAGGTGTACCGCGATCGATCGCACACCGTCGTACAAATTGTTTGTAAAGATATATTTTTATAAGAGGCGATTCCTCTAATCTGTCGGCTTTATACCTTCGATCTTATTTTCCTTTTTTTTTCTCTCGTCGGAGTAGCAAAATTTATTGGTGATTTTGTTTTAACACGCGGATTCTTTTGTTGAATGAAATGAGATGTGAAAACGTTACGCGTCGAAGACCCGTAGCGAAACGGTCCCAGTGACGAAAACATTCGCCGATTAAGTAATTAACAAATTTTCTTCTTCTTGTTAGTTTTTGTCTTCTTGTACACACGCGACTACAATTGAAAATACTGGTCAAAGCATTTATACAACAGTGTAATTTTATTACATCCTTTGGCAGGGAGTGGGTATGTATTTTTTTTTTTTTTTTTTCGGATGTATCGTTACGAATGAACGTGTGAATGAATGTGTGTTTCTGTATCAATGAAATATGAAAAATCGCCGGAAGCGATTGGTAATATTTCGATCTCCCTGCTTCTCTTACACAAAAATACATGGTATATATATATAATATAATTGTACAAATATAATTGTTATCGTACGCAGCGATGAAACTTTAAACGAATATTCCTATCTAAATCGACGATTTGCTTTTTTTTTCTTGTTTTTCTTTTACTTTTTTTAATCTTAATGAAAATTTACTTTCGCGTACCGTTCAATCAACGGTGCGGCGACACGAATACGCTATGGGTTTTGATCATTTTTTTTGTTTTCCGACTGTTCCGTTTGCATGAAGCTTCGCGTATGATAAAAATTATAAAAATTTTGAATTTCGTCGGGGGATTTACAATGATTTGATATCCCGCAAAAGATCTACGAATCGATTGACGAATGCGTTGTAAAACGACGAAAAAAAAATTAATATCACCATAAAAAAAAAACAGAAAAACAAAATTGCGTCGAATATCGTATTTGCAAAACGCGAATTTTCGAATTACGCACTCGAAATTCTGCAAATAATATATCTCTATAAAATTCATTAATCTACGTAGTAAATCTATGCAGTTTTGGTGCCCCCCTCCGCCATTTGGGAAATAACTTGAGTCATCGCGATATTAAAGTTGGTAAATTGTGTTTCGCTAATAATCGCGCGTGAAACGGGATCGAGTATTGGTTTTTTTTTTCTTGTATCGAAACGAAAAAAATTGAGTTTCGATCGATTACGATCTCCGCGCATGAAATGAGAGATCGAAATAATTATCTACAAATCGTCTAGAATTAGGGTCGTTCGCGCCGATTAGCAAAAATTTATCATTGACAAAATTTGTTTCACATTTTATTACGAAAAAAAAAAAGAAGATTTTTATACGGCTTCGGAAAAATATTGAATTGTTGAATTAAACAGCTTTATAAACTCTTGAATTCTTCAATCAAACGGCTTAAAAAATTCTTCCATTCATAATTTAGATAGCTTTTAAAAATATTGAATTTATCAATGCATAACTTCCACAATCCCGATTTAAAAAATTTCGAAAAAAATTGAAGACTTGAAATTAAATAGTTGCGAAAATTTCGAGGTTCAGAAATTCAATAATTTGACAAAATTTTGTATTCTCGATTTGAATAATTTGAAAAATTCGGAAATCAAATAATTTTCAAAAAATCTTGAATTTTCAATCGGACCGTTTGTCTGACAAAAATTTCGTTAATTTTTCTCTTACTTCTTGCGTCGAGACTCTGTTGATATTGAAGAAAACTGAACGCAAACAACTCCGTTGCGTATAAAAATGTTGGTTTTCCTCGAAGGGGTAAGTTTTTTCCAGGACAGTACTTCTCTTCGACTTCTACAACATGATTTTCGAAAACCGCAGAGGGTATCGATAGTACAATAGTGTAAGACATAGGGCATCGTAGAGGGAGCGGATCACTTTCTTCAAAGATGTTTGTCAACACGGCGGAGAACCGGACGCCGGTGTTGGATCTATGGACACCGTTGTTGCGGAGGAAGATGCGGTTACAGGATTGATCTTTGCCTCTGTGCCGAGATGTCGCCTGGCAATGATTATCTGTTCCATAAGTTCGTGATGCGCCTCCAATCGTTCTATGCAATGCAAGCAGGCAGTCTTCGGCAAATGGTCATTGACGTTCACCTGTAAAAAAAAAACGTTTCGCAGAGTTGAAAACAAAAAATTTGTTTTTTTTTTTCGGGATTTGCGACGCGCGCTATTAAAAAAATAATACGAAATAATTTTTAGCATTTTTACGAAAAAAAGAACATAAAGTAATGGCGAAACGTACGGTGATCGGTAAATATGCGTTAATTTTTTCCGCGAGTTTGAGTCTCTCGCCTTCTTCGCCGTAGATGTGAATAACGAAACGATTCATTTTGCTGCATAGCCTGCATATGAAGCCCGTGATAACGGCTTTGTCCGTACTGCCCATTATCGTTGATTCTCGTTCCAAAACTCCTCGATCACCCACGTAAAACGTCTGTCACTCGTTCCGCTTTTTCCAAAAATAATCTTCTTTTCTTTTTGTCTCCCAAGAAGATTTTGATTTAATTCGATATAAACACGCAGAAACAAAACTGTTCGAATCTGTCGCGTTAAATAACGAAAGATCGCGAATAAACTTCGACGAAACACAAAACTTTTTTCGCACTTGTGTTCCTTCGACACGCGTGATTCTCGAGAATTTTGCTCCGAAAGACGACGGTTTTGTTTATTAGTTTATTATCTCTCTCTACCCTTCCGAGCATCTGTGCGCTTACTGACACACGCGAGGGACTGACAGAATTTAGCAGGGGTGATGATGTCCAGTGCCCTGTGTTACAATGAAGCCGCTGAAAAGCAACCGAAAACGGAGCGTCGACGCGACACCTGAGCGGGGCATGGAAGTATTCGTCTCATTTTAATGAGCCGAGAGACAGCCGAAATGAGATCCACTGGCGGGGGTGTTGAAACGATACACTCGAAACATTTCACTTCCGGGATATTTGGATCTCCAAATCTCTAGCACTATGCACGGCTTTCCGTGTACCTCGGCGCAATGTGGCGACATATATGAAATACACTCCGAAAAGCAGTTAAATAGCTCATTGTTTGGTACAGGAGAATACCCTAAGGTGCATTCACCCTTGAATCATCGGTCATCAGCTGTCAAAAAACGACAAATAAAAACCCGCCGTTCCAATAGTTTCTAAGTTTTAGATTCTGTTTTACATTATAAATAAATTTCTCCTTCATACGATTTATGATCATCCAAAGGAATTAATAACTATTTCAAATGTCCCGAATTAAACTATCAGCCGTGGAGTTATTTTATCGTATCTTCTAATGCCCGAGATACAAACAAAGATTCGAGGTTTCGAGATACAAATATACACAGCCATATCGTTCATTGCAATAATGTGGCGTTGCACTCTTTTCGCTTCTTCCCCGTGAAGAAGCGACTGAGCGCAGCCGTATTCACAGCGATGGCGTCGTCTCCGGTCAGCTGTAATCTGTCAACCTAACATTGTCAACTACATACTTGAGCAATTAATTGTTCGATAATCTTTAACCGACAACTCGGTGGTTGCTCTGATAAAAACTCGACAATTCAGTTGCAAAAGGCTGAAAGCAAAGAATTTCTATCGCGATCGTACCGTTAACTACACTATTATCGTTTCGTGCAGTGCGAAAGGGTTGAACAGGTGCAACGATGGTGGGGTGGGAGAGAGAATAACGGATATATATATACATACAGCCTGACAGAGGCGTCTGAAGTAAGGAACGGTTTGTGAACGCAGTCGATCTCGTCGCGTGAAACGAGAGTATACATATATATATATACATAAGAAAAAAAAACGAACAAAAAAAAAGTCACAAACCAATATGGTGACTGATGGGATTCATAATCCACTGTTGACGATCATAAAAAACTTGCGAAATGTTTAACAATATCGGTGTCAACTTCGGTGGTGGACGGTGGTGAAAAACGAGTGATGGACTTAAGGTGATCGACGATAATTCACGGACACGAGGCAGTAAACCATGTGCGATGTGTGCGCTGACTTTCACGATCTCCTACTCTCGTGTAAGTTTTTCTTCGTGCTGATATTGAACAAATTTTCTCGTTTTTGTTCTCTCGCATCTCAATAAAATAAGAATTCTTCTTGAATCTTTGATACACTGTTTGTTCGTCCCGAGTTTCATGAACGAATTTTCTTTATTTTTTGAACAATTTATCGTCGAGAATAGAGACACTCGTCGGAAAACGAACTAACAATGTCGCGTTCACGTCGATTTCGCACACCCTATGATGTTTTTTTTTGTCAACTGTAACCTTAAAAAATATTTAAAGCAGCGTTCCTCGTTGTTTTGAATCTCGCGAGCCAAGCAAACGAATTGATTTTGCTGTTTCACTCAACGGGGTTATTTTTGCAGATGAAGAGAGAGCATCGAAAGAGCCGGACGACGTTGTCTCCCTTTGTGCCATAGATGTTGATACGATACTGCACTACGTCAATCAATGGGTCCAGAGGTACATCAACATTTTTTTGTCATAACGTAAAAAAAAAAATAGAAAAAAAAATCGTTTCTAAAAAAAAAAATATATTATCTTTTTTTTAGACAATGTATGTGCTGCTATCGAGAGGCCAAGAATTTCGACCGTTTCGTTCGTCTGACGCAAAGCGTCGTTCTATGTACGCTACAACAGCTTGCAGCGATACGTTCGAAAAGAAAGCCACCGGATGACTCGGATACAGGAGGGCAGGGAGCGCCCCGAACGACAGAGGATGAGGAGGAAACGGAAGAAAGAGGAAAAATGCGAGAAGCCGATGGAACGGATAAAAGAAAGAGAGACGAAGCGGAACACGATGAGAAAAATAGAGAAAAAACTGAGGGACAAAGCGGAAGAAGAAATTCGGATATCTCGCGCAATCCGAAGCATCACTGGTCTCAGCAGGATAGAGAAAAATTGTTTCATCTCATGTCGAAAATCTTCTTGCTTAATTTTCCTCTTTATATCGCGATGAAACACGGCGGCGCCTTGAATCCACTGGCACCGGTGAAGGTAAAGATATTTACGCGCAAAGCAATAGTATTTTCATATATTTCATAATCCTAATTTGAAGCTAATTATACCGTCAATTGCACAATTACCGATTCTTCTTTCCAAATCGCCTTTGTAACAAAAACAAAGTTTTCTCTTTTAAATTGAAAAAAACATAAATATAATTGTCTATAACGCTAATCTATTAAATATATCGAAATTTCTATTGAAATGCTTTTCTTCATTCTACCGAAAACAGAGTTATCTTTTGAAGATTAAAAAAGATGTTAATACGATTCTTTGCAAATCAAATCTGATGTTTGCCTCGATTCAATATTTGTTCTGTAATCATTGACATTGGATTTTCAAAAAGATTTCATCTTTAATCTTCGATATTTCATTCGATTTCATTGAATGCTTGATATTTACTTTTTACTATTTAACTCGATGTAATATTGATCTGTGATCTTCAATATTTGATTTAAAGTAAGAATAATATTTTTTTTGCAACAGGATGAAGGAGGATACTGCGAGCCGCACGATCCGGAGGTGCCGGCGCCTCTTATTCGTGCCGTATCAGTTTTTTGTCATCAAGGCGGTTTCGAACTGATGGCTGCGTGTTTCGAAACCGTCGATCATCTACCAGTGGGTTTGGCACATTCCATGGTTGCAGTTATATGCAATCTCAAGCTATGGTTGAATTATGGTAGCGTTATACAATTGTTTACGCCTCTTCGTAGTCGAGTTATGAAGTACATGTGTCGTCTCGGTGATAAAGAGCTCCGTACACCGGCCGTTAGAACGATGGCGGGTGAGTGTCACCTTCAAAATTTCCATCATTATCTTTCGACGATGAATCGTTCGTTTTTTTCGTGACGATTTTATTCTTTTTAATTTATAAACGAAATTTTTAAAATGAAAAAAATGTTTAAATGAATTTCTGTACAGATTTTATGTGGAGCGCAGTGAAGGATCCGATCGACGCAGTTTTACCGACATTCGATCGCGACGGCCTCGACTTAGCATTCAAATATTTCACGAGCACAACGTTAACGATGAGACTGGCCGGTGTGGCGCAGATAAACGCTCATATAACGGCATTCAACGAATTGTGCAACAGCGAGACAGTTGCCGAAGTGGAACAGGTGGGCCACGCGCTCGCGGCTTGGCTTACGGAGAATAATATAATAGCACACATATTCGGACCAAATTTACACGCCGAGGTGATAAAACAGAGTCACATAGTGTTGAGTTTTCTGGCAATGGAGGGTCGCATAACGTCCTCCGACATGGATACGATGTGGCAAGCCGCGCAGTTGAAACATTGCGCTCGTCCGGTTTACGATCTTCTCGCTCCCCTCGTGAAGCATCTCGCGCCAACGCCGGTACTGCATCTTTATTCTCTATTGGGAAAACTTGAGCCTAAAGATCACACGGAACAGAGTCTGTTTCTCGCTTCGGCTCTGATAAAATTTATCTGGACTTCCGGTGGCCCCGGATATCCCGGAAGTTTAACCGTGAAAAATCGCGATCTCTCGAGAACCGGCGATGGCGTCGGGGAGAGCAGTAGCAGCGATCCAAGCGGTATTGACGCCAGTAGTCCCGAAGAGGACGAGGAAGAACCGTCCCCGGCGCCCTCCGAGGGTCCCTCACCGAGGAAACAGGCGAGAGGCGACAGTAGCGATTGCGAAGGTAAAATTTAATTTTTATTCTCTTTTCTCGCGAAATTTCTCCCGCTGTAATGAAGTCAATGGGGTATTAAGGTAACAAAATGTTTCTTTAGGTAATTGCAAAAGAGGCAAAAGTCCGGAGCAAATGCCGGTAGAGTCGAATCTCGCGGAGGTGGAAGATTTCTCGGTGAATCAATCTTCGAAACACGATCGTCCGAGTATCGAGATGCTGACGGAAAGTCCGCCAACAGCATCGTCTCCGATCGACGATCCGGTGAACGAAGACGCCGAAACCACAAAGACCGACAACGAATCTCGCGACAAGCAGCCGCCAAGCGCCTCAGACGCGGAGGCCGATACGGAAAAATCAAACACCGAGGAGGCGATAGTTCAGGAAAAAAAGAAGCGAAAAGTTCTTCGTAAGCGGAAGAAGCCGCAGAAGCGCGTAACCGATATGGTCGACGATGACAAAGTAACGCTAAACGAAATCGTGGAAACCGAGAATACGACGGATACTCGTGAATCTCGCGGAAACGTCGCCAAAGACGATTTAGAATTGATGAAAGATTCGAGAATCGAACGTAAACCATCTCGCGATACGCTCGACTGTGTTAAAGAACAGCAGCAAAGATCTCTCGGCATTGAGCCAAATGATCAACAAGTACCGACGGCAGTAGCGAGTTTGCAAATGCGTGGGAAAAACACCGAGAAATATATGTCGCTTGTCGGCGTGGATAGTCGCGGCGAACGGGGACCGGATTCCGTGGAGTCGTCGCACGACGAAGACGATAGCGACAACGCGGTAGCGGCCGGTGTTGTGGTCGGCAGCGCCGGTGGTGACGGTACCAGTGCGGTAATATCGGATCTCGCGGGTTTGGTACACGCGACCGGTCAGCCGTTTTTACCTTCGGGACTCGACGAGATGTTGTCCGACGAGGAGGGATCCTACAGCAGCAGAATATCAAACAAAAGTGAGAAAAATATGGCGGATTTCGACGGGGAGGAGAGCGGCTGCGAGGAGGAATTGGCGCAATTAGCGGCGAGACACTTAACGGCAATACAGATGCAAGCGTATCATCCGCATTCGCATCATCACCATCATCACGCGCATCATCCCCAGCATCAGCCTCATCACCATCATCATCCGCATCATCACGCGCATCATCATTCCCAACCGGGAATGAGCGTAAAAAGAGTATTTTTTCGGCCGCGTTTTTCCGAACGCACGCGACGAAGAAATCGTCTACAGCAAACCTCGTCGTCGCGTCTCGGCTCGCAATTCAATCTCGAGAGCGTCTGCAAAACTGGAGCGTCGGGTTCTCGTTTCGCTTCGCAATTCAATCTCGAGATCGTTTGCAAACCCGGAAGTACGCTGCTGTGGGATCTTCTGCAGGACGATAAAATCGGTCAGTTAGGCGAGGGGTTGGCTCTCGAGGCCGAGAAAGCTCTGTGCAACTTGCTGTGTTTCAACGTCGATCGTCTGATACCGATGAAATTTATCGAGGGTTGTCTCGAGAATCTCGCGGCCAATCAATCGGTCGTAATATCGTTGAGATTGTTGCCGAAGCTATTGGCGAGTTTTCAACAGTTTGGAGCGATGGACGCCCACACGATAACGACGTGGGCTGATCGTGAGAGAGGAATGATGAAGCATTTCTTCAATAATTTAAAAACTTACGCGAGCGCTAATGCGAACGCTACGGCTGGCGGTAGTTGCAGCAGCGCGAGCAGTAGCAGCAGCGTCGGTGGAAGCGGAGTCGGGAATGCGAATCCTCACAACTTGTATTCCCATCAGACGGAGATACAAGTCAGACTGCAGTTTCTCTCGTCGATATTCTCGCCACTCGGTTCGCCGGATTGCTTTCGTCTGAGTCTCGAACAGGTCGACATACTCTGGCAATGCCTGTCGCAAGATCCCACGTGCGCCGACGAGCTATTCAGCTGGTTACTGAGTCAAGCGAAATCAACGGAACAACACGCACTTGGAATGGACACCTTGAAGCATCTGTGTCTCAGAAAATTGCCGAGTTTACCGCCCGAAACCATAAGTATGACGGGTCTCAGCCTTTTCCAACAATTGTGCAATTTGGCGAGACTAGCAGCCGCGCATCTCGATCGTCCGTTGCGCGACGTCGACTCCGTTGGCATGGATTTCCTTTGGAGAATAGCGCTTCGAGCGAAAAGCACCGACGTCAGTATGGCAGCGATACAGTATCTGAACGGTTACTATATGTCCAGACAACTGACTCAGGAAGCTGAATTCGTATCGCAATGCATGACACACTTAGCCGCGGCGAGCGCCGATTTGGAGAACAACGAAGAGGCGAGTCTGCGATGCATTCAACGAGCGTTGCTACTGCTGCGAACGCATTTGGAAGCTTTTCGCAAGCGTTACGCCTATCATCTGCGTCGTTGGGCCCTCGAGGGTCGCGGCGCTGGTAGTCACGTGGCGATGAACACTCCGGAAAAGGGACAACACATGCGAATATTTGTTCAACCCGCCGGTATCCCCGACAAAACGAGTTTTTCCCTCCTAAGCACCGATTACGTTGCCGATTTGCGTGCCGAAGTAGCAAAATGGTGGGACGACACGCAAAACGGCGGTAGAGCGGGTGCAGCAGCGGCGGCAGCGATAGCCGTATGCGCGAGTGATTCGTCAACGGCGACGACGTCGAGCGTTGGAATTTCTGGTAGCGCACCGTCGGTTCTCGGAACTCTTCTGACCGATCGGGACGGTCCGATAAGAATGATAACTCAGGGACAGGAATTAACATTCGACTTTGACGAGAAGACACTTCAAGAAATGGGCTTCAAAGACGGACAATTGGTATTCACGTCTCTGGGCGCCGCGGGCGCTCGCGGTACCGGGGGCTGCGGTAGCGCCGGTACCGGTAGCCGCGGCAATGCGAGCGGCAAACGCGACATCGACTCGGCCTCGTTGCTTCCTCCGCCGCCTAAAGAATCCCTACCGACTCTATTGCTACTGAGGCCACAATATTTCGAACAATTGTTCACACTTATGCGAACTCTTAGCGCCATGAAGACGAGCGTAAAGGGCGGTCAAATAATACCGAATACAAAGGCACAAGTATTGTCCCGAAGA
Organism: Cryptus viduatorius; assembly: GCA_964006125.1. Classification (NCBI taxonomy): domain Eukaryota; kingdom Metazoa; phylum Arthropoda; class Insecta; order Hymenoptera; family Ichneumonidae; genus Cryptus; species Cryptus viduatorius. The sequence goes on from OZ023223.1 coordinate 7,808,888, forward strand.
GTTTGGGACACTCTGACATTATTGCCGACGAGCCCGACGTTGCTTCGGGGCTTTCAAAAACTCGGTGAAACATCATTACCAGAATTGCTCGATCCCGCGAGTCCCCAGAAGCTAATGTACTCGTTGTACATCGTCGAGTCGCTGAGCCGTAAGAGTCCCTCTGTTTCAACGGGGTCCTCGTCATCCTCGAGCAACAATTCGTCGTCGAGCTGCACGAGCGCCGTAACGATAACTGCTGTACACGAGGGCGGCGGAGACACAGCTGCGGGCATGAGCTCCGCTGCGATCTCCGAAGAGACTCATCCGGAAACGGAATCGAAAGAAACCTCGTCGAGCGACGAACCCGTCGCTTGGTCGACCCTCTTCGTTCAACACGGAGGTCTTCGCCATCTTTTCGATATATTTATGTCGGGTTGCCTCGAGCGCGGAGACGGTAGCGAATGGCAACAGGATTGTCTCGCGAGTTTGCTGAAGCAACTTTGCCATCTCGGCGTCGTAAAGGAGGAGAAAAAAAGCCGAAAGCACAAACCGGAGAAATTGATTGTACCGCGACTAAGCGAAGCTATGTTATCGATGATGGTAGTGGACACGGTGATGCCGCGTTTAACGAGTATATTAAACGAAGCATCGATGCCCCGCGATCCTAATCACTACAAAACCGGATTGTTCGGTAGATCGCAGGTGATACACTACGCAATGGCTTTGCTGGTCTGTTGGGTTCACAGCGATCCAAACGTACGGCAATATCTCTTCTCTTCAACGTCACCCGAGACTTTCGGCAGAACTTGGCTGCGAAGATTGGTCCTCGAGGATCCGGAACCCGCTGTGAGACGCGAAGTTTGCACGGCTCTCTATCGACTGTGTCTCGGAACAACGGGAACCGAAGACGATGACGATAATGATGCTGAACGTTCGGACGCCTCGGGACTAATCGTACCGATGCTGAATACACTTCTGGAGTATCTCGTCGTCGCCGAAGCGATGCAACCGTCGCATCGTCGTCGTCCCGATCTTCCGTTGCATCTGCACTCAGCCCTCGACGATGGAAAGGAACCCTATGGACCCGCGTGCAGAGATTATTTCTGGTTGGTCTGTCGATTGGTTGACGCGTTGCCGGAGGACGCGAAGAGGGAAGGCTGCGCGGAATCAGAAACGGAAACAGGACAAGGCGACGGTGCGACTATCGATCTCGAGGCGCTGGCAAGTCGCGTTATCGACTCCGTTCTGAGTCGCGAACATCTCGAGACTCGTCACAACACCGTCGAAGATGATGCGCTCGTCGGTCTTCTAAATCTCACCTGCAACATCATGACTCACAATCCCACCTGTAAACAGGCGAAAATCGGTCAAAATTTGCTGAATCGCGTGTTCGATTTTCTCTTCGATCTGCCGAATCCCCGAATGAAACACGTGCCAAAGTGCAAGAGTCAGGTATCGCGATCGGCGGCTTTCGATCTTCTCGTTGAACTCGTTAAATCGGCTCCCGAAAATTACCGATTGTTACACGAAAAACTACTCGCGCAACATCGACCGGGTCCTCATTCTCCGTATCCCTGGGATTATTGGCCTCACGAAGACGGGCGCTCCGATTGCGGTTACGTGGGTCTCACGAATCTCGGCGCTACCTGTTACATGGCGAGTTGCATGCAACACTTATACATGATGCCACAGGCACGCGTCGCTATACTCGGTGCCGACTGTAATCGCGCGAACAAACATCAATTAACGCTTCGAGAACTTCAACGAATGTTCGCCTATCTTCTCGAATCCGAACGAAAGGCTTACAATCCTCGCAGCTTCTGTCGCGTCTACACGATGAATCACGAACCTCTGAACACCGGGGAACAGAAGGATATGGCGGAATTTTTCATAGATCTCGTCTCGAAACTCGAGGAAATGACTTCTGATCTCAAACATCTCGTTAAGACACTCTTCTGCGGCGTTATATCCAACAACGTTGTCTCGTTAGACTGCGAACACGTTAGTCGAACTCTCGAAGAATTTTACACCGTACGATGCCAAGTCGCTGATATGAGAAATCTTTACGAAAGTTTAGACGAAGTTACTGTTAAAGATACTCTCGAAGGTGATAACATGTACACGTGTTCCCAATGCGGAAAAAAAGCTCGTGCCGAGAAGAGGGCGTGTTTCAAAAAATTGCCGCACATTCTTTGCTTCAATACGATGCGCTACACTTTCAACATGGGTACCATGTTGAAGGAGAAGGTTAACACTCATTTCAGCTTTCCCTTGAGACTCGATATGTCCGGTTACGTCGAGAAGAAACTGATGCCTCAGCATTATCGGGAGGAACGGGAGCGCGAGAGCGGCGGTGGCGGCGACGCGTCTCTCGGACGCAACGAGAACGATATCGACGCCTCGGAAATGGAACTGAACGCTTCTATCGACGGAAAAAATCACAATGACTCGGAATCCCAGATGGAACACTATCAGTACGATCTCATCGGCGTTACGGTGCACACGGGGACCGCCGATGGTGGACACTATTACAGCTTCATAAGAGATCGCACTTCGGTCAACAAAGACAAATGGTTTTTGTTCAACGACGCTGAAGTAAAACCCTTCGATCCAAGTCAGATCGCTGCCGAATGCTTTGGCGGCGAAATGACGAGCAAAACATACGATTCCGTAACCGACAAATTCATGGATTTTAGCTTTGAAAAAACTAACTCGGCCTATATGCTGTTTTACGAATGGTGCAGCGATCCCAGCGTCGAACAGGTCAAAGAGGAAGAAGCCACCGTATCCAGTCCCGTTAATTGCGTATCTTCTTCCTACGGTCTCGAAGATCTTAATAGGACTTTCGACAAATCACCGCAACAATCTCACACACCGCAATTGGTGCTGAATAAGGAGCTCGAGGATTGGATTTGGCAGGACAACACGCATTTTCTTCAGGACAAAAATATCTTCGAACACACGTACTTTAGTTTTATGTGGCAAATTTGCGGATACATACCGCAGACTCTCCTCTCGATGCAACCGGACGTTACGGAATTGTCCGCGGAATTATCGACGTCTTTCTTCATGGAGACGTTTATTCACGCGAAGGAAAAACCTACGATGGTACAATGGGTCGAATTGTTGACGAAACAATTCAATGGATCGGCCGGTGCGTGCGCAAGATTTCTCGAGCGAATGGCTGGAGATTCTTGGTGGCCGATACAAATTCTAGTCAAGTGTCCCAATCAAATGGTCAGACAAATGTTTCAGAGACTCTGCATACACGTTATACAGAGGCTGCGACCCTCCCAGGCGCCTCTTTATCTTCTATGCGAAAATGAAAATGACTCCGGCAGCAGTCAGTATAATGGCGTTGGAACGCAATCGTGCGTTACGCGATTCGTTAGAATGCTACTGTCGCTGATGGAACACGCGAAACAACACTTGAAACATCTCACCGAGTACTTTGGATTTCTTTACGAATTCAGCAAAATGGGAGAAGAGGAAACGTTGTTTTTGATAAGAGTACAAGCAGTTTCCACGATGGTGAATTTTTATCTCGGGCACAAGACACACGAAAGCGCTGACGCTGTTAGCGAAGAGGAGGAAGAAGAGGAAGAAGAAGTCGTACTCGCTGTTGCATCGGAAAAATTAAGACCCGCGTCGCTGGATAAAATGATTACTCTTGTTGCGACACTCGTCGAGCGAAGCAGAGGACCCGATCATAGGTAATTTTTCAACGTTGTTATGGGAAATGATGACGAAAAACTACGGTGAAACTTTGATTAACGCGGCGGCGTTTACAACATTAGAATATTAATTTTGCATTACCCCCGCGGATTATCGAAGTTTTATCGTATTCTATCGATTTTTTTCATTTAATAAACATTTCTGATGCATTTGTTCTTCTATTCCTCAGACTGACTCTATCGTCCGCCGATCTCAACGCCGTCGCCGGTGGCAAAGGCTTTCCGTTTCTCTATCAGCAGACAAGAGACGTTATAAATTTGAATCAAACGAGAAATTTGATTCAATCGCTGTGCCGATGGAACGACAGACTCGCGATACATATCGTTACGATGATATTTCAAGCGATAACAAAGCACACCGATGTTTGTCAGCCGTTTTTCAAACTCCTCACATTGCTCACTGAAGGATCGGGACCCAGCGGTTTGCCCTGCATGACGCAGTTAATTTTAAGTCGCGTTTGGGAAGCCGCGAGAGTCGCTCCTCACGGAGCTCTCGAATGGCTCGCGCTCGCCGTGACGAGAAGTAAACTCGCACACGCGTGGGTACTGCAAGGACTCGATACGTGGCTGCAACATTTCCTCATCGAGCACTCGAATCAAAGAGTACGATCGGCCGCCGCTTTTCTTCTCGTTTCCCTCGTACCGTCGACACACTTTCGACAAGGATACAGAGGCGCCTATCGACTCGGCTTGGGATGCAATTCATCTCGAGAACTCCAATTATCATCCGAAGCTACGATTATTTTGCATCAAATATATACTGCCCTTCTACGACTGCTACAACCGGCGAGACACTACATCGATATTCAGACTCATGGAACGATGAAACTCACTGCCTATTTTGCTCTATTGACTTATTGCGCTGTTTCGAAAACCGAGAAGCTAATGGTAAGTGTGACTACAAAAATGATGAGAAATTTAAATCGACTCGGAAATTAAAAATTAATAAACATCGCGATTTATCGGAAATTTAATTATCTTCGTTTGTACATTTTTTAAATTCAATTAAAAAAAGAAATTGCTAATCTTTATTATTTTCATAAAAATTTTAATAAAAGTTAAAAGTTATGTAAATCCTTTTTTTGAAAATTTTTATTTTTATGTTTTTTACAATTTTTATACTTTTTATTTCGTATTTTCAGCTTCAAGCATCAAAAACAACGAAAATTTTAATAATAAAATTATTTAAATTCTTTTTTTTTTAAAACAAATTTCGCGTAAAAAAATTAGCGACACATTTTTTATAATACGTTTGATTACCATTGTTTTAGTTTGGACAATATTTGAACGACTTGTGGACGCTGTTTCATCCAAAACTCTCGGAGCCGAGTATTCCGGTTCATCACAACAAACAAGCGGTTCTACTTTTTTGGTATCACGTTTGCTGCGAGTGTCCGGAAAACGTTACGATGATACTTCACAATCCCCACATCACGAAGAATATAGCTTTCAATTATATACTGTGAGTAAAAGATTCCTTTTTAAAAATTTTCGCATTTTTTCATTCTTTTTTTTTGTGTTTTTTTACCTCTATTTTAATTTTTGTGCCTTCGATCTTTAGAGTATTTATCTCAGAATCCAAAAAAACGCTATCTATCTATCTATTTATTTGACTTTGTTCTTTTTACCGCAGTGCCGATCACGAAGACCAAGACGTGGTGCTCTTCAATCGAGTAATGCTACCAGCATATTACGGATTATTGCGGCTCTGTTGCCAACACTCGAGAGTTTTCACGAGACAATTAGCGGCGCATCAGAACATTCAATGGGCCTTTAAAAATATAACGCCTCATCCGACGCAATACTCCACGGTAAACCGCGGAAAATTCATTGAAATTAATTTAAATTTTGTCAAACTTGCGATATTAAATTGTCATTTTTATCTCTTACAGGCCGTCGACGAACTTTTCAAACTGATGCAACTACTCGTCACGAGACATCCCGATCAAACGGAACAAGAGGAGGCGGAGATCGCGTCTTTCCGAAGGGGAACGTTGTCCTCGTATCTCCAAGGATTGGATGGTCGATCCTGTTGGGCGACTCTAATCTCCGCTTTTCGGTAATCACCTGCCAATAATTGTCCAAAAAAACGTTAAAAAAATCGTTCTTTTCGTCTTTGCTAACCGACAATTTCTTTTTTTCCGCATTTTTTCTTCGCTCTTCAAAGTTGTCTGATCGAATCGGACGACGATCGTCTTTACGTTGTCTACAACGGAGGATTAAGTATGGCGTTGGAGGCTTTCCACATGTTACACATAATGTATCACGAGGCAACGGCTTGCCACGTAGCCGGAGATTTAGCAGAATTAATAGCCATAATAGTGGAACTCGTTCGTTGCGTGAGAACCGCCCGCGACGGTCCGGACGCCCGTAATATACTCGCGAACTGCAAAGAATGGCCGGACGTCTTGCGAAAACTTGCGACCCTTTTGAATACCTATAATCCGCCGGATATGCGAAATCTCGCGATAGATCTTTTGAAGGAACTCGTGATGCTGGTTCCGGCCGAAGCGATTCTCATTCTCGCGCCGTTGTTGTCTCATTGTCACGCCGCACTTCAAGAATCTCACGCCGCTGTTCCCCCGGGACCCTATCTTCCCCGGAGATCGACTGCCGCTGGAAAAATGGGCTCTCGACCCGCGAGACCAATGGTGCAAATGGCTGTACCGCATTCGCAACTGGAAGCGGCGAAAGGCGTCGATCCGGAATACGACAGCGCACTTCTGGAGTTCTACTTGCCGTATCACGAACTCATCGATGTTATGTGCAGATTGGCGATTAATAACGACTGTATGACCGATAATTTGGTTAATCTTAGCGCGATGCTGGGATTCGAAGGTACAGAAACCGTTTTTTGTTTTTTAGAAATAATTTTTACGCGATCGATGATATTTGCCGTAAAACGCGACATGAGAATATTTTTTCTATTTATTCTATTCTATTTTTTTTTCCTTTATTTTTTTTTCTATTTTTAATTTTTATTAATTATCGTTTATTTTCCATCGACTAGTCGAGTAAATTTTCGATAAATTGTTGCAGGTGTACCGTTGCATTTGGCGCTTTTCCCGCGACTTTGGCTCGACGTACACGCGGCAACGCACATAGACCGGAAGCACATAGCCGCTCTTCTGTGTTCATCTTATACGGTGGATTACGTCGACGCGGTATTGTTGGATGAAAGATCATCGTTAGGCGTACCGGCGATACACGCCTTTCTCAAGACCTTTTTTCCGAAACTCGCGAATCACGTATTAACGGAGCAGACGTGTTCGCTAATCGATAATCTCGTTAGTTCGATGAGCGCAATGGTCGAAGCTGTGGATATCAAAGTTTCGGCTCACCGTTTGACCGGCGATTTACGAGCGTTGGCATTGGTCTACAGCAGCGGTACGCGACTCGAGGCACCGGCGAGTCTGTTACCGGCACTGGAAACTCTGTTGGCGCGAACGAGAGCCGCGAGGATCAAAGAAACGAGTCAACAGGACTCCGAGGCACCGTCGAAAAAGCGTAAATTCACGGCGAGCGAAGAGGGAAGCGAGGAAACTGCGAGGAGAAAAGCTCATTCCCCGACCGACGAAGTACGCGGAGCGAGAGATTCGAATTCGGAAATGGATATCGAGGATAAGGAAAAGACTGAGAAGGACGGCGGTGAAGTTAAGTCCGGGGAAACGGTCGACGAGCGTCTCGGACACGAAGAAAAAACTTCGCCGACAGCGAAGATCGAAAGATCGAGCGACGGAACATCGATATCGTCGAGTTTGGTTAGCGCATCGGGCGCCGGTTCGACATGCGCCAATCAATTGCTCTGCGCATTGACGAACGTATCGTGGCTCGAGATGTTGGAAAAAACTATAATCAATCTTCAAGTGATCGTGACACTACAAACGAAAAACAATTAATTAAAACTGTTAAGGAGCTCTTAATTGTATTTGGGATATTCGTTTTTTTTTTTTTTTCGTTTTTTTTTTTTCTTCATCTTTACAACGCTTCGAGACGGCTAAAGGGCGTTCGTCGCGCGGCAAATGTAACACAACGGGACTGACTTTGTGCATAGATTTGTCGCCCTTTGCCACAATAAAAAAAAAACAAAAACAAAAAAAAAGTATCTCTTCGAATGCGAACGGAAGAGATGAATTTGGCGCGATTGGCCGGAACCTTCGCTCTGTTCGTTTTCATTTTCACGGTACGACAACTTGTACTGTTAAACATACGTTCTTTGTTTCTATGTACATATATATATCATTGATCCTTCGTAGATATTTTTTTTATTTTTTACCTTATAACAAAAAGAAAAATTCATGTTTTTTCCTTCCCGAACCTTGAATAATAGTTGGATTATTATTGATGAAAATAGCAACGAGATATTATTTAATACTGCCGCGTTATAAATGCAATGAGTGACGAAAAAAAAAAGAAATGAAGAATTTTATTAGAATTAATTACGTTAATTACTCATCTATGATAATTCGTAGAGTTCGTCGTAAGTTCAAATATGCCGCGTCGAAAGATGCGCGCGCAGATGGTTTTTTTTTCGCGCACGAGTTTTGTGTACTCGTGTTTTGGGTGAACGGGACACGTGCGTTACGAGACAGCCTGCCGGTTCGAACTATGCGTGACAAAGGATTGATATCGTTCGACTTAAAGATCGTGGAACTGGGGATTCTTTTACTATAGAGTCAGAATTCAGAATGGGGATAATCGGTGCAGGTTTACTCATCGTACATGTCGATCACCACGTACCTGAAGGACACGCATCAGCATTCAAACGCGATATATCTTCCAAAAGGAATAGATGAAGAATCTACTAGCCACGGTAGGGTGTGCGCTATTTTTCACCGAAACCCTCGAGAGGTTTGACAATATCCATTTATTCTTCTTTTTTCTTATATTTATGTTCCTTGACACGTTTAAAAAATATCCGTTTATTGTTATTTTCTCTCGTAAGCGCATGCACAACAGTAGGTGTTTACTGCGCATGCGCTGTCATGCGCAACAGTAAGTGTGTATTGCGCATGCGCTGACATGCGTAATAGCTAGAGCCGCGATTGAAATAAAATATAAAAATAAAGCACGAGGAATGCGGAGCTGTGCAAAATTTAAAAAAAGATTGTAACCTCAATAAATAAAAAATAATCAAAAATAAATTATAATTAATAATAAATATCGATATACTTTGATAAAAGCTCCTATTTCTTCGAAGTCCTTCGCCCCTGCGCTCTCTTCCAGATTGTCCCGACATCTAGTTAGATGAGATACTTACTGCATGCAATAGATCCTGCAACTGAATTTGAAACAACGTATCTGCGACTATATTTTTACGAAATCCTTGCGAAGTAAAATTTATAATGTTTGTTCGATCTTAACAAATGATAGCACACTTTTTTTTTTAATAGATTCTCCGCAAATTCGTCGAGATACATTTTTTTTTATTCATTTTTTTTATTCCTCGTTTCCAAATTGGTGACAATTGTTCATAATAACAATCACTCGTTAAAATCGAATAAAAATGACAAATTTAATAACATCCCAAAAACTACATTAATTTTCAGTAAATTCAATGTTACACTTTTTTTACATAGAATGAGAGCTCTTTGATTTATATCTTTCACTTTCGTAATGAATCTCACGTTGCGAGTGATAGAAAATCACATTAATATAGTTTATGAAAATGTTATTACGATCGAAATCGCATAAAATTCCGAATAAAAATATTTTGCTTTAAGTATACATTTGTATCGTTTTATTACTAATATATGAATAATGTGCTGTAGAACCGTCCAAAGATCATGACAGCAATACGGTTCTCATCAATGGAATGCATTCGACTTGGAAGGTCGTCGTGTTAACGTCGAGTAGATATCCCCGACCGCAGGGTCCTTCGAGTCCTAAACTGTAGCATCCCTGTTGAAACGGTACGACGCCATCTGTATAGCATATATTTCGGACGCATCGCGGTACGACATCGCCCGCCGGTAGATGAACGTAATGCTGCGGTTCGCACGGTCCCCGTTTGTAGGCCTCGTGACACGTATTATTTAATGGAAAATACAAGAATTTCGGTTTACAATCGCAAACCCAAGAGCTCTTGTCTCCCTGTCCGGGATAAAGGAGCATATTTTCCGGACAGCGTTCCGGTATGTAAACCGGTACGCGTTCGGTAATCTGCAAATTAATAAAAAAAAAAAAAAAAAAAACAATGCAAAAACGAGTAAACAAACAAAAAAAAATGTTACAAAGTACAACTTACCAGGGGATTGTTGCCGCTTAATTGCGGACTTTCCTCGTGCTTCGGAAAAACTATATCTTGCGCAAAGCCACGAAACACCAGCGTCATAACAACACATAAAAATAGATAGTGACGCATTTTTATCGGGAAATACGACGGATTAAACAGACGTAATACAAAATGCAACTGACGTTTCTATTTTGTTTTTTCCTCGATAAAAAATCGGTTTTACAAAACTAACGATATTTTAATACTCTCGGAGAAGCACACCGACGCGATCGTCTTACCGCGAGCGTTTGCATTCGTTAAATAGGAATCACGAAGTGACGAGCACTCCGAACACGAGCGCCCGAAGAAATGCGCTCGAGAGAAGGATACATCGTGAGGGGGCAGGAAAACGGGAAATCCCGTCGATAACCCGAGAGGCTAACTATAATCGTTGGGAGAAGATGACCGAACGGGCCAATGGCCTAAGGCTACGAACTAATACCGTCAAACAAAAAAAAAATAAAAGTACGAAAGACCGGTCGCGTATACGCACCCCTCTCTTCGACTCTCTTGCGCCATCATAACCGGCTTGGCATTGAAAATATATCGCGCGACTACAAGTAAATTTCTGTACACCAAATATTATTCTTTTGCGAATAAAAAAAAATTCATTTATTTTATCATTATTTTTTATCGTACATTCATAACGAACCGTATCCCCCTTCGAATACTGTTATGCAACCATTATCTGTATTTTAGTATTATTATTATTGTTTTTTTTTTTCTCTTTTTTTTTCTTCTATTTACGGAAGTATCGCCCGACACTTTCCGAAACTCGCCATTCGCGTTCCGGGACCGCAGGTCTTCCGCGGTGCGTTTATTATCTGATAATGAACCGGAACGACCTCGACGCATCTTGGTTCGTACGAATCCTCTGGTACACTGAGAGTCTCGTTAGATTTGCAAGGACCACCGGGAAGATAGAGACCGTGACAGGAACCTTTGTACGACACTGTGTTTGGCTTCGTACACGGATTTCTCACGCACTTTGCGATCGTTTCGTTCTTTTGGAGTACAAAAATCTCTCTCTCGTCGCACGGTCCTCTCGTGTACTGCAGAAAACAACGATCGAGTTTCGGATGATACAAATTGCCGATTGTGCACTCGCAGAAACCCTCCGTCTCGTTCGCCTCGTAAATCTTTGTCATGTTCGACGGACAGCCAGTCGGT